>CM035844.1:176183199-176835835 GCA_020510985.1 Pholidichthys leucotaenia | reverse complement strand
GGCCATCCCTTAGTTTATTGATTCGTTTATGTCGAGTTGGCCATTTACCGATGATTTTTAATCCGGCTAGGGAGAGCTCTTTGTTTAAGTGTTATGTCTCTCCGCCATCTTCCCGGAAGTCTCTGCTCTGTTTTTTTAAACTGTGGGTTTTATTAAATTAATATTTTAAAGGCCTCGGACGGTGACATTTTTTTATTGAACCAATAAACTGATTGTATGAAAATATTCCATTCTGGCCATTCCCGTGATTTAAAATGTGTCACCAGCCTCCATAAATGACTTTATTTGTTAATAGCCCATATTTCACTTAGTGATGCTGCAGTACCGCCATCTCTCGATAGGGGCGTGCAGCAGTGACGTCAGGTCAGGGAGAAACAGGAAATGGCTGCAGGAAATGGATGATCACTGGCCTGCAGAAATGGCTGAACGACAGCAGAGTGATTCAGACAGCGATTATTTTATCGAGTATGACGACCGCAATATAAGTGATGATACTGAAACTGACGAATCTGATGATGAAGTAGTTTTGGGTGGTGCTGATGGGGTTATTCAGCCGTATTTGTTCGAGCCCGAGGGTGCGGCGTAAGACGCGGACGAAACAGCGACCGGAGCAGAACGAGAGGACGAGAGGCAAGAACGAGAGGCTCGCCGATTTATATTGGTAAAATATGCTTTGAAATTTTTTTTTTAGGCGATATGCATGGTCACACACTTAATTATCAAAATAAAACTGCCAATTTTTCCCTCGCTGCCTTACTTGGCGACTTATAAACATTCTCTTTCTGCTCAAAATTTTTTACATGTTTTAAATATTTTCTAATCAAACTTCATAGACCAATTTATATAGCACTCCCACGAGCCATTAGTTTATTATAAGCATCTGATTATACCATTTTTTTTAACAGGTGCACTTGTGAGAAATGCAACATTATGCCAACATCAACTGAATCTCTGTGCTGCCAGGAGGTATTGAAGGTGAAGAAGGGAGGGTTATGTTGCCTGCCTGTGCTGTGAGCCTCATCAGAGAAACATTCCCATCTGATCACTACAAGGGATTTTGCCTACCAAGATTAGATTTGTGATCAATGTTATTTAAATAAAGTTTTTTAAAATCATATATTGAGTTTATTAATGTGCATGTCAATTTTATAATTCTAATATTTCAGCATTCATCAAAGTCGGATCTCATATACATTAAAGTAATTTTTCTACCATTTTATGGTGTAAAATTCGTGTGCAATTTTTAAAAGCACATTTCTCTAAAAATCTTAGGCTTATATTTTTTTGTATTAGCAAAATATGTTGCTTCCCTAACAATTGAAAGCTGAACTTTCATTGCTAATTGGAAATTTATTCTACTTTTACATGTTTGATTTTGAAAATCTAGATACATGTTGCTCAACAGCATCAGCTTTGATGGGACGCTGAAATTTGGCACTCAATGTTGCTGGAACTCTGGCTTGTACAGAGTGCCACTGCTCCAATAAGTGGGTTGGATCAACCAAGGTTTTGTCGAAAAGAGTATTCATCAGATCATCCACATATTCTGAAATAAAATTAATTTAATAAAAATTAGAAATCGAAAGCTCCTTGTAAGTGGTCGTGGAAATTCCAACGATACCGGCTGCATTTAGAACTCTGAGGACCTTGACATATGACGCCCCAGTGAAGAGAATGGCGGATGAAAGCTGTATGTTACCAGCTGGCATGTCCCTGATCATCGGCTGGCTGTGCCAGGATCGATCCTCAACACAATGTGGACAATGTTGTTTGATCACCAACAGAGAGCCTTTAGTGTGACTTGTTACCTCACATGGATGACTGCAATGAGGACAATTGCTGAATAATCAAATTCAAAAAAAAAAATCCACAGTATTTGAAGGTTGAGTGACAGTGGATAACATCTGCAAAAACAGTAGATCAACATAATTTCATTCCAGAGGTGTCAAATTGGATTACATATATAGAAATATAACTTGAGCAAACAGGCACAACCACCTCCCTATACAGCACTGAATATTTCATATTTGATTAGTATGAATACCCTAAAATTCTAATATTTGATAAGTTGTTAAGGCAATGAAATTCATTGCTTGTAAATAATTTTAGTAAATATTGGCAGTGAATATTTAAAAAAGAAAAATTACCCTGTTTACTTATCTTTCTGACAGCAGATTGCTGTCAGAAAGATAAGGTTGATCAGAAAGATAAGGATATCCCAGGTTGGCCTAGGATAGCCGGCCCCGGCTGGTGCTGGAAGGGCTCTCGCGACTGGGCCGGGGGACGGCCGGAAGGCGGCCGCCCCTCCCCGCTCACGGACGCGTGTTCGTGGAGAACCCAGTGCTAAATAACTCGTAAACGACCTGATGCCGGGCGTGACCCGCTCCGGGGACAGTGGCAGGTGGGGAGTTTGACTGGGGCGGTACACCTGTCAAACTGTAACGCAGGTGTCCTAAGGCGAGCTCAGGGAGGACAGAAACCTCCCCTGGAGCAGAAGGGCAAAAGCTCGCTTGATCTTGATTTTCAGTATGAATACAGACCGTGAAAGCGGGGCCTCACGATCCTTCTGACTTTTTGGGTTTTAAGCAGGAGGTGTCAGAAAGTGTCAGAAAGATCGCATCGGTAGATCACCCTTGCTTTTCACGCCACTTCACTGACACTTGTCTGAGAGTGCGACTTTGAAATGAACGGATATATAGTTGGAACAGCCGATTTTTTTTATCAGCAATCTTTTTGCTAATTTCATTTCAAATTGCATCTTATTCTCAAAATCGCTGTCAACAAAATGTCTAATGCACATGTTGGGTGATTTTGCGACATAATTCCAATTTTTTAGCGTTTTCTGAACGAAATTCACCCATGCGGTTCTGATTTTCCAAGGCAGGGGAAGTTCCTAAACACTCACCGCGTGCTCCTCAGCGTGCTCCTCCTCCTACTCAGGTCGCTCCCTGACCTGACGTCACACAGTCAGTGACCATTTTAGCCGCTGATCGCTTGGCAGACAGACAGCTCTCAAGGAAATCATACTTCAATAGCGCATTGTCACCTTATGCGACATTTGTTGACACCAAAATATGTGCGGTTCAAATTAGCTCGTCTCACACACAAATTTAAGATAAGATAAGATAAGATAAGCCTTTATTAGTCCCACAACGGGGAAATTCCAGGATTGCAACAGCACAGGGATAGCAACACTCAGAGCAACAATCAGAAGGCAAGAAAAAAAACAAGCAAGCAAGAGCAGCTAATATACATATGTACATATTACTATAAAATATATACAGTATATACACACACACACACACACAGACACACAGTGCAGAGCATTGTAGCTGGATGGAATAAATATATGAATATATGAACACACAGTGCAGAGCATTGTAGCTAGATGGAATAAATATGTAAATATATAAACACCTGACTTCCGGTTATGGCTGCCACGTAGGACGGACGTGTCTCGCTCTGCTCTGCTCCTGGAAAAAAAAAAATCGGCAAATAACTCTCTCATTTGGGACAGAACGTATCCCAGCATTTGGGCGAGGATATGTCGGCGAAGCCTAAGGCTGGAAAACCAGGAAAAGGAAAAAGCGAGCCGCCGAAACAGTCCAAATTAACGGACTTTCAGGTCTGTGACGCAGCAAACAAAACTCCATATATGGCGGAGGAGGCTGGCGGCGGTGCGATATTTGCGGGGAATGGCGCAGATGCGCTGATGGCTGCCATGAGTTCAATGAGAGCGGACTTTTCCTCTAGATTTGATGGGATTATGACAGCGTTGGAAGGAATAAGAAAGGAATTGGGTGACTGTGTAGAACGAACGGCGCAGATGGAGCTCCGTCTCGCTAGTGCTGAAGATGACGTCACCCGTCTTCAATTAAAGGTGCGCACTTTAGAAAAAAAAAATAAATCTCTGGAAGATAATATTTTGGATTTGGAATCTCGGTCGAGACAGAATAATTTGAGGCTGGTGGGTCTTCCAGAGGAATCAGAAGGTCGGGACGTATGCTCCTTTCTGGAAAAGTGGATTCCGGAGGTGCTGGGCAGCGAGGAGTTGCAATCAGCAGTGATTCTGGAAAAAGCACATCGTATTGGCCCACGGAGAGATAAGGGACCGCCGAGGACCTTAATTATGAAGTTTCTTAGCAACAGAGACAGGATGAAGATCTTCAACGCTGCACGAGCTAAAAAAGGAGAGATTAAACACCAGGACCAGCAGGTGCGGTTCTACCCAGATTTGGCCACAGGAATCCAGCAATTGAGGAAGCAGTTTGATCCCGTACGTAAGGAGCTGCGCAACCTTGGGATTCGTCATGGTGTAATCTATCCTGCGAGACTGCTGACCACGTATGAGGGCAGAACCCACATCTTCAAGACCCCAGAGGAGGCGCAGGAGTTCATCAAGAAGATCAAAGAAGAAGAAGAGACTGGTGGGAGCTAAGCATGAACAAAATATAAGGTAGAATAATTAAGCATTTGCACAGGCATCTGACTGACTTGAAGTAAATAGTAAGTTTACAAAATATAGATTGTATTATATATTAAAAAAACAAAACAAAAACAAAACAAACAAAAAAAAAAACGATGATGTACAAAGTTGTTAAAAATTTTGGAGTTAAGTTGGAAAACTACAGAGGAGAGTTAATGTTACGTCATTAAAAGCAGTAGAGTTAGGGTGATTGGGAGGATGAAGAAGGAGTGGCTTAGGCTGTTCCCCGTGGGTGTGGAACGGTCGATGGCTATATCGGGAGACAGAATTTTTCTTTTGATTTTGGGGGGTTTGCCACAAGTGTGGGAAGGGGAAATTTGTTTGTGTGTAGTTTGTAGGATGAATGTTCAACCACTCATGTTTTTGCTTCTCTGTATGAGCATGTTTACACTGCAAGGTAATCCCAAACTCTCTATTGATCATGGACCAAAGTGTTAATCTTAATTTAACTTCATGGAATTGCAGAGGTCTACAAAATTTAAAAAAACTTAAACAAGTTATGAATAAAATAAAGGACATGGGTTCAAGAATTGTGTTTTTACAAGAAACTCATCTGATAGAGGAGGATGTTAAAAGAATTAGGAGTAGATGGCAGGGAAGTGTATTCACCTCTTCATTTTCATCCCGAGCCAGGGGAGTTATGACTCTCATACATAAATCAGTTCCTTTTCAAGTGAAAAATGTAATTGGAGACAAATTTGGAAGATATGTAATCATTCAAGGTTCTTTGCTATTAGAAAATATAAATCTTGTGAACTTATATGGTCCCAATATAGATGATCAGAAGTTCTTTGCTAATTTATTTCTCATCTTATCATCACTTACAGGGCAACATATAATAGCAGGGGATTTTAATTGTACATTGAATCCAGGTGTGGATAGATCAACAGGACTGGATTGTACGCACATTGGATGTAGGATGACTATTAATCATTTTATGAAAGAATTGAGATTGTTAGATATATGGAGAGAAATTAAACCACAAGTTAAAGCCTATTCTTGTTATTCCAGTACCTACAAGACATTCTCACGTATTGATTATTTTTTGATTTCCACAGAATTAAGGTCCAAGATTCAAAACTGCTTTTATGATAACATCGTGATCTCTGATCATGCACCCTGTTGTCTAATATATGTAGATAAAAAATTGACAAAGGAATCAGGTAGATGGCAATTTCAGCATAAATGGCTTCAGGATGAGGAATTTGTCAAGTATATAGAAAAACAGATAGACGAGTTCTTTGACATCAATACTACACAAACATCAGCATGTGTAAAGTGGGAGGCTTTCAAAGCTTTTATTAGGGGACATATTATTAGTTATACAGGATCAAAATCTAAGAAGACTCGAGAGGAGAGAGCTAAATTGGAACATAAAATAAAAAGTCTTCAGGAAAAAGTGTATGCAGGAAGTGACCCAAGGTTGGAGAAGGAATTACTGATTTTGAGAGCTGAATACGACAAAAAATCAGCGAATAGAGCTGCCTCGAGTCTTCTAAGATTGAAACAATCTTTTTATGAACAAGGTGAAAAATCAGGAAAATTATTAGCATGGCAGATTAAACAATTGGAAATTAAAACACCAATTACCAGTATTATAAGTAACGGACAGGTAGTTATAGATCCTTTAGAAATTAATAGAGCCTTTAGAGATTACTATGAAAAATTATATGATACCAAAAATGAACCTGATTTAACAAAACTAAATGGGTTTTTGAACGAACTATCTATACCGTGTATTCCAAATGAAAACAGGGAGATATTGGAGTCTAAAATTAGTCAAGAAGAAGTTGGGCTAGCCATTGATAATATGAAATCAGGAAAAAGTGCAGGACCAGATGGTCTTCCAGTTGACCTTTATAAAAAATTTAAGAATAAATTAATAAAACCTTTTTTGGAAATGGTTTTAGAAGCATTTCAAAATAATAATTTACCATCATACATAAATAATGCCTTAATTATACTGCTGCCAAAACCAGGTAAGCCCTCTAATAAATGTGAAAATATGAGACCAATAAGCCTATTAAACGCCGACCTTAAGATAATCTGTAAAATTTTAGCAAGACGAATACAAGAAATTTTACCAAATATTATTAATCGAGATCAGAATGGCTTTATAAAGGGTAGACAAGGCTTCCATAATGTAAGAAGACTATTTAATATTATTTATTTTAATAAAGAAGCGCCGGATACAGCTCTCCTATCATTGGACGCCGAAAAGGCCTTTGATAGAGTTGAATGGCCCTTTCTTTTTGAAGTCCTACAAAGGTTTGGACTTGGAAATAATTTCATAAAATGGGTTCAAATAATATACAATAATGCTACAGCAGAAATCCTAACAAATAACAATATTTCAAAACCAATAAAAATCAATAGAGGATGTCGACAAGGCTGTCCACTTTCACCTTTACTGTTTACTATGGCAATTGAACCTTTAGCGATAGCGATACGTTTACATTCACAAATATATGGAATTAAAGTTGGACCAACAGAACATAAAATCTCCCTGTACGCCGATGATATAATTTTGTTTATGTCGAATCTAAAAAAATCAATTCCAACCTTGTTGAATTTAATAAAGAATTTTGGGGAAATATCAGGATATAAAATAAATAAAACTAAATCTTCAATATTAATGCTAAATGAGACCCAGAGAAATTACCCAGCCCCTGAGGTAAATCAATTCAATGTTGTAAATCAGTTTAAATATTTAGGAATCCAAATTATGCCTAAGCTAGAATCAGTCGCCAGCGTCAACTATGAAGCCTTAATGTCAGATATCAATGAGTTAACTCAGAGATGGATGTCACTACCAATGTCGATGATCGGGAGAATCAATATACTTAAAAGTAATATTTTACCTAAAATACTTTATTTATTTCAATACATTCCCTTATCACCACCTTTAGATCTATTCTCAAGAATAAAAAAAAAGTTAGTGGAATTTATATGGAACAACAGGAGGGCTAGATTACGTTTGTCTTTATTATATTTACCATTTGATCATGGAGGTCTGAAATGTCCAAATTTTATGTTGTATTATTGGTCGGCACAACTGAGGTCTATGACATATTACTTTTCATCAAATGATCTCCCTCACTGGACTGAAATGGAATCATACAATTTACCTTTACCTCTTCCCATATTCATATACTCAGATTCGGCAAAAAAATTACAAAAACAAGTTAAAAATCCATTTGTAAAGCATATGATCAAAATATGGTGTGAAGCTAAAAACCATTTAAAAGAACCACAGTTATTGTCACAATTTAGTCCAATATGGGGTAATCAATATTTTAAACCAGGGAGAGCGGACGCTGTATTTAAAGTATGGAATTTAAAAGGGATACAAAAGATTCAGGATTTATATTTGCCATGTGCAGACAACATAATGTCTTTTGAAGAGCTGAGGATCAAATTTAATCTCAATAGAACACATTTTTTTAAATATCTTCAACTTAGAAACTTTATTCGATCAAATCAAAATAAAGCTCTCACTCGACCTATTTATTCATCCTTGGAAAAAATGATGATGAAAGATAGTAAAAGAAAGGGTATTATTTCAGAGTTTTATAACTCATTGACACTATCTTCAAGTGAAAATTCACTGAAAAGATTAAACTACTGGAAAGAAGATCTGCAAATTGAAATTTCAGAGGAACAATGGGAATTGGCTTGTACAGAAGCTCAAACCAAATCAATAAATGCACGCCTTAAATTGATACATTTCAAATGGTTAATGCGGATGTATGTTACACCGGAGGAGTTAAATAGATATAACAAAAATATACCAGATACATGCACAAAATGCATGGAAAGTAAAGGAACCCTATTTCATTGTTTATGGGAATGTAGATTAATAAGAATGTTTTGGGAAGAGGTGAGGGTAACAATTGAAAAAATAATCTCAAAACAAATCATACTGAATCCTAAACTGTTTTTGTTGGGTCTGTACCCAGAAAAGCATAATTTTAATAAAAGTGAAAGAACATTCATAGACCTCAGTTTGCTTAATGCCAAAAAATGTATTGCACTATTATGGAAAAAGACTCATAGACCAGATGTGACTCAGTGGTTAAGACAGATGTTAACAAACCTTCCATTAGAAAGAATAACATATATACTGAAATCAAAGGAAATTGTGTTTGAGAATATATGGAGACCTTTTATTGATTATGTAAAAAATTTAAACATAACTCTTGAAGAAGAAGGTGAATGATGTGTGTGGACCTTGTAAATTCCAAACTGGTGAACATAATATGTATACTTATGTATTGGATTGTCTAGACTAAACAGAGGAGCATTGTTGAAGACTTGATTTTGTTGGTGGTTGTTGGTGTTTTTAGTGCATTTTTTTTTTTTTGTAGTACTTTAGTGTTAGTGTTTGATTGCTTGTATCATGTTTGTTAAAAAAAAAAAAAAGGTTCAATAAAGATATTGTGGAAAAAAAAAAAATATAAACACCCACAGTACGGAGCATTGCAGCTAGGTGGAATAAATATGCAAGTATATAAACACACACAGTGCGGAGCAATGTAGCTAGATGGAATAATATGTAGATATATAAAAACACAGTGCGGAGCATTGTAGCTAGATGGAATAAATATATAGATATATAAATATAAACACACCCAGTGCTGAGCATTGTAGCTAGATGGAATAAATATATAGATATATAAATATAAACACACCCAGTGCTGAGCATTGTAGCTAGATGGAATAAATATGTAAATATATAAACACACACAGTGCAGAGCATTGTTGCTAGGTGGGATGAAACAGCATAACCGTCTATTTAGTTATCCTACATGGTATGATTATGTGCCCATACATATTCTCACCCTCCATAGCGACCGGTATGTTCCTAGTTGTATGCCGGAGAGGACCATTGTGTAAGTCTATTGCATCTTTTGCATTCAAAAAAAACTATTAGTTTGTTACGTCTTTTTGCTATCTCTGCGAGCAGCCCTGCTTAGGTTGTACAGTCTGACAGCCGTTGGTAGGAAGGACCTACGAAACCTCTCGGTTGTGCACCTGGGATGATGTAGTCTGCTGCTAAATGAGCTCCTCAGTGCATCCAGTATGTCCTGCATAGGGTGGAACTCGGACTCCAGCAGAGATGACAGTTTAGCCACCGTCCTTCTCTCTCCTATCTCCTCCATCGGATCAAGGCGTTGCCCCAGGACAGAGCTAGCTTTCTTAATCAGTTTGTTCAGTCTCTTCCTATCGGCTGCAGTAATGCCACTGCCCCAGCAGACCACTCCAAAAGTGATGGCTGATGCCACCACCGTATCATAGAATGACTTCAGCAGCGCCCCTTGTACACCAAAAGACCTGAGTCTCCTCAGCAGGAACAGCCTGCGCTGTCCCTTCTTGTAGAGTGCGTCAGTATTGTGTGACCAGTCTAGTTTATTGTTCAGATGAATACCCAGGTACTTGTAGGATGTCACCATCTCGATGTCTGTTCCCTGTATATTTACTGGTGCTGTGAGGGGCTGCCCATGCCTGCGGCAGTCCACCACCAGCTCCTTAGTTTTCCTCGCGTTGATCTGGAGGCAGTTCCGATGGCACCAGTCCACAAAGTCCTGGATAAGCCCTCTGTACTCAGCTTCATCTCCGCTGGAGATGAGACCAACGATCGCAGAGTCATCAGAGAACTTCTGTAGATGGCAATGTGTTGTGTTGTGTGAGAAGTCCGCAGTATAAAGAGTGAACAGGAAGGGAGCCAGCACCGTTCCCTGGGGGGCCCCCGTGCTACTGATGATCGTGTCGGAAACACAGTCCCGGGTTCTCACAAACTGAGGCCGGTTCGTGAGGTAGTCCAGGATCCATGATGACAGGTGCTGGTCCACCCCTGCGCGCAGCAGCTTGTCCTTCAGGATCATCGGTTGGATGGTGTTGAAAGCACTGGAGAAGTCAAAGAACATGATCCTCACCATATTCCCGGGCTTCTCCAGGTGGGACAGAGAACGGTGAAGGAGGAAGATCACCGCATCCTCCACCCCAATGCCATGCTGGTAGGCGAACTGGAGTGGATCCATCGCTGGTTCCACCAGGGGGCGGAGATGAGCAAGGAGCAGTCTCTCCAGGGTCAAATTTAAGATATGATTTAGCGATATTGTAATTTCGTCCGGCCGAGGCCTTTTTAAGGGACAGTAGATCATACACAATATCAATACCAAATTAAAAAATATTAACATACTAAAGTCACTGTCCTCCTTCATAAGATGTAGTATCTTAACCTTCAAGCGACCGTGTGGGGTCATTTACCCCACACGGTCGATATAAAAATGATATAAAAATGATAAAAAATGATATAAAATGATATAAAAATATCAAGACCAAATAAAAAAAAATAAAAATCAACAAAATTAAACCAAAATCAACCAAAACAATGTCTTGCATAAGGCCCCCCAAAAATGTGGCTGTACAGAGTTGCAGCAGGGAAGGTGTTGCCAACATATCTGCTGTGTGGAATATTCTGAGTATTAGAGTGTCAAGCAAATACATGGCATTGATTAAAAACAAACTAAACTTTCATATACTTAGTGGCGTGTACATAGTTTGCAAGAATGTGTTATAAGAAAATGTGTTTTATTGTGACTCATCAGCCTCAATTTTGAATGACTCGGATAGGATTGGGGACAAAAAATCTTGATGACATCCCTAAATGTTACCATAGTACAAAAAGTTAATGGGAGTAAAGGATATATATCCACTGCACACAAAAAACTGCTTTGCTGCATATTGTGCAAGGAGATACAGTGGTGTGAAAAAGTGTTTGCCCCCTTCCTGATTTCTCATTTTTTTGTATGTTTGTCACACTTAAATGTTTCAGATCATCAGGCAAATTTAAATATTAGACAAAGATAACACAAGTAAACACAAAATGCAGTTTTTAAATGAATGTGTTTATTATTGAGGGGAAAAAAATTCCAAACCTACATGACCCTGTGTGGAAAAAGTGATTGTCCCCTAAACCTAATATCTCGTTGGGCCACCCTTAGCAGCAACAACTGCAATCAAGCATTTGTGATAACTGGCAATGAGTCTTTTACAGCGCTGTGGAGGAATTTTGGCCCACTCATCTTTGCAGAATTGTTGTAATTCAGCCACATTGGAGGGTTTTCGAGCATGAACTGCCTCTTTAAGGTCATGCCACAGCATCCCAATCGGATTCAGGTCAGGACTTTGACTAGGCCACTCCAAAGTCTTCATTTTGTTTTTCTTACGCCATTCAGAGGTGGACTTGCTGGTGTGTTTTGAATCATTGTCCTGCTGCAGAACACAAGAGTGCTTTAGCTTGAGGTCATGAACAGATGGCCAGACATTCTCCTTCAGGATTTTTGGTAGACAGCAGAATTCATGGTTCCATTCACCACAGCAAGTCTTCCAGTTCTTGAAGCAGCAAAACAGCCCCAGACCGTCACACTACCACCACCATATTTTACTGTTGGTATGATGTTCCTTTTCTGAAATGCTGTGTTACTTTTACGCCAGATGTAATAGGAAACACACCTTCCAAAAAGTTCAACTTTTGTCTTGTCAGTCCACAGGGTATTTTACCAAAAGTCTTGGGTATCATCAAGATGTTTTCTGGCAAAACTGAGATGAGCCTTTATGTTCTTTTTGCTCAGCAGTGGTTTTTGTCTTGGAACTCTGCCATGCAAGCCATTTTTGCCCAGTCTTTTTCTTATGGTGGAGTCATGAACACTGACCTTAACTGAGGCAAGTGAGGCCTGCAGTTCTTTGGATGTTGTTGTAGGGTCTTTTGTGACCTCTTTGATGAGTCGTTGCTGTGCTCTTGGGGCAATTTTGGTCGACCGGCCGCTCCTGGGAAGGTTCACCACTGTTGCATGTTTTCGCCATTTGTGGATAATGGCTCTCACTATGGTTTGCTGGAGTCCCACAGCTTTAGAAATGGCTTTATAACCTTTTCCAGAGTGATAGATCTCAATTACTTTGTTTCTCATTTGTTCCTGAATTTCTTTAGATTGCAGCATGATGTGTAGCTTTTGAGGATCTTTTGGTCTACTTCACTTTGTCAGGCAGGTCCTATTGAAGTGATTTCTTAATTGAGAACAGGTGTGGCAGTAATCAGGCCTGAGTGTGGCTAGAGAAATTGAACTCAGTTTTCCAAAGATGTGATAAACCACAGTTAATTTATGTTTTAATGGGGTGGGGGTGGGGGTGAGTCACTTTTTCACACAGGGCCATGTAGGTTTGGATTTTTTTTTTATACTTAATAATAAACACCTTCATTTAAAAACTGCATTTTGTGTTTACTTGTGTTATCTTTGTCTAATATTTAAATTAGTTTGAAGATCTGAAACATTTAAGTGTGACCAACATACAAAAAAATGAGAAATCAGGAAGGGGGCAAACACTTTTTCACACCACTGTAGTTATATGTATCTTGGTCATTTACATGTGGCTTTTTGTTCATTAATATTTTAATTCACACTGCACGTTAATTGCTCACAATTAAAGAAAAAAAATACAATGTCCCCTTTTGTTTTTGATGCTTTGCAACCACGTGTGTTGCTCCACAAGCAGGTAAATTGTTTTCTACTTAGATGGTCATTATCATCCTTTTAAAAAGTAATTGTTCCTCATAGATCTATTATAGATGGCAGTTTACAGGGCGGTTTAAACCATGAAACAAACAAAATGATAATACACCAAGGCTATCCAGTAATTGCAGGCAATTACCACAAAAGTTCTGTTGTCATTTAATTGCAGATAATGAATCAGATCATAGTGAAATGCTGATGAAAATTTCAGTGAATATACATATCAATAGCCATCAAGTGTATCTCACTGTCACAAGATGCTTAATGAGGGGGAAAAAAATACATATTCACAAATACTGAAAAATATTACCAATCCATCAGCTCTTGAATGCAGTTAGTCATTACATGGCATGTATAAAGACTCATTTACTTCCTCAGAACACACCATTTTTCCTCATGTTTAATTGACCAGTCCGTCCAGTCATATCTTGGCTGCAATGAGACTCCGAAAGGGGTGAGACTTTCATCACTGCCTGAGTGCTTTTGGGTCAAGCCGAGGAGAATCTCTTTTTTTCTGGCAAAGCTCTGAAGGTAAAGCTGAATCCACAAAGTCAAACAGAGCCTCAAATAAAGCATGTGAATGTGGATGAGAAGAAATGGACCAGCCTTGGTCTCACTTACTTTATATATGTGTATGTGTGTGCGTGAGCAGTCATTAATCATCCTGAACAAACAATGGAGTGGGGGTGGGGGGGAAATGTCCCCAGTGCCACATATGGGAGCAAATATTATCAAAGTCCTTGAGATACAGCAAGTTTAGGAAATGTGTGATGGTGCTTTAATAAATGAAAGAGGAATATGAATAAGAAGAATGGTTATGCTCTTTAATCAACTTTGAGATTATTAGAAGATCTGGGAGATTCTAAGTGCTAAGAACAGTCAGAAAATTGAAACTGAAGTCCTCTGAGATTCTTGTTCTCTGCTAATTAAAACCAGTCTTTTACAATAATTTGGAATTTTCTGATGTGCAGTGCATCCGGAAAGTATTCACAGCGCTTCATTTTTTCCACATTTTGTTGCTACAGCCTTATTCCAAAATGGATTAAATTCTCTTTTTTTCCACAAAATTCTACACACAATACCCCATAATGACAATGTGAAAAAAGTTTTTTTTTTTTTTTTTTTTTAGATTTTTGCAAATTTATTAAAAATAAAAAAACTAAGAAATCACATGTATATAAGTATTCACAGCGTTTGCTCAATACTTTCTTGATGCACCTTTGGCAACTAGGAAGCGTCGGTGCACAGCCAGTTTCAGATCTCTCCAGAGATGTTAAATTGGATTCAAGTCTGGGCTCTGGCTGGGCCACTCAAGGACATTCACAGAGTTGTCCTAAAGCCACTCCTTTGATATCTTGGCCGTGTGTTTTGGGTCATTGTCCTGCTGAAAGATGAACCGTCGCTCCAGTCTGAGGTCAAGAGTGCTCTGGAGCAGGTTTTCATCCAGGATGTCTCTGTACTTCGCTGCATTCATCTTTCCCTCTATCCTGACTAGTCTCCCAGTTCCTGCTGCAGAAAACATCCCCACAGCATGATGCTGCCACCACCATGCTTCACTGTAGGAATGGTATTGACCTGGTGATGAGCAGTGCCTGGTTTCCTTCAAACATGATGCCTGGCATTCATGCCAGAGAGTTCAATCTTTGTCTCATCAGACCAGAGAGTTTTGTTTCTCATGGCCTGAGAGTCCTTCAGGTTCCTTTTGGTAAACTCCAGGCTGGCTGCCATGTGCCTTTTACTAAGGAGTGGCTTCTGTCTGGCCACTCTACCATACAGGCCTGATTGGTGGATTGCTGCAGGGATGGTTGTCCTTCTGGAAGGTTCTCCTCGCACCACAGAGGAATGCTGAAGCTCTGACAGAGTCACCTCGACTAAGGTCCTTCTCCCCCGATTGCTCAGCTTAGATGGCCGGCCAGCTCTAGGAAGAGTCCTGGTGGTTCCGAACTTCTTCCATTTACAGATGATGGAGGCCACTATGCTCATTGGGACCTTCAAAGCAGCAGAAATTTTTCTGTAGCCCTCCCCAAATTTGTGCCTCGAGACAATCCTGTCTCAGAGGTCCTACAGACAATTCCTTTGACTTCATGCTTGGCTTGTGCTCTGACATGCACTGTTAACTGTGGGACCTTATATAGACAGGTGTGTGCCTTTCCAAATCATGTCCAATCAACTGAATTTACCACAGGTGGACTCCAAATTAAGCTGTAGAAACATCTCAAGGTTGATTCGTGGAAACAGGATGCACCTGAGCTCAATTTGGACGCAGCTAAACTGGCTGGAGTGGTGGCTCAGTTGGTAGAGCATCTGCCCCACACCCGGGAGGCAGGGGTTCAAATCCCGGCCGGGTCATGCCGAAGACCATATAAAAGTGGAACTTCCTGCCATCCAGCTTGGTGCTTAGCAAAAAATGGAATGGAGGAGGGAAATTTGTGGCGGTGCCTTGCATAGCAGCGGCCCTCTGATTCTACACTTGGGGTGTGTGTGATTAACACAGTAGATAGGTAAAACACAATCTCGTTCTACTGTACATGATTGGTTGTACAGTTGGATGACAATAAAGGGTGATTTGATTTGATTGAATTTTGAGCTTCATGACAAAGGCTGTGAATACTTATGTGATTTCTTAGTTTTTCATTTTTAATAAATTTGCAAAAATCTCAGAACATTTTTCACATTGTCATTATGTGGTTTTGTGTGTAGAATTTCGAGGAAAAAATTAATTTAATCTATTTTGGTATAAGGTTTTAACACATCAAAATGTGGAACAAGTGAAGCACTGTGAATACTTTCCAGATGCACTGTGTTTCTACCTTTCTACTAGCTTGTGCTGTGTTGGGACTTGAGCATTTTATGCCAAAAAGGTCAGGATGTCAGTGGAACATCCTGCTAAAACAGGGGTCACCAACTAAAACTGCAAAAGGTCCGATAAGTCCATCCTCCTCCCCAGCCAAGGTCCGAACTAGGTGTGGGAATCTTTAGGCACCTCATAATTTGATTATGATTCAGAACTCTGACTTGATTCTAAAACAATTAATGCATCCTGACACATTTTTTTTTTCTGTTCAAGATTTTTCCCTCTCACTGTGTGACAACTTGGCCCTTTTAAAGCAAAGTAATAATAATAATAATAAGTTTATTTATAGAGCACCTTTCACAGAGTCACAAAGTGCTTAACATGGTAAAAAACAAAATAAAAACACAGGAACATAAAACAGTAAAAAAAACCAAACAAAGTAGACAGTAAAAGCACATAAAAATACAATCAGCACATAGTTAATTAAAAAGCCAGGCTAAAAAGATGGGTCTTTAGTTGCTTCTTAAAAACACCAATGGAAGGTGCAGATCTAAGTTCAAAAGGCAAGGAGTTCCACAATCTGGGAGCAACAGCAGCAAATGCTCTATCGCCTTTGGTTCTGAGCCTAGTACTAGGGACTACCAATAGATTCTGATGAGAAGACCTGAGAGACCTGCTGGGCTGGTGTAGAGAGAGCAGGTCACTAATATAAAAAGGCGCCTCTTCATGAATGGCTTTGTAAGTAAGAACAAGAACTTTAAAATCAATTCTATAATTTACAGGAAGCCAATGCAAGGAGGCCAAAACAGGAGAGATATGACAGAATCTACTGGACCTAGTTAGTAATCTTGCAGCAGCGTTCTGGACTAACTGTGGGCGGTGTAAAGAGGATTTGCTAAGACAAGTAAAAAGAGCATTACAGTAGTCCAAACGTGAAGGAACAAAGGCATGAATAATGATTTCTAACTGACTGTAGGAAACCAATGACCTAATTTTGGATATATTCCTAAGGTGGAAAAAACAACTCCGGGTCAGAGATTTGACATGCTGATCAAAACTCATCGATTGATCGAAAATGACACCGAGATTTTTTAGATTAGACCGTACGTTAGAGCTTAATGAGCCAATGCTATTAACCAACTTAGGAATTAGATTATCAGATGCTACAATAAGGACTTCAGTTTTATCAGTATTAAGTTGCAAAAAGTTACTAGACATCCAGTCCTTAATTGCAGACAGACAATCATGAATAATTTTTAAATTGTCAACATGGTCAGGCTTAAAAGAGAAAAGTAGCTGTAAATCGTCAGCGTAGCAGTGATAAGACACACCTTTAAATTTGCTGATAATAGAACCAAGTGGCAGCATATATTGGGCAAATAAAAGTGGACCCAGAATAGAACCCTGAGGCACCCCACAGGTTAAAGGAGCAGAGTCAGATGAATAAGAGCCAACAGCCACGGAAAAACTCCTACCAGAAAGGTAGGAGAAAAACCAATCCAGAGCTTTTCCAGAAATACCTACCCAATCTCTAAGCCTTTGTAACAAAATACAATGATCAATAGTATCAAATGCTGCAGTAAGATCTAATAACACTAAAACAGAGCATTTGCCAGAGTCTGATGACATTAAAATATCATTTGACACCCTGAGAAGAGCGGTTTCTGTTGAGTGTTTCTGACGAAAACCTGACTGAAATTTATCGAAAATATTGTGTTCAATCAGAAAGTCAGTGAGCTGCTTGGCAACAACTTTTTCTAAAAGCTTAGAAATAAAAGGAAGCTTAGAAATTGGCCTGAAGTTTTTAAAAACAGATGGATCAAGGTTAGGTTTTTTTAAAAGTGGCTGCACAACTGCATGTTTAAAATACGAGGGTACACAACCAGATTCAAGTGAACTATTAATGATATTAACCAAAGACGTACCCACTGAGCCAAAGTATTTGCAATGACCCATGAATTTACTTCCAACATCTTTTATTAAAACAAATGGAAGAAAAATCTGAAACATGGTGGGCAGCGGTGGCCTAATGGTTAGGGATGTGGACTGGTGAGTGGAGGGTCAAGGGTTTGATCCCTGGACCGACATGATTAGATCTGGGTGGGACAGATAACATAGCAGTGTTTGCCCCACACTCCTTAACCACACTGTGGTGCCCTTGAGCAAGGCCCTTAACCCCAACTGCTCCAGTGGAGCTGCTCAGTGGCCACATGTCAGTCTGTGGCTGTACTGGGCAGCTTCCAGGTGTGAATGTGAACAGGGCATCCTTGGACAAGAGAGGTTCCCTCTCAGTGAAACTACCCTGTATAAACAAAGGTTAAATAAAAAAATCCCAACTGCTCCAGTGGAGCTGCTCAGTGGCCACAAGTCAATCTGTGGTTGTACTTGGCAGCTTCCTGGTGTGAATGTGTAACTATGTGTGTGAACAGGGTGTCCTTGAAAAAGAAAGATTGCCTCTCAATGGAACTACCTTGTATAAATAAAGGTTAAATAAAAAAACATGGACAAATTTAAATATGCATTTAAAAGCTGCCATCCTTTCATATGGACATTCTTTCAGAAGACCACAGCTATCTCCAGACAGGCCAATATGATTTAAGTTGCTTTCACACATTATTTTATTAAGCTCATGTTTTAGTTGGTTTTAGCTCTATATTAATTTTTAAACAAAAAAATATTAAAAAGAATTCTTTGTTCAATTTCAAACAAAACGTAATATAAAATTTTTTAATACAGAAGAACACCAAATGTGTTTGTTGACTCCAGATAAATAGGGCTAAAATTCTAAAAATTGCAACTACAGTAAAATCCTAAAAATGTTTTATAGGAGAACACAAACTAAATTTTGTTGCATTTTGACAAAATATTAATATCTAAAAAACTAAATTTCACAAAAAGTCCACCTCTACTTTCAGTGCAGAAAAAATGTTTTCAAACTAAGACCAAAAAAAAAAAAAAAATGGACACATTGTGGTGGACACACATATATGACCTGCTTTTGGACTCACATTTTAGACCAGAGCAAGGGCAGAGCTTTCTTGGTGATTACGGGAAGCTGCAAGAGTGTTAGCTTTGGTATGCAAAGCTTGAGACTGTGGGGTATAATTAAAGGATTAATGAGGGGATGAATTGTAGACAGTGGGGTGATATCATGCAGAGAGGATGCATTGTTGCTGTCTTTATAATGCAATGTGTTTTGTGAGACATGTGACCTGTTAACTGTAAGAGTTCTGGTATTTAAGGACGAGAGTTCCCTTTTTTGTTCTCTTTATTCTGCTTCGTGATGTTGGAGATGTGAATAAAACTGACTCGAGAGAAAACTCTGTCTCGTCATTCTCACATTTCCACACTGGTGACCCCAAGACGTATCATGCATGAGGAGAATTCCCCCGGGCCAGCCTCGTCAGGAGCCCCCAACCAAGCGAATGCCGCTACAGTCCAGCTACCGGACTTCTGGCAGAACAATCCACACTCCTGGTTCAACGCGGTTGAGGCGCAGTTCAACCTCTGGGGGATATCGGTAGATGCCACAAGATTCTACCACGTAGTCGCAAAGCTGGACAACAACACGGCCCAGCATGTGGAGAGCCTGATCGACCAGCCGCCCGACAACGACAAATACGGCACGTTGAAGGCTGCACTCATCCAGCAATTCACCCCCTCGGCGGAGGAGCGAGCAGAGAGGCTCCTGGGGCTGACAGAGTCAGAAAATGACATGCCCGCGAACCTGATGGAGAAGTTGTTGAGGTTGAAAGACTCTGACGACGATCACTTCATTTTCACCCACCTCTTCCTCAGGACTATACCGTCAGCAGCGAGAGCGACCCTGGCCATTTCGCTACTGTTGGTCCAACGGGACTACCGTGCGCTGGGTCGAGAAGCGCAGCGAATTGTCAACGTCACCAAGCGGCGCGCAGCCGCGGCCGCTGCAGCAGAACTCAGCGCGGCGACCGGAGACGACAGGAGGCCAGAGGCAGCGGTACCAGATGCACCGACGACGGCGGCGGCAGGGGCCAGGGAACGCGGATCGGACATCCTTTGTTTCTACCATCGACGCTTCGCAGAGAGGGCACGCAAATGTGTACCACCGTGCCAGTTTGGGCGTTCGGGAAACGCCAAGACCGGGGGTCGGTAGCAGCCGCGGCCTTTGGGGAGGAGAACAAGCTGCTCTACTTGTCGGACGCACGCTCGGGGAGGCAGTTCCTCGTCGACACAGGCTCCCACTTGAGTTTCATCACGCCTTCCTACGCGGACAGACTAGCTGGTTCTGG
This sequence comes from Pholidichthys leucotaenia, assembly GCA_020510985.1. NCBI lineage: Eukaryota > Metazoa > Chordata > Actinopteri > Cichliformes > Pholidichthyidae > Pholidichthys > Pholidichthys leucotaenia. The sequence goes on along the minus strand of CM035844.1, from coordinate 176,815,711 downwards.
AGGTCCCCGGGTGTCAGCAGCGAACGGCTTGGAGATTAAGACCTTCGGTGAGAAGACTCTGCTTCTGTCTCTACACGGCCGTACATTTGAGTGGACTTTTGTTGTAGCAGCAGTAAATTTCAATATGTTGGGGGCTGATTTTCTGTGCTCACTTGGTTTGTTGGTTGATCTCGCTAACAGGCGCCTGGTCAATGCACTTTCTTTTGATTCTATCCCCTGCACAGCGCGAGTGGCCCCGCCTACAGCACAAGCCAACGTCACAGCTGCAAGCGGTAAGTTCCACACACTGCTCACTCAGTTTCCAGCACTCACGGTCCCCACATTTTCGGCAACAGTCGCAAAGCACGGGGTGGAGCATTTTATTACCACTACTGGACCGCCCGTTTTTGCAAAAGCTCAGCGCTTGGACGCAGCTAAACTAGCCATAGCGCGCGAGGAATTCGCCAACCTGGAGAGGCTGGGCATTATCAGACGTTCAAACAGTCCGTGGGCTTCCCCGCTGCACATGGTCCCGAAAGCCGACGGATCATGGCGACCTTGCGGGGATTTCCGCAGGTTAAACAACGCTACAGCGCATGACCGCTACCCAATCCCGCATATCCAAGATTTTTCCGTTCATTTGGCAGGGGCGCGCGTTTTTTCTAAAATAGACTTGGTCCGCGGTTACCACCAAGTCCCAGTGCGCGCTGAGGACATACCCAAAACAGCGGTAATAACTCCGTTTGGCCTCTTCGAGTTTTTACGCATGCCATTCGGACTTAAAGGGGCGGCTCAGACGTTCCAACGCATGATGGACGCGGTGCTTCGCAATCTCCCTTTCGTGTTCGTCTACTTGGATGATATTTTAATAGCCAGCGCGTCCAAAGACGAACACGAAAAACACCTGGCCACAGTTTTCCGAAGGTTGGGAGATCACGGGTTAATAATCAACCCAGCGAAGTGTCAGTTCAGGGTGGCGCAGATCGATTTTTTAGGACGCCGCGTCTCCCCCGAAGGAGCAGTTCCGCTTCCTGATAAAGTGCGCGTGGTGGCAGATTTTCCCCGGCCACAGATGGTCAGGGCGTTGCAGGAGTTTTTGGGAATGGTGAATTTTTATAACCGTTTTCTCCCCCGCGCAGCGCAACTCATGCAGCCGCTGTATGCCGCGCTCAAAAAAAAGAAACCCGCGGATAAGGTTGAGTGGTCCCCGGAGCGCGACCAAGCGTTCTCGGAGGTGAAAGCAGCCTTGGCAAGGGCTGCGTTGTTGGCACACCCAGACCCAACGGCCTGCATAGCGCTCACCACTGACGCTTCAGAGGTGGCCATAGGGGCGGTCGTGGAGCAACATGTAGCCGGGGTTTGGCAGCCTCTCGCCTTTTTCAGCAGGACCTTGCGCGATAGCGAACGTAAATACAGCGCGTTCGACAGGGAGCTGCTCGCTCTCCATTTGGCCATTCGCCACTTTCAGTTCTGGCTGGAGGGACACTCTTTCACCGCGTTCGTTGACCACAAACCGCTCACATTCGCGATGGCCAAGATTTCCGAACCATGGTCAGGCCGGCAGCAGAGACAGCTGGCCGCGATATCAGAGTTTACCACTGATATCCAGCATCTGGCGGGCAAACTCAATGTAGTGGCAGATTGCCTCTCACGCGCCATAGCGGCCCCAGTCAGCGTAGGAATAGATTATGCAGCCATGGCCGTGGAGCAGGGTAGTGACGCGGATGTGCGCGCGCTCCAGTCTGGACCAACAGGGTTAAGGCTGGAGAACAGGGTGCTGCAAGACGGTATGCCCCCCCTAATCTGCGATGTCTCCACGGGTCGGCCGCGTCCAGTAGTCCCAGCTGTGTGGCGCCACCACGTTTTTGACTCGATTCATTCTTTGGCGCACCCGGGAGTGCGCGCGTCGGTCAAAATGGTAGGAGAAAAATTTGTGTGGCCGAGCCTCCGCAAACAAGTGAAAGAGTGGGCAGCAGCCTGCACGGCGTGTCAACGAGCCAAAGTACACAGGCACACGAGGGCTCCTTTGGAGCCGTTTCACATTCCGGCCAAGAGGTTCGACCACGTTCATGTGGACCTCGTGGGCCCCCTCCCGCTGTCACAAGGATGCACACACCTTCTCACAATGGTGGACCGCACCACGCGCTGGCCTGAAGTGGTCCCGCTGTCATCAACCACGGCCGAGGAGGTTGCACGCTCGTTTTTAACAGCTTGGGTGGCGCACTTCGGTGTTCCATCGGATGTTACGTCCGACAGAGGTCCTCAATTTGTGTCCGAGCTTTGATCGACAATGGCCTGCAGCCTGGGTGTCACAATTCACCGCACAACCGCGTACAATCCGCAGGCTAATGGGTTATGCAAACGTTTTCATAGGTCATTGAAAGCAGCTCTCAGGGCATCACTGACGGGTGCAAATTGGGTAAACAAGTTACCGTGGGTGTTATTGGGGTTGCGTTCTGCGCCTAAAGAGGACTTAGAAGCCTCCCCAGCGGAGCTTGTGTTTGCGCAGCCACTCCGGCTCCATGGGGAGTTTCTCCCAGATAACCCTGCGCCAGACACCTCCCCGTCTCAGCTGTTGCGGAGTGACATTGAATCAAGCACGCTGCCCGGCCCCGCGCACCACAGTTTTCCGCGCGTTTTTGTGCCTAAAACTTTGAAGAACGCAGAGTTTGTTTTTGTCAGACACGATGCGCACCGAACCCCGCTGCGACTTCCTTATGACGGACCCTACAGAGTGCTGGAAACAGGGGACAAGCAGTTTTTGCTAGATTTGGGGGGTAGGGAAGAGAAAGTTGGCATAAACAGACTCAAACCCGCTTTTGTGGTGGCAGATGAGCAAGTGCTGTTGGCGAGGGCCCCGCGGCGAGGTAGACCCCCGCGGAGGGCTTCACAGAGTAATGTTTCCCCAGAACCCCCACAGGTGCTGACAAAAGGTTTCCACCCCCAGACGGCAAACCCCCAGCATGACAGCGCCGCGGAGACGTCCAACCCCAGCTACAGCAGATATGGCAGGAGACGGAAGCCCAGACAGCATGTGGACTGATGTGTATTGATACTATCACGGCATGCATGTTGTTTTTCCCTTGTTTGTTCTAAAATGCTGGGGGGGGGGGGCTTTGTGTGGTTGACACACATACGTGACCTGCTTTTGGACTCACATTTTAGACCAGAGCAAGGGCAGAGCTTTCTTGGTGATTACGGGAAGCTGCAAGAGTGTTAGCTTTGGTATGCAAAGCTTGAGACTGTGGGGTATAATTAAAGGATTAATGAGGGGATGCATTGTAGACAGTGGGGTGATATCATGCAGAGAGGATGCATTGTTGCTGTCTTTATAATGCAATGTGTTTTGTGAGACATGTGACCTGTTAACTGTAAGAGTCCTGGTATTTATGGACGAGAATTCCCTTTTTTGTTCTCTTTATTCTGCTTCGTGATGTTGGAGATGTGAATAAAACTGACTCGAGAGAAAACTCTGTCTCGTCATTCTCACATTTCCACAACATAATATAATTCCACACGAGAGAATTCCTCCGACATTTTTTTTAATCTCAACAGTGAAGCTGGATTCATGCTGCACCTCTGCTGTCCACGTACGTGTAACCAGAAACCTTGTGTGACGAAATTTATGTCATCGTCTCCACTTCACTAGTGTCTGCAGTGCCCGACCGCGTGCAGGCCAAATTTTGTGATCGTGCTGCCTGCCCACGACCTGAAAGCATTGAAAAGTGCATGCTCAAGACTGAACGTCCCATTCACGAGGTGGCGATATTGGCACAGCATACCAAGACAAAGAGACAAAGAAGACAACAAGGAAGAGGAAACGAGAATAAACATACATGAATCATACATAAATACTTCATCATCATCATCATCATCATCAGCAGCATCTTCATGGAAAAGGAGTGAAAACCGGGAAGTCAAGCAGCAGAAAGCAAGCAGCGTTTTTTCGTTGGTGAAAATCCTGGCGTGTCAGCGCATTGGCACTACCTATCAGGCGGGAGTGAAACTACAAATGATGGTTGTACACATGCATTAACCGCTTTGCCTGGGTAGATGAAAAAGTGAGCATGAACAGCGCCGCATGCGTGCCGGGCTCATCCAAAGCGCACGTGGGCCAAAGCAGACTAGAGGGGAAATGCATCATGAATAAGGCTTAAACTCTGTTACAGCATGGACGGAGCTGTAATCCATGCTTAAAGGGAGAGGGGAGGTGGAACTTTTTATGTTCACGAACACACGGAGCTTTGACTGAGTTTTACTGTTGGCTCTGTGTATGTGTGCGGGCGCTCACCGTTGCCTGCAGCAAACCTGATTTTGCAACCCGATGACTCTCTGGAGTGGTTGGAGTAGAGTCTCTGCAGAGAGTGGCACCCCCCCCCCCCCCCCTCCCGTCCTGTCAGGCAGCTAGGCAAGCAGAACAGGGATCTTTCAACCTTATTGTGCCAAAACAGATTTACTTTGACAAGAGGAGCTTATACAGTACCTAACTGTGTATTGTATATTGTTGTAAACTCTTCCTGTGATAACTTTTAATACTTTATTTTAATTATTTTACCCATGGAAGACCCAACAGGATGGGGAAGAGGGAAAGGAAGTGTGTGGAGGGGGAAAGAAAAGGGAGGGAAACTAAAACAAACAAAAGACAAACTGCTTCTTCCACCGAAGATGTCTCAACACGAGTCTGGTTTCCGCACCTGTTAAAGGAGAGACACTAGTGCGTGTACGTCTGCGTACGTATATGAGAGTGCACACAAAATAATTGTGTGCATGTGAGTGGTTTGTCAGGAAACATATGAAGCGGGGGGCCAGTTGCAGCAGCTCTCCCCTCGGGAACCCCGAGCAGGCAAGGCAGCGCCACCAACCCCCACAGGGCACAAATGTCCGAGGTCAGCAAGCCCCAGGAAAGCCAGGCATCTGTCCCCAGAGGGATGATCGAGGGAGGCCAGGTCGCTCAGCGGCTGGCCTGCCCCCGGGCCCCAGGCACCAGGAGGCCAGCGACCCCACCCCACCCCCCGGGCCGGAGACCGGCCCACGGCCCCCAGCACGAGCCCCACCAGGCACCCCCACAGCAGGCCTTCCCCAGCGCCACCGTCGCACACCCCGGGGACCCCCATACCCAAAGAAGTCCCCCTGCCCAGGGGACCCCACATTGCCAAGAGGCACTACCCCCCTTAATCCAGCACCTCCCGACTCGCAGACACACCCCTCCCCTCTCCACACCTTCACACCCACATGCTCCCATGTGCACCCATTGCACTAATTCACTCTCACTCACCTGGACCAGCCCATTCTCTCTCACACCTGTACCCATTCAAACTCACCCCTCATTTACCCTTGTTTCATAAGGTGGCTGCGAAGCAGATGCAGCAAGCCTGAATGCGCACCAGTGCCCGGCAGTGGCCGGGGAGACCGCCGGTGCAGGCCACAGAAGCAGACCCCCACCCCTGGCGCCCACCTGAGCGACTGATCAGCAGACCACCGCAGGTGCCCCAAGATGCCACCTGGCATGCAAAGCGCCACACAAAACCGACCCACCATTACCACCTCCATTCATCACCCCCTCACTCTCACTTACGCTTATATTCAGTCTGGCTCTCACTCTCTTGGTTGTATCTATACATTCAGTAGCAACCAGGGATATTGACAACATGATGGGTCCCAGGCTCCCCAAGTGACCCCCATGCCCCCAGCAGGAGGAGGGCAACAGGGGTGGGGGGAACCCCCCCACACACAAAACATGATGGGTGTATGTCGGTTATATGATGTAATTGTGTGTAAATGTATGGACTACCAAAGTGCAATTAAAATAGGGGGGATAGTGATTGGAGCACCGCTAGCCACTGTGATGGGCAGTGGGGCCCCCATCCTCCAAGCCCTTAGTGTCTAAAATGCAATTAAAATTGAGGTGAATGCAGCCCCACCGCGCAGCAAAGGTATCCCCTTCACCGACACAGTGCGACACCCCCCACCCCCCCACCCCAAAGCCCTAAATGTATCCAAGATGATGTATATTCCACCCAGAGTCAGGGGGAGGGGGAGGGGGGGAAATAAAACTGGGAGGTAGGCGGTCTAAAAGCGAGGTTGTCCCCCCCAAGAAACCAGATTGCAAACTGGTTCATGAGGCCACCCACCACCCCCAAATCCCAACCCAAAGTGAGGGCCGCCGGTGCAAGCAGCCCAGGACCCACCAGCATCGCGCCCTGATACTCCCAGCACGACAAACATGCTGGGGAAGCCATACCAATTCCCACTCATCTTACACACACAAACATGGACAACAGTAGTCACAATAGTGAACAATGGGCCGGACCCACAAGGCACCTCACATACCAAGCGACACCCTCGAACACCCACGCAAGCTCACCGACCACCCACCCCAGACGCACACTGACAGCGGCAGGCCGCCCTGCAGCCACAGCCACCCCGGAGCAACCTGACGGAAACACCGCCACCAACCTGCGCCAACGGCCCCCCCCCAACCACCCCCAAGCACCAACACACACCCGCCGCCAATGACACCAGGGGCAATGTGACAAAGCACCCCACCCCATGACACAACAGCAAGGCGGCCGAGACAAGCAGGCCCCGAAACGCCAACCCCCATGCCACTAGATGGACTGCCCCACCCCACCACCCAACAAAGTTCTCCTACCCATACACACATCCTCCACCCCCAGACATCCACCCACAGGTAACCGCACCCATACACACACGTACCCCCACCCACCATCACACATGCCCACCTACATCCACACACAGCCCCACCTGCCCACTCGCAACACACACCCACTTCCGCACCCGCTCATACACAAGCCCCCACTCACACCCACTCTCACACACATACACACACACATGCACACCCACACCTGCAGACCCCGGTGGACGGGGAGGGCGACCAAGGATGTAGGCATCTGCCCCAGGGTGCCGCCAGGGCCCCAGGGAGAACACAACCCCACTGCGCAAGGACACACCGGAGCCAACCTGCACCACCGGCACACACCCGACCCCGGCCTGGGGGGGGGGAAGGCCCCCCCCCCCCAGCACTAGGGGCCCAGGGCCAGACCCAGACCCCCTCTGGGAGGCAAGGCCAGCCGGCCGGGGGCCACAACCCCCCCCCGGCCCACCCCGCAGCCTCCCCCTGACCAACACCCCCCCAGGCCAGACAAATGGCCACCCCAGAACAGGCCCCCCGGACACCCGCGGTCTGAGTGCAGCCAGCCGCCAGAGGTGCCAAGGAGAGTGAACCACCACCCGCCACCCCTCAGGTTATAGAATTAATAAGCGGGGACTATAGAGAATTGAATTCTGCCAATTGATTATTTGAGGAGGCTGACAATCTCTCCAGGCTAATATAATCTAATAGTAAGTTATTATAATAAGTCATACATAAGTTATTTCTTGATTTCCAATTCATGAGGATAGTTTTCTTTGCGATGCATACGGCGGTGAGAACCATGTGTGACATCCTTGCATCTATATTTATTTCACTTAAATCACCTAACATGCAAAGTGTGGGTGAGGATGGGACACTATACCCAAGCCATGCTGACAAGTTCTCACATGTCTTCTGCCAGAACTTTTGAACCGGTGCACAGGACCATATAGCATGCATATAGCTATCCGGGACGTTGCTGGTGCAGTGAGAGCAGATATTTGTGTGACTCAGGCCCATTTTGAACATCCTTTGTCCTGTATAATGAATTCTATGTAATGTAGAACTTTATACTGTATAAGTTGTAAGTTAGAGTTTTTAGTCATCTTAAAAGTGTTTAAACATATTTGTGTCCAGAAACTTTCCTCCTTATTGATCGATAGGTCTGTCTCCCATTTTGATATTGGAAGAGATACGGATTCATCCAGTTTTGATAATAGTCCATGTATTTTCGATATCAATTTGGGGGAACGAAGATTTAGACACTGTTCCACCTTAACTGATACCTCTAAATCTTCTCTGATTCAGATTAAATCTTGCTTTTATTATGGATTTAAGCTGTTGGTATTCAAAATACCTTTTATCACTGATGTCGTACTGTGACACTAGTTCCTGAAATTGGATAAAATTTCCACCTTGAACAAGATGTTCTAAGTTATTTATTCCCTTCTCTTGCCATAGTGGAAATTTTAATGTCCTCTTTTGTTGCAAGATATCAGGATTATTCCAAATGGGCGTGCGTTTAAAGGGGACAAGTGAAGACGCCGTTATTTTTCAAAATTTCCACCAAGGTGTCAGAGAGGAGCTGATATTACAGTAATGCTTTTTAAACAGTCATGGCATTTAATACAGGGACTTATAAAAGGTAAGTCAGAGATATTTAGCGACCCACAGAGAGCCTGTTCAGCATCTAACCATGGGTTTCCTAGTGGGGTTGATTTTGTCCATTTTGAAACAAACTGCAGTCTATTGGCTAAAAAGTAATAAAAAAAAAATTGGTAGCTCTAAGCCTCCGCACTCTTTTGCTTTTTGGAGAGTTTTTAAACTAATCCGTGATGGTTTATCCTTCCATAAAAATTTACTTATATTTGAGTCTAGAGACTTAAACCAGGCCATTGATGGTTGGGTAGGAATCATTGAGAACAAATAGTTGATTTTAGGAAGGACCATCATTTTAACGGTTGCGACTCTTCCCATTTGTGATATAGGTAGTGTCCTCCAGTGCGTGAGGTCGTCTTGTATTGTTTTTAAAAGGGGAATGTGATTTAGTCGCAATACAGTGGGGCAAAAAAGTATTTAGTCAGCCACCAATTGTGCAAGTTCTCCCACTTAAAAGATGAGAGAGGTCTCCAATTTTCATCATAGGTATACCTGTATCAACTATGAGAGACAAAATGAGAAAAAAAAAATCCAGAAAATCACATTGAAGGATTTTTAATGAATTCACTGGTAAATTCCTTGGTAAAATAAGTATTTGATCATCTACAAACAAGCAAGATTTCTGGCTCTCACAGACCTGTAACTTCTTCTTTAACAGGCTCCTCTGTCCTCCACTCGTTACCTGTATTAATGGCACCTGTTTGAACTCGTTATCAGTATAAAAGACACCTGTCCGCAACCTCGAACAGTCAGACTCCAAACTCCACTATGGCCAAGATCAAAGAGCTGTCAAAGGACACCAGAAACAAAATTGTAGACCTGCACCAGGCTGGGAAGACTGAATCTGCAATAGGTAAGCAGCTTGGTGTGAAGAAATCAACTGTGGGAGCAATTATTAGAAAATGGAAGACATACAAGACCACTGATAATCTCCCTCGATCTGGGGCTCCACACAAGATCTCACCCCGTGAGGTCAAAATGATCACAAGAACGGTGAGCAAAAATCCCAGAACCACACGGGGGGACCTAGTGAATGACCTGCAGAGAGCTGGGACTAAAGTAACAAAGGCTACATCAGTAACACACTACGCCGCCAGGGACTCAAATCCTGCAGTGCCAGACGTGTCCCCCTGCTTAAGCCAGTACATGTCCAGGCCTGTCTGAAGTTTGCTAGAGAGCATTTGGATGATCCAGAAGAGGATTGGGAGAATGTCATATGGTCAGATGAAACCAAAATAGAACTTTCTGGTAAAAGCTCAACTTGTCGTGTTTGGAGGAGAAAGAACACCATACCTACTGTGAAGCGTGGGGGTGGAAACATCATACTTTGGGGCTGTTTTTCTGCAAAGGGTCCAGGACGACTGATCCGTGTAAAGGAAAGAATGAATGGGGCCATGTATCGTGAGATTTTGAGTGAAAACCTCCTTCCACCAGCAAGAGCATTGAAGATGAAACGTGGCTGGGTCTTTCAGCGTGACAATGATCCCAAACACACCACCCGGGCAACGAAGGAGTGGCTTCGTAAGAAGCATTTCAAGGTCCTGGAGTGGCCTAGCCAGTCTCCAGATCTCAACCCCATAGAAAATCTTTGGAGGGAGTTGAAAGTCTGTGTTGCCCAGCGACAGCCCCAAAACATCACTGCTCTAGAGGAGATCTGCATGGAGGAATGGGCCAAAATACCAGCAACAGTGTGTGAAAACCTTGTGAAGACTTAAAGAAAATGTTTGACCTCTGTCATTGCCAACAAAGGGTATATAACAAAGTATTGAGATGAACTTTTGTGATTGACCAAATATTTATTTTACCGGGGAATTTACCAATTAATTCATTAAAAATCCTTCAATGTGATTTTCTGGATTTTTTTTTCTTATTTTGTGTCTCATAGTTGAGGTATACCTATGATAAAAATTGGAGACCTTTCTCATCTTTTAAGTGGGAGAACTTGCACAATTGGTGGCTTACTAAATACTTTTTTTTCCGCACTGTAACTCCGAAAGCCTGGGGGAAATATCTATTCCTAAATATTTAATATACCTGATTGTATTGGAATAGTAGATGTATTTGAGAAATTAAAATTTATAGGTAGAACTATTGATTTACCCCAGTTAATAGAGTATTCTGATAATGATGAAAATTTATCAATGAGCGCCACTGTCTGAAGAAGAGATCTTTGTGAGTTTTCAAGGAAAGTCAATACATCATCAGCATAAAGACTTATCTTGTGTTCTTTTTCTCCAGTTTGGATGCCTCTGATATCAACATTTTGTTGTATGGCTGCTGCTAATGGCTCAATGAAGATGATAAAAAGTGAGGGGGAGAGTGGACACCCCTGCCTAGTACCTCTCTGGAGATTAAAGCTTTGGGAAGTCTGATCATTTGTTCGGACAGACACAGCTGGACAGCTATATAGTGTTTTAATCCAGTTTATGAAAGATGAACCAAACCCAAACTTGTTTAACACCATCACAAGAAATTTCCAGTTAACACAGTCAAAGGCTTTCTCTGCATCCAGGGACAAGATTGTAGTTTCTAAGTTATTGATCTTGCAGTAGTCTATTAAATTAAATAGCCTGCGTGTATTATTAGCCGAGTGCCTACACTTGATGAAACCTGTTTGATCTGGGTGTATAATTAATGGAATTATCCTTTCCAGTCTTTTGGCGAGAGCTTTGCAAATTATTTTAAGATCGACATTCATAAGTGAGATAGGACGGTAGCTGGATGGAAGCGTAGGTTCTTTTCCAGGTTTAAGGAGCAGGATAATACTAGCCAAATTCATATTCGGAGGAATTACATTATCTTCTTTGATTTGGTTCACCATTTTAAAAAAAGTAGGTGCCATCACGGGCCAAAATTCTTTATAAAATTCTACTGGAAAACCATCTGGTCCTGGGGCTTTGTTGTTTGGGATGTGCTTAAGTGCCTCCTGGAGTTCAGACACCTGAAGAGGTGCATCCAGAGCTGCAATCTGTTCATTATTTAATAGTGGTAAGTTAATATTGTCCAAAAATGTATTTAACTCTGAGTCAGATGGGTTAATTTGAGATGAGTAGAGGTTTTCATAAAACTTTCTGAAGGAGTTCTTTATTTCTTCAGGCTCATGGGTAATATTTCCAGTCATATCCTTAATAGAATGGATAGTTGTTTTTTCTTTATTCAATCTAAGCTGGTTTGCAAGTGTTCAAACTTCTCAAGATGCAGTCTTTGTATTAAAAACTGTGCTCTTTTGTTTGTAATTTCTTTTAATTGCAGCTTTAATTTTCTCTGATTGTTAAGTGTCTGTTCCTGTGGGGAAACGGCACAGGTTGTCTCCAGTGATTTAATTTTCTGTTCTAACTTCAGTACTAGTGCTTTTTCTTTTTTATTCTTATATGAACAGTAAGAAATTATTTTACCTCGCATGATCACTTTTGCTGCTTCTCAAAGAACACACAGGGATATTCCTGGCACATCATTATATTCCAGATATGATTCCCACTCTTTATTAAAGTAGTTAATAAAGTCTTTGTCTTTCAGTAGTGATATATTAAATTTCCAGCTCCTAGTTTCCCTTGTAGCTTTCCTATTTACTAGTGTAAGAGATACTGGATGGTGATCGCTAATAGCTTGATTTGAACATATTTTAGTGTCTGTGATGTCCCTCACAATAGTGTTACTGGCTAAAAAGAAATTTAAACGTGAATGTGAACTATGAACTGATGAAAAAAAAAAAGTGTATTCCCGAAGAGTTGGGTGAAGAGAACGCCATTCATCGCAAAGACCAAAATCATTCATGCATTGTTTGAGAGTGTCAGTAGCTTGCCATTTTCGGTAATTCCCCGATGCACTGAGTCTGTCGATTGCAGGGTTTAATACCAGGTTGAAGCCTCCAGCTATTATGATTGTAGTGTCCAAGTGCTCAGAAAGAGAAGTGAAAAAAAGTGTGAAAATAGGAAGGGTCATCAACATTTGGGCCATAAATACTTGCAATACATAGATCCAAATTTTAAACTGAGATTTTTAGTATTATAAATCTACCTTCCAGATCTGTTATGGTATTATTCACAACAAACCATATTCGTCTGTTTACCAGTATAGCTACCCCCCTTTGTTTAGAATTAAAGCCGACTGAGTACATGTGGGGGAATTCCGGGGAGGTGAGCGCATCTACAGATGACTTAGAGACAAGTGTCTCCTGTAATAAGACAAAGTCTTCCTGTAGATTCTTGTCGATCAAAAACTTTTTTCCTCTTCTCCCTGGTACCAATTCTACGTATGTTCCACGTGACAAACTTAAATGTGGACATGTTTTCACTAACTGGTTATGTACTAAAGGCTAACTAAATGTGCATATGTGATTATATGTCCGTAATGTATACATATGTGTATATACACTACCGTTCAAAAGTTTGGGGTCACCCAGACAATTATTTTGTGTTTTCCATGAAAAGTCACACTTATTTACCACCATGAGTTGTAAAATGAGTAGAAAATATAGTCAAGACATTGACAAGGTTAGAAATAATGATTTGTATTTGAAATAATAATTTTTTGCAGATACTCAACTTGCTCAAAGGAAGGTCAGTTTTATAGCTTCTCTAACCAGCTAAACTGTTTTCAGCTGTGCTAACATGATTCCACAAGGGTTTTCTAATCATCCATTAGCCTTCTGACGCAATGAGCAAACACATTGTACCATTAGAACACTGGAGTGATAGTTGCTGGAAATGGGCCTCTATACACCTATGTAGATATTGCACCAAAAACCAGACATTTGCAGCTAGATTAGTCATTTAACACATTAACAATGTATATTAGATATTAGAGTGTATTTCTGATTAGTTTAAAGTTATCTTCATTGAAAAAAACAGTGCTTTTCTTTCAAAAATAAGGAAATTTCTAAGTGACCCAAAACTTTTGAACTGTGGTGTATATATATATGTTGTGTGTAAAATATACACCTACACATATATGATTGGGTGTGCGCACATGATGTCTCTGTTCCATTTACCTGCAATTGCAAGCAAATGGGGTGCATGTACTTAAAGTTATTTCCTATAAACCAGAAGTATGAGAGAAAACAGACATAAAGGTTAGCAAGTGGTGAAAAAATGCAGATAACATACAACAACGACCTAACAACTTCAAAAAAAAAAAACTACAAAAGACAAACAACAACCGGTCGACGGGGGTCGCCATTTTGGATTATTGCGTAATAGTCTCAAAACATCTCACGATCACAGCATTGGCCCCCCTCCACCAATTGGAGTAGAGTCTCTGCAGAGAGTGGCATTCTTTGGAAAGTGAAGAAGGGAGTGTGCAGCAGGAGGACACTGCCCAAGGGCTCCTGCCATAATCTGTCAGGCAGTTGCAGATGCAGCAGTTCACTTCCACCTTTTCCACTTTTTTCCCACCAAAATAAAACAGTTTGCCTTTTCCCCAAATTGTACCAAAGGCTTCGGGGTCTGGATGGAGGACTGTCAGGGTCCGGATCCGGACCGGAGTCCGCCAGTTGGTGACCCCGTGTTAAAAACTTTTATGAAGACTGTGAAGCTGTCTACAGTCTGTGATTATAGACTTGTTGGATTATGTGTTAAATGGAGTGTATGCTCTTGTGCTGATGTTAGTTACTCTTTGTACGTGATGACATGCATGAAGAGCACCGTGCATTCTGGGAGAGAGAAGGAAAAATAAAAATGAGCGGGAGTGTTCAAGAGAGTTCTGGCTACTTTGCATTTTTCCTCCATTAGTTAACGACACTCTATGGTTATGGTTTTTTGTTTTTTTTTTACGCTCAATAATAGCTTCATTTGGGAACTGCATTTTGTGTTTCCTTGTGTTTTCTTTGTCCAGGACTTTGTGGACTGGTGCCATCGGAACTGCCTCCAGATCAACGCGAGGAAAACTAAGGAGCTGGTGGTGGACTGCCACAGGCAAGGACAACCCCTCACAGCACCAGTAAACATCCAGGCAACAGACATTGAGATGGTGACATCCTACAAGTACCTGGGTGTTCATCTGAACAATAAACTAGACTGGTCACACAATACCAACGCACTCTACAAGAAGGGACAGCGCAGGCTATTCCTACTGAGGAGGCTTAGGTCTTTTGGTGTACAAGGGGTGCTCTTGAAGACATTCTACGACACGGTGGTGGCATCAGCCATCACTTTTGGAGTGGTCTGCTGGGGCAGTGGCATTACAGCAGCCGATAGGAAGAGACTGAACAAACTGATCAAGAAAGCTAGCTCTGTCCTGGGGCAGCGCCTTGACCCAGTGGAGGAGATGGGAGAGAGAAGGATGGTGGCTAAACTGTCATCTCTGCTGGAGTCCGAGTTCCACCCTATGCAGGACACACTGAATGCACTAAGGAGCTCATTTAGCAGCAGACTACATCATCCTAGGTGCACAACCGAGAGGTTTCGCAGGTCCTTCCTACCAACGGCTGTCAGACTGTATAACCTAAGCAGGGCTGCTTGCAGAGATAGCAAAAAGACGTGACAACCTAATAGTATTGAATGCAAAAGACGCAATAGACTTACACAATGGTCCCCTCCGGTATACAACTAGGAAAATACCGGTAGCTACGGAGGGTGACAATATGTATGGGTACATAATCATGCCATGTAGGATAACTAAGTAGACGGTTATGCTGTTTCTGTCACGACTCGCCGCTCATCAGCGGCTTCAGCTGCGCGCACACCTGCGCCTCGTCAGCAGCAGGCTATTTAGCCCACTTGGCCCAGTGCTGCGGTCTGGAGCCGTCTGTTCTCATCGGCATTTCCAAGCTTGTGAATCAACCTCAGATCACCAGCAAGATCTCTACTACGCGTAAGCATCCCTTACCTTTTCTCCAAGTTCTTCACCCCTGTGCACAGGTGGATTCCTCGGCGGCGGATTTCTCCCGTCACTGCCGACCCATCTCCACCATCTACGCAGGCTCTGCAGTACGCTGTCTCCCGGGCTCATCTCTTGCCAACGCCAGCCACCTGCACCCACAAGTAAGCTACACTCAGACTCATTATCCCTGTCTCGGTGTGGTACCCGTTACCCTTGTCCTCTGCTCTCTCTCCATAGGGTTGTCCGGCTGTACGGCGCGCTGCTCTGCTTCCTGCACGTCGACATTCACCCCAGCACATACACATACCGCATACATCCATTCAGACACACCTGCTTGTTGAATAAAGCTGTTAAATCTACCCCGAGCCTGCGTGCGTTTCCTGGGCCAGACATTATATCAGTACGGCTACAGCAGAGCGGCCCAGCAGACAGCGGGCTCGCACGCCGCCTTTCCACCCTCGAGGCTCGGGTGGATTTAATAGCTCATCAACAGCAGGTGATCCTAAACCAGTTGGTCAACATAACTCACCGGTTAGACCGCTTGGACCCCCAGCAGGCGTTCCCCTCGGCTTGCCAGGGTGGGCTAGCTCCTGCCGCTCCGGTGCCCGGTCAGTCTACCTCGGGAACGCCAACTTGACTCACACCGATCCCAACCCCCGCCCGCTTCAGCGGAAAACTCGGCGGAGCGCGGGGGTTCATTATGCAGTGTGAGTCAGTGTTTCTGCGCATTCCTGGGGATTTTCCCTCAGACCATAGCCGAATTGGCTACATCGGCAATCTCCTGGAGGGGAGAGCGCTAACTTGGGCTTATGCCGTAATGGCGAAGCCCAGTTACGCGAACCTCTCCTATAGCCAGTTTGTGCAGAGCTTTCTCGAGGTCTTTGATCATTCCTGGCACGATAGCGTCCTAACTGACCGGCTCCTTGGTCTCCAACAGGGAAGCCGGTCAGCTGCGGACTATGCTATCGACTTCCGGGTTGCAGCGGAGGAGGTTGGCTGGGGTGAGGCCGCACTCTGTGGCATCTTCCTCCGCAGCCTCAGCTCAGGCGTGAGGGATGAGCTGGCTGGCCGGGATCTTCCGGAGACACTTGCGGAGTTGATCTCCACCGCCATTAGTTTAGACAACAGGCTGCGTGAACGGTCCACCGAGCGGAAGTTTAGCGGCCGCTCGCGTGGAGGCTCCGTCTGCACACCTCAAGACCGCCCCCTGGCGTTACCTCCACCGGAGTCCTCCGAGGAATCGGAGGCGATGGTGGTCGGTCGGTCAAAGCTCCCCCTAGCGGAGAAACAGCGCCGCCGGAAGTTGGGCCTCTGCATGTACTGCGGAGGAGACCAACATTCCGTGGAGCATTGCCCGGAGAAGCCAAATGGGGAGGTCCGCGAGTCACTGTAGGGGGCCTCGCGGACTCTAACCGGTCAAAACCCCTCACAAGTCTGTCCTTGCCCATCCGATTCTGTCACAACGCCACGGGGCATCTCACACACGCACTGGTGGACTCAGGAGCAGAGTAGAGCTTCATTTCAAAGAGCCTGGCAACCCAATTGGGCATTCCCTGCCACCCTCTGGCCGCTCTTCTCAGCCTGATCACCTTTTCCCGTGCGCCCCTCGGACAGGTGACTCATCGCACGCAACCAGTCCCAGTAATAATCTCGGGTAACCACCGAGAGGATCTCACCCTTTACGTCCTGTCTTCCTCAGTGACGCCCGTCATCCTTGGGTACCCCTGGTTGCGTCTGCACAACCCCGTGCTGGATTGGCAGACAGGAAAGATCGCCGCCTGGAGTTCATTCTGCATGGGCACCTGCTTACAGTCCGCAGCCTGCGCCCCGTCTTCTCCTCCTCCGGTTAAGGACGCCGCACCTCCGGATCTCACCCTAGTGCCCTCGGAATTCCATGATCTGGATTTCGTTTTCAGCAAGTCCAGGGCGATGTCCCTTCCGCCTCACCGGCCCTACGACTGCGCCATCAACCTCCACCCGGGGGCGCCCCTGCCGTCGGGACGTCTTTACAGTCTGTCAGCACCGGAGCGGGAAGCGATGGACAGTTACATCAAGGAGTCACTCAGCGCAGGTATAATCTGCCCCTCCTCTTCTCCGCTTGGTGCAGGGTTCTTCTTCGTGTCGAAGAAGGATGGGTCTCTCCGCCCATGTATCGACTTCCGGGCCTTGAATGATATCACGGAGAAGGACCGGTATACCCTGCCACTGATGGACACTGCCTTCCACTCCCTGCAGGGGGCGACCTGGTTCACCAAATTGGATCTTCGCAGTGCATACCATCTCGTCCGGATCAGGGAGGGGGATGAGTGGAAGACGGCCTTTAGAACGCCTAGTGGGCATTTTGAGTACCTGGTAATGCCCTTTGGACTGACCAACGCCCCTGCCGTTTTTCAGCGCCTAATCAATGACGTCCTGCATGACTTCCTCGGCCTCTTCGTGTTCGTGTACCTGGATGACATCCTCATCTTCTCCAGGTCACGAGAGGAACATCAGGTGCATGTGAGGCGGGTCTTGCAGCGGCTGCTGGAAAACAGGTTGTTCATCAAAGCTGAGAAGTGTGAGTTTTACGCCAAGACCACCTCCTTCTTAGGGTTTGTTATCTCACACAATCAGGTCCTGCCTGACCCCGCTAAGGTTAAAGCGGTGGTGGAATGGCCCACGCCGACCTCCAGGAAGCAGGTCCAGCAATTCATTGGGTTTGCCAATTTCTACCGCCATTTTGTACCCAACTTTGGTGCCATCGTTGCCCCGCTGACCCGTCTCACTTCCCCTAAGAACACCTTCCGCTGGACCGAAGAGGTCACTGCGGCATTCCAGGCGTTGAAGACGGAGTTCTCCTCCTCCTGGGTCCTGACCCAGGTCGACCCCGCTCTGCAGTGCCTGGTGGAGGTCGACGCGTCTGATACGGGAGTGGGGGCGGTGCTGTCCCAGCGATCACCCACCGATGGGGTCAAGCGACCCTACGCCTTCTTCTCACGGCGTCTATCCCCGGCTGAGCGAAATTACGACGTCGGGGACAGGGAGCTCCTCGCCATCAAGCTCGCCTTGCAGGAGTGGCGCCACTGGCTGGAGGGGACGGCTTTACCATTCGTGGTGCTGACGGACCATAAGAACTTGGAGTATCTTCGATCTGCTAGACGTCTGAATGCCCACCAGGCGCGCTGGTCCCTGTTCTTCGCCCGGTTCCGCTTCACCATTACCTATCGCCCTGGCTCCAAGAACAGCCTACCCGATGCCCTCTCCATGCAGTTCGCCCCTGAGATGTCAGAGGAGCCGGGCCATACCATCCTGCCCAGCTCGTGTGTGGTAGGGCAATTTCCTGGTCCATCAGGGACAAGATCCGGAGGGCGCAGGAGACCGAACCGGACCCTGGCGGCGGACCAGAGGGAAGGCTGTTCGTTCCATCTTCTGTCCGGGGGGAGGTCATCCATTGGGTTCACACCTCCAAACTCGCCTGTCACCCTGGCGGCCAGGTTTGCAGAAGGATGCCACCAACTACGTCCGGGCGTGTCCTGTGTGTGCCACCGCCAAGTCGGGAAATACTCCTCCCGTGGGTTTACTCCAGCCCCTGCCGACCCCTGGCAGACCCTGGTCCCACATAGCCCTCGACATCGTCACTGGTCTCCCTACCTCTAACTCCTATAACGCCGTGTTGACCATTGTGGACCGATTCTCCAAGGCCGCCCACTTCGTGCCACTTCGGGGTCTTCCAACGGCGCAGGAGACAGCGGACCTCCTGGTTCAGCATGTGGTCAGGCTGCACGGGATTCCGGTGGACGTCGTCTCGGATCGGGGGCCCCAGTTTGTCTCAGAGGTGTGGAAGTGCTTTTGCAACGCCCTGGGGGCCACAGTTAGCCTCTCCTCCGGTCACCACCCGCAATCCAATGGGCAGTGCGTGCGGGCCAACCAGGAGCTGGAAGCTGCCCTACGCTGCGTCACTTCCTCTAAACCGTCCTCCTGGAGGACACACCTGCCTTGGGTAGAGTACGCCCACAACACAGCTCGGTCTTCTGCCACAGGGATGTCCCCCTTCAAGGCGTCCTTGGGCTATGATCCACCTTTGTTCCCGGAGCAGGAGGCGGAGCTGGCGGTCCCTTCCATCCAGGCGCACCTGAGGCAATGTTGGGCTCTGTGGTCCAAGACACGCGACGCGCTCTTACGCATGGCGGCGCGCAACAGCACCACGGCTAATCATCACAGGAGACCAGCCCCTGCTTACCAGGTGGGTCAACAGGTCTGGTTGGCCACTCAAGATATCCACCTCAAGGGAGAAAAGAGGAAGTTGGCCCCACGCTTCGTTGGCCCCCACACCATTTCTAAAATTGTTAACCCGGTGGCTGTGCGTCTGGCCCTCCCCCCCTCCCTCCGCATTTGTCCCACCTTCCACGTTTCCAAAATCAAGCCCTATGTCTCCGACCCTCTCTGCCCCCCGCCCGCAGCGCCGCCCGCGCCTATGATGATCGACGGCCACCCGGCCTGGAGAGTCGCCTCCTTCCTGGACTCCCGGCGCCGAGGTCACGGGCTGCAGTACTTGGTGGACTGGGAGGGATTCGGTCCTGAGTGGAGGTCCTGGGTGCGCTCTTCTTGGGTGTTGGACAAAAGTCTCATCACGGAGTTCCACCGGGCGCATCCGGACAAACCAGTGCCAGGAGGCGCTGCTGGGGGGGGGAGTACTGTCACGACTCGCCGCTCATCAGCGGCTTCAGCTGCGCGCACACCTGCGCCTCGTCAGCAGCAGGCTATTTAGCCCACTCGGCCCACTGCTGCGGTCTGGAGCCGTCTGTTCTCATCGGCATTTCCAAGCTCGTGAATCAACCTCAGATCACCAGCAAGATCTCTACTACGCATAAGCATCCCTTACCTTTTCTCCAAGTTCTTCACCCCTGTGCACAGGTGGATTCCCCGGCGGCGGATTTCTCCCGTCACTGCCGACCCATCTCCACCATCTACGCAGGCTCTGCAGTACGCTGTCTCCTGGGCTCATCTCTTGCCAACGCCAGCCACCTGCACCCACAAGTAAGCTACACTCAGACTCATTATCCCTGTCTCGGTGTGGTGCCCGTTACCCTTGTCCTCTGCTCTCTCTCCATAGGGTTGTCCGGCTGTACGGCGCGCTGCTCTGCTTCCTGCACGTCGGCGTTCACCCCAGCACATACACATACCACATACATCCATTCAGACACACCTGCTTGTTGAATAAAGCTGTTAAATCTACCCCGAGCCTGCGTGCATGTTTCCTGGGCCAGACATTATGTCAGTTTCATTCCATCTAGCTACAATGCTCCGCACTGTGTGTGTTTATATATTTATATATTTATTCCATCTAGGGACAATGCTCCACACTGTGTGTTTATATATTTACATATTTATTCCATCTAGCTACAATGCTCCGCACTGTGTGTGTTTATATATTTACATATTTATTCCATCTAGCTACAATGCTCTGCACTGTGTGTGTGTTTATATATTTACATATTTATTCCATCTAGCTACAATGCTCCGCACTGTGTGTTTATATATTTACATATTTATTCCATCTAGCTACAATGCTCCGCACTATGTGTGTTTATATATTCATATATTTATTCCATCTAGCTACAACGCTCCACACTGTGTGTGTGTTTATATATTCACATATTCCATCTAGCTACAATGCTCCGCACTGTGTGTTTATATATTTATTCCATCTAGCTGCAATGCTCCGCATCGTGTGTCTATATATTTATGTTTATATGTACATATGTATATGTATATTCTTGCCTTCTGATTGTTGCTCTGAGTGTTGCTATCCCTGTGCTGTTGCAATCCTGGAATTTCCCCATTGTGGGACTAATAAAGGCTTATCTTATCTTATCTTATCTTATTTTAATGTTGGTTATTTAATTGTATTGCTACAAACACTTTTGATTAAGCTGTTAAGTTCAAATTTCCAACTCATGTTTCATGGGTCATTATTTTATTTAGCTATGGCAACTTTTTATAATAGGCTGTTCAAACTTTTATTGTTGCACTTGTCTGTATCATTCATTTCCTAAAAAGAGAATTTGTTTATCGCATACATTTTTAATTTAGTTTGAGAATTTTTTTTATAAGAGAATTTACTGCTGACAATTTGCAGTTTTTCTCAGTAAAGCTGTTCTCACTAAAACAAAAGATAAGCAGTTTTATGTTTTGCATTTTGTTTCCTTACTGTATCGAAAATGAACCGAACCATGACCTTAAAACCAAGGTATGTACCGAACCGTGATTTTAGACGTACCGTTACACCCCAATGCAAAAGTCATTCCATGATATAAATCTGATGACAAGTAGCACTTCACAGTTTTCTCTCTTTTTTTTGCTATACTGTATTAATCCCAGAGGGAAATTACAGCACATCCACCTGGATGGATGAGGCAGCCACGGCGCAGCACCAATCCCTTCACCATTCACACACACATTCACACCTAGGGCCACTTTAGAGTCTCCAATTAACCTAACTTTCATGTTTTTGGCCTGTGGGAGAAAACCGGAGTACCCGGGGTAAACCCATGTAGACACGGGGAGAACATGCAAACTCCCCACAATCCTGAAAATAAAGATGTACAGATGTTACTGGACTACAGCAGCTTCCCAGTACAGGAAATGTTGCAATTATTAGTTAAAATGTAGCACCAAATGCTTAATTTTTGACTCTATGAGAGCAGCTTTGTGCAATTCAGTGTCCAGTATTGTCTGTAATCATTTTATATTGGTGTCACCTCTCACTTCAAAAAGGTAATTCATCAGTTGTTCTTTTAAAGCCACCCTTCCTTAATGTCAGCATTAACCTGATTTGCTGCCTTGCCATCAAGTCATGTGAACAGCAGGTTGGTGAGGCAGATAGGTTGTCAGGTACGAGTGAGATGTCCATATTATGGATATCTCCTCTCTGCAACATCAACAGCCTAGTCTGAAGCCCATTTTAAAACCGTGTTTAATATAACCAGAGCAGCAAGGATGGCAATGGCAGCCTGTTCTCTCTCCACCAAAGTGTTATGTCGGAATTACCTTTCCATGTCTTCCTTGCTGGGTTCTTACGATTAGTTCTTGGTATTTTAATCTTTTTTTTTTTTTTTTTTAATGTTTTTCCTCCGTTCTTCAGTTTGCATGTCTTCATTTGTATAGGGCATTTCAAGGTAAGGCAGCTGTGTTCTATATTAAACTATTTTCCTTCTTGCAATACTCTTAACTTTAGTGTTATGTGCGTTTTAAACTTGTTCGTTTGCAATAACTCGCTGCCATCCATTTCAAAGTGAAATGCTGGTTCCACATTGTCGAAGCCATGCAGGGTTTAAATGACATTAACAGCCGGTTTAACCTCTGGATTATCTTAGCGACTTTGAGCCTTTTGTGGTATACTGACATGGCTGTTTTATACAAAGGTGGACTCTTCAACACTTGAGACTTTTAACTGGAACAGCAACCCCTTAAAGACAAAGCCAAAGTAAAATTTTTAACATTTTGTATGGAATCTGGTCCGTCCCAAAAATGGTACCTGGAATGTTGAGTGCAGGTGATCTGCAGGCAGAACTTCATTAAGGAATCCAAAGATTTTTATTCTTAAACGCTCCCAGTTGTATTCAGATTGATTGTTTTTAGTTCAAGTCTTAATTAAGTTGGTTGCAAATACTCTGCTTGTTTGAATTAAGATCTAAATGTGATCAAATGAAATTGTATGTTAAACGGCATATTGTATGATGTGTAGTTAGAAATGTACTTTAAGTCAGTTAACATTATTCTTAAAATGATGTTTTAAAAACTCAAAGCAATCAGAAAGTGGCCATAAGGTCTGGAAGAGAAGCGTTAAAAAAAGAAAAAAAAATCAGCAAAATTTAAAACAATGTGTCATGAGTTTAAGTTTCCCCTGAAGTTTATGTTTCCTGAAATTGTGACTTAGATTAACCATTATAATTCAGTAAGATAAGATAAGATAAGATAAGATAAGCCTTTATTAGTCCCACAACGGGGAAATTCCAGGATTGCAACAGCACAGGGATAGCAACACTCAGAGCAACAATCAGAAGGCAAGAAAAAAACAAGCAAGCAAGAGCAGCTAATATACGTATGTACATATTACTATAAAATATATATATATACACACACACACAGACACACAGTGCAGAGCATTGTAGCTGGATGGAATAAATATATGAATATATGAACACACAGTACAGAGCATTGTAGCTAGATGGAATAAATATGTAAATATATAAACACCCACAGTACGGAGCATTGCAGCTAGGTGGAATAAATATGCAAGTATATAAACACACACAGTGCGGAGCAATGTAGCTAGATGGAATAATATGTAGATATATAAATATATAAACACACCCAGTGCTGAGCATTGTAGCTAGATGGAATAAATATGTAAATATATAAACACACACAGTGCAGAGCATTGTTGCTAGATGGAATGAAACAGCATAACCGTCTACTTAGTTATCCTACATGGTATGATTATGTGCCCATACATATTCTCACCCTCCATAGCGACCGGTATGTTCCTAGTTGTATGCCGGAGGGGACCATTGTGTAAGTCTATTGCATCTTTTGCAATCAAAAAACTATTAGTTTGTTACGTCTTTTTGCTATCTCTGCGAGCAGCCCTGCTTAGGTTGTACAGTCTGACAGCCGTTGGTAGGAAGGACCTACGAAACCTCTCGGTTGTGCACCTGGGATGATGTAGTCTGCTGCTAAATGAGCTCCTCAGTGCATTCAGTATGTCCTGCATAGGGTGGAACTCGGACTCCAGCAGAGATGACAGTTTAGCCACCGTCCTTCTCTCTCCTATCTCCTCCATCGGATCAAGGCGCTGCCCCAGGACAGAGCTAGCTTTCTTAATCAGTAAGTGACTCCGTGAAACACTCATGGCTGCTCTGTTCATTCACAGACCAGAAAATTCACGCTGTTATCCTGTTAAAGGGAATCTTCATTCTTTTGCATGTCCTTTTGTTGTTAAAATTGTGTTAACAGGTCTGAGGGGCTGTTAGTTCCTGTCCAGCAGGTCAGTTGGGGGGGGGGGGGGGAATCAGTGCTGCTGATAAAGCCACGTCACCCTTTAACCCTTTGGTTTCCATCTCAGCAGCAGCTCTGTTTGAATTGTCCTCAGAAGGGAACAAATAAATCGACAGAGGTGTGAAGTCTGGCCCAGCTGTTCCCACTGATGTCATGGGGGGGTGATCTGTTGGGTGTCATGGGGTGTTATGTGTTTACTCTTCCTGGGTTAACTGGATTATTTCTGCTGCTGGGGATCACCTATTCCTCTTCTTCTCCTTTTCCCTGCTGATTAGTGCAGATCTGCAGGATTTAACACCTCCGAACACCACCACTTAGTTCTTCCTCACTGCTGTCATTTAAAAAAATGGCCAACACACGCCAATTTATCACATCCTTTTTCATGTAAATTAGAAACATTCTTTTGTAAATGTGAGGATTTTTCTCATAAATTTACAGGATTTTCCTGCAGAGTTAGAACCATTTTACTCAGAAATGTGCAGCTTCTTACTTGAAAATTTGCAGCTTTTTATTATTCATAATTTTGCAGCTTTTTCCTCATGAATTTAGAACTTTTCTTACTCTTGAATTTGCAGTATAAAAAAAAAGGTTAAACTTGCAGCATTTTACTCAAATCTTATATTTGCAGTGTTTTAGGTTGTAAACAGTCGGAAATTTACACCTTTTTTGTCTTTTTGCTAAAGTTGCAGCTTCTTACCCATAAAATTCCACTTTTTTTGATCAGAAATTGGCAGCTTTTAAATGAGACTTACACCCCCCCCCTTTTTTTTTGTCAGGCCAGGTATTGGCTTGCTTGCTACCAGATAGCCATGAAAACTGGTACTCCCTGTCTCATGGGTCGGGCTGTTGGTGACTCAATCGGCATTCCCGCCCTTCACAGGGCGTGGAGGGTGAAACAGGGCATCCTGGCAGAACTAAAAACAATATCTGCCTCAGGTCTGTGGTGGACCACTCCCAGTTACACGGGGTGAGACTGGACATCCTGGCAGATAAACACATCTGTCGCAAGGTCTGTGGTGGACTGTGCCAGTCGGTGCATTGTGACATGCACTACACAAAGAGCAAAGATAAACAAACCTATCATCTGGTCAGTGTCATGGTTCGAGCGTTGATCTCATCCGCGCTCGGGCCATGCACTATTTCCTCCCTTCTGACGTGTGTGTGCCCCTTTTGGCTCTCCGAGCCTTTATTGTGACAGCACTCGGAGGGGCTTCTGGCTGTCAGAGTGGACAGCTGAGCCGCATTTCGCTTCATCAGCTGCTCTCTACTTAAGAGGGCAGCTGAGAACACAAGGCGCGGCAGTCTCATCAGATTTTCCCTGTCTGACAGCGTCGAGCGTTCCTCACCGTGTTTCCCTGGTCAGACGCTAACTACTTTCCATCCATGATAGTAAGTGTTTTCATTATGAATCTGTTCCTCCTCATCATTGTTTGAGTATTCATTGTAGTTTGTTTTAGCCCCCCGTGGCTTGTTATTTTGTTCCTTTTCTGTTCTGTAAATAAACTGTGCAAACTCACTGGTGATTTGTGGTGTCTTATGATGGCTCGTGAGGGCCATCCTTGACAGTAGACTGCCGCCAGACTGTGACGCCTGTCGCTGTGAGTTTTGCCTAAATTGGACTTGTTCTTCCCTGTCTGGGTGCCTGTGCGCTGGGAGGTTATGTCACCATTCAGGAGCCGCGTTCGGAGCCAGTGGCGGGTTGGTGTAACCCCCACAACAGACTGAACAGACACAGCGCTCGGCTAGAGCAATTAACAGAACAGTGAAATGTGTGTATTGATGTCTACAGGCAGCCCCGCTTCTTCTGGCTCACTTCTGTGATGTTAATGTGCCTTTCATGCATTGTGTTCATGCGTCCTGTCCTTACTGTGACCTAGGGACTGAGATCAATATGTAGATGTGCCTTGTAACCTCTTTGTCTTGCAGCTGGAGCAAAGGCCAGCAATCTGCCTATTGTGATGTATGTCTCTCAAATGCAAATGTCTCATGCCTATTCTGCAATTTCTTTGATCATACCAACTGCTGGGGAATGCCCTTTTATGTATTGTTGTAGTTGGGTATATATACTGCACTGTAACCCATGCTCATCCTCTCTCTCACTCTGCAACTGCTGCTGCTGGACACACACACTTTGTGTCTCCTTCTCTGAGAGCCTGAGGATCCTGCTCCAGGCTGCTCTCACTATGCACCAGAGCGGGGATCCTGTGAAGGCGGTATGATTGAATAAACCTTCTTAAAACCTACACCAACGCCGCTTTATTTCATGCCGCTTCAGTAGTTTGTTTTAGCCCCCCCGTGGCTTGTTATTTTGTTCCTTTTCTGTTCTGTAAATAAACTGTGCAAACTCACTGGTGATTTGTGGCGTCTTATGATGGCTCGTGAGGGCCATCCTTGACAGTAGACTGCCACCAGACTGTGACGCCTGTCGCTGTGAGTTTTGCCTAAATTGGACTTGTTCTTCCCTGTCTGGGTGCCTGTGCGCTGGGAGGTTATGTCACCATTCAGGAGCCGCGTTCAGAGCCTGGGCTACGAGCTGGCGGAGGCCCTGGACTACGTAGATGGAACTCTCATCACCGCTACCCTCTACGACTCTCCCAGCGATGTACGCCGGCACCTGGACCTCGCTGAGGACATCCTTAATCGCCTTCCTCGCTACTCCGACCACCTTGAAGTCATTGCGAGGAAGGCAGACATCGCCGCTCAACGGGAGATACTCTGTGGGCTGGAGGGAAACTCCAGCAGGAAGCCGAAGAAGAGGCATCCTCGCTCTTTGCTTCGGAATCCCATTCCTGTCCCCGCTCCAGGTCAGGAGGTCGCACCACCCAGGGGTGATCCCCGAAGAAGCCCAAACCTCTCCTTTGCCTCGCCCTCTGCCGGTAACCATCGTCACACCAACAGGAACCCTCAGCAAGAACCCCATCCGGATCCTGTTCCGGGTCGTCGCAAAGACTCAACCTCTCTGACAGTTGCCGCTCCTGCGTCTCGTCAAGAGGGAATTCCCGCAGCCTCTCCCCCCGGGTCATCTTTCCCTGCTGTCCCGTCAGCTCATCATGCCCGGATCGTCTCGGCTGTCGTCCCCTCCTCCTCAATGTCTTCTCCGGCTGCTGTGAGTGTTTTGAATCCTGCTCTGGCGAAGCTCATTATTGGACCATCGCGAGCGGCTCCTCCTCGTCCTCCCAGGAGGCCCTCTGTCACCATCCAGCGGGGACAGGCAGGAACAACGTCCGCTACAGCAGGCACCATCCATCCTCTGGGAAACAGGCAAGTGCAAGTTCATTTTTCTCCTCGTAGTTGTGATTTGCCTTGTCTGACTCCTGGGGGTGGAGTTCGGGGTTTGCAGTCCCCCAAGCTCCCACCACCTGCTGTAGCGCCTGTCATTAAACCTGCTGCCTCTGTGTCTCCCTCCACTGAGCGGTCCACGACGCCAGGCCTATGCCGCCGGATGAGGAGGGGGCCTGCGGTTCTGGAGAGCCTGGTTCCAGCCCCGCAGCCACGTCATGGGCAGAGGAGGAGAGCGGACTACAGTGTGGAGCCTGCACCGACGATGAAACGTCCCCGGGTCTCCACCGATGAGCGGTTCGATCCAGCAGGTCGAGGGTCCCCTGCCACCACGCCGTATGGGTCGTCGGCGTGGACGTCAATGCTGGAGGGTCTTCAGGCTGTGGAGACCATCATGCCGGCTGCGGAGCCCGCAGTAGCCGAGTGGGAGCCAGACGACGACCTTCTTCGTCCTGAGCCCGGATCGTCGAAGTCCTGGACGGCGACAGAACTCGAGCACAGGCAAGTGCTCTACTTTGTTTTCCTTCTTTCCGTTTTGGAGCATTTTTGCCTGTCTCTCGGGGAGATGAGCCGGGGGCAGCCGTCCGCTGCACCCAAGCTCGTCTCACTGGGTTCTGTTGCTACTAGTAATCCTGATCCCAGTTCTTTTCCTTCTCCTGAGCCTTTTGCTAGTCTCCCCCCAGACTTTGATCGGTACCAGTTTGCCTACAGGCAGAGCAGATCCAGTGAAGATGTTATTGCTATAGCTCTCCACTTGGCATTCAGCCATTTAGAAGACAAGGGGAGCTATGTAAGAATGCTGTTTGTTGACTATAGCTCGGCGTTTAATACAACTATTCCCAACATTCTCATCACCAAATTGCTTCAGCTTGGTCTGCCTACTTACACTTGCAGCTGGATTAAGAACTTCCTAACAAACAGAACACAGACTGTTAGACTCGGACCCCATTCCTCCTCTACAGTCATGCTTAACACAGGCTCGGCACAGGGCTGTGTGTTGAGCCCCACTTTGTATTCATTGTACGCATATGACTGCATACCTGTTCATCCCACAAACATTATAGTGAAGTTTGCAGATGACACAACAGTAGTGGGGTTCATATCAGGAGGAGATGAGTCCGCATACAGAGATGAGGTCCAGAAACTGGTGAGATGGTGCTCAGATAATAATCTGCTATTGAATACAAAAAAACCAAAAGAACTCATTATTGATTTTAGGAAGCATAGCAGTGAGCTGCCTCCTCTATATATAGGCAAGGAGTGTGTGGAGAGGGTGGAGGCTTTTAAGTTTCAGGTTCAGGTTCAGGTTCAGGTTCAGGTTACTTTATTTGTACCCGTAGGTAGATTTGTTTTGCAGTCTGGTGACAACTATATTTACAAGCCACTAATTACATTCAACATAGACACAAACACAGGCACACATGAAGCTGACTATAAACATGATAAAAATACTCAAGGCTCCATCAAACAGGGTATAAAAAGACAAAGAGATGAGGGAGAAACCAGAGGTAAGAGAGAGGGGTCATATTGAAGTTAAAAGTTAAAAACTAGTCAGAGGTTAAAAAACTCAAAGGTCTAAAACCCAATAAAGTATTTAGAACCCAAGTGACATCATACAAAATAAGTAAATATAAAATATGTACAATATATTTTTATAGCTTGTTCAACTCTTTGACAGCAGCAGGGACAAAGCTGTTTTTGTAGCGCTGGGTTCTACTTTTTGGGACAGCAAACCTCCGTCTGGAGGGAAGAAGCTGAAAGTTGCAGTGCAAAGGGTGGGAGTCATCATTTAAAATGGAGGCAGCCATCCTCTGTACTTGTCTGGTGTACAGGGATGTCAGGCTCAGCTGTGACTCACCAAGCAAACGACTGGACCATCTAACTACCTGATCCAAGGATTTCCTCTGTTTCAGTTTTATCTGACCAAACCATGACACTAAAGAAAAGGATAAAACAGATTCAATAAAAGCCCGATAAAACATTGTCATTATGGTTCGGTCAATTTGGAAGCGTGCAAGTTTTCTCAAACAATGCAAATTTTTCTGACCCTTTTTGCACACCCTTTCACAGTTCACTTCAAAGTTTAAATTACTATCAATAATTGTCCCAAGATATTTGTACGATTGTACACATTCGGTGGTCTGGCCTTTTAGTATGGTGACTTTGTGCCTGGGAGTTTTCCTCCTAAAGTCAATAATCATATCTTTCGTTTTTGTTGTATTCAGCTGCAGGTAGGAATCCTCACACCAGTGAACAAAATCATCAACTACTGGGCCGTGGCCACTCTCACCATCATGGAGGAGACTGACAATGACTGAGTCATCAGCATACTTTATAATGTGTCTGTTGTCATGACTGCGCCGACACATGTTTGTGTACAGGATGAAGAGTAGTGGTGACAACACACACCCCTGAGGAGAGCCAGTAGAAGAGCACTTTAGGTCAGACAATGTACCATTGACCCTTACTCTCTGCGTTCTGTTGGTTAAGAAGTCCAGAATCCAACCCACCAGATTATTGCTCAAATCAAATTGTTGCAGGAGCCTTTCAACTAAAATATGAGGTTGGATTGTATTAAAGGCGGAAGAAAAGTCCACAAATAAAAGCCTGGCGTGTGTCCCATTAAAATCCAGATGTTTAAAAAGCATGTTAAACATAGTGACAGTGGCATCCTCCACTCCTCTGTGAGGCCTATAAGCAAACTGCAGAGGATCCAATGCATGTTCAGTCTGCCTTAGGACCTCACATCTGACCAGTTTTTCAAAAATTTTCATTAAAATTGAAGTCAAAGCAACTGGTCTAAAGTCGTTTACCGTTTTAGGACAGCTAGATTTTGGAACGGGAACAACCACGGCATCTTTCCAGATCTTAGGCACATGTTGTGTCTGTAAGGACTTATTGAAAATGTAATGAAATATAGGACTCAGTTCATGTGCACAGGACTTTACCAAGCGCCCACATATATTATCAGGGCCCTGACTTTTGTTCACTTTTACAGCGCAGAACTCCCTTTTAACATCCTGCACCTCAATATTAAAGTGCTGATTGTCTTTGAGTTTCTGTTTCAAATCTTGGATTTCTGTACTGAAATCAAAGGAGTCAAAACGACCATACAAACAATTAAGAGCATTAGCCAGCTCTGTGTCTGAATTAAAACCATCTAAAAACACATGATTACTGCGCTCTGTGCTCTGAAGGCCTGCAATAGTTTTCATACTGGCCCAGGCCGAACCAAGTTTATTTGCTGCCATCTTGCTTTCCAATTCTGATTTATAATTCTGTTGCTCTTAAAATTTCGGACTTCAGCTCCTTAGTGGCAACCTGTAGCTCAGAAACAGACCCCTGTTTAAAGGCAAGTGCTTTCCTCTGTAAGCAGGATTTAACTGATTTAGTAACCCATGGTTTGTTGTTGGGATATATTTTGATACGTTTACGTGGAACAATT
The DNA here is from genome assembly GCA_020510985.1 of Pholidichthys leucotaenia. Taxonomy (NCBI): domain Eukaryota; kingdom Metazoa; phylum Chordata; class Actinopteri; order Cichliformes; family Pholidichthyidae; genus Pholidichthys; species Pholidichthys leucotaenia. The sequence goes on along the minus strand of CM035844.1, from coordinate 176,784,839 downwards.
TTATTTTGACAGTAAGCCATGTATGAGCATGTGAGCTCAGCCAGAGAGTCCAGATCATCCCCGCAGGCCATTATGAACATCTCCCAGTCTGTACAGTCAAAGCATTCCTGGAGGCTGTGCTCTGAATCTTCTGTCCACACAGCTATGTCTCTCATCTCCACCTTGCCTCTTCTGAGAGCAGTTTTATATGTGGGCAGCAAATGTACACAGTTGTGATCTGAGGATCCTAAAGGAGGTAGGGGGAGTGATTTATAGGCCCTCTCTATGGATCCATAGCACAAGTCCAATGTCTTTTTTCGCCTGGTTGGGCAGGAGACATACTGATAAAAGTTTTTAAGTGTCTTCTTTAAAGAAACATGGTTAAAATCCCCAAGAATGAAGTTTGGCGCCTCTGGAGAAATTGACTGCAACCGCTGTACCACATCAAAGACGGTTCTGGAGGCAGAGTCAGCGTCTGCCCTCGGGTGAATGTACACAGTCGTGATGAAAAGTTGGGGAAACTCGCGAGGCAAATAAAAGGGGCGTAGTGACACAGACAGCAGCTCCACATCGGGTGTACAGATGCGCTCTCTGACCGTGACAGATGTGCAGTACTGCTTATTAATGTATAAACATACTCCGCCCCCCTGACGCTTCCCCGTTACCTCTTCCTGCCGATCCGAGCGCAGCGGGGCTCCAAAGCCGTCAATCCACAGGTCTGCATCTCGATCATGCGCAGTAAGCCAAGATTCAGTGAAAGCCATGACGCAGCAGTTCTTAAAATCCTTCTGGTAGCGTACGTTCCCTTGAATTTCATCCACCTTGTTTCTCACAGACTGTGCATTCCCAAAAATTATCGAAGGAAGAGGAATGTTACCAAACTGACGTCTCCTAAGGCGCAATTTCACACCTCCATGCCTTCCATGCTTCCTTCTGCTGCCTCTCACGTCTCTCTTTTCACCGCTGTGTCCGTCTCTCAAAATAAAGTCCGGCAGTTGCAGCTTAGGCTCAATCACAGCCGTTGAATCAGCCGTATTTAAATGCAGCAACACGTCCCTGGAATATTGTATTCTGCCCGCTATTCTGCCCGCCATGGAGCCGAATGCGTTTACTTCAGGGACAAAGAGCCAGAGCACAGAAAGCAGCAGTGCGAGAAAGGAGAATAAATCCATGTTGTAGGTACCAGGGAGCTCTTCGCCAAATATTCCACACCCCCTCCAAGGCAGAAACGACACAGAGGATTTTATAAAAACGTATAAAAGTATAAAAAACACACACACACGCACTATTTCACCAGCTGCTGGTCGCTGCGTGTGCATGCGCCCTACCCTTGACTTTTCTGCTGCTCACAGATGGAAAAATAAAGAGCGATGGTGAGAACCAAGCAGACCGCCCGTAAATCTACTGGAGGAAAAGCCCCCAGGAAGCAGCTGGCCACCAAGGCTGCTCGGAAAAGCGCTCCGGCCACCGGCGGAGTGAAGAAGCCTCACCGTTACAGGCCCGGTACCGTGGCTCTGAGAGAGATCCGTCGCTACCAGAAATCCACGGAGCTGCTCATCCGTAAGCTGCCCTTCCAGCGCCTGGTCAAGGAGATCGCTCAGGACTTCAAGACCGACCTGCGCTTCCAGAGCTCCGCCGTCATGGCTCTGCAGGAGGCCAGCGAGGCCTACCTGGTGGGTCTCTTCGAGGACACCAACCTGTGCGCCATCCACGCCAAGAGGGTCACCATCATGCCCAAAGACATCCAGCTGGCCCGCCGCATCCGCGGAGAGAGAGCTTAGACTTTCTGCTGCACATCCACCAACCACAGGGGTTTCTGGGTGTTCATATTTCTCACAACCTTACCTGGGCAGTTAACACCATAGCTACGATAAAAAAGGCTCAACAACGTCTACACTTTCTGAGGCTCCTCAAGAAGAATGGCCTGAATGCACAGTTGCTGGTTTTATTTTATCGCTCTGCTATTGAGAGCATTTTGTCATATGGCATTACGGTTTGGTATGACGGCTGTTCGGCCGCAGACCGCAAAGCCTTCCAGAGAGTGATTGAGACTGCGCAAAAAATCACTGGCTGTTCTCTCCCTTCTCTGGAAGAGATTTCCAGGTCTCGGTACCTCAACAGAGCTACTGCCATCATTAGATTAGATTAGATTAGATTCAACTTTATTGTCATTACACATGTATGAATACAAGGTAACGAAACACAGTTTAGCATCCAATCAGAAGTGCAAAGGACAGCAGTGCAGTATATACAGTAATTGACAGTATGTGCAATTTAAGCAAATATATGCAGCAGTGCAGAAAGTTAAGAGTACTGTTATGTGCAAATAATGTGCAATAAGTTAGGTGGGCAGTTATGTACAGGTGAGGATGGTAAGAGATGATGGTAAGAGAGTCAGCGGGGAACTAAGTTCAATAACATGACAGCTGTTGGAAAGAAACTGTTCCTAAACCTGCTGGCTCTAGTCCGAAGGCTTCTGAAATGCCTTCCGGAGAGGAGAAGCTGGAACAGTCCATGAGCAGGATGGTTGGAGTCCCTAAGAATGCTGCTTGCCCGGCGCAGACATCTTTTCCTGTAGACGTCCTCTATAACTGGAAGTGGAGTCCCTGTGATGCGTTGGGCCGTTTTCACCACCCGCTGCAGTGCCTTACGGTCAGCGACAGAGCAGCTCCCATACCAGACTGTGACACAGTTGGTCAGGGTGCTCTCTATCATGCAGCGGTAGAAGTTGCCCAGGATGTCAGTTGACAGATGGTTCTTCTTCAGTGTCCTCAAGAAGAAGAGGTGCTGATGGGCCTTCTTGATCAGGCTGGTGGTGTTAACTGACCAGGACAGGTCCTCTGAGATGTGGGTCCCCAGGAATTTGAAGCTGGGGACATGTTCAACAGCTATGCCATTGATATGGATGGGGTCATGTGTCTCTCCCCTCTCCTTCCTGTAGTCCACTATGAGCTCCTTGGTTTTGCTGGTGTTAAGGAGCAGGTTATTGTCAGCACACCAAGTAGCCAAGTGCTCAACCTCTGCCCTGTAATCTGACTCATCGTTGTCCCTGATGAGTCTGATCACCGTGGTGTCATCTGCAAACTTTATGATGGAATTGGATCCATACATAGGCCTGCAGTCATGGGTGAAGAGGGAGTAGAGGAATGGGCTGAGCACACAGCCCTGTGGTACACCAGTGTTGAGTGTGATGATGGAAGAACGGTTGGGGCCTGACCTAACATGCTGGGGTCTGTTGGTCAGAAAATCCATGATCCAGTTGCAGGTGGAGGTACTGATTCCCAGGTCCCCAAGTTTAGTGAGCAACTTGGAGGGGATAACTGTGTTGAATGCTGAGCTGAAGTCAACAAACAGCATTCTTGTGTAGGTGTTCTTGTCATTCAGATGTGAGAGTACACAGTGCAGCGCTGTAGAAACCACATCCTCTGTACTCCTGTTGCTCCAGTAGGCAAACTGGTGAGGGTCCAGTGTAGGGGGCAGGCATTTTTTGAGCTGTGCCAAGACCAGTCGCTCAAAGCACTTCATGACTATGGGGGTCAGTGCCACAGGGCGATAGTCATTTAGGCACGATGGTGTTGAATGTTTCGGCACTGGTACTATAGAAGTGGTCTTGAAGCATGCTGGTACCACCGCCTGGGCCAGGGACAGGTTGAAGATGTCTGTGAAGACCCCTGCCAGCTGCTCAGCACATGCCTTCAGCACACGCCCAGGAATGCCGTCAGGGTCAGCAGCCTTACGTACGTTGATATGACTCGGTGCGTTACGGACGTCGGTGTGGGTGAGTGTGAGGTGGTGGAGGTCGTCAGAGGGTGGGAAATTGATATTCTTTTCATTATTGTCCTTGTCAAAACGAGCATAGAAGTCATTTAGCTCAATGAGAAAGGACACAGTCATGGCTATAGGTATGGAGTTGCTGGGCTTATAATCAGAGATAGCTTGAATGCCCTACCACATGCAGGGCATTCAAGTTTGTAGCTGTGCTTGGCCTTCTTGATGCCCCTCTCCAGATCTGCCCTGGATGAACTGTAGGCCTGTGCGTCACCAGATCTAAAGGCATTGTTACGTGCCTTTAACAGAAGCAGCACTTCTCTGTTCATCCACAGCTTCTGATTTGGGTACGTGGTGATCTGTTTTTCCGTGGTGACACTGTCAATAGTGGTGTTGATATGGTCCAGGACTGAATGGGTGTAAGAGTCGATGTTTATGTGGGAGCCACAGGTAGCCTGAGAGGTGAACATACTCCAGTCTGTGTTCCTAAACTTTTCCTGTACAGAGTCAACCCCCTCTGGCCACACTTTGATGGTCCTCACTGATGGCTTCACCCGGTTGATGAGCAGTACATACTTGGGGGTAAGGAACAAAGATAAGTGATCAGACTGACCTAGGTGGGGGAGGGGAGTTGCTGTGTAGGCTCCCACAATATTGGTGTAAACGTGGTCCAATGTTTTGTCCCCTCTTGTGTGACAGGAGACATGCTGGTAGAATTTAGGAAGCACTGTCTTGAGGTTAGAGTGGTTAAAATCACCCGCCACAATAAATGCTGCCTCTGGGTGTGCAGTTTGTTGTTTGCTAATAGCTGCATGCAGTTCTTTCATAGTAAGCTTAGCATTAGCATCCGGAGAGATATAAGCAGCTGTTATGATGGTACAAGTGAACTCGCGTGGCAGATAGAAAGGTCTACATTTAACCATGAGAAACTCCAGGTTAGCTGAGCAATGTCTCCCAACAGTGACAGAGTTTGTGCACACAATATAAATGCACACTCCCCCACCTCTGGTCTTACGGGAGTCATCAGCTGCTCTGTCTGCCCAGAGAGTGTGTAGCCGGCTAGCTCAATAGCATTGTCGGGTATTCCACTGTGCAACCATGTTTCCGTGAAAATCATGATATTGCAGTTCATAAGTCTCTTATTTTTGGTGATCCAAAGCTGTAGCTCATCCACTTTGTTCGCCAGTGACCGTACATTAGCAAGGAAAATACTGGGTAGAGAAAGCCGGTGTGGTGTTAGCTTTAGCTTAGCTCTTAGCCCTCCGCGCTTCCCCCGCCTTTGTTTACGGTCTCTACGCCGCCTGCGAGCACTTCCGGTCGGCCAGGTAGCTTGCCTAGCGTCGGGTGTTCTCCGGAGCTCAGGGATGAGACGTAGGTTGCTGATAAACAGATCGTTATCATTATTTTGTAATCCAAAGTCCAAAAGCTCATTTCAGGTGTAAGATATGAAGGCAAAGCTGTTCTGAACGAACAGACCCGAAATGAGCAGAAATAACACTGCTAATCTGCAAAATCTGAGAACACGCTGAGCCTCGCGTTGTGCACGCGCCGCCATCTTAGCAAAAAGAAAGAAAAGACTGTGAGATAAAAAAAAAAGACATTAAAGACTGTGCTCATCCAGGCCATGATTTCTTTCACTTGCTCCCCTTGGGAAAGCGGTACAGATCCCATAAAACCCAGACTACTAGGTTTAATCATAGTTTTTTCCCAGCAGCAGTACGTATTTTGAACGGATTTATGTAACACGCACAGACTGCTGATATTATTTTGTTATTTTAGGTTATTTTGTGGCAATAACCCTGTGTGTATAAGCTGGTCTTTTATATTTATCGCTCAGTATGTTTTCATTATTGCTACGTACATATTGTATTCAACTTTTAGGTAATAGTGTTTCAAGAATTATTTATTGTTGTAATTATAAGAATGTTAAATGCATGAGTGAACTGTGAGTGTGATAGTTTGTTTTTAGGGAGCACCATCTCAATTTCATTGCATTGTTTATTAACAATGGAATGACAATAAAGACACTTTGACTTTGACTTTGACTTTGACTTCTCCCAGGGTCACCGGTGCGGAGCCAATCCTGGTCGCTGTGCTGGAGGTTCCGGGTTCGGGGTTGGATGTTGTTTCTGGTGCTGTGCCGACCCAGTCGGGGTCCATCGCAGGTGCAGCCAAGACCCAATCGGGGTCCGACGTGGATGCAGCCGAGACCCAATCGGGGTCCATCGCGGGTGCTGCTCCGGCCCAATCGGGGTCCGTCGTGGGTGCAGCGCTGACCCGATCGGGGTCCAGCAGGGGCGCAGCACCGGTTCGGTTCAACGTCGGTGAGGGAGCTGCAGATCCTCTGCCGCCTGACACTGGACTGGCTCATCGTCATCATCATCCTCATCATCATCATCGTCCTCATCATCGTCATCATCGTCATCGTCACCATCTTCATCCCAGCTCATCTTCACCGGGGGCCGTTGGGGTTCTCAACGTTCGGCCCGGCTCTCCCTCGTCTTTCCCCTCTCCAGGGAGGCTGTCTTCAATTTTTCCCCCACGGTCCTGGTGGCTGAGTGATGCTGGTCGGCCACCTGGTGAGCTCTTTCGCCGGTTCGGCATTCTGGGTCGGCCACCCGACGTACTGTGCTTCCTACTGGATGACTTGGTTCGGCCTCCGGAGGTTCCGTCTTTCCGGGCCTGGGACTGGGATAGGCCGCCTGAGCGTTCTCTGTTCCCCTTATCGGCGATCTGGACATTGGACTCAGGGAGACCGCCAGAACTGTTCCTGTCCCATTGGTCTCTGCCTGTCGTCATCCTTGAGTGTTTTTTAGTTCCACTGACAGATAAGGGTCACTCTGGTTTGTTAACTGCTCCATTTTGATCTGTGTATTTACCGCTGTTTAGCGTGTTTTTTCTTTCGTTTTTTTCTCCCCTCTCCTGTCTGAGGGATGATTTGTATCTACCACTTTGTCTCATGGCCTGTGTATTTTAGTATAGATTCCTTCTGTTATTTGCATTTTTGTCCGGTTCTGTGTATCATCTGTGCGTTATGGAGTATTGTATTTTACCATACTCTGTAATTGCTTCATTTGTTCCCTGTCATCGTCATGGTGTTTTTTTTGCTCTTTCTGGTTTTCGCCCTCCAGGCCTTTCTCCCCCATCCGCCCACCCTGGTGTGGGGGGGGGGGCGCTTGGGTGTCATACGGTGCTCGTAGTTCACCCGGGGGGGAGGTACTGTCATGGTTCGAGTGCCGATCTCGTCCGCGCTCGGGCCATGCACTATTTTCTCCCTTCTGACGTGTATGTGCCCCTTTTGGCTCTCTGAGCCTTTATTGTGACAGCGCTCGGAGGGGCTTCCGGCTGTCAGAGTGGACAGCTGAGCCGCATTTCGCCTCATCAGCTGCTCTCTACTTAAGAGGGCAGCTGAGAACGAAAGGCACAGCAGTCTTGTCAGATTTTCCCTGTCTGACAGCGTCGAGCGTTCCTCGCCGTGTTTCCCTGGTCAGACGCTAACTACTTTCCATCCATGATAGTGTTTTCATTACGAATCTGTTCCTCCTCGTCATTGTTTGAGTATTCATTGTAGTGTGTTTTAGCCCCCCGTGGCTTGCTATTTTGTTCCTTTTCTGTTCTGTAAATAAACTGTGCAAACTCACTGGTGATTTGTGGCATCTTATGATGGCTCGTGAGGGCCATCCTTGACAGTCAGTCACTGCAACAGATACTGGAGTCAGTTTGTCTTGGCTTGTCCTTGCCACTGATAATGTCATGGCTGCCAATCATGGTACCTCTGTGCGCGCCTGCCGGTTATCTCCTGCGGCCCTATTTATTCCCATCAGGACCAGTGCTGGGCGCGGAGTCTTCTGATTCCTTCCGTGAATCACGCCACAACCTGCCTCTGCTTCCCTGCACTGAATTCTCCTGCCTTCGGCTTCCAAGCCCAGCAGAATGACGTCCGGGTTGGTTTCGCCCGGACCAACAACCAAGTAAGCTCAATAGCTTCTAAACCTATCCTTTCCCTTGTGCACAGGCGGAGCCCGCAACGGCGGACCTCCTTCTCCCTCCAGGTGGCGGATTTATTCCTCTTCCAGCTAACCTGCCCGCAGACACTGTCTCCCTGGCGGCAGCTTCAGCGCGACCTGGACTCTCCAACACCTGTTGACAGTAAGCCCAATAACATCTGACGTGCTGCATAGGTGTACTGTAGCTAACGGCCCTTGTCTCTGTTTCAGGGTTGCCAGTCTGTACGGTGCTCTGCCGGCCCAGCTGGAATACACGGATGGCACTACACTACATTACACCATATAACCGCACTCACGCATCCACTCACTCACGTTAACAAAATAAAGTACGTTAATTGTGTTAATCCTGAGTCATGTCTGTCTGTGGGTCACCTGAACCATGTCAGATAATACCTTTATCTGCCAAGAATGTGCTGCTAGTCCAGCAAAAGCTAGCAGTATTCAAATACTTTGCAGTTTCATGAAATGGTCAATCAGAAAGCAACTCATACCGGCTCGGACGTCGCCCGGGCTTACAAGGTCCGTGCTGATCTGTTCACACTCTGACAGGCAGCGAAAAGTAAGCTAGGAGCAAGAAGACAAAAGAAGAGGAATACAGCAGCCTTGTGTGTAGCAGAATGGAATGTACGCACTCTGTTGGACAGAACAACATTACAGCGCCCAGAAAGACAGACCGCGCTTGTGGCCCTGGAAATGAACAGGTACAATGTAGACATAGCTGCACTTCGTGAAACAAGATTGCCTGGATATGACAGCTTGGAAGACCATGGGTACATCTTCTTTTGGAGTGGGAGATCAACTCAAGAAAGGCTAGAAGCAGGAGTGGGCTTTGCAGTTAGAAAGGAGATAGCAGCAATGCGTGATGAGGAACCGGTGTCAATCAATGACAGGATGACTATGAGACTCCCACTACAGTGGAAGATGTATGCCACACTCATCAGTGTATATGCCCCAACAATGACCAACACAGAGGAAGTGAAGGAAGAGTTCTACAATGATTTACGTGAGACTATCAGGTGTGTACCAAGTGATGACAGACTGATACTCCGAGATTTTAATGCCAGAGTTGGTTCGGACACCGAGAAATGGAAAGGAGTGCTAGGCAGTCATGGAGTAGGCAAGTGCAATGCTAATGGAGAACTTCTACTTGCACTATGTTCAGAGTACAACCTTGTGATAACCAACACTGTATTTAAGCACAAGGACACACACAAGAAGACATGGATGCACCCAAGATCCAAGCACTGGCACTTATTAGACTACATCATAGTCAGGCAGAGAGACATAAGGGATATATTGGACACCAGAGCAATGAGAGGTGCAGACTGTGGTACTGATCATGTTATGCTGAGATCTAGATTAAGGATTTGCAGACGAAAACAGCACTGCAGGATGGGTGCGAAGCCACCATGGAAGCTAAACACTAATGCACTGAAAGGCCAAAAGAAGTGGGAAGAACTTACACAGGAAATGGATGAAAACTTGAAAGACTGGGACAGCAACAACTCAGAGAATGATATAGAAGAGAAATGGGCAACACTGAAGGATACGGTGTATCAGACTGTGAGTGATGTATTAGGCCACTCTGAGAGGAAACATCAAGATTGGTTTGAGCATGATGAACACCTGAAGAAACTACTAGAAGCGAGGAATACAGCTAGGCAGGAAAACCTACAGTGTAACACAAGGTTGAAGAAGAAGAAATACTCAAAGGCTCAGAGTGAGCTACAGAAGTACACCAGAGAGATGAAGTCCAACTGGTGGGATGAAAATGCGGAGGAACTTCAAACTGCAGCAGACAGAAAGGACATGAAAACATTCTTCACAGGTTTGAGAGAAATCTATGGCCCTAAACCAAGAGGATTGATCCAACTAAAGGCTATGGATGGTGAAACGGTTTTGCAGGAGAAAGACAAGATCCTGGACAGATTTGCAGACCACTTTGACCAACTACTAAACAACCCTGGAGATCTCACTGAAGAGGCTAAAGAAGCTTTAGTGCAGCGACCAGCTGTATCAAGTCTGGATGAACCATTAAATTTTGATGAACTAATGGCAGCTATCAGGACAACACAGGATGGTAAAGCTCCAGGAAGGGATGAATTCCAGCAGAAGTGTGGAAATTTGGTAGTGTTCAGCTGACCAACTGCCTGCACAAGCTCATCCAAGAGATATGGGATGCCCAGAAAGTACCTCAAGACCGGAAGGATGCAAGTATTGTGCCTTTGTTCAAGAAAGGTGACAGGAAAGATTGTGGAAATTACCGAGGTATATCACTGCTAGCCACTGTTGGTAAGATTCTCTCACGTGTACTACTGAACAGACTCAATGAACGCATCTCGCAGAATGTACTACCGGAAACCCAGTGCGGCTTTAGAAGTGGAAGAAACACAATGGACATGATTTTCTGCTTTAAACAGGTTCAAGAAAAGTGTATCGAACAGAACATGCTGCTTTATGTAGTCTTCATAGACTTCAGTAAAGCCTTTGATACTGTTTCGCAACAAGGACTTTGGCAGGTACTCAAGAAATATGGCTGTACAGAGAAGTTTGTCAGCCTGATCGAGGCACTCCATACAGGTATGCAAGCAAACGTGGCAATGAGTGGTTCAGTATCTAAAGACTTTTCAGTAAGCAACGGGGTGAAACAAGGGTGTGTGCTTGCACCTACAATCTTCTCGCTATATTTGGCAGCCATGCTTGAGGTGGCCTTCAAAGACACTTCAGAAGGAGTATACAATCAAACAAGGAAAGAAGCAGACTTGTTCAATGTGGCACAGTTTAAAGCCAAGAGTAAGACATCGATGAAGGTAGTAAGAGAAATGCTCTTTGCCGATGACAGTGCTCTAGTTGCACACAGTGTGGAAGATATGCAATCTTTAGTGGAGAAATTTGCAAGAGCAGCTAGCCAATTCAGTCTCCAAATCAACATCAAGAAGACAGAGTGCCTTTATCAACCACCAAAGTTCCAATTATCAACATCACTACCTGAAGAGATCAGCATTGGTACAGAGCCACTAGTCAAGTGCAAGACTTTAAAGTACCTAGGTAGCACTGTTTCAGAGACTGCTTGGCTGGAGGATGAACTATCTCTCAGAATGGGAAGCGCGAGCGCTGTGTTTGGAAACTTGAGGGAGAGACTGTGGAACAATCAACATGTGTCTATCCGTGTGAAATGCAAAGTGTACAGAGCGACAGTACTGGCAACTCTATTGTACGGTGCTGAAACTTGGACTGTCTACAGTGCAGGTAAAGAAACTCCACACGTACGTGATGAGACACCTTCGAGCCATAATGAACATCTCATGGAAAGACAAGATAATCAACATAGAAGTGTTGAAACAAGCTGGTCTACCATCAATGGAGGACAAGCTAATACAGATGAACCTGAGATGGCTCGGACATGTTGAGAGGATGGACCACCAGCGTCTCCCTCGGCATTTACTCTACTCACAGTTATGCGAGGGCAAACACAATCAGGATAGACCAAGGCTCAGATTTAAAGACACCGTAAAAAGAAACTTGAAGAAGTTGGACATAGACAGGAGTTCCTGGCAGTGGAAGGCTAAGGACAGAGCTGTGTGAAGGAATCTGATCAGACCTAAATGAAACAGTCATTGTCGCCCACAACAGACTGCTATGATGATGATGATGACGGTTATGTGACCCTTTATAATGTTGACCTCAACAGGTTATGGACCTAGGAAGGATGCTGGAAGCCAGTGGAGTAGGTTAAATTTTGATGGAGATGAGAAAAATTACTAGCAGATTTCTGCAGCAGCCAGCATGATGCAGCAGCCAGCATTGACGCCGACAATGTGAAAAATGAAGATGTCTGCGCTGAGCTTATTCAGTTTTTGGACGACAAAAGCCTCTCCCTTCTCATAAGAGACACCGCGGCTGACGGTAGGAAAGCATTAAAAATATTAAGAGAACATTACGCGGGAAAAGGAAAACCGCGAATAATTAGTCTTTACAAAGAACTGACTTCACTGCAGAAAAAGGCAGAGGAAACTGTGACAGACTATGTCAGGGGTCCCCAATCCCCGGTCCACGGACCGGTACTGGTCTGTGGATCATTTGGTACTGGGCCGCAAAGAAAAAAAAAGTGGTTAATATTAAAGCTATTTTTTTCATCAGTCTTACAGAAATTTTATTTTGAAAAACAACTGTTTCCGCCCTCGCCTCACAGCTGCTCTTGACTCTGGCACGATGTTTCATGCATCAGTGACACAAGCTAACTCTTGAAAAAATGAGCCAAAAACAAAATTTACTGGAAAGTTTTTTCGGGGAGAAACGAGCAAACGATGGGGCTGCAGAAGGGTCACAGACTGCCTGCAAAAAGAAAGCTGCATTTAAAAGAAAATACCACGATTCCTACCTAAGTTACGGGTTCATCGCAACAGGTGACACAGAAGCTCCACACCCGCTATGCGTAATTTGCGGTGACCGACTAGCCAGTGAAGCCATGAAACTCTCAAAACTGCTTCGGCACATTGAGACAAAACACCCCACTTTAAAAGACAAGCCCTTGGAATTTTTTGAAAGAAAAAACGTGAACATGAAGGACAAAAACAGTTCTTGAGGGCCAACACTTCAGTAAATGTGTCTGCACTAAAGGCATCATTCTTAGTTGTGGCTTGCATTGCTAAAGCTAAGAAGTCCTTCACTATTGGGGAAGAATTGATTCTCCCTGCTACCAAGGACATATGCAGTGAACTTTTTGGAGAGGCTGCCGTGAAAAAGGTAGCAAATGTCCTTCTTTCGGCTAGCCCAATAACAAGAGGAATCGATGAAATAGCGGAGGACATTGAGGCACGATTATTAGAGAGGATAAATGAGTCACCATGGTACGCTATTCAGGTGGATGAATCTACTGATGTTGACAACAAGGCAGTATTGCTCATTTTTGTGCAATATATTTTTCAAGAGGATGTGCATGAGGATTTATTATGTGCACTATTTTTGCCAACCAACACCACAGCTGCCAAACTATTTAAGTCCTTGAACGATTACATATTGAGAAGACTTAATTGGTCATTTTGTGTCGGCGTATGCACAGACAGAGCGGCTGCGATGACTGGACAGCTTTTGGGTCTGACAACATGGATGAAGGAGGTCGCTTTTGAATGTGGGTCTACACACTGTGTCATGCATAGGGAAATGCTGGAAAGCCGAAAACTGTCACCTGAGCTTAACAGTGTTTTGCAGGATGTGGTTAAAGTTATTAACCATGTCAAAGCACATTTCCTTAATTCGCGTCTGTTTGAGAAGCTCTGTGAAGAGATGGATGTAGAGCATAGACGCCTTCTTTTGTACACAGAAGTTAGATGGCTTTCTAGAGGCAAATCGCTGGCTAGAGTTTTTTGAGTTACGAGAACCTTTACAGAGATTTCTTCTAGAAAAACAGTCGCCACTGGCAGAGCAACAAACTCAATCTCTCACTTCAAGGGAAAATGACAACTGTTTTCAAGTTGTCAGATACGATTGCTGCTTTCAAAGCCAAACTGGAATTATGGAGATGGAGAGCGAACATGGTTTTTTTTGACATGTTTCACACAGTAGCAGGGATTAAAGAAGAGACTGAGGTTGGACCTTCATTCTCCCAGCTAGTGCATGACCACCTGTCACAGCTTTCAAAAAGGTTTGAACATTTCCTCCCAATCACAAAAGACCCTGGAATGGGAAAGAAATGGATCCGTAACCCATTTGAGAACAATTTCTCTACTTGAAGAGGAACAATCGTTTGAGGTTGCAAATGATGGTGACCTACTGATATAATAACGGGCCCAGGGAACACGCACACAGGCTCAAGCGAGATTTGAAAGCTTTATTCAACAATTGTGCGTGTATAGATGCATGTGTGTGGAATGTGAGTGGTCAGCTGGTGAACAGGATGCACCAGGCCCTGGTGCATCCTGGTGCCATTCTGCCCCTGGTGACCAGGGGCAGAATGGCACGCCGTGCAACCAGGCAACCCTAAGGGCAGAGCACAGACAGGGATGACAGCAGGCTTACACAAGGCTGGGTTAATGTTTAGGTGTTGCTTACTTGCAGGTGATGCGGTGGCTGGCATTGGCAAGTGGAGCTCTTGCCTGGAGGACAGCGCCCAGCTGCGCACTCGGCGACGAGCCGGAGAGGAGGATGAGGATGAGGCGAGGATGGGAGAAATCCGCCGCCTGGGGAATCCACCTGTGCACAGGGGAGAGACTGTAGAACAGGTGAGGAAGAAATACAGCTTACTTGCTGGATGATGAGAGGCGCAGGTCGGGAAGAGACGATCTAGTGCTGGGGTTAGGGAGCATTGGCGAACAGATGGCTCCAGGCCGAAGCTCTGGGCAGAGTGGGCTAAATAGCCGGCGGCTGATGAGGCGCAGGTGTGTGCGCAGCTGAGGTAGATGACCGGCAGTTGTGACAGTACTCCACCCCCGAGCAGCGCCCCCCGGCGCTGGTTTATCCGGGTGGGTCCGGTGGAACTCCGTGGTGAGATGTTTATCCAGCACAAAAGAAGGGTGCCCCAGGACCTCCACTCTGGGCCATACCCCTCCCAATCCACCAGATACTGTAGCCCGCAACCTCAGCGTCGGGAATCCAGGATGGAGGTGACTCCCTACGCCGGGTCGCCATCAATCATCACGGGAGGGGGAGGTGCCCTAGGAGGGGGACAGAGTGGGTCAGAGATCATGGGTTTAACCTGGGACACATGAAATGTGGGACAGACACGGAGGGAGTGGGGGAGGGCCAAACGCACAGCCACCGGATTAATTACCTTGGTTATAGTGTAAGGACCGATGAAACATTGCGCCAGCTTCCTCTTCTCTGCCTTAAGATGGATATCCCGGGCCGATAGCCAGACCTGCTGGCCCACCTGGTAACAAGGAGCGGGCCTCCTGTGGCGATTGGCTGCACTGGAGTTGTGCGCCGCCGTGCGTAAAAGTGCTTGGCGCGTCTTGGTCCATAGGCTTCGGCAGCGCCTAAGGTGTGCCTGGATGGACGGCACTGACACCTCGCCCTCCTGCTCGGAGAACAACGGGGGATCATATCCCAACGACGCACGGAAAGGGGACATCCCGATGGCCGATGACAGCGTGGAATTATGGGCGTATTCCACCCAAGCCAGGTGGGTGCTCCAGGAAGAAGGGTTAGAGGAAGGGACGCAGCGCAGGGCAGCCTCCAGCTCCTGATTGGCGTGCTCGCACTGCCCATTGGACTGAGGATGGTGACCGGAGGAGAGACTCACCGTGGCCCCCAGGGCATTGCAAAAGCACCTCCAGACCTTGGACACGAACTGGGGCCCCCAGTCGGAGACGACGTCGGTCGGGATCCCGTGTAGCCTGACCACATGCTGGACTAGAAGATCGGCCGTCTCCCGGGCCGTGGGGAGACCGTGGAGGGGCACAAAGTGGGCGGCCTTGGAGGACCGGTCCACAATGGTCAGGATAGTGTCGTACGAGTTGGAAACGGGGAGACCGGTAACGAAGTCCAGGGCTACATGGGACCAGGGTCTGCCAGGGACCAGTAGGGGATGAAGCAGCCCCGCTGGAGGTGAGTTCAGGGTCTTATTCGTTGCGCACTGGGGGCAGGCACGGACGTAGTTGGCAGCGTCCTTCCGAAGTCTGGGCCACCTGAAGGAGCGTTGGAGGAGGTCCACCAGCTGGGAGATGCCAGGGTGACAGGCGAGTTTGGACGTGTGAACCCAGTGGATGACGTCACCCCGGACTGACGATGGCACGAAGAGCCTTCCCGCCCGA
The DNA here is from genome assembly GCA_020510985.1 of Pholidichthys leucotaenia. NCBI lineage: Eukaryota > Metazoa > Chordata > Actinopteri > Cichliformes > Pholidichthyidae > Pholidichthys > Pholidichthys leucotaenia. The sequence continues at coordinate 176,769,334 of CM035844.1, read as the reverse complement.
CCGCCTCCAGGATCAGGTTCGGTCTCCTGTGCCTTCCGGATCTTGTCCCTGATGGACCAGGATACGGCCCCCACGATGCATGAGGTGGGCAGGATGGTGTGGTCTCGCTCCTCCGGGGTCTCAGGAGCAAACTGTCTGGACAGCGCATCAGGTTTACCATACTTGGAGCCTGGGCGGTAGGTGAGCGTGAACCTGAAGCGGCCGAAGAACAGAGACCAGCGCGCCTGGAGGGCATTCAGACGCTTGGCTGACTTCAGGTACTCCAAGTTCTTGTGGTCCGTCCAGACTACAAAAAGCTGCGCTGCCCCCTCCAGCCAATGATGCCACTCCTGCAGCACGAGCTTCACTGCCAGAAGCTCCCTGTCACCGACGTCGTAATTCCGCTCTGCTGCTGACAGGCGTCGGGAGAAGAAGGCGCAGGGGCGCACCACTCCATTCACCGGAGAACGCTGGGACAGAACTGCCCCCACCCCCGTGTCGGAAGCGTCCACCTCGACCAGGCACTGCAGCGAGGGGTCACCCTGGGTCAGGACCCGGGAGGAAGAGAACTCCATCTTCAAAGTTTCAAAGGCTGAAGCTGCCTCCTCGGTCCACTGGAACGGCACCTTGGGGGAGGTGAGGCGGATCAGAGGGGAGTTGATAGCACTGTACTTAGGCACAAAGCGGCGGTAGAAATTAGCGAACCCAAGGAATTGCTGCACCTGTTTCCTGGAGGAGGGGGTGGGCCACTTGACCACCGCTTTGACCTTGGTGGGGTCGGGGAGAAGTTGATTATGGGAGATGACGAAACCCAGGAAAGAGGTCTTCTTGGTGAAAAATTGACACTTCTCTGCCTTAACGTACAGTCTGTTCTCAAGAAGCCGCTGCAAAACCCGCCTCACATGGGCCTGATGCTCCTCCCGAGACCTGGAGAAGATCAGGATGTTGTCCAGGTACACAAACACGAAGACCCCCAGGAAGTCCCGCAGGACGTCGTTGATGAGCCGTTGGAAGACGGCAGGGGTGTTGGTGAGCCCAAACGGCATGACCAAATATTCGACCACTGGGCGTCCGGAACGCCGTCTTCCACTCATCGCCCTCCTGGATCTGAACGAGGTGGTACATGCTGCGGAGGTCCAGCTTGGTGAACCAGGTGGCCCCCTGGAGGGAATTGAAGGCAGAGTTCATGAGGGGGAGGGTGTATCTGTCCTTCACCGTGATGTCATTAAAAGCCCGGAAGTTGATACATGGCCGCAGGGACCCATCCTTCTTCGACACGAAGAAAAAAACAGCTCCGAGTGGGGATGAGGAGGGGCGGATGATGCCAGCGCTGAGTGACTCTCTGACGTATGTGTCCATGGCCTCTCGCTCCGGGGCAGACAGGCTGTAGAGGCGGCCAGATGGTAAGGGCGCCCCCGGGCGAAGGTTTATGGCGCAGTCATACGGGTGGTGGTGGTGGGGGGAGAGATAGTGCCTTGGACTTGCTGAAGACGAGCCCCAGATCGTGAAACTCCGGGGGCACCAGGGAGAGGTCTGGTGAAGGCGAGTCGGGGGCAGGAAGAGGAGCAGACGGAGCGCAGGCAGCGGACTGGAGGCAGGTGCCCATGCAGAACGGGCTCCAAGAGAGGATGCTGCCAGACTGCCAATCAAGCACGGGATTGTGGAGGAGCAGCCATGGGTAGCCCAAGATGGCAGGGGAAGCCGAGGTGGACAAGATGAATAGGCTCAAGTCCTCCCTATGGTTGCCAGAGATGATGACAGGCACCAGCTTAGTGCGATGGGTAACCCTTTCCAAGGGCATGCGGGAGAGAGTGACGAGATTAAGGGGAGCTGGCAATGCTTGACATGGGATGCCCAAGCGGGTTGCCAGGCTCTTGGAAATAAAGCTTTGTTCTGCCCCCGAGTCCACCAGTGCGTGAGTGATAAGCCCGATGGAGTTGTGACAGAACCTAATGGGCAGCTGGCATTTGGAGAGGGGACTTGACTGGGTTACGTCCGCGAGGTTCGCTACAGTGACTCGCGGACTCCCCCTTTTGGCTTGACTGGGCAGAGCTCCACGGAGTGCTGATCATCCCCGCAATACATGCAGAGACCCAGCTCCCTGCGGCGCTGTTTCTCCGCTAGAGGGAGCTTGGTCCACCCGATCAGCATTGCCTCAGATTCATCGGCGGACTCCGGAGCGGGTAACGCCAGGGGGTGAGGCTGAGAGGCGGGGGCAGGAGCTCCGTGCGAGCGGCTGTTGGACTTCCACTCGGCGGCCCACTCTCTCAGCCTATTATCCAAACTGATTGTCAGGGAGATTAATTCAGACAACTGTTCCGGCTGATCCCGGCAGGCCAACTTGTCCTGCAAGCTAGAGTTTAGGCTGCGGAGGAAGATGCTGCAGAGAGAAGCTTTGCCCCAGCCAACCTTCTCCGCTGCCACCCGGAAGTCGACAGCGTAATCAGCCGTCGTTCGGCTACCCTGGCGAAGATTCAGCAGCCGATCGGTTAGCACGCTGTCGCAATCCGAGTGGTCAAAAACCTCAAAGAAATCCTGTACGAATTGGGCATAGGACAGGTTTGCCTAGCTGGGCTTTGCCATAACGGCATAAGCCCAGGCTAACGCTCGCCCTTCCAGGAGATTGGCAATGTACCCAATCCGGCTGTGGTCAGAGGGAAAATCACACAGGACGCGCTGGAATATCGACTCACACTGCAAGAGGAACCCGCGCGCCTCGCTGAGCTTTCTGCTGAAGTGCGAGGGTGTGGGGAAGGGTGTGAGCCAGGTTGGCGGCCCCGAGCTAGCCTGGCTAGTTGGAGGAGCGAGGGGAGTTGACCCGCTAGGTCGCGCCGGGGGAAACACCTGCTGGGGATCCAGGCGATCCAAACGGTGAGTGATGTTGGTGTATTGATTTAAAATGACTTGTTGTTGATGGGCAATCAAATCCACTCGAGCCTCAAGGGTGGAAAGTTGGTGTGCGAGCCCACTGTCCGCTGGGCCGCCCTGCTGGAGCCGTACTGACATAATAACGGGCCCAGGGAACACGCACACAGGCTCAAGCGAGATTTGAAAGCTTTATTCAACAATTGTGCGTGTATGGATGCGTGTGTGTGGAATGTGAGTGGTCTACTGGTGAACAGGATGCACCAGGGGCAGAATGGCATGCCGTGCAACCAGGCAACCCTAAGGGCAGAGCACAGACAGGGATGACAGCAGGCTTACACAAGGCTGGGTTAATGTTTAGGTGTTGCTTACTTGCAGGTGATGCGTTGGCTGGCGTTGGCAAGTGGAGCTCCTGGAGGACAGCGCCCAGCTGCGCGGTCGGCGACGAGCGGGAGAGGAGGACGAGGATGAGGCGAGGATGGGAGAAATCCGTCGCCTGGGGAATCCACCTGTGCACAGGAGAGAGACTGTAGAACAGGTGAGGAAGAAATACAGCTTACTTGCTGGATGATGAGAGGCGCAGGTCGGGAAGAGACGATCTAATGCAGGGGTTAGGGAGCGTTGGCGAACAGACGGCTCCAGGCCGAAGCTCTGGGCAGAGTGGGCTAAATAGCCGGCCGCTGATGAGGCGCAGGTGTGCGTGCAGCTGAGGTAGATGACCGGCGAAGGCGAGTTGTGACACCTACAAGCCATATTTGAGACAACTTCAAACCTCTTTACATTCTGGATTAAAGTCAAAGCAGAATATCCAGATATCGCCACAAAAGCCCCAAAAGTCCTTCTTCTGTTTCCAACCTCATATCTTTGTGAGGTGGGGTTTTCTGCAGTGACAGCCACCAAGACAAGACTACGGAGTAGACTAGATATACGGAACACAATTCGAGAGTCTCTGTCTCCCATCACCCCCAGATGGGACCATCTAGTTGCAGGGTAACAAGCCCAGGGTTCCCACTGATTATGGTGAGTTGATATTATGCTGTAGAATCATTGTAATTGCCTAAAATAAAGTGTAATTGTTTCAGATTACATGCTCTGAACTGACAAAGGTTTTTGTTATTGGAACCCCTGCACCTCTACCCAGTCCACGGAAAATTTTCATGCATGAAACTGGTCCCTAGTACAAAAAAGGTTGGGGACCGCTGGACTATGTTATCAGAGCAGAGACTGCTATCACTGCATTGAGAAGTGCAGGAGAGACATTAAGTGATGGCTGATTATCGCCGTGGTTCTAAAGGGTTTGCCAGAATCATTCTAGCCATTCGCCATATTCATAACACACAATGATGACAGAATGACTTTCAGTGAATTTAAAACGAAGCTCAGAGATTATGAGGGCACTGAAAAGTTTAATGCCACTTTGGGAGATGACAGTGTGACGAAAATGAGAAGCCACACAACCGAGGCGAGGCGCGGAGAAAAAGAAGCAATAACCTGCTATAACTGTCACCAAAAGGGCCACAAAGCACGGGTATGGCCTAGTGGGTGCACAGCGCAGAAACACTGGTGCAGTTACTGCAAGAGCCCCACACACCGGGATGAAAACTGCAGGCGAAAGACGGAGGACGGAGTGAAGCAAGCGACGGACAACGAGACTGAAACATTCACATTTAAACTAAGTGAAAGTACCGTCAGTGGATTGAAAGAAAGTGGTTTGATGGTGGACACGGGAGCTATGTTCCACATAATCAGAGATCTTGACAAGTTCAAAAAATTTGACGAGTCATCCCAGCCGAATAAACACATTATGGAGTTGGCTGACGGCACACGGACCAGTGGTTCAGCTTTAAAGAGGGGAGATGCTGAGATCTACCTGCGCGACAGTGAAGAACACAACATGAAGGCAACACTGAAGGTGGCGCTAGACATCCCATCTTTCCCACAAGACATATTCTCAGTCAAATCTGCCACGGCCAACGGAGCAAAAGTGAACTTTCAACAGGGACAAGACCAACTCATCCACAAAGATGGTACCAGGTTTAACCCCTTGCACTCTGGTCAATTTCCCTAAAAATGCCAAAAAATAATGTACCCAAAAGCTGTTCTTCAACCCTTTGCATCATCTTCATGGGGTTGGTCTCATTTAAAAGAAAACACTTTGAATTTTTTGGCAAAACAGTCATAATCTCTCTAAGTGCTCCTGCCACTGAGTAACAGTCATTTAAACATACTGAACTTGAAGAAAATAAATTTTGCCTGGGTGTTTTTTTGGATACAAATGCTTGCAAATAACACACAGCTGTCAGATACTGGCTGGAAAATGCAACAGAAATGTAGAACCAAGTGTTATCCAGCTGAGGTCAAAATTTTGTAGCAATACCACAAAAAATGAATATATTACACAGCTTTTTTCTTAGGTTGTTCCCAGGCGTTTTTGAACTGTGCCAAATTGTGCCAAATGGCACAGTTTGGAAAAACGTCTGTAACTTTTGAATGATTCAATATAGAAGCTTCATCTTGGGCTCTAATGAAAGGTGAAGGGCTGTGTGTGTGTGTGTGTGTGGGGGGGGGGTTATTTATTCATTCATGAATGAATGAATGAACAAACAAGCCCCCACACACAAAGAAGCATGCCACGTAAAAAATGTGTGGCTTTTTTTTTTTACAAGAAAAAATAACCTACAGTGCAATAAAAATTATACTAAAATATCTGTAATGTAGAAGATAACAACTCCCCCCCCCCAGATACAGAGGACGGACATCGTCCATCGACACATGACGGACGCCGCGGTCTACTACGCACAGTTGTACTAAAATATCTGCAATAATATCGGCAATCCGCTACAGAAGAGTAGCCGGGGGGGGGGGGGGGGGTCCGGACGCGGCGCACGGACTGAACACGGTCCGTGCACCGTCCGGACCGGACCGGAGCCGTCATGTTGCGATAACGCACAGTCGTAATTTTTTTACAAGAAAAAATAACCTACAGTGCACTAAAAATTATACTAAAATATCTGTAATGTAGAAGATAACAACTCCCACCACCCATCCCCCGCTACAGAGGACGGACATCGCCCATCGCTACATGACGGACCACGGTGACGGGGCGCCGCTGTCTACTACGCACAGTTGTACTAAAATATCAGCAATAAATCTGCAATCCACTACAGAAGAGTAGCGGGGGGGGGGGGGGCGAACGCGGCGCACGGACCGGTCCGTCATATGGTGATGACGCACAGTTGTAATTTACCGATCGGTCAAAAGTCATTTGGATTACAATTTTCAGGGAAAAAGAATAATTTAGCTTATAACACTTACCTGTCCACAACAGCAGTGTCGCTGGCGAACTTCTCTTCCTCATTGTCAGACGAACATGACGCTGGTCCGCTTGTTACGGACTCGTGGTTCTGGTCACGCGACCCGGTCAAACCATAATTCCATTATTGCGGTTTTGCGCTTCCATGATTGCGGTTTTGGCGAACGATTTTTCAAAACAAATAAGAACAGTAGTAAGAAAAAAAGACTGGTGAACGCCTGTGTGTCACCCAGCCTTACACAAAACAGCTTTCGAACTTCTGTGCCTCAATTGGCTCGCTGTATTTGCAGCCGTTGGTAGGCGGGTCCTTCTTGCTAGGTTTTCAGTCATTGGTTCTTCAAGGTTTCAGAAACCCAATTCAAGGCTCTTATTAGTCGAATGAGAGGTCAATCACATCTAAACCAATCAAAGCACTCCTTTGGCTTTCTGTTCGCGGCTGTGTCTGTAGTGGAAGAACGGAAATGCAGCTTTTTTTTTTCAGTGCGCTCTAGGACGCAGCGCCCTCGTGCACCCTCGTGCACTCTAGGACGCAGAGACGTGTCCGCCTGCGGTACACCGGAGTGCAAGAGGTTAATACAAAAGTGTGTGACAGACTGTATTATCTAGACCAGGGGTCACCAACCTTTTTGAAGCCAAGAGCTACTCCATGGGTATCGAGTCATGTGAAGGGCACCAGCTTGACACACTCCTCTAAAATAACAAATTGTATATATATGTATATATATATATATATATGTATATATATACACACACACACACACACACACACACACACACACACATATATATATATATATATATATATATATATATATATATATATATATATATATATATATATATATATATATATATATACAGTGGGGTAAAAAAGTATTTAGTCAGCCACCAATTGTGCAAGTTCTCCCACTTAAAAGATGAGAGAGGTCTCCAATTTTCATCATAGGTATACCTCAACTATGAGAGACAAAATGAGGGAAAAAAATCCAGAAAATCACCTTGTCTGATTTTTAAAGAATTTATTTGCAAATTATGGTGGAAAATAAGTATTTGGTCAATAACAAAAGTTCATCTCAATACTTTGTTACATACCCTTTGTTGGCAATGATAGAGGTCAAACGTTTTCTGTAAGTTTTCACAAGATTTTCACACACTGTTACTGGTATTTTGGCCCATTCCTCCATGCAGATCTCCTCTAGAGCAGTGATGTTTTGGGGCTGTCGCTGGGCAACACGGACTTTCAACTCCCTCCAAAGATTTTCTACGGGTTGAGATCTGGAGACTGGCTAGGCCACTCCAGGACCTTGAAATGCTTCTTACGAAGCTACTCCTTTGTTGCCTGGGTGGTGTGTTTGGGATCACTGTCATGCTGAAAGACCCAGCCACGTTTCATCTTCAATGCCCTTGCTGGTGGAAGGAGGTTTTCACTCAAAATCTCACGATACATGGCCCCATTCATTCTTTCCTTTACACGGATCAGTCATCCTGGTCCCTTTGCAGAAAAACAGCCCCAAAGTATGATGTTTCCACCCCCATGCTTCACAGTAGGTATGGCGTTCTTTCTCCTCCAAACACGACAAGTTGAGCTTTTACCAAAAAGTTCTATTTTGGTTTCATCTGACCATATGACATTCTCTCAATCCTCTTCTGGATCATCCAAATGCTCTCTAGCAAACTTCAGACGGGCCTGGACATGTACTGGCTTAAGCAGGGGGACACGTCTGGCACTGCAGGATTTGAGTCCCTGGCGGCGTAGTGTGTTTCTGATGTAGCCTTTGTTACTTTGGTCCCAGCTCTCTGCAGGTCATTCACTAGGTCCCCCCATGTGGTTCTGGGATTTTTGCTCACCGTTCTCATGATCATTTTGACCCCACGGGGTGAGATCTTGCGTGGAGCCCCAGATCGAGGGAGATTATCAGTGGTCTTGTATGTCTTCCATTTTCTAATAATTGCTCCCACAGTTGATTTCTTCACACTAAGCTGCTTACCTATTGCAGATTCAGTCTTCCCAGCCTGGTGCAGGTCTACAATTTTGTTTCTGGTGTCCTTTGACAGCTCTTTGGTCTTGGCCATAGTGGAGTTTGGAGTCTGACGGTTTGAGATTGTGGACAGGTGTCTTTTATACTGATAACGAGTTCAAACAGGTGCCATTAATACAGGTAACGAGTGGAGGACAGAGGCGCCTCTTAAAGAAGAAGTTACAGGTCTGTGAGAGGCAGAAATCTTGCTTGTTTGTAGGTGACCAAATACTTATTTTACTGAGGAATTTACCAATTAATTCATTAAAAATCCTTCAGTGTGATTTTCTGGATTTTTTTTTTCCATTTTGTCTCTCATAGTTGAGGTATACCTATGATGAAAATTGGAGACCTCTCTCATCTTTTAAGTGGGAGAACTTGCACAATTGGTGGCTGACTAAATACTTTTTTGCCCCACTATATATATATATATATATATATATATATATATATATATATATATATATATATATATATATATATATATATACTGTATATATATATAAATAATTATCAATAACTTAGAGTGGGTAACAGACAAGATCAATATTCAACACTTTATTTTTTATTAATCTCAGCAATTGTTCAGATGATCACTTCTACATTTCATTAAAAAAATGCCCAGTTTTCACCAGTCCCTTTTAACCATAAAAAACTAAACCCTTTTAATTCATGAACTATGTTGAACCATGTTTGAAAAAGTTATGCAACATTTAAGAAAAATCAACTTTCATATTAAATAAATCTTATCACATTTTTAACTGAACAAATCTGCTGCAATTCTGCTCAAAATCTGTTACATTTAATCAACACACTTTTGTGTGTTCTTTTTCACTGGAATTATATCCATACAGTTCTTGCCAAGAATCATGCTGAGTAATAACCAGCACCGCGGCAGCAGTTTACCCTCGGCCGCGGGATCGCGGGGATCGTGGGTTCGATCCCTGCCCCTGGCCAACAGTGATCTGTGTGGAGTTTGCATGTCCTCCCCGTGTTTGCGTGGGTTTCCTCCCGCATGCCAAAAACATGCAGGTTAGGGAGTTAAGGCTTGTCATCGGACTGCAGAACAAATCTACCTACGGGTACAAAAAAAAAGAAAAAAAAAAAGCAGCAGTTTCATGACGCGTATTGAAGTTTTTTGGTTTTTTTTCCAAAACTTTATTGAGAACAAGGTCCACATAGTGCCGCTTCGCCGTCGCTCCGCAAATGAAACACACGCAGCTTCCTTTCACGGTAGGAAAAAAGAACTCTTCCTCCCGCTCACTTTGAAAATGATAAATTTTCTGTCTTTTTTTTTTTTGCCATGTTTTTGGGCTAGGAAACTGCACTGCGGTCACCATCTTCACTGCCCGCTAGCTTACTCTCCACAAGCGCGAAGGTTTTGTCATGCGCACAATACTGACCTTTGAACTAGGTCAGAGTTCACCTTAACTTTACGTATAATAAACACATTTTCATTTTTTTTTTATTTTTAAGACATTGTCATTTTAAAATCTATATAAATGCAAGTGTGATTTTAAAAAATAGCGGCAGAAAAAATTACATCTTAGACGCAGCTCACTTGCGAGTTGTGCTATTTTTAGAACAGGCCTGCGGGCGACTCATGTGGTCCTTGCGGGCGACATGGTGCCCGCGGGCACCGCGTTGGTGACCCCTGATCTAGACACTGTTGATGGAAAACCTGATGATATGTGTAATGGATGTAATGATACACAAATGGCATGCAATATTAGGACACTATAATCACAATGACATACTAAAGTTAGAGGAAGCTGTTGAAGGGATGACGTTAAAAGGTAAAAACAGTAAACATACCCCGAGCTGTGAGGTTTGCATACAGGAAAAGTTTACCCAGAGCAGAAATCGAAAACCAGATGCAAAGGCAAAGGCTGCGTTGAAGTTAATACACACTGATTAGCTGGCCCAATAAAGCCTGAGACAAAAGAGGGATATAAATATGCCCTGGCATTCACAGATGACTACTCGGGTGCTATGTTTGTGTATTTCCTAAAAACGAAGAGTGGCACTACAAAAGCTACAGAAAAATTCATTGCAGATACCACCCCCTGTGGGAAGATCAAATGAATTAGATCTGATAATGGCACTGAATTTACATCAGAAAGCTTTGAGTCACTACTTAGTAAAAACGCTATAAAGCATGAAAAATCAGCACCACTGACATGATTCGGACAAACCCAGATGCAGACACAGACTCAGAATAAACACAATTATCTCTATTAAATGTGTGTGTGAGTGTGTGTGAGAGTGTAAATGTGAATGAGTGCAGAAGCACGAGCAGAGCCGGGACAAGTCTGGTAACCCTAGGAGAGACAAGAGTATGAGCTCTCTGTAAACTGGTTGAATTAGCAGGTGATAAATCAGTCTTACGATGCAGGTGAGTAGTTGAGGCAGTGAAGAACATCCAAGCAGCACCGTATGTCAGTGTCCCGGTCCGTTGTGTGTTTGTGCTGGTGTAGATGATTCAGGGGCTTCCGAGGAGAATGGTTCATTCATGGAAACCAGTGTTTCCTCGGAGTGTAGGTGAAGGTCCTGGTCCGCCACCAGGAGGAGGAAGTCCGCACGGAGGAATCCACCTGTGCACAGGGAAGATAGAGGGAAGGAACGGAGAGAATAAATTTCTTTGGGTAGCTTATATTGAGTAGGGGAGGTGAATCTCCCAGAGGATCAGATGTGCAGGAAGAATGAGGTAGGTGAAACTCCCTAGCCAAAGGAGAAGTAGACTCTTGCTCAGAAGTCTTTCATCGAAATGGAGCGTTGACGTCTCCATGCAGAAAGATAGGCAGAGCTCCTTAAGAAGGCTGCCTAATTGGAGGAGCAGGTGTGCGCACAGCTGTGGAGACAACTAAGGCAGCAGGCACACAGAGCGGATCACCACAGTACTCCCCCCCCCATGGGACGCCTCTCGGCGGTCGATCCAACTTACCCGGGTGCGTCCGGTGGAACTCCCTAATGAGCTGTGGATCCATCACGAAGGAAGGACGCACCCAGGACCTCCACTCCGGACCATGTCCCTCCCAGTCCACCAGATATTGTAGGCCACAACCCCTGTGTCGGACGTCCAGAATATGGCTGACTGGATATGTGGGGCCACCATCAACCATCACCGGCAGGGGCGGAGTCTTGGGAGGGGGGCACAAAGTGCTAGATACGAATGGCTTCACCTGAGAGACATGGAAGGTGGGGCAAATGCGGAGGGAAGGGGGAAGTGCCAGGTGCACAGCCGCTGGGTTGACAATGTGAGTGATAGTACAGGGACCAATAAAGCGCTGTGAAAGTTTCTTGAATTCTGTCTTCAGGTTGATATTCCTGGTCAACAACCATACCTGCTGTCCAACCCGATAAGGTGGAGCCGGGGTCCTGCGGCGGTTGGCGATGTTGGTGTTGCGGCTCGCCATGCGCTGTAGAGCGGCCCTGGTCGTCCTCCACAGTCGGCGACAGTGCTTCACGTGGAACTGGACTGATGGCACAGCAATCTCCTCCTCCTTCTCTGAAAACAAGGGGGGGTTGTAACCTAAGGATGCTTCAAAAGTAGAGAGACCAGTAGCAGTGGAAACAGCGGAAATGTGCGCATACTCAACCCAAGGTAAGTAGGAATTCCAGGATGCCGGATTGGAGGCTGTGACGCACCTCAGATCCGCCTCCAACTCCTGGTTGGTGCGTTCACACTGGCCATTTGGTGCATTCACACTGGCCATTGCTGAAAAGCGCTATATAAGTGCAGGTTAGTTAGTTAGTTAGTTAGTTAGTTTGTGGATGATACCCAGAAGACAGGCTCACTGTGGCCCCAATAGCCTTACAGAAGGCTCGCCAAACTTGAGAGATGAACTGGGGCCCACGGTCTGACACGATGTCCACTGGAATATCATGAAGCCGCCCCACATGCAAAGCAAGGAGGCCAGCTGTCTCCTTGGCCGCAGGGAGCTTCTGCAGGGGAATAAAGTGAGTAGCTTTGAAAAATCTATCCACAATGGTGAGAATAACAGTGTGACCTCCAGAGTGGGGGAGACCGGTCACAAAGTCCAGGGCAATATGGGACCAGGGTCTGCTAGGGATGGGGAGAGGATGCAACAGGCCCGAAGGGAGAGAGGAGGACAACTTACAGGTTGCACACTGAGGACAGGCTCAGATGAACTCACCAACGTCCCTCCGCAATGAAGGCCACCAGAAGGTCCTCTGTAACTGGGCCACAGTGCACGTTACTCCAGGGTGACACATAATCTTGGAGGAGTGCAACCAATCGATGACTTCACCCCGGACTGAAGATGGCACATACATCTGTCCCGCCGGCCCCCCGCCCCGGTCGCCTCAGCTGCTTCAGGAGAAAATTTCCTGGAGAGCGCGTCAGGCTTGGTGTTCTTCGACCCCGGGTGGTAGGTGATGGTAAAGTTAAATCTGCCGAAGAACAGGGACCAGCGGGCTTGTCTAGAATTTAGTTGTTTGGCCGTCCTAAGAAATTCCAGGTTTTTGTGATCTGTCCAAATGACGAAAGGCTGGGAGGTGCCCTCCAGCCAGTGGCGCCACTCCTCCAAGGCCAGTTTAACTGCCAACAGCTCCCTGTCCCCTATGTCATAATTTCTTTCAGCAGGAGAGAGATGACGGGAAAAGAAGGCGCGGGGCGGATCTTGTCAGCAGCGGAGGAGTGCTGGGACAACACTGCTCCTATCCCAAAGTCTGAGGCGTCCACTTCACCAGGCATTGCAGGGCGGGGTCCACCTGAGCCAAGACAGGGGGAGAGGAAAACACAGATTTCAGTTTAACAAATGCCGCCTCTGCCTCTTCAGTCCAGCGAAATGGCACCTTGGTAGAAGTGAGGCGGGTGAGAGGCAGAGCAATAATGCTGTAGTTTTTGACAAAAACTGCTGTAACTGTATACCAGAGGATGGAACTGACCACTCCACCACTGCCTTTACCTTCTCTGGGTCTGCTATGATGGGAAATGACAAACCCCAGAAATGTGGTGGAAATGGTGTGGAACTCGTACTTTTCTGCCTTGACGTATAACTGGTTCTCCAACAGGCACTGCAGGACCCGTCTGACGTGCACCCGATGCTCCTCCAGAGACCGGGAAAAGATGAGAATGTCATTGAGATACATAAATACAAATGAATCTAGAAAGTCCCTCAATACATCATTAATGAGTCATTGGAATACCGCAGGTGCGTTGGTTAAACCAAAAGGCATGACCAGGTACCCGAAGTGACCACTAGGGGTGCGGAACCCCGTCTTCCACTCATCCCTCTCTTTGATATGAACCAGGTGATTGGTGTTGCGGAGATCCAACTTGGTGAACACCGTGGCCCCCTGGAGAGAATCAAAAGTGGTGTTAAAAAGGGAAGAGTGTACTTGTCCTTTACCGTGATATTATTCCGTTCCCTGAAATCAATGCATGGTCTGCGTGAGCCATCCTTTTTACTCACGAAGAAAACTCCCATCCCCACCGTCGAGGACGAGAGCCTGATAATACCAGAGCTCAAGAACTCTTTGATGTATTTGTCCATCGCCTCTCGCTCAGGGGCAGAGAGGCTATAGAGCCGGCTGGATGTTGATAGCACAATCATCGGGGCAGTGGGTGGGGGGGAGTGATAGTGCCTTAACCTTGCTGAAAACGGAACCTAGATCATGGTATTCAGGAGGCACCAAAGAGAGATCAGATGGCGGTGAATCAGGAGAGCAGAGGGGCACAGATGGAGAACAGGCAGCCGACTGCAGGTAGGCACTCAAACAAAATGAACTCCAAGAAAAAATGCTTCTTGTCCGCCAATCAATCATGGGGTTATGCAGCCTGAGTCAGGGATAACCCAGAATGACAGGGGAGGCAGATTCAGAAAGCACGAAAAAACTAATTTGTTCCCGGTGGTTACCTGACACCAGGACCGAGATAGGGGCAGTCTATTTAGCCACGATGGCGAGAGGCACTTTAGACAGGGCAATCAACTTCAAAGAAGTCTTCAGCTGATAGCATGGGAGACCCAGTCGGGTTACCAAACTCTCCAAAATAAAGCTCTGCTCGGCCCCAGAATCAATGAGAGCGTGGGTGGATATTTCGTTGTGATTGTGTTGAAAACTGATAGGGAGCATAAACCTAGTAAGGGATTTGGGTTTAGGTATGTGTGTGAGTCCCCCTACTGTGATGCACGGACCCCCCCCTTTTGGCAGCTTGGGGCAGGAGGCCAGTTCATGTTCCTCGCTAGGACAGTATAAACACAAGCCGAGGTTGCAGCGTCGTTGTCTCTTAGCCAGTGGCAACTTAGATTGACCCATTACCATGGGTTCCTTGGCCTCGGGGGAATCACAGGGAGGGAAGGCCAGCAAGGGAGACTGCGGGGAGCGGCGAAACTGAGTGCCAGAGTGACTGGGAGGTCAACGCTTGTTAGATCATTCCCTCAACCTGCTATCAATATTAATGGCGAGGAAGATTAGCTCATTCAACTTAGAAGGCTTTTCGATCCAGGCCAATTCATCCCGCAGACTAGGGCTAAGGCTGCGTACAAAAATACTGCAGAGGGAAGCATCCTCCCATCCGACCTCCGCTGCCTCCACCCAGAAATCAACCGAAAAATCAGCAACAGATTTAGACCCCTGTTTAAGATTCAGTAACCGAGTGGTGATCACACTATCCCGGTCGGAGTGGTCGAATACCTCATTGAATTCTGCTACAAACTGATCATATGTGTAATTAGAATCGTTGGGAAGAGCCATGGTGGCATAAGCCCACGCTAAGGCCCGCCCCTCTAGTAAATTAACCACATAACCAATACGGCTGTGACTCGTGGAAAAATCCCCCAAGACCCGCTGAAACACAATACTGCATTGCAACAGAAAGCCCTGTGCTTCCCCTGACTTACTACTAAAACGGGTAGAAGTGGGAACTGGGGTCAAACAAGAATGCTGGGTGGGAAGTGGAGTGGAATTAGCTGACCCGACTGCCCCCCCAGGAGCAGGTGGAAAAGACTGTGTCTGGGTGAGCTGATCGAGGCGAGTGTTAATTTGAGTCAGCTGTGTCAAAGTGATCTTTTGTTGATAAGACAATTGGTCTAAACGAGCCTCAATGTTGTTAATCCTTTGTGTGAGAGCACTGTCTGCTGGGTTTACCTGATGGAGACATACTGACATGATTCAGACAAACCCAGATGCAGACACAGACTCAGAACAAACACAATTATCTTTATTAAATGTGTGTGGGAGTGTAAATGTGAATGAGTGCAGAAGCACGAGCAGAGCCGGGACAAGTCTGGTAACCCTAGGAGAGACAAGAGTATGAGCTCTCTGTAAACTGGTTGAATTAGTAGGTGATAAATCAGTCTTACGATGCAGGTGAGTAGTTGAGGCAGTGAAGAACATCCAAGCAGCACCGTATGTCAGTGTCCCGGTCCGTTGTGTGTTTGTGCTGGTGTAGATGATTCAGGGGCTTCCGAGGAGAATGGTTCATTCATGGAAACCAGTGTTTCCTCGGAGTGTAGGTGAAGGTCCTGGTCCGCCACCAGGAGGAGGAAGTCCACCCAGAGGAATCCACCTGTGCACAGGGAAGATAGAGGGAAGGAGCGGAGAGAATGAATTTCTTTGGGTAGCTTATGTTGAGTAGGGGAGGTGAAGCTCCCAGAGGATCAGATGTGCAGGAAGAATGAGGTAGGTGAAACTCCCTAGCCAAAAGAGAAGTAGACTCTCGCTCAGAGGTCTTTCGTCCAAATGGAGCGTTGACGTCTCCGTGCAGAATGATAGGCAGAGCTCCTTAAGAAGGCCGCCTAATTGGAGGAACAGGTGTGCACGCAGCTGTGGAGACAATTAGAGAAGCAAGCACACAGAGCGGATCACCACACCATACTCACTACATCAAAATGGAACAGCTGAGAGGAGCTGGAGGACATTGTTTGAGATAGCTAGGTGCATGCTCATTGAAAGCAGACTGCCAAAGGAGTTATGGGCCTATGCTATAATGACTGCTGCGGTGATCCGCAATAGGTTTTACAGCAAACGCACGGGTCAGACACCTTATTTTATGTTAACAGAAAGAAAACCAAACCTTGTGAGAATGAGAGCATTTGGTTCTGCATGTTACACATACAAACAAGACAAGAAAAAGGTCGACTCCAAATGTTATAAAGGAGTATTTGTAGGTTATGACCGAGATAGTCCTGCATACCTAATATATTACCCTGAAACAGAAAAAGTCCTAAAACACAGGTTGGCGAAGTTTATCACTAAAAATACAGTCGAAAGTCAGACACAAATAGAACCAGGTGTGATTCATGAAAGCTTAGATGAACAGAGGTTCGAGCCCTTTATGCCAGACAGCAGAGGTATAATAGAAGTTCAAACAGTGCAGAAAGAAAACTAGAAAAGCACTCGGAGAGCGCAGACCTCCGCCAAGCGCCACAGTTCCCCCCATACAGTGTTTGTGTGTACGTTTTCAGATTCCTTGACCACGAAAAGATATGACTAGCAATTGGATTGACAATGATAGGATTAGTGGTTCAGTAGTTATTCACGAAAATGACATTTTCCGTAATGGCGGCCACAGTTCCGCCCATACAGTGTTTGTGTGTACGTTTTCAGATTCCTTGACCACGAAAAGATATGACTAGCAATTGGATTGACAATGATAGGATTAGTGGTTCAGTAGTTACCTCCGCCAGGTCGAAAAGGCCAAGAGGAGGTTATGTTTTTGCCGGGGTTTGTGTGTTTGTCTGTCTGTCTGTCTGTCTGTCTGTCTGTCTGTCTGTTTGTCTGTTGGTTAGCAAGATAACTCAAAAAGTCTTGGACGGATTTCCATGAAACTTTCAGGCGTTGTTGGATATGGTACAAGGAAGAACTGATTAAATTTTGGGGGTGATCCGGTTCACCGTCTGGATACAGGAATTTTTTAAAGCATTTTTCAACACTGTGACATAGGGCCATTTTCAACATGTACGCAGGCGCAATGGAGGGCGCTGGTCGTCGTGTCTGCAACACAAACTCTGCGTTCTTCAACGTTTTAGGCACAAAAGCACGCGGAAAACACTGCTGGCCTGGACCCGCCAGCGTGCTTGTGTTTGCGCGCAACTGCAAAACCTCACACGGGCAGCTGTCCGCCGACGGATTCTTTGGCAGAAATTCCCCGGCCAGCCATAGGCGCTGCACATTTGGCAGAAATTCCCTGGCCAGCCATAGGAGCTGCGCATTTGGCAGAAATTCACCGGCCAGCCATAGGCGCTGCACATTTGGCAGAAATTCCCCGGCCAGCCATAGGAGCTGCGCATTTGGCAGAAATTCACCGGCCAGCCATAGGCGCTGCGCATTTGGCAGAAATTCACCGGCCAGCCATACGCGCTGCGCAATAACGACCTCTCTGCCGGCAAAGCTTCTAAATTCTCGTTTGCCGCGGAGCGAAACCCCAAAATAATATAATATAAAACCCACGGCAACCCGTCTACCCAATTTGCATCCGTCAGTGGAGGAGATGGACATAACAGCAACACTTCAGTTTATTACCTCCGCCAAGGAGGCAATGCTTTTACTACTGAACCACTAATCCTATCACTATCAGATTGATTGTCATTGATTAATTGTGTGTTTATTGCACTGTCCCTGTCAAATAAACAAATAATCATTGTGAATCCAATTGCTAGTCATATGTTTACATGCTCAAGGAAGCTGAAAACGTACACACAAACACTGTATGGGGGGAATTGTGGCGCTTGGTGGAGGTCTGCGCTCTCCGAGTGCTTTTCTAGTTATTCATGAAAATGACATTTTCCGTAATGGCGGCCACAGCTCCCCCGATACAGTGTGTGTGTGTATGTTTTCAGATTCCTTGACCATGAAAACATATGACTAGCAATTGGACTGACAATGATAGGATTAGTGGTTCAGTGGTTATTCACGAAAATGGCATTTTCCGTAATGGCGGCCACAGTTCCCCCCATACAGTGTTTGTGTGTACGTTTTCAGATTCCTTGACCATGAAAACATATGACTAGCAATTGGATTGACAATGATAGGATTAGTGGTTCAGTGGTTATTCACGAAAATGGCATTTTCCGTAATGGCGGTTTTCTTGTGGACGGTGATCCGGATCATGGCCAAAATTTAATCAGTTCTTCCTTGTCCCATTTCCAACAACGCCTGAAAGTTTCATCGAAATCCGTCCAAAACTTTTTGAGTTATCTTGCTAACCAACAGACAAACAGACAGACAAACCCCGGCAAAAACATAACCTCCTGGCGGAGGTAATAACCAGACTGTTCATTCTCCTAACAAAGAAGAAGTTCAAATTGCAGAGCCTAAACACTATGAGGGAGCTCAAGTGATGCAAAAAAAGGACAGTCAGGCTATTCGGACATCAAATAGGGAGAGAAAACCCCCGCAATACAGTACCTGACAGATTATGAATGCAAAGTTGAATGTGAAGACGAATCATCACCTGACATTGACTACTGTTACAATGCAACTTGTGGCATCCTGCAAACTTTTAGAGAAGCTGTGAAATCAAGAGTCAGAATATGGATGGAGGCTATGAAAGAGGAGTTTAACTCTCTCAAGGAAAATGACACCTTCACCTTATGCCCACTTCCAGAAAATAAACATACAGTGGGGTGTAGGTGGGTATATGCATTAAAAGAAAAGCTTAATTTCAGAGATGATGATGAACTTGTAGATCCACAATATTATCATGAGATAGTGGGGAGCCTAATATATGTGATGACATGTACAAGGCCTGATTTAAGCTGGATTGTGAGTAAATTGTCACAGTATTTGTCAGAACCTAAGGGACAACAACTGACTGCAGCTAAGCATGTATTGAGGTATCTGAAAGGGACCAGGGATTATGAATTACGTTACAAGAAAAATGAAGGGAAACTTGAACTCATAGCCTATTGTGATGCTGATTGGGCTTCAGATCACAATGACTGACGGAGCACGACTGGCTATTGCTTCATCTTAAACAAAGAAGGACCCGTTATTTCATGGAAATCAAAGAAACGACAAACAGTAGCTCTATCGACCTGTGAAGCTGAGTACATGGTTCTCACTGCAGCCACACAAGAAGGCCTGTACTTCATGCAACTATTGCATTCTATGGACAGAAGTTGTCAATATGAACCTGTGAAGATTCACGAGGATGATCAAGGAGCTATTGCTTTGTCAAAGAATCCAGTGAACCGACAAAGATGCAGACACATGGACATTAAATACCACTTCATCAGATCAGTGTTGAGTGATAAAATAAATGTTAGTGTCCTGTCCCACAAGTGAAATGGTAGCATACGGTATGTGTTCACTAAACCTGCTACAAAGGCTAGCTGTAAAAATTTCTACAGTTATTTGTTTGGTACTAAATTGTGAATATGTTACATCAATTTAGAGCAAGTGGGGGTGTTGGATTATGTGTTAAATGGAGTGTATGCTCTTGTGCTGATGTTATTCTTTGTACGTGATGACGTGTATGAAGTGCATCTTGCATTCTCAGAATCAGAATCAGAATCAGAATAAACTTTATTGCCAAGCATGTAAAAAAACACACGAGGAACTTGACTTGACATTGGTGCGCATGCGCGCGACACAACGACACGGCAGCCATAAAGGCGCCTCATCAAACAGAGATAGATAAGAAAGGGAGGGGAAGGGAGGGAACGACACAAGGGGGGAGGAGAAAAAAAACTTTGTTATCAAAATACAGCTTATTTTTAAGCAGATTGTGATTACAATGAAAAAAAATCTCTCAATAGCACAGAGCAACAACTCAGAATTCACGAGACACAAGAGAGCAGTGTACAGTATATCTTTAATCAGTTCATGAATCAATGTGTGTGCGGTGTTGAGCAGTGTTGATGATAATAAGAGAGACCCAAGGACCTTTGGCAGAAGATGTTTTGTCTGTCTGGCGCCCAGTCTTATCTGGCGCTGCAGCTGGCTGTCCAAGGCCTTGTGCTCATGATTTTGAAAAAAAAACACAGTCTGCAGACAGCCAGGAGGAATTTTCATGGGGAATAATAATGCCAAATAGGACTGATCACAGAGAAGACTTGTATTTCTTCTGTAGATTCAGTACATTAATCCTTCATTGCGCAGCTTTGAACTCGTCGTGGAAAGACCTGAGCGAACCCATGATGTAATCCACCTTACGAGACAGTTCTCCAGTAGTCGCTATCAGGGTCTTCTCCAGTTTCTCAATTTGTTGGATGCACCTCGCCTGGCCAGCATTTTGATAGGTTGAATCCATCTTCAGCAATTTGCGGTAAACCAAGACAATTCCCGTCCCAATCAGAATTATCCCAATCACCAAGATTACGAAGATAAACAAATCTTCAATATCTTCGATAGAGAGATTAGAGAGACACAGCATTTTCCAAATACCTGTGTCACATAGATAGCCCACTGGAGCCGTTCCAGCGGGGCAAACAGCTTCCCCCGGAGCACTTTTCCTTGTTGAAAAAATAGTGTCAATTGTGTTCAAAGCCCAGCTTATTAACTCCATAATTTCTTTTCGGCGGTCGCAGTCAGACGCAGACAGACAACAGCAAGCTGGGATCCAGTAGGAGGGGAGGAAAAAATCAGCAGGAGAGAAGAAAAAAGCGTCTGCTCTCTTGGGAGGGCGGAAGTGAAACGAGAGAGAAGGAAAAATAAAAATGAACGGGAGTGTTCAAGAGAGTTCTGGCTACTGTGCATTTTTCCTCCATTAGTTAACGACACTCTACGGTTATCTGACCCTTTATAATGTCGACCTCAACAAGACTTCTTAAAGAATTTGGAATTATTTCATCATGAGACTGTCAGTTTGTAGTTGGCCAATTTGTAATTTACAGTTCTGTTAACCTTAACCAGCTGATATTTGCAGTGGTCTCTATGTTCCCATTATACACTGCCTAAAAAAATTTCACCAATCTTGGATTTTCTCAGCTTTTATGACTTTTATAAATAGAATCAAATAAACAGTCAATAAAAATTGGATGTCAAAAGCCTATTTATTGTCATTATATTGTGCAAGTAATGACAATTAGATAAATATGCAGTATATAAAATAAAATATTCAACATTCATCCCCAAATTCTACAAATGTCAGCCATTTGGTTTTATAAGCGGTATTTATTTCATTATGAAGTAAGCATTTTAATATTATAATGGTATACAAGGGTTGATTCATTTCAAACAGACTGAGAGGAACCAAACTTGGCACAGTTATTAGTCTTTCTCTACATAGGTACCACCAAGGGTCACACACTTCTTCCACCACTTGACGCAGCTGTGGAGACCTCATCCACAGAAGTCTGCAGGTTGCATCAGAAGCCACAACTTGACCTCATAAATCAGCATTTCATCATCTTGGATGTGCTTGCGCTTCAAAAATGACTTCATGGTTGGAAAGAGGTTGGGAGAGAAAAGGGGGTTAGGAAGGATTTCATAGTTGCAGGAATGTACTTCCGTCTGAGCGACAGACGAGCTGTGAAACGGGGCATTGTCTTGCAGGAGATGAACACCTTTGGTCAGAAAAAAAAAAAAGTTTATTGTCATTCAATCCATACAGTGAAGCTTGTAAAATAGAAAGAAATTACAATTCTCCTATCGGAGAGTCCGCTGTCATTCAAAGCACTGCCACAACTAACTTCCCTTCCCCCAATGTATTATGCTGAGCACCAAGCTAGAAGGCGGGAAGTACCATTTTTGTATGATCTTTGGTATGACCCGGGCACGACTTGAACCTCCCAGATGTGGGGTGGATACTCTATCGCTCAGCCACCACTCGTACACTTGTACATGTAACCCATTGTCATTTTTTATAAAGTTAAAACCCACAAAATCATGTTGCACAATGTGGGACATTTAAATACCGTAAAGCATGAAAATTGGAAAAGTTTTTAGAAATGTAATCAGCTGGTCTTGTGAAAAGTTATAAAAGTTTAAAAAGAAGTTACTGTCTCATAAATCAAAGAGCAGAAGTCTATGGAGAATTTTAAATCTGGAATGGAAGTTTTAGTATTCTAGTCCTGTTTTTTTTTAAATAATTGAGTTCAGTCTACTCATCATTTTAACTTGAAATACTTTACAGTGTTGAGAGTTCTCAAGTGTTCCAAGCAGACTGGATGTGATTGTTCTAACAGAGCCCTCCATACTTTATTATGCAAAGCATGCAAGAAAGAAAAAGACTAAAAGAGCAATGTTAAGAAAAAGAACAGCACAGCTAAAAAGAATTACCTCATTCAAAAACCAAAAGTATGAAGAAGTCGAGATTTGTGAAACTCCTCATAGGTGATGCAAATGAACACTGTGCCACCATTTCTGCTTCTGTCAGACTTCACACTCATTAAATGAAACACTTCCACAAATAACCCCCTCGAATAACATGCACTTTTATTCCCATATGTTTGATTCCACATGCAAACCTCAAATAATAAAGTAGTTACAAACGAGAATTGAAACAACATTTGCAATCATCAGTTGTCTTGTCTGTGAGGGGCCGTTTGTGGCAGAAGGCATAGACCCTTTTCCCTGGGTGAACCAACTAAGTCTGACATACATCACACAGTTGCCTGCAGGTGCAGAAATGCTCTACTTTTGATCTCTCCATGGAGTGCCTCTCCGTGACAATCTCAAGCTCGTGACCTTTGATTCATTTGCTGCTACACCGTGAAGCCATCTATTTAGGTCCATCTATTGCGTGGTGTTCCTTGTGTTTTCAGAACATTGCAGTGGCAGGCACAGTAGCGCAGCAAAAAGAGGGGTACACCTACACCCTTTCATACAAAGAGATACATTGTGAGAATTTAAAATAGCCTTTTGTGTAGGCATTTATGAGCAATACTGTGGATAAATGCAACCAAACAGAACTTTTCTAAAAATTTTTAAAAAAAAAATCATAATTTAACAGTGATTCTAGGCAACCACTTCCTTTTTATTTTTAAAGTAAAGGCTGTAGATTGTTGGTTCTTTTAAAATATTTAAATGAAAACAGGTGTCAGCTGAACAGGATTTGATATTTTGCAATGGCTGTGCATACTTACAGTCATGTGAAAAAATTAGGACACCCTGTATAAGCCTATGTGATTTTATTTTAACATATTGGATATATGGATATTCAATATCAATGCTAAAAATACTGGAAGATTCATGTAATACAGCTAAACAATTAAAAATGAATTTAAGACGTAAAAAAAAACTTTCTGTAAAATGTAATTCTAATCATTACCCAAAGCTCGTGACCATAGGTGAGAGTAGGAACATAGACTGACTGGTAAATCGACAACTTTGCCTTAGAACTCAGCTCCCTCTTCACCACAACAGACCGGTACAACATCCGCATCACTGCAGATGCTGCTCCGATACGTCTGTCAATCTCTCACTCCATTTTCCCCTCACTCGTGAATAAGACCCCAAGATACTTAAACTCCTCCACTTGGGGCAGGAGCCTGTCCCCAACCCAGAGAGGACAATCCACCTTTTTCCGGCTGAGGACCATGGACTCGGACTTGGAGGTGCTGATTCTCATCCCAGCTGCTTCACACTCAGCGGCAAACTGTCCCAGCAAGAGCTGTAGGTCATTGCTGGATGAAGCCAGCAGGACAACATCATCTGCAAACAACAGAGATGAGATCCTATGGTCACCAAGCATGACGCCCTCCATTCTCTGGCTGCGCCTAGAAATCCTGTCCATAAAAATTATGAACAGGATCAGTGACAAAGGGCAGCCCTGGCGGAGTCCAACTCTCACTGGGAATGAGTCCGACCAAGTGTTGGCAATACGAACCAAACTCTCACAATGGTCATACAGAGATTGAATAGCTCGTAACAACAAGCCCGATACCCCATACTCCCGAAGCACCCCCCACAAAAAAACCACGAGGGACGCGGTCAAATGCCTTCTCCAAGTCCACAAAACACATGTAAACTGGTTGGGCAAACTCCCACGAACCCTCAAGAATTCTCGAGAGGGTAAAGAGCTGGTCCGATGTGCCACGGCCAGGACGAAAACCACATTGCTCCTCCTAAATCCGAGGTTCGACCAACGGCCGGACTCTCCTCTCCATTACCTTGGCATAGACCTTTCCAGGGAGGCTGAGGAGTGTGATCCCTCTAACGTTGGAGCACACCCTCCAGTCCCCTTTTTTGAAGAGCAGAACCACCACCCCGGTTTGCCATGCCAAAGGCACTGCCCCCGACCTCCACACAATGTTGCAGAGGCGTGTCAACCATGACAGCCCAACAACATCCAGGGCCTTGAGGTACTCAGGGCGAATCTCGTCCACCCCCGGGGCCCGGCCACCAAGGAGATTTTTAACCACCTTGGTGACCTCAGCCCCTGTGATAGGCGAGTCATCCCCCTCGTCCACAAACCCTGCTTCCTCTGTGGAAGACGTATTGAGGAGATCCTCGAAGTATTCCTTCCATCGCCTGACGATATCCCCAGTCGAAGTCAACGGCGGCCCATCCGCACCATATACAGTGTGGACAGGGAGCTGCTTTCCCCTCCTGAGCCGCAGGACAGTTTGCCAGAATCTCTTCGAGGCCGACCGAAAGTCTTGTTCCATGGCTTCACCGAACTCCTCCCATACCCGGGTTTTTGCTTCAGCAGCCACCCGAGCGGCACTCCGCTTGGCCTGCTGGTACACCTCAGCTGCTTCGGGAGTCCCACAAGACAACCAAGCTTGATGGGACTCCTTCTTCAGCTTAATGGCCCCCCTCACCACTGGTGTCCACCACTTGGTTTGGGTGATGCACCACGAGATGCACCGACCACCTTGCGGCCGCAGCTCTGGGCCGCCACCAAATTTTTTCACATGACTTAATCTACAAATAAAGTCAAACTACAGTATGTGTTGGTAAAATATCCTGAAGCATAACACACTCCCCTAGACTATGACATAAATCAAAGCAGAAATCAAAAGATAGCTAGAGGAAAAATAAGTCATTTGATAGTGTTTTTTGATTCTGAAGATCAAAAAAAGCCCCAAACTGTGACTTAATTTACTCTCATGGTGTTTACTCTGATACTTGGAAGGCAATACTTTTTCACAGTGCTGTAGCAAGGTGGTAAGCAACGGCTGACCTTTGAAGATGAAAACAGAAAGATTGTCAAGTATTAAATGTTTTGTTTTGTTGCCCCAACAGATGAAAACTAAATTTGGCTAAATTTTAGTTTTTAGTTAATCTTAAAAAGGTTAGTGTTTTATAATCAGTCTGTTTTAAGAAAAAAATTCAATTGTTAAAGGGGTCATTGACTGAAAAATGGTGTGTTTGTAGGTTTTAACTGTCTGAAATGAGTCTGCTGGTCACCTAATTATCCAAAAATTTTCAAAACAGTCAATTCTCTTCAAAAGACACACAGGCTATATCTCGTTTTTCTCTCCCAGAAACATTTTTTTACTTTTTGTGGAAATCTTTAATGTCACATCTAGAAAAAGCCAACCCACCGTCATCCTTGAGACGAGCCCACTGCTCTATTATTGGCCCACCTAGCTGTCTGTCATGTATATGGAAGTGGTGCTAAAGGTAGCCAGGGAGCAGCCGAAAGAAGAAGATTAATATAATGTACAGGCTAATCAGATTTGAGCTGTATCTGTAAAACGAATTCTATGGATACGGAAGCGTATCCATAGCCACTGACATTTTCATACCTGGCAATAAACGCCTCCTGCCCCTGGGGTTGCCACAGCGGATCATCTGCCTCCATCTCACCGTATCCCTTGCATCTTCCTCTGTAACATGGCAGTAGGTTATATTAATGCGTATCTTAAAAGCGCATTGTATTGAAATTGTATGTTAAACGGCATATTGTATGATATAGTGTAGTTAGAAATGTACTTTAAGTCAGTTAACATTATTCTTAAAATGATGTTTTAAAAACTCAAAGCAATCAGAAAATGGCCATAAGGACTGGAAGAGAAGCGAAAAAAAAAAATCATTCATTCATTCATTCATTCATCTTCCGCTTAATCCTTTTCGGGTCGCGGTCACAGTCATACCTAAGGACAATTTAGAATCCCCAGTTTTGATGCCAATTAACCTAACTTGCATGTTTTTGGCATGTGGGAGGAAACCGGAGAAATCCCTGAGTAAACCCACGCAGACACGGGGAGAACATGCAAACTCCACACAGATCACTGTTGGTCGGGGGCTGGGATCGAACCCAGGATCCCCCGGACAAGGGTGAGTTACTGTGCTGCTGCAGTGCTAACCACTCCACCACTGCGCCGCCCCCCCCCCCACAAAAAAAAAAAAAAATCAGCAAAATTTAAAATAATGTGTCATGGGTTTAAGTGTCCCCTGAAGTTTATGTTTCCTGAAATGGTGACTTAGAGTAACCATTATAATTCAAAAATCACTCTGAAACACTCATGGCTGCTCTGTTCATTCACAGACCAGAATATTCAGGCTGTTATCCTGTTAAATCAAAGGGAATTGTGGTTCCTTTTGCATGTTCTTTTGTTGTTAAAATTGTGTTAACAGGTCTGAGGAGTTGTTGGTTCCTGTCCAGCAGGTCATTTGGGGGGTTAAAGGATTAACCCCCCCAAGGGTTAAAGCCACGTCACCCTTTAACCCTTTGGTTTCCATCTAGGCATCAGCTCTGTCTGAATTGTCCTCAGAAGAGATTATGTAAATGGAGAGGTGTGAAGTTTGTCCCTGTTCCCACTGATGTCATGGGAGGGTAATCTGTTAGGTGTCATGGGGTGTAATGTCTTTACTCCTCCTGGGTTAACTGGATTATTTCTGCTGCTGGGGATCACCTAGGGCAGCGCGGTGGTGGAGTGGTTAGCACTGCAGCAGCACAGCAACTCACCCTTGGCCGGGGGATCCTGGGTTCGATCCCAGCCCCCGACCAACAGTGATTTGTGTGGAGTTTGCATGTTCTCCCTGTGTCTGCGTGGGTTTACTCCGGGATTTCTCCGGTTTCCTCCCACATGCCAAAAACATGCAAGTTAGGTTAATTGGCATCAAACTGAGGATTCTAAATTGTCCACAGGTATGACTGTGAGAGTGAATGGTTGTCTGTCTCTTTGTGTTGGCCCTGCGATGGACTGGCGATCTGTCCAGGGTGTACCCTGCCTTTCGCCCAAAGATGCTGGGATAGACTCCAGTCCCCCCGTGACCCGAAAAGGATTAAGCGGAAGAAGATGGATGGATGGGATCACCTATTCCTCTTCTTCTCATTTTCTCTGCTGATTAGTGCAGATCTGCAGGATTTAACACCACCAGACACCACCGTTTAGTTCCTCCTCACGGCTGTCATTTAAAAATGGCCAACACACTCCAATTTATCACATCCTTTTCCATGTAAATTAGAAACATTCTGTTGTAAATATGAGGATTTTTCTCATAAATTTGCAGGATTTTCCTGCAGAGTTACAGCCATTTTACCCAGAAATGTGCAGCTTCTTACTTGAAAATTTGCAGCTTTTTATTATTCATAATTTTGCTGCTGTTTCCTCATGAACTTAGAATTTTTCTTACTCTTGAATTTGCAGTTTAACCTCTTGCGCTCCGTTGTCCCACGGGTGGGCAAGTCTCTGCATCCTAGAGCGCACGAGAGCGCACGAGGGCGCTCTCGTGCGCTCTAGGATGCATCATGGAGATTGTGATGTAGGTGGTGTATGGCGTCCAAGCGCACACTGAAAATAAAAGCTGCAGACACAGCCGCGAACAGATTAGTTCATCTGATTGGCCTCTCATTCGACTAATAAGAGCCTTGAATTGGGTTTCTGAAACCTTGAAGAACCAATGAATGAAAACCTAGCCAGAAGGACCCGCCTCCCAATGGCTGCGAGCCAATTGAAGCACAGAAGTTCGCTGAGCTGTTTTGTCTAAAGCTGGGTGAAGAGAGACTGCTTCAGCAGCCACAGGCAGTGCTTTATTATTATTTTTTTTTAATTCCAGCAGAGTGTTTAGGATTCTCTTATATGGTCATCATAGACCGACGGAGGCCGACGACGAAGGTCGTAAATCATTCGCCAAAACCGCAATCATGGAATTATGTTTTGACCGGGTCGCGAGACCAGAACCATGAGCGGACCAGCGTTGGTTCGTCTGACAATGAGGAAGAGAAGTTGGCCAGGACAATGTGGCTGTGAAGAGGTAAGGTGTTATAAGCCAAATTATTTTTTATCCCTGAAAATTGTTATCAAAAATGACTTTTGACCGATTGGTAAATTACAACTGTGCGGCGCACGATGTTCGAAGTGCCTGTGTGGTACACCCAAATCGTGCACCACATTTGGAAATAATTCAGAGAGACTGTCATTTTATTTTTATTTTAAGAGCATTTAAATATATTTTGAGATTGTGGACGATCAGTAATATTAACATTTGATATGTAGCCCTGTATAAATATTTAAGAGTAAGCAGCGGAACCTTTGGCACTGCGGTCGTCTCGCCCCAGGTAAACAATGAGGGTGCGCTTCCGGCACCCCTTTAGTACTATCTGGAGAAAGACACGAGTGGTCCTGTGTTCTGTCTTTCTAAGACTCTTTCCTTATTTTACAGACCCAAGAGCAGACACGGAGGATCACGTTTTAAGACTTATTTCTTTTTGTTATTGTGGCCACCTCCCCGGGACCCGTAACAAACTGTGGGGGCTCGTCCGGGATCTCTCCTCTTCAGTCATCAAGGGAAGATCCAGTGATACCAGAACTACGAGACAACGGTTGCCAAGCTGCTACATCAGACACGTCAGTCAGTGGGTGTCCAAGGAGGAAGATCAAAGAGAAAGAAAGGATCTTCAACCAAAAGTGGAACTGCACTGCTGTCAAGAAGGTAAAACGCAGCCTTGTCACTGTACAGATAATAGAACACTCGAACTACAGATAGCTAAAGTACCATGTCGACAGCACGAAAAGAACTGATATGGAGCATCAGAGGATGCTTGTTTGCCCTCTCAAGTAAGGATCTTTTCGGGCTAACAAAGAGCCTTGCAGCTGGAGACAAAGACACACAGTTCAGTGAAGACGATAATGAGAGCTGTATGGACTATGTCGATTCCTATTTACGGTCCCCAACTCTGCTGAAACTTGAAGATGAGGGAATGAGTCAGTTGCTAATGTTGGATGATCTGCTAACTGAAGTGATACAAACGAGCGGCTCCACCACGCATCCAGCTGATCAGGCTGCAACACCAACCAAGTCAAGTCCTCATCCATCCAATATGTTGCCAGATCCACCATCACCATCTGCTGTTCCACCAGGCATTCAAGCTAGTGTGAACGCAAACGCAGAGTCTGTAGAGGAACTGAGGAAAGCATATGAGACACTGGGTGAAAGACTAAGACTGTGTGAAGTTGTGACACTCCAACCACCTGCAGCACCCAGTCGTCAGAGCCACTCACAACCGCAGCCAAGGGAACAAGGTAGTCCAGAAAGACATGTCACTCTCAAAGACCTTTCCTACCTGCCTCGGAGAGAATTCAAGGTTTTTGGAGGACAAATTGGAGACAACAGCTCTGAAATCAGTTACAACAGTCTCATGAAACAGATCAATGAAGGATTAAAAGAAGGATTTTCTGAAGCAGAGATCGTGAGGGGGGTACTGAGAATTGTAAAGCCTGGCACGTTCAGGGACATGCTCATGCTCAAAGATGAACTGGCTCTTTCTGAACTTCAGGGCTTTCTCCGATCCCACCTTGGAGAAAAGGCAACAACAGAGATGTTCCAGGAGTTAATGTGCGCCCGACAAACTGAGCAGGAGTCCCCTCAGCAATTCCTGTATCGCATGATTGGACTCAAACAGAAACTTATCTTTCAGTCAAAACAAGCCAATGCAGACATCTCATATGACTCAAGGACAATTCAGGAAGTGTTTCTGCACACAGTCTATCAAGGCCTGGGAGTGAAGTATGCAGACCTGCGGCAACGACTAAGACCCCTTACATCAAACAACAATGTAACAGATGAAGAGATTCTTAGTGAGGTCACAAAGATAATCAGTGATGAGAATGAGCACCAGCGAAGGTTAGGGCAAACCCCTCGTCTGAAGTCAGCACAAAGCGCTGTGATTGCAACAAAGGACACGACAGCCAAAGACCAACAAGCCTCACAGACAATCAAACAACTTGCTGCACAAGTAGAGACTCTAACCAAGATGGTGGCAACTTTCATGGAACAGAAAGCTGTAAACTCCTCCCCTCAGCGTTCTCAGCCTCCAGCCAACCAAAAGAAAACCTATCTCTGTCCGAAATGTACTGAACAAAGCTTACAGGAGTGCAGTCATTGCTTTGTATGCGGTGAGTCGGAACACAGAGCAGTTGGATGTCTGAAGCGACCCAAGAATCAGGGAAACGGGAAACGGTCTCTGTCAAGGGACAGCCAGAGATCGGTACAGAGTCAAAGTCCCAGCCAGTTAAACTCCTCCTCTGCCGAAGCTTCAACTCCGCGCCCCAAGCACCAGAGCAAGCAGCTGAGAAAGCAGGTCAAATGCAACAGAAGGAAAGGTCAGACTCCCTCCTGTCAGAGTGCCACCGAATGCCAAGCTCCTCTTGTCGGTAAGAAAAGTCTGCTGAAATGTCTAATCGGTGGTTATCCTGTGACAGTGCTGTTTGACTCTGGCTCACAAGTGAGTATAGTTGACAGGCAATGGGTCAAAAGGTACATACCCAACACTGTGGTAAGACCACTCCAAGATCTGCTGAACAACGAGCTTGAGGTTTATGCAGTTAATGGCCAAGCAGTTCCATATGACGGGTGGGTCGAGCTTACAGTCACTTTAGCGGGTCACGGGGATCCCAATCTCACTGACCAAGCGCCATTCCTAGTCAGTAAGCTGTCACTGAACCAACCACTAGTTGGAGCTAATGTGCTGGGAGCGATTATACAAGGCTAAGAGACAGATGAAGAAGCCAGTACAGTATTGTATAGTCTACTGCGCAGAGCTTTTGGGATGGACGAAGACCAGGTAGTGGCCATGGTAAACTTCATTGAAGTGCCGCAAAGAACAGACTGTGATCCTGTTACACTCAGAGTCGGTAAAGACAACATGATTATCCCAGCTGGCAAAGCAGTACAAATATGTTGCAGGGTGCCCCAGAACTTTGACATCTCTGACCCTCTTGTACTTTACGAACCTGCTGAAGAGAACATTGCTTTGAGAAATTTGAGTGTGGGGGAAGGACTTTTGGAGATTAACAATTCCCAAAGACCTTTTGTAAAGATCCCCATCTCCAACCATTCCAAACATGAAATAATCTTGCCGAAATGAACAGCCCTAGGCACCATTAAACATGTCGCCAAAGTCATTGAAACTGATACACTAGAGCCACCAGAAACCCAGCCCATACTGACATCAGCAACTACAGCAGAGGTACTAAGTAAGACCGCCCAAGGTGACTCTCCTGCCGAGCCTTAGTTGCAACCAGTCAATCTCAGTCATCTAAGCCCAGATCAGCAAAAGTCAGTTGAAAAGGTTCTGATTGAAGAGTGTGAGGCATTCTCTCGCGATAGCACTGATATTGGCTGTATCCCTTCTTTGCAAATGGAAATCAGACTCAAAGATGACACGCCAGTTCAGAGAGCTTACGCCTCCATCCCCAAACCCCTGTATAGGGAAGTAAAAGAGTATATTCAGGAACTGATAGTGAAGGGATGGGTCGTAAAGTCTCAGTCACCCTACGCAGCCCCAGTTATCTGTGTCAGGAAGAAGGACGGATCTTTACGTCTGTGTATTGATTACCACCTCCTAAACAACAAAACAGTGCCCGACAGACACCCGCTTCCCCGGATCCAGGACCTCACAGACTCCCTCGGTGGTTACAGCTGGTTTTCGATCCTGGACCAGGGTAAAGCTTACCATCAAGGTTTCATCGCAGAAGGCTCAAGGTACCTGACTGCATTCACCACCCCGTGGGGTCTCTACGAATGGGTGAGAATACCCTTCGGGCTGTCCAACGCACCCGCAGCCTTCCAGCGGAGCATGGAAGAAATGCTGGACACGCTCCGTGATGAGTGCTGCATACCCTACCTTGATGATGTGCTCTGTTTTTCCAAGTCGTTTGATGAACATATCCAAGTGCTGAGGAAAGTTCTCCAATCTTTGCAACACCATGGGGCGAAGCTGAAGCCTGAGAAGTGTAAGTTGTTCCGCAGAGAGGTTCGGTATGTCGGTCGCCTGGTGTCAGAAGATGGAGTGAGGGTGGACCCCAAGGACATCGAAGCTGTGCAGGCACTCAAACACAGAAGGCCATAAATAGTTGGAGAAGTCAGACAACTTTTGGGGTTCCTGAGCTATTATCGGACGTATGTGCAAGACTTCTCGTGCATTGCCAAACCCCTGTACGACCTGCTCCAGGTAAAGTCTGACACACTGCCGTCCAAGCCATCCAAAGGCAGAGCAAAGTACCCACAGCAGTCTTCCCGAGCTCCAGTGAAATGGGACAAGGAACACCAAGAGACCCTTGAGCGCTTGATTGACATGTTGACCCAGCCACCTGTGTTAGCGTATCCTGACTTCACCCGGCCCTTCGTACTCCACACGGACGCGTCCCAGAAAGGCCTTGGTGCGGTCCTTTATCAAAACCAAGACAATAAGATGAGAGTGATTGGGTACGGGTCACGCACACTAACACCTGCCGAACAAAACTACCACTTGCACAGCGGAAAACTCGAGTTTCTCGCCCTCAAGTGGGCAGTTTGCGACAAGTTCAGAGACTATCTCTACTATGCCCCAAGTTTCACAGTTTTTACGGACAATAACCCCTTGACATATGTCCTCAGCACTGCCAAGCTCAACGCCGTAGGACATCGTTGGGTGGGACAGCTCGCAGATTTCCACTTTGACATAAAATATCGCCCCGGAAAAACAAACATTGACGCTGATGTACTATCCCGTTGTCCACTCAACATTGAAGCCTTCATGCAAGAGTGTGTACAGGAGAACTGTCAGAGGAAGCTGTCGGTGCAGTATGGGAAGGGAGCAGAAGAGCCAAGCAAGGTGATGTAGTATGGATTGCAGCCCTCAACCTTGCTTCACCAAGTTCACCCCTCAAGGAGCCACTGCATTCCATCAACCACGATAAACTAGTCCAAGAACAAAGAGCAGATCCAGCCATCGGGAAAGTCATGGAGATGAAAGAAAAAGACATGACACCAACCGAAGACGACAAAGCCAAGCTTGACATAAGCACAAAAAGACTGTTGAGAGAGTGGAGTCGGATGCACATTGAAAATGGCCTTCTTTATAGGAAGACCGCAGAACGCAAGCAGCTAGTTCTGCCCGCTGTCTACAGACAAGTAGCTCTCACCCATCTCCATAACAACATGGGCCATGTCGGCGTGGAGAAAGTCTTGAGCTTAGCCCGTGAGCGATTCTATTGGCTTTTCATGAAGCGAGAGATCGAGGAGTATGTCACCAGGAAGTGCCCATGCATAAAACAGAAAAAGCCAGCAACGCATGAGAGAGCACCGATGGGCAGTATAACATCCAACTTCCCACTCGAGTTAGTATGCATCGATTTCCTGCATCTAGAGTCCTGTAAAGGCGGGTTTGAGTACATCTTGGTGGTAGTCGACCATTTCACCAGGTTTGCACAAGCCTACCCCACCAAGAACAAAGCCGCAAAGACAGCAGCAGACTGCCTCTTCAATGATTTCATTCCGAGATTTGGCTACCCCTCCAAGCTTCATCACGATCAGGGTCGTGAATTTGAGAACGAGTTATTCAAGTCCCTCAGAGAGCTAGCAGGTGTTGGCCACTCAAGGACTTCTCCCTACCACCCCCAATGTAACCCGGTCGAAAGGCTGAATCGGACCTTGTTGCAGATGCTACGTACATTGGGGGAGAAAGAGAAACTAAACTGGAAGGAACACTTGCCTCACACCATCCATGCTTACAACTGCACTAAGCATGAGGCCACTGGCTTTTCGCCATACTTTCTGTTGTATGGCAGACATCCTCGCCTCCCAGTAGACCTTCTCTTTGGCCTTATGACAGAAGAAGACACAGAAACGGCACATGGATACGCTCAGAAATGGAAAGGGAAAATGACAGAGGCGTACAGGATCGCAAGTGCAAACAGTCAACAGTCAAGCTCCAAAGGAAAGACAAACTATGACAAACGATGCAAAGGTGTAGTCCTGCAAGTAGGAGACAGAGTGCTTGTACGGAACCTGGGCGAAAGAGGTGGTCCTGGCAAGCTAAGGCCCTACTGGGAACGAACAGTCTACATCGTGAGGGAGCAGGTTGGAGACAACCCCGTCTACAAAGTAAGTCCAGAGACAGGAGGTCGTCCCATCCGTACCCTGCACAGAAACTTGCTTCTCCAAGTCAACGACTTACCAGTCGACATCGTTCAAAGTCCAGTTGCCAAGTCACAAAAGAGAAACAACAGACCTACCGATATAAGACAAAACACACTGGAAAAGCCAAACAGTCCTGAAGCGAGTGATTCAGAAGAAGACGAACCCCTCTATTGGTTTTGTGTTCCCAGACACCTGCAAGAAAGTCAACGTCCGGTCGACCAAGTTCAATGTGAGTCACAAAGAAGACAGGGGACAACACAGCAAAGTACAAGCTCCTATTCAATCTGAACAAGACAGAGACAGTATTACGGAAGAAGGACAAGAAATACAAAGGGAAAGTGAACAAAACGTGGACCAACTTCAACCAGACGACGACAGGGAAGTGCTTCACCTCCACCAAGATGTTCCTGCCCCTAGTCCCGGACCTGCAGCTGATCCTGAGCCAGTGCCCAGTCCAGAGCCAGACCGCCGTCCTGAGTCGCCACCACGTCTGAGGCAGTCCACCAGGCAGAGACGACCCAACATGGTGTTCACCTATCCGTCCCTGGGCCAGCCAGCCTTCCAGACTCGTCCGTCGGTGAACACTGTCAGTGTTCAGCAGTCAACACCATATCCTTTTATGTGCTACCCTTCTTTCTATCCTCAACCTTTTTATCTTCCTCCTTTCACCTCTAACTACTTGCCATGTCAGTATGCTATTCCTTGCTATTAAACTGACCAGATCTTGGATAATACCTGAAGATTAAGGACACTTGAAAAGAAAGACGTTCCAGAGACTTTTGAATAGAGACTTTATTAGTGTTGAGATTTTGATTTGTTACTGTTAAGTGTCAGGAGCCACTTTTGTTGTTGGGGAGCGTGTGGTACACCCAAATCGTGCACCACATTTGGAAATAATTCAGAGAGACTGTCATTTTATTTTTATTTTAAGAGCATTTAAATATATTTTGAGATTGTGGACGATCAGTAATATTAACATTTGATATGTAGCCCTGTATAAATATTTAAGAGTAAGCAGCGGAACCTTTGGCACTGCGGTCGTCCCGCCCCAGGTAAACAATGAGGGTGCGCTTCCGGCCCCCCCTTTAGTACTATCTGGAGAAAGACACGAGTGGTCCTGTGTTCTGTCTTTCTAAGACTCTTTCCTTATTTTACAGACCCAAGAGCAGACACGGAGGATCATGTTTTAAGACTTATTTCTTTTTGTTATTGTGGCCACCTCCCCGGGACCCGTAACACCTGCGCCGCGTTACACGGTTCGTTCGCCGTCTCCGGAGCATGAACGCCCCCCCCTGCTGCTACGATTCTGTAGCGGGGGGGTGGGGGGATCCGCAGTGACAGCGGTGCTGTGGAAACATGCCACATCCGAGTGTAATCCGTCATGTAGCGAGGGCGGATCTCCGTCCTCTGTAGCTGAGGGGGGGGGGGTGGACAACCTCCCCGACACACACTCACACAGACACAGCCCTGAATGTGACCTTTCATTAGAGCCCTAAATGAAGCTTCTACATTGAATCATTCAAAAGTTACAGACGTTTTTCCAAACTGTGCCATTTGGCACAATTTGGCACAGTTCCAAAACGCCTGGGAACAGCCTGAGAACAAAGCTGTGTAATATATTCATTTTTTGTGGTATTGTTACAAAATTTGGACCTCAGCTGGATAACACTTGGTTCTACATTTCTGTTGCATATTCCAGCCCGGATCTGAAGCTGTGTGTTATTTGCAAGCATTTGTATCCAAAAAAACACCCAGGCCAAATTTATTTTCTTCAAGTTCACTATGTTTAGATGACTGTAACTCAGTGGCCGGAGCACTTAGAGAGATCATGTTTTTTTTGCCAAAAAAATTCAAAGTGTTTTCTTTTAAATGAGACCAACCCTATGAAGATGCTGCAAAGGGTTGAAGAACAGCTTTCGATTTACTTTGGGCACATTTTTTTTTGGCGTTTTTAGGAAAATTGACCGGAGTGCAAGGGGTTAACAAAAAACCTGCTTAAATTTGCAGCATTTTAGGTTGTAAACAGTAATTTACACCTTTTTGTCTCTTTGCTAAAGTTGCAGCTTTTTTTAACCATAAAATTTCACTTTTTTGGTCAGAAATTGGCAGCTTTTAACTAAGACTTGCATCCTTTTTTTTGTCAGGTCAGGCATTGGCTTGTTTGCCACCGGATAACCATGAAAACCGGTACTACCTGTCTCATGGGTCAGGCCGTCGGCGACTCAACCGGCATCCCTGCCCTTCCGAGGGCATGGAGGGTGGAACTGGGCATCCTGGCAGAACTAAAAACAATATCTGCCACAGGTCTGTGGTGGACCACTCCCAGTTACACGGGGTGAGACTGGACATCCTGGCAGATAAACACATCTGTTGCAAGGTCTGTGGGGGACTGTGCCAGTCGGTGCATCGTGACATGCACTACACAAAGAGCAGAGATAAACAAACCTATCATCTGGTCAGTCACTGCAACAGATACTGGAGTCACTTTGTCTTGGCTTGTCCTTGCCACTGAAAATGCCTTTATCTGCCAAGAATGTGCTGCTAGTCCAGCAAAAGCTAGCAGTACTCAAACAGTGCTCTAGTTGCACACAGTGCGGAAGATATGCAATCTTTAGTGGAGAAACTTGCAAGAGCAGCTAGCCAATTCAGCCTCAAAATCAACATCAAGAAGACAGAGTGCCATTATCAACCACCAAAGTTCCAGTTATCAACATCACTACCAGAAGAGATCAGTATTGGTACAGAGCCACTAGTCAAGTGCAAGACATTCAAGTATCTAGGGAGTACTGTTTCAGAGAATGCTCTGGCTGGAGGATGAACTATCTCTCAGAATGGGAAGAGCAAGTGCTGTGTTTGGAAACTTGAGGGAGAGACTGTGGAACAATCGACGTGTCTATCCGTGTGAAATGCAAAGTGTACAGTGTGACAGTACTGGCTACTCTATTGTATGGTGCTGAAACTTGGACTGTCTACAGAGTCCAGGTAAAGAAACTCCACATGTACATGATGAGACACCTTCGAGCCATAATGAACATCTCGTGGAAAGACAAGATAACCAACATATAAGTATTGAAACGAACTGGTCTACCATCAGTGGAGGACAAACTAATACAGACGAACCTGAGATGGCTCAGACATGTTGAGAGGATGGACCACCAGCGTCTCCCTCGGCAGTAAGTCTACTCACAGTTATGCAAGGGCAAACGCAATCAGGGTAGACCAAGGCTCAGATTTAAAGACACTGTAAAAAGAAACTTGAAGAAGCTGGATATAGACAGGAGTTCCTGGCAGCGGAAGGCTAAGGACAGAGCTGTGTGGAGGAATCTGATCAGACCTAAATGAAACAGTCACTGTCGCCCACGACAGACTGCTATGATGATGGAAGGCAATCAAACATCAAAATGATGACTTTCCTCGTTTGAAGGAGCTTGATTTAATAGAATTAAAAGGAGTGTTGATGTAATATTTGACTGCTCTGTATAGACTGTAGGCTCTATAAGAGATGGATGCAATTCCATATTATTACCAAGTGGTTTGTGAGGTCCTGATATATGATGATTCTGGCTGAGAAAATGAAACATTGTGGGGAGCAAGGTGTTAGACTTCTCCACCCAAAGATCAATGGACCAAGAGTGGAGAGGTTGCAGGGGGTCCAGACGGAACAGCAAAGGCTAGGCACCCCCCGGGGAGAGGAGGAGATGCTGGGCCTCCAGGAGAGAAGTGAAGTACGGCACCTATGTAATATCAGGTTAATGCGCTGCACAGGCTTTGTGATGAAATGAATATGAGGTCAGAGCCCCGGGCCAATATGCATGTAATTAAGGGTATAAAAGTGAAATGCACAGTGGCCTGGGAGTTCTTTTTGTTCCTGATCTGTTAGAGGGAGAATAAAGTCTGTGTTGTTCCAGCTTGTTGCTTCGCCTGTTTATTCCCTCTACACTGGTGACCCTGAAGTGCCATGGAAGGCAAAACGAGCACCCCGGAGACATCCTGGAGGGACAGCACCGGCACTGCATGCGCTGTTTCAGTCAAGCACCCAGATTTCTGGCTGCATGACCCGACAGCGTGGTTTCTACACATTGAGGCCCAGTTTACTCTCCGCGGGGTAACAGCAGATGACACGAAGTACTACTATGTTGTCGCTGCGCTGGATGCACGCACCACACAACAGGTGGCATGCTCCAAGAGCCGCCAGCCCGGGGAAAATACGAGGCTCTCAAAAAAAATGCTTATCCAGCGCTACACCCTTTCGAACAGTGAAAGAGCGGAGAGGCTCCTAACATGTTCAGAGTTAGGGGACAGATCAGCCATGGAGTTGATGGAGAGCATGTTGGCATTGATGGGCAGAGATGACGAGTCCTTCCTGTTCACCTACCTGTTTCTCAGAAACCTCCCGGCTGCAGCAAGGGCAATCCTGGCAAATTCGCCACTGCTGGCGACGAGGAACTACCGCGCACTAGCGCAGGAAGCGGATTGCATCATCTTAGCGACCAGAACCTTCGTCGTGAATGCAGTGTCACCAGAGCCCAGGAGGGGTGCCAGCGAGATCGAGGATCCGTTGGTGGTGGCTGGAGCAGACGCCAGGAGACACAAGAAGGAGGCGATCTGCCACTATCATCACCATTTTGGATCGGACGCACGGCGATGCTTGCCACTGTGCCAATTCAAGTGTTTGGGAAACGCCAAAGCCAGCAGTCAGTAGCAGCTGCGACCGCTGGCGACAGAGACAAGCTGCTATATATCACAGACACACGTTCGGGGAGATGGTTTCTGGTGGACGCTGGCTCCCAGAAGAGCCTCATCCTGCCGTTCAACACAGACAAGGTGGCAGGACGTAGTGGTCCCAAGCTGGTGTCCGCCAATGGATCAGACATCAGGACATTTGGTGAACAGACACTGACAATATGTTTGCATGGGTGCAGCTTTTAGTGGAATTTCATTATAGCTGCATATGCCTCCTCCATTTTGGGTGCAGATTTCCTATGTGCTCATGGTTTATTAGTTGATGTTACTAATAGACGACTAGTGGATGCTGTCTCTTTTGATTCCCTGCCCTGTACAGCTCGGGGAGCCGGGTCGACAACACTGGCCAAAGTTACAGCAACGGGGGTAAGTTCCAACAGTTACTCGCCCAGTTCCCAGCACTCACGGTTCCGACGTTTTCAGCGGCAGTAACTAAACACGGGGTCGAACATTTCATCACTACTAAAGGACCGCCCGTATTCGCACGACCTCGACGCCTGGACGCAGCTAAACTGGCCAACGCGTGCAAGGAGTTCACCAACTTGGAGAGGGTGGGCATCATCAAGTGTTCAAACAGCCTGTGGGCATCCCCGCTTCACATGGTGCCTTAAGCTGATGGGTCGTGGCGACCATGCGGCGATTTCCGGCTATTGAACAATGCTACGGCACATGATCGCTATTCCCCATATCCAGGATTTTTCCATGCACCTGGCTGGGGCGCGCTTTTTTTTCCAAAGTGGATCTGGTTCACGGTTACCACCAGGTCCCGGTGAGAACAGAAGATGTCCCAAAGACGGCGGTAATAACTCTGTTCGGCCTTTTTGAATTTTTGTGCATGCCGTTTGGATTAAAAGGCGTGGCACAGACCTTCCAAAGGATGATGGATGCAGTGCTGCATGATTTGCCCTTCGTTTTTGTCTACCTAGATGACATTCTAGTAGCCAGCGCGTCCGAGGACGAGCACGGTTTTCCAGAGGTTGAAAGTGTACGGTTTGATAATCAACCCAGCGAAGTGCCAGTTTGGTGCACCAGTGATTGATTCTTTGGGCCACTGCATTTCACCGGAAGGCGCGATCCCGTTACCGGACAAGGTGCACGCGGTATTGGACTTTCCGTGTCCACAAACCGTGAGGGCATTACAGGAGTTTTTGGGAATGGTTAATTTTTACAACCGTTTCCTCCCCCAGGCAGCCCAGCTGATGCAGCCATTGTATGCTGCGCTTAAAAAAAAGAAGACTGCAGACAGCATCGACTAGACTCCCAAGTGGGGCCAGGCTTTTTCGAACACCAAAACAGTGCTGGCAAAAGCCGCGTTGCTGGCTCACCCAGATCTGTCTGCACAGATAGCGCTCACTACAGATGCATTTGATGTGGCCATGGGGCAGTGGTGGAGCAGTGCGTCGCAGGTTCGTGGCAGCCGCTCGCATTTTTCAGCCAAACTTTGTGTGACAATGAGCGCAAATACGCACATTTGACAGAGAGTTGCTGGCTCTCCACCTGGTGACACACCATTTCCAGTTCTGGCTGGAGGGGCGCGAGTTCACCGCATTTGTAGACCACAAGCCACTGACGTACGCCATGGCCAAGGTCTTGGAACAGTGGTCAGCCTGGCAGCAACGGCAGCTGACTGCAATCTCAGAGTTTACTACCGACATTCGGTACGTTGCCAGTAAACTCAACGTGGTGGCCGATTGCCTCTTGTGCGCATTGGTCGTCCCGGTCTACGTGGGACTAGATTTCCCCGCCATGGCCACGGAGCAAGCTGGGGATGTGGACATTTACGCACTCCAGTCTGCGCCAACGGGGTTAAGACTAGAGAGCAAGGTGCTGCAAGAAGGGTGCCCTCCCCTACTCTGTGACGTCTCCACAGGACGCCTGCACCCGGTGGTTCCGCACTCTTGGCGCCGTCGCATTTTTGAGTCGGTCCACTCCCTTTCGTACCTGGGAGCGTGCACTTCAGGGAAACTAGTGGGGGTGAAATTTGTCTGGCCGCGTTTGCGTAAAGAGTGGGCTGCAGCGTGCGTTGCGTGCCAACGGGCAAAGGTGCACAAGCACACCAGAGCTCCTCTCCAGCCATTCCAAATCCCAGCTAAGAGGTTCAACCACATCCACGTGGATCCACATCCACGCACCTTTTGATGATCTGAACTGCCCCAC
The DNA here is from genome assembly GCA_020510985.1 of Pholidichthys leucotaenia. NCBI lineage: Eukaryota > Metazoa > Chordata > Actinopteri > Cichliformes > Pholidichthyidae > Pholidichthys > Pholidichthys leucotaenia. The sequence goes on along the minus strand of CM035844.1, from coordinate 176,728,051 downwards.
GCGCTGGCTCGAAGCAGTGCCACTGGTTTCTACCACATCCACGGAAGTGGCACACACTTTTTTGTCAGCTTGGGTGGCACGTTTTGGATCTCCATCGGACATCACTCCGACAGAGGCCCACAGTTCGTTTTGGAACGCTGGTCCGCGATGGCCTAGAGCCTGGGGGTCAAAATTCACCGCACTACCGTGTACAACCCCCAGGCTAATGGGTTATGCAAGCGTTCCCACAGGTCACTTAAAGCAGCGCTCAGAGCTTCGCTCACGGACACAAATTGGGTTGACCGCCTGCCTTGAGTTCTTTTAGGGTTGCATTCCGCACCAAAGGAGGACTTGGCAGCCTCCCCAGCAGAACTTGTTTTTTCCCAACCACTGTGGCTCCCCGGACAATTTTTACCGGAAAACCCCGCGCCCAAGGCCAAACCGCCCACGCATTCTCTACGCAACACAGAGGTGGGGAGTGTACTGGGCCCGGCCCACCATTGTTTTCCCCACACATTCGTCCCAAAAAGTTTGCAGAACTCCAGTTTTGTGTTCGTCAGGTATGATGTGCACCAGACCCCGCTGTGCCCACCATATGACGGACCATTCAGAGTGTTGGAACCTGGGGTGAAACATTTCACGTTAGACTTGGGGGCACGTAGAGAGACCGTCTGCACTGACAGGCTTAAGCCCACTTTTGTGTTGGCAGACGAGCAGGTGGTGTTGGCCCAGGCTCCCTGGCACGGACGTCCCCCGTTGGGGGCTCCGCAGGATGGTGATTCCTCAGCAGGGACCGGCACTCGAGAAGAGGATGTGTTTTCTCCCCCTCCCCTTTTCCCTCCACAGACTGGTGTCTGTGGAGGGGGAAGGGGAGGGAACTGCCCTGTTCAACCGGATCGGTGACCCCCTGCTACAGCTGCTATGGACGCCAACTGAAGCCCAAGGAACCGGGGGGTTATGGCCCATTCTGGGTGTTTGGGGGGGGGGCAAGGTGTTAGACTTCTCCACCCAGAGATCAATGGAGTAAGACAGGAGGGGTCACCGGGGGGTCCAGACGGAACAGCAAAGACCACCCCCCCCCCCCCCCCAGAGAGAGGAGGAGATGCTGGGCTGCCAGGAGAGGAGTGAAGTGCAGCACCTATGTAATATCAGGTTAATGCACCCCACAGGCTTTGTTATGAAATGAATATGAGGTTGGAGCCCCGGGCCACTATGCATGTAATTAAGGGTTTAAAAGTGAGATGTACAGTGGCCTGGGAGTTGTTTTTGTTCCTGATCTGTTAGAGGAAGAATAAAGTCTGTGTTGTTCCAGCTCTTTGCCTCACCTGTTTATTCCCTCTACAACATAATATGTCACAGCCTGCCACTGAAACAGCAGATGCCAAACTAGGAATGTCTGTATTGGTTTTCTCTGGATCCTAATGTGGACGAGGAAGTTAAATCAGTTTTGATTTGTTAATATAAAACTAGTGGTTAGCCACAAAAATCATTAGTAATGAGTGAAACAAACTGGGGACTTTGTTTTGTGTAGACTTCCATCCAACAAAGGTTACAGCAAGTACAGATATTACCATGCTGGCTATTATATTAAAAACACTAAACCAATTCTGCATAATACTGCCTTAAAGGTTCCATTCAGTGTACTTTTTATCCCCCGCTGGTCGAAGCCCAAAGGGAGAGCCCTTTGGGCTTCGACTGGCGGGGGTCGAACCCCAAACCCTCTGGGCTTTTACACAGTGCACGGAGGGTCATGGCAGTATGAACCAGCTGAAAAGGAGGATTTAGCGGGTTCATATACACATCCCTTTCCCTTATTTTTGTGTGTCGTTTATTGGACTCACCTGTTTTTTGGAGAGCACTATGCCCCGGTCTCGCTGAGGCAGAGGAGGAGGAGCAGCAGCGGAACTCCCACGGTGGCTGAGGAATGGGCTGCCGAGGACATCCAGAGCTTTGTGGATGAAGCGCTTGCTGCCCGGGGACTGAAGAAGATGTTGGAATGCTTGGACGTAGCGGTGGTAATCCTGGAGGTGCACCCCGGGTTACGGGACTACCCACAGTACGCTGACCTTCTGGCCACAGTCTGCATGCTCCAGCACTCATTCCCCGGTCTGGCATTTTCCAGGGTGTCGAGACGAAGGCACTGCTTCCAGCAGACCTCTATTCACCATAACACTTTGCCCGACTCTCCTCCCGCTCCAGCACACTCTTCTCCGGCAAACAGGGGACAGCATCATCCTACGACGAAATGCCGGGAGAAGCCCTCCTCATCCTCGGCCGCCATCATCTCTTCCGCTGCCGAGTGGTCCTCCAGGGTTGTCCCAGCTACACCCATCTCCATGTCATTGGAGCTGGCTCCTCTACTGTCCTGTGAAGGGGCCAAAACGGCCAGTGACACAGTGGATGATGAGGGCCAACTGCCTGCAGCTGTCAACATCGAGCACCGGGAGGACAGGCAAGTGTTTTTCATTTAATTCAATGTAATAATGATAAACATTGCCGGTCTCCCGGAAGAGAGGCCCAGTTCCAGTAGTCCACTGGGCTCTCTCCTCCAGCTGTGGAGGTTAACCCTTCTCTTGTCCTTTCCGTGTCTCCCCCATCAATCCTCGAGTGTGAGCAGAGTCACCAGATGGTGGAGGAGCTGGGGGCCCCGGAGGATTCCGCTCCGGAGCCAGCATGGAGCTGGTCCCCTGCAGTCATGCCGGAGGAGTCATCGGCATTGGATCCGGCTTCTCTGTCACCGTTGGAAAGGGCCGGTATGGCCATGGACATGGAGAGGGGTGACTGCCAGCCAGCTGCAGCTGTGAACATCACACGCCGGGATGACAGGCAAGGGTCTTCTCATCTAATTGAACTTAATTATTTTAAACCTTGTCTGTCTCCCGAGGGAGAGGCTCAGTCCTCTCCTTCAGCTGCCAATGCTGACCATTTTCCTATCCTCTTTGTGTCTCCTCTTATTTCCCCTGAGTGTCCGCCGGCTCCGGAACCTAGCCGCCGGACGATGGAGGAGCTTGAGGCCCAGGGGGATCCTGCTCCAGAGCCTACACGGAGCCAGTCTTCAGCCTCCTTGCTGGATTCTTCCCCAGCAACGGTTATTTCACCTGAGGACTGTGGGACTGCCACCACCATTTTCCCAGCTGCGGGGACGGTCGCAGCAGATTGGGAGCCGGAGTCGGACCTCCTGGAGGCCGGGCCCGAGTCTTCACCGCTGGGATCGACAGAGTCCTGGACGGTGGTGGAACTCGAGCTCAGGCAAGTTTTCTCTCTTGTTTTCCTTATGTCAGTTTTAGAGAGATCTTGTCTGGCTCTAGGGGAGGAGAGTCAGGCGCTGCGCGCAGCTGCATCTATACTCCCCTTGCTGGGCTTCGCCGCTGCCGACGACCCCAATAACCTGGTTTCTTCTCCCACTCCTGAGTTCTCTTCTAGGGTCACCGGAGAGGAGCCCTCGTCACCAGGGGTCTCCTTGGAACCAGGTCCGCTGCCTGACGACGTCGTGGGTCCAGCACCCCTGCTGCCTGAGGCTGTCGTATGGGTCCCTCCACAGGCTGAGTCTCCGTGGATGCGACGTGCTGGCTTTGGACCCTCGTGGGGGCTGAGCCTCAGAATTAGCCCGACGTAGGTGCTGCGCTCCTGTCCGGACCCGTCATGGCTGCCACGCTCCAGTGCGGGGTCCACCGGGGGGGCTACACCGGCCCAGTCAGGGTCCATCGCAGGTGTTGCGGAGCTCCAGACGGAGTCCACCGCGGGTGCTGTGGAGCTCCAGCCAGAGTCCACTGCGGGTGCTGCAGAGCCCAGCCAGAGTCCGCCACGGGTGCAGCTGGGCTTCAGCCGGACTTCCCCGTGGGTGCAGCAGGGGCTCAACCAGGTTCCACCGCGGGTGCTAAATGGCTCCGGCCAGAGTCCACCGCGGGTGCTACATGGCTCCAGCCGGAGTCCACCGCGGGTGCTACCTGGATCCAGCCGGAGTCCACCGGGGGTGCTGTGGAGCTCCAGCCAGGAGCCACCGTGGGTACTGCTGAGTTCCAGTTGGGAGTCACCGCGGGTGCAGCTGTGTCCCAGGCTGGGATCACCGAGGGTGCTGCGGGTCAGCCTGAGAACGCCGTGGCCCCCTTCTCCTCCTTGCCCGACGCCGTGGGGGTTCCCTCCCTACGGTACGGTCACCCACCAGTTAACCTCCTGGTGGGCAGACTGCCTCCTGCTCCACTCCCTCGGTCCTGGTGGCTCTACAACGTTGGCCGAGAAACTGAGTCTCTGTGCTAGATGGCCCGTGTTTTCCGGCAGGCCACTGGACGTTGTTCGCTGGACTGTCTGCTGGGCCTGGGACTCTGGGCAGCCTCCCAAGCCCACACGTCTTTGGACTTGGGGGGGGGGTAGCTGTGGGCCCTGGGTGGGGTATTGTGTTCCTTCCTTCCTGTTCCCCCTACCTCCCACCCTGGGGTAATTTTTTGCTGTTGTTCCTGTTGCCGGGGGGGGGGAGGGGGTGTCCTTGGGATGTTACCTTTGGTGTCTGGGTATCCACCCCTTGAGAGGGGGGCTCTGTCAGGAGCCAAGCTGACTTGGTTTCCCCGGCTCGGTCCTGCCCTCCCTGTGGGTCTAGGTGCTGTTGTATGTGTGTACAGTATGTATTTCAGTGTGCTTTCCTCTACCTTAGCCACTGTCTGGCCGGCAGCTGTTAGACTGCCACTTTGACCTACTTTCTGTGAGCGCATGCTAACAGCTCGCTGGTCCGGCCACGCCTCCCCTCTCATTGTCACCAGCTGATTCCTACTCCCGCTGATTATCTTTCCCGGTCCTCGCCCAGGTGCTCCTCATCACCCCATCACCAGCAGAGCGTGTGCTTAAGCAGTCTTTGCCAGTCATGCACTGCTGGTTCATAGAATTGTCTTCCATGCTGTCAGTCCGCAGTTATTGTCAGCACAACCACGACATATTAGCCACTCCACATTTGCCGTGGTTCTCGTGCGCCCTTGTAGTTATGTCGGCTCTGGGGCGCACTCGTGGTTAATACGTTTTCTCCTCATTTGTTCGCTGGGTGATGCCGGCCCCCGAATGTCAGCAGTAAGTGTTCTGTGTTTTCTGTAAGTCTTCACCTTTTGAGATTTGTCTGTCTTTTTGTAATAAATGTGTTGTGGTGAACCCTTGCACATAGATCCTCATTATTTCATCCTCCCTCTCCGTACGCTGCGTAAAAGCGCATGGAGGGTCATGACAGCACACACAAAAAAGTGACATTAGAAATGTCACAGTGCTACATAAAACACTGATGAAGTTTATTAAGGGGGAAAAAAGATTGGACAGAATATTCGCAGCCCCAAAAGTTGGTAGTGAGGACAGCTCTAACTTTAAATGGGTTTATAATATGCTTTTAGTTGATATATAATATATATACATACACATGTATATTCAGTATTGAAGTAAATACAGGAAAAGCAACAGGCTGGAGGAGATGACAAATGCTGCAAGAAAAAAAAAATGCTGGAAGAAGCATTGCAACTTTTTATTTACCAAATTATTATTTTTTTAAACTCCTTTTATTGCAAATGGACCCTTAAACACCAACAAACTCAAAAGGTACGGTGTTAAGGTGATGAATCTTGTTATACTAGGAGCTCAATCACTATACAGTAATGATAATAAGCCATCAATAGCTCAGTGTTTGATCACTGCCTAATGCTGTCTCGTGATTAAATAAAATGGGAACCGAAAACTAGAAATGTGATTTTAAGCTTAAACTTAAACTTTATTTTTATTTATTTAAGCTCAATAATTAAATTCCAAATAAATTAGTGATGCTGTATTGCAGTGCTTTTGAACTAATTTTAACACATTATGCATATGGATAAAATTTAGAGTGCTGCATTTTCCTTAATGAGATATTTTAAAACGTTTTGGCCGATGAAATGCATCTATTCTTTCATTCATCTGTTTGGTGTTTATTTCTTGTATTTGATTTTGATTTTTTTGATTTTGTATACTTTATTGATCCCCAGAGGTGAAATTGAGGGCATCCACCTGGATGGATGAAGCAGCCATGGAACGGCGCTATCCCTTAACCATTCACACACACATTCACACCTAGGGCCACTTTAGAGTCTCCAATTAACCTAAACTGCACGTTATATATTCATTTAGATACTCTTCTGTGCAGTTGTGGTATTTTAACAGAAGACAGAAGATCTGAAAGTGATCTGCAGGGAAAATAATCAAGTGCTTTTAACATGGATGTTTAAGAATTACCTTCAGAGTGACTTAGTCTATAATTAAAAGTGGTAAAACTTGCTTTCTAATCCTCCTTATTCCTAGGCCCCATGATGCCTTGCGTGAATTATGGTAGCAGCTTCCGGTGCTAGTTTAGAACATATGGTTGTCACTGAAACGGGACACTTTTCCTTGTTAAAAAACAATGACTTCGGCATCAGAAATGCGGGAACACGTCCTCTTGCACCTCAAAACAGTAACATAATCATACCACTTCCCATGACTATCGAGGGACGGAAAGATGATCTTAAAAAGTGGCCTTGTACACAGTAGCTCCATTAGTTAGCACTGCTGCTAAGATGCTAACTGTCATGGTTCGAGCGCCGATCCCTTGTCTATTCATCTTCTACATTTGTAAGTGTACTCTATTGTGAACCTGTTTTCGTCGTAGTGTGTTTTAGCCCCCCATGGCTTGTTATTTTGTGTTCTTTTCTGTTCCATTAATAAACTGCAAACTCACCAGCGATTTGTGGCGTCTTATGATGGCTCGTGATGGCCATCCATGACAGTAGACTGCCGCCAGACTGAGACACCAGTCCCGGTGAGTTTTGCCTAAATTGGACGTTTGTTTTCCCTGTCTGGGTACCTGCACGCTGGGAGGTCATGTCGTCATTCAGGGGCCACGTTCGGATTCTGGGCTACGAGCTGGCGAAGGCCCTGGACTATGTAGATGGAACTCTCGTCACCGCTACCCCCTACGACGCTCCCAGCGATGTACGCCGGCACCTGGACCTTGCTGAGGACATCCTTAATCGCCTTCCTTGCTACTCCAACCATCCGGAAGTCACGGCGAGGCAGGCTGACATCGCTTCACGACGCAAGATACTCTGTGGGCTGGAGGGAAACTCCGGCAGGAAGCTGAAGAGGAGGCATCCTCACTCCTCGTTTCGGGATCCCGTTCCTGCCCCCAATCCGGTCCAGGAGTTCACACCATCCAGGGGTCATCCCTGAACGAGCATGACGTCAGTCGGGAATCCCCCAGAGAGGTTGCAGCTGACCGCAATCTCCATCTGGGACCGAGTGGCTGCGGCTCGCTCCGCCGGCCACCCCACACAAATCATGAAGCACGTGACGGCGGCTGTCAGGATGGTTGAGAGGAATCCCGAGCTGAGTGACTATCCAGAATATGCTGACTTGCTCGCCTCCGTTTCCGCACAAGAGCGGCGTTTTCCGGACCTCACCTTCGCCTCGACATCAGCCAGTGAACGTCAATGCCACGCTCCAAGCAAACCTCAGCGAGAACCCCGTCTGGATCCGTTTCCGGGTCATCGGAGGAACTCTGCCTTCCAGCCCGCCGCTCCTTCTGCGTCACAACAGGAGGGAATTCCCGCAGCCTCTCCCCCCGGGTCACCTGTTCCCGCTGTCCCGTCAGCTCATCGTGCCCGGATCGTCTCGGCTGTCGTCCCCTCCTCCTTGACGTCATCCTCGGCTGCTGAGAGAGTTCTGAGTCCTGCCCCGGCGAAGCCCGTTAGTGGACCATTGCGAGCGGCTCCTCCTCGTCCTCCCAGGGGACCCTCCGTCACCATCCAGCGGGGAAAGGGAGGAACAACGTCCGCTACAGCAGGCACCATTTATCTTCCAGGAAACAGGCAAGTGCAAGTTCAATTTTCTCCCCGTAGTTGTGATTTGCCTTGTCTGACTCCTGGGGGTGGAGCTCAGGGTTCGCAATCCCCCGAGCTCCCACCACCTGCTGTAGCTTCTGTCACTAAACCTGCTGCCTCTGTGTCTCCCTCTGCTGAGCGGTCCACGACGCCAGGCCTACATCGCCGGACGAGGAGGGGGCCTGTGGTTCTGGAGAGCCTGGTTCCAGCCCCGCAGCCACATCATGGGCAGAGGAGGAGAGCGGACTGCAGCGTGGAGCCTGCGCCGACAAGGAAGCGTCCCCGGGTCTCCACAGATGTGCAGTTCGAGCCAGCGGGTTGAGGGTCCCCTGCCACCACGCCGTGTGGGTCGTCGGCGTGGACGTTAGCGCCGGAGGGTCGTCAGACTGCAGAAACCATCATGCTGGCTGCGGAACCCGCCGTGGCTGAGTGGGAGCCAGACAACGACCTTCTTCGTCCTGAGCCTGGATCAGCGAAGTCCTGGACGGCGACAGAACCCGAGTGCAGGCAAGTGCTCTACTTTGTTTTTCTTCTTTCTATTTTGGAGCATTTTTGCCTGCCTCTCGGGGAGACGAGCCAGGGGCAGCTGTCCGCTGCACCCGAGCTCGTCTCGCTGGGCTCTGTCGCTACCGGTGATTCTGATTCTGGTTCTCTCCTTTCTCCTGAGCCTTCTCCCAGGGTCACCGGTGCGGAGCCAATCCCGGTCGCTGTACTGGAGGTGTCGGGTTCAGGGTTGGAGGTCGTCACTGGTGCTGCATCGACCCAGTCGGGGTCCACTGCGGGTGCAGCCGTGACCCAATCGGGGTCCATCGTGGGTGCAGCACCAGTATGGTTCAAGGTCGGTGAAGGAGCTGCAGATCCTCTGCCGCCTGACATTGTGCTGGCTCATCGTCATTTTCATCCCCCTCATCATCGTCATCATCCCAGCTCATCGCCACCGGGGGCTGTTGGGGGTCTCTACATTCTGCCCGGCTCTCTCACGTCTTTTCCCTCGCCAGGGAGGCCATCGCCAATTGTTTCCTCACGGTTCTGGTGGCTGAGGGATGTGGGTCGGCCGCCTGAGGAACTTTTTCGTCGGTTCGGCGCCCTGGATCGGCCACCTGACATATTGTGCTTTCAACTGGGCGACCTGGTTCGGCCGCCGGAGGTTCTGTCTTCCCGGGCCTGGGACCGAGGTAGGCTGCGGTCCTTTTCCTTTTCCCTTTAATCACCCTTTGGCCATTTGACTCAGGGAGACCGCCGGAACTGTTCCTGTTTTATTGGACTCTGCCTGTGGTCATCCTCATGTGTTGTGTGGTCCCTCTGAGGTATAAGGTCATTCTGTGTAGTTGTTCTGCTCAGTGTATTTGTCATTGTTAGCATGTTTTTTTTTCTCCTCTCCCCTCTCCTGTCTGAGGGATGAAACGTGCCTAACTTGTGTTTTTTTTTTCTCCTGCCCTGTTCTAATTATCATTGTGCATTATGGAGTATTGTGTTTTCCTTTTGACTTTACTCTGTAAATTGCCTCATTTGTTCCCTGTCTCCGTCGTGGTTGTTTTTTCCTTTTCCTGCCCTGTTCTATTATCATGGAGCGTTATGGAGTATTGTGTTTTTCTTTTAACCTTACTCAGTAATTACCACGTGTTCCCGGTCATTGTTATGGTGTTTCCTCTCTTTTGCTGGTTCTCACCCTCCAGGCCTGTTTCCCCATCCGCCCACCCTGGGGGGGGGGGGGGGGGGCTTGGGTGTCATTGGGCGCTCGTAGCTCGCCCTTGGGGGGGAGGTACTGTCATGGTTCGCGCGCCGATCCCGTCCGCGCTCGAGCCATGCACTATCCTCACCCATTTGACAGCTGTGTGCCTCTTTTGGCTCCCCGAGCCTTTATTGTGACAGCACTTGGAGGGGCTTCCGGCTGTCAGGTTTGACAGCTGAGCTGCATTTCGTCTCATCAGCAGCTCTCCACTTAAGAGGGCAGCTGGGAACGAAAAGACGCGGCAGTCTCATCAGAAACTCCCCATTGTCTGACGCATTGAGCATCCCTCGGCTCAGACGTTGTCTATTCATCTTCTACATTTGTAAGTGTACTCTATTGTGAACCTGTTTTCGTCGTAGTGTGTCTTAGCCCCCCGTGGCTTGTTATTTTGTGTTCTTTTCTGTTCCATTAATAAACTGTGCAAACTCACTGGCGATTTATGGCGTCTTATGATGGCTCGTGAGGGCCATCCATGACACTAACGATGTAAACAGTATTTTAGCTAGGTTGAAAACTCACATTCGATCTGTTGGGAGTTATGTCTTCCGCAAAAACAGGTATTTATAGAAAGTACAATTTCTAAGCTTTAAAATGATACCAGACATGTGGAGGGTTTCCTCGGACTTTGCCGCTAACAAACAAAGAAAGAGTCACGATTTATGACTTCTCTGCCTGTAGCTCGTAATGACACGGCGCACATTCTGACTCATTTTGCCAGCACGGGTCACACATCTCCACTGCAATAAAGTCGGCTGCATTTTGTTAAAATATGTTAGACATAATCAAATTTACCTTAGAGCAGACGTAAGTCACAACACTGTGCTTGGATGTCGTCTGTCACCGTGTGTTGAGAAGCCTCCATTCATCCAGTCTGGTACAACCACAAAAACCCGCAAATGCCAGAACGATGCCAAACATTTAAAAAATACAAAAACTAGAAGAGCTGAAATTAGCTGATACTTGAGTGGAAAACATGTATGTGGATATTACATTAAAATGAATTTGAATGCTATTTTAAATTCCCCTGCAACTGCCCTCTTACTGACTGATTTAACACTGGGCCAGCCGAAACCGGAAGTTCCGTCCATAATCGTTCCTACAGCAGCACCCCCAGGAATAAGGTGGATTGAATTTTATAATTATCAAAATCATGACAGTTAAAGAATACAGAACAGTTTAGGGTTAACTTGAATTTTGTGGGGATGATAAGCAATATTTAAAGGCATTTATATTTAAGGACCAGTGGTATAGTGAGTTTGTTTGTCCTTGATAAATGTTTGGAGCTGCTAACATTTAAATGTGCACTGAAACATGCGTAAATTTCACTCAGCTGACAAACAAATCAATTCTGATCACATTTCATGAATGATTAATACAATGTAAAGCCCAAATTTGCATGAGAAGAGCTAATTGTTTCTCAGATCAGCTAAATCCTACCACACAGCACATTTATTCTGTGGTGTACTCCCATAGCTTTAACACAAATTAGCAAACTAGCAACCAGCTAACTTCAGACAACAATTCACCAGCTAACACAACAATATATTTACCTCCTTTTGGACAGAGGGGTTTGTCCTTTTTTTTGACAACCAACAATTTAAAATGGTTTGTTGCTCTTGTGGAGCTCTTTTCATTCTGTCTCACTTGTGAGCTGCTCCTGCTGTGTTGATGAACATCCTCACCTGCTGCCGCTACAAATGACTGAGTATTGACCAGAGAAGGCATGGACCGGTTGGGCAATACCAAGTCTGCGGGGGGGTGGGGGGGTGGGGGTGTACATCATTTGATTATTAGAAATGTTACTTTTCATTGCTTGCAAATGAAAAAACAACAACTTCTTCACTCACTTGTAGATATTTTTTCCATCCATCCATCCATCCATCTTCTACCGCTTTTCCGGAGGTCCGGGTCGCGGAGGCAGCAGTTCAAGCAGAGAAGCCCAGACTTCCCTCTCCCCAGCCACCTGCTCCAGCTCTTCAGAGGGGATACCAAGGCGTTCCCAGACTAGCTGGGAGACATAGTCTCTCCACCGAGTCCTGGGTCTGCCCCGGGGTCTCCTCCCAGTGGGACGTGCCTGAAACACCTCAAGTGGGAGGCGTCCAGGAGGCATCCTAATCAGATGCCCATACCACCTCAACTGACTCCTTTCAATGTGGAGGAGCAGCGGTTCTACTCTGAGCCTCTCCCGGATGACTGAGCTCCTCACCCTATCTCTGAGGGTGAGTCCAGCAATCCTACGGAGAAAGCTCATTTCAGCCGCTTGTATCCGCGATCTCGTTCTTTCGGTCATTACCCAAAGCTCGTGACCATAGGTGAGAGTAGGAACGTAGATTGACTGGTAAATCGACAGCTTTGCCTTAGAACTAAGCTCCCTCTTCACCACAACAGACCGGTACAACGTCCGCATCACTGCAGATGCTGCTCCAATCCGTCTGTCGATCTCTCGCTCCATTTTCCCCTCACTCGTGAACAAGACCCCAAGATACTTAAACTCCTCCACTTGGGGCAGGAGCCTGTCCCCAACCCGGAGAGGACAATCCACCTTTTTCCGGCTGAGGACCATGGACTCGGACTTGGAGGTGCTGATTCTCATCCCAGCCGCTTCACACTCAGCGGCAAACCGTCCCAGCAAGAGCTGTAGGTCATTGCTGGATGAAGCCAACAGGACAACATCATCTGCAAACAACAGAGATGAGATCCTGTGGTCACCAAGCATGACACCCTCCATTCCCTGGCTGCGCCTAGAAATCCTGTCCATAAAAATTATGAACAGGACCGGTGACAAAGGGCAGCCCTGGCGGAGTCCAACTCTCACTGGGAATGACTCCGACCGAGTGTTGGCAATGCGAACTAAACTCTCACAACGGTCGTACAGAGACTGAATAGCTCGTAACAACAAGCCCGATACCCCATACTCCCGAAGCACCCCCCACAAAAATCCACGAGGGACGCGGTCAAATGCCTTCTCCAAGTCCACAAAACACATGTAAACTGGTTGGGCAAACTCCCACGAACCCTCAAGAATTCTCGAGAGGGTAAAGAGCTGGTCCGATGTGCCACGGCCAGGACGAAAACCACATTGCTCCTCCTGAATCCGAGGTTCGACCAACGGCCGGACTCTCCTCTCCAATACCTTGGCATAGACCTTCCCAGGGAGGCTGAGGAGTCGTCACCTTATCGTGGTGGGGGGGTTTGCGTGCCCCAGTGATCCCAGGAGCTATGTTGTCCGGGGCAATTTGCCTCTGATAGGGTCTCCCAAGACAAACTGGTCCTGGGTGAAGGGCCAGACGAAGAACGATCCAACAGACTCTCATGATAAATTGTATATCAAGGATTCAGTGTACCCCGCCCGGTATGGGGTTACCGGGGCCCCACCCTGGAGCCAGGCCTGGGGGAGGGGCTCGAAGGCTAGCGTCTGGTGGCCGGGTTTCCACCCATGGGACCCGGCCGGGCTCAGCCCGAAGGAGTTACATGGGTCCGCCCTCCAGTAGGTTCACCACCTGCAGGAGGGATCATGGAAGTCCGGTGCTATGTGGATTAGGTGGCAGTCAAAGGCGGAGACCTTGGCGGACTGATCCCAAGCTTTCTAAACTGGCTTTTGGTACGTGGAATGTCACCTCTCTGGTGGGGAAGGAGCCTGAGCTGGTGTACGAGAGATAGATATTTTTTATTAATTATAATTATATGATTATTAGGGGCTTATATTGGATGGATTTGATTTTTGGGGAGGTTGGAACCCCCCCACCCCCACCCCCATAAATTACACCTATGTCTGGTGGAGCCATTGACCTGAAATTTTCACCAGATATCAGTAACAATCAGAATCAGAATCAGAATCAGAATCAGGTTTATTGCCATTGTTCATGTAGTACACAAACTAGGAATTTGTCTCGGTACAATGCTGCAACATTAAACATGATAAGATAAGAGAAATAAACTATACATGTAATAAAGTGTAGGATAAGATTAAGTGATACTGGTCAACAGTTAAAATATATATTAGCCAGCAGCAGATACTGTGGAGAACTATATAGTGCAGTCGGTAATGCAGGAAGAAAACAGTGATGATTGACATGAGTCTGGTTGAGCTGCTGTACATGGTGCACGAGAGTCACTTAGTGTTCAGCAGTCTAATGGCAGAGGGGAAGAAGCTGTTCATGTGACGGGAGGTTTTAGTCTGGATGGACCGAAGTCTTCTACCAGAGGGGAGGGGGGCAAACAGTACATGACCAGGGTGTGAGGGATCGGCTATGATCCGGCCAGCACGCCTCCGGGTCCTGGAGATGTACAGATCCTGGAGAGATGGGAGCTTGCAGCCGATCACCTTCTCAGCAGTGCGCACGACGCGCTGCAGCCTTAGTCTGTCCCTGGCAGTGGCTCCTGCGTACCACACGGTTATGGAGGTGGTGAGGATGGACTCGATGATGGCTGTGTAGAACTGCACTAACATCTTGGTGGGTAGCTTGAGCTTCCTCAGCTGCCGCAGGAAGAACATCCTCTGCTGGGCTTTTTTGATGAGTGAGCTGATGGTCAGCTCCCATTTGAGGTCCCTGGTGATGGTAGTGCCTAGGAAGCGGAAGGAATCAGCAGTGGTGATGGGAGAGCCTGAGAGGGTGAGGGGGGGCAGAGGAGTAGTGACTTTCCTGAAGTCTACAATCATCTCCACTGTCTTCAGAGCGTTCAGCTGCAGGTTGTTATTGCTGCACCAGGACGCCAGCTGGGCCACCTCTCTCCTGTAGGCGGACTCGTCGCCATTGGAGATGAGCCCGATGAGGGCGGTGTCGTCCGCAAACTTGATCAACTTGACAGACTGGTGGCTGGAGGTGCAGGAGTTGGTGTAAAGGGAGAAGAGTAGGGGGGAAAGTACACAGCCCTGGGGTGATCCGGTGCTGATGCTAGTATAGTCTGAGACAGTCTTTCCCAGCCGCACATGCTGCCTCCGGTCCGTCAGGAAGTCGATGATCCACCTGCAGAGGGAGTCAGGCACGTTGAGCAGGGACAGCTTGTCCCGGAGCAGAGCGGGGCGGATGGTGTTGAATGCGGAGCTGAAGTCCACAAACAGGATCCTGGCGTAGGTTCCCGGGGAGTCCAGGTGCTGCAGGATGGAGTGGAGGGCCAGGTTGACTGCATCGTCTACAGACCTGTTGGCTCGGTAGGCAAACTGCAGCGGGTCCAGGAGAGGGGTGGTGATGGACTTGAGGTGGGACAGGACCAGGCGCTCAAAGGACTTCATGACTACAGAGGTGAGCGCTACAGGTCTGTAGTCATTAAGTCCAGTGATCCGTGGCTTCTTGGGGACAGGGATGATGGTGGAGGATTTGAGGCAGGACGGCACGTGGCATAACTTAAGGGAGGTGTTAAAAATGTCTGTGAATACAGGAGCCAGCTGTTTCGCACAGAGTCTCAGGGTGGAGGGAGACACGCCGTCTGGGCCGGGGGCCTTGCGCGGGTTCAGTCTGGAGAACTGTTTGAGCACATCCTGCTCACTGATGATAAGGGGAGGGGGGGAGGTGGGGGGGGGGTGCCTTAAATGAAGTAGGGAATGTGGAGGCTGTGGAGCTGGAGGGAGGGGGGGAGTTGGACACAGATGACGAGGTGTCAAAACGGGCATAGTGTTGGGACAGTCTCTGACAAAGGGCTTTGTCATCCTGACCTTTAGGAGCCTGAGGCCGATAGTTGGTGATCTGCCTCAGTCCTCTCCACACGGAAGCCGAATCATTAGCAGTGAACTGCTGCTGGAGTCTCTCTGAGTACACAGATTTAGCCCTCTTCAGCTCTCTGTTAAACCGGTATTTAACCTCCCTGTAGCAGTCCCTGTCTCCACTTTTCAGCGCTGCTTCCTTCTCCTTCCTGATCTGTCTGAGCTTAGCTGTGAACCAGGGTTTGTCATTAGAGTAACTCACCCTGGTGCGTGATGGAAGAATGTTCTCTTCACAAAAGTGGATATATGAGTTCACAGTGTCCGTGTACTCATCCAGATCATGCGTGGCTCCTTTAAGCATGCCCCAGTCAGATATTTCCATGCACGTTTCCAGCTTCTCCTCAGCATCACTGGTCCGTATCTTCGTAGTGCTCACAACAGGTTTAGTGAGCTTCAATCTCTGATCTAACAATCCAAGTAATCCATACAAACAAAGAAATCAAGACAACTATGTTCACAAAACAAGTTATATTTAATAAAGTGGAACGACACAGGGAATAAATACTGAACACAACGAAAAAGAGATGCAAAAAGACATTGAAAGCCAAGAAACCAGCTGGAATCCATCAGAATTTAGGAAGCCATCCCATCCCCCATCAGTGCAAATTAATTTCAGCCGGTTAAGTCCTAACTGGTAGCTCTAGAAAGGTCTGTGAATATCAGATTGTCACACCACAAAGAACTCATGATAGGTAGAAGCAAAGCACTCTCTCTAGGCCTTCACAACCTTATTGTTGCAAAACATAATGATGGCATTAGTTACAGGCACATTTCTAAACTGCTGAATGTTCCAGTGAGCACTGTTGGAGCCATCATTCAGAAGTGGAAAGAACATCATTTTCCATAAACCAGCCATGACCAGGAGCTCCTTGCAAGATTTCTGATAGAGGAGTCAAAAGAATTATCAGAAGAGTTATCCAAGAGCCAAAGACCACTCGTGGAGAGCTCCAGAAAGACCTGCAGTTAGCAGGTACTGCTGTTTCAAAGAAAACAATAAGTATTGCATTCAGTTGACATGCGTTCTATGCCAGCTCACCTCGCAAGACTCCATTGCTGGCAAAAAACATGTTGAAGCTTTGTTTAAAGTTTACTGCACAACATTTGGGCAAGCCAGTAAAATACTGGGAGAATATAGTCTGGTCAGATAAGACCAGAATTGAACTTTTTGGATGCCACAACACACAGCATGTTTGGAGGAGAAATGGCACTGCACATCAGCCCCAAAACACCATACCAGCAGTGAAGTTTTGAGGTGGGAGCATCATGGTGCGGGGATATTTTTCTGCACATGGTACAGGCAGACTTCATATAATTGAAGGAAAGATGAACAGACAAATGTACAGAGACATCCCTGATAAGAACCTGTTGCCATCTGCCAAGATGTTGAAGATGAATCAGAATCAGAATCAGAATGAGATTTATTGCCATTGTTCATGTAGTACACAAACTAGGAATTTGTCTTGGTGCAATGCTGCAACATTAAACATGGAGTAGCACCAAAAATAAAAATAAAAAACTATGCATGCAATAAAAGCTAGAATATGAATAAGTAATACTAATCTATGCAATTTTTAAATATATTAACAAGCAGCAGATATTGTGGAGTTCCACATAGTGCAGTCGGTAGTGCAAAAAGAAAACAGTGATAATTGTCATGAGTCCGGTTGAGCTGCTGTACGTAGTGCACGAGAGTCTAATAAGTCACTTAGTGTTCAGCAGTCTGATGGCAGAGGGGAAGAAGCTGTTCATGTAGCGGGAGGTTTTAGTCTGAATGGACCGAAGTCTTCTGCCTGAGGGGAGGGGGGCAAACAGTGCGTGTCCAGGGTGTGAAGGGTCGGCTATGATCCGACCTGCACGCCTCCGGGTCCTGGAGATGTACAGGTCCTGGAGGGATGGGAGCTTGCAGCTGATCACCTTCTCAGCAGCGTGCACAACGCGCTGCAGTCTTAGTCTGTCCCTGGCGGTGGCTCCTGTGTACCACACGGTGATGGAGGTGGTGAGGATGGACTCGATGATGGCCGTGTAGAACTGGACCAACATCTTGGTGGGTAGCTTGAACTTCCTCAGCTGCCGCAGGAAGAACGTCCTCCGCTGGGCCTTTTTGATGAGGGAGCTGATGGTCGGCTCCCACTTGAGGTCCCGGGTGATGGTGGTGCCCAGGAAGCGGAAGGAATCCGCAGTCGTGATGGGAGAGTCTGTGAGGGTAAGGGGGAACAGAGGGGCTGTGACTTTTCTGAAGTCCACGATCATCTCCACTGTCTTCAGAGCGTTCAGCTGCAGGTTGTTGTGGCTTCACCAGGACGCCAGCTGGGCCACCTCTCTCCTGTAGACGGACTCGTCGCCATTGGAGATGAGCCCGATGAGGGTGGTGTCGTCCGCAAACTTGATCAGCTTGACAGACTGGTGGCTGGAGGTGCAGGAGTTGGTGGACAGGGAGAAGAGCAGGGGGGAGAGTACACAGCCCTGGGGTGATCCGGTGCTGATGCTAACAGAGTCTGGGACAGTCTTTCCCAGCCGCACATGCTGCCTCCGGTCAGTCAGGAAGTCGGTGATCCACCTGCAGAGGGAGTCAGGCACGTTGAGCAGGGACAGCTTGTCCTGGAGCAGAGCGGGGCGGATGGTATTGAATGCAGAGCTGAAGTCCACAAACAGGATCCTGACATAGGTTCCCGGGGAGTCCAGGTGCTGCAGGATGGAGTGGAGGGCCAGGTTGACTGCGTCGTCCACAGACCTGTTGGCTTGGTAGGCAAACTGCAGCGGGTCCAGGAGGGGAGTGGTGATGGTCTTGAGGTGGGGCAGGACCAGGCGCTCAAAGGACTTCGTGACTACAGAGGTGAGCGCTACAGGTCTGTAGTCGTTAAGTCCAGTGATCCATGGCTTCTTGGGGACAGGGACGATGGTAGAGGTTTGTTTTTTTTTTTTTTTTCCTTTTGTCCTGTCAGGCAGCTAGGCAAACAGAACAGGGATCTGTCACCCTACTGTGCCAAAACAGATTTACTTTGCCAAGAGGAGCCTATACAGTGCCTAACTTTGCACTGTATATTGTTGTAAACTCCTCCTGTAATAAGTTTTAATACTTTATTTTAATTGTTTTACCCATGGAAGACCCAACAGGATGGGGAAGAGGGAAAGGAAGTGTGTGAAGGGGGGAAAGAAAAGGGAGGGGAACAGACAAAAAAAAAAAAAAAAAAAGACAACTAAAACAAACAAAAAACAAACTGCTTCTTCCACCGGAGATGTCTTAACAAGAGTCTGGTTTCTGCACCTGTTAAAGGAGAGACACTTGTACATGTATGTCTGTGTGCCTATATATCAGCTGCAACGCTGATCGTCACTTCCTTGTGGTAACGTATCGTCACTTCCTGTTTTGCTGTCTGCCTGTGTGGTTTGCTCTCCAGCTCTCCAGGCACTAGCTATGGCTACTACCTCTCTTTCCTCTCCTCCTCTGGTGTGCTCTCTCTGTCAGATGTTTAGCTACACCTCTGCCTCTTTTAGTGATAACGGTAAATGTAATAAATGTTGTCTTTTTGAGGCGCTCGAGGCGAGGTTGTCTGATTTGGAATCCCGGCTCCGCTGCATTGAAACACCGTCTGCGCCAGTTAATCTCGACGGACGCCCATTAGCTGCAGCGGAGCTAGCTAGCTTAGGTCCCACTGTCAGCGGTTCCCCGGCTCTCCTCAGCAGCGAGGAGACTGGGTGGGTGACGGTGAGAAGGAAGCCTAGTCGCAAAGCCCCGGTTCACCACCAACCTGTTCACGTTTCTAATCGTTTTTCCCCGCTCAGCGACACACCCGCTGAGGAAAAAACTCTGATCATTGGCGACTCTGTAGTCAGAAACGTGAACCTAGAGACTCCAGCGGCCATAGTCACATGCATTCCTGGGGCCAGAGCAGGCGACATCGAGTCAAATTTGAAAATGCTGGCTAAAAGTAACTCTAAATATTCCACAATTGTTATTCACGCCGGCATTAATGACATCCGTCTCCGGCAGTCGGAAGTGACGAAACTTAATATAGAATCGGTGTGTGACTTTGCAAAAACGATGTCTGCCACTGTAGTATTCTCTGGGCCCCTCCCCAATCTGACCAGTGATGACATGTTTAGTCGCTCGTCATCCTTGAACCGCTGGCTGTCTGTGTGGTGTCCTAAAAATGACGTGGGCTACATTGACAATTGGAGCTCTTTTTGGGGAAAACCTGGTCTTTTGAGACGAGACAGCATTCATCCCACTTTGGATGGTGCTTCTCATTTATCTAACAATCTGGCATCTTTTTTATCCAAATTTCCAAAACCCTGACTACTCAGAGTTGGGACCAGGAAGCAGAGTCGCAGTCTCACACGCCTCTCTGCAGCTCCTCTTCATCCGCCACCGCTCAGCTTAGCCCCTGTCTTCCCCATCAGAGAATCGTTGTCTGCTCCCTCCAAAGTAAATAAAAATATAATGTATAAGCGTCCCAAAGTGATAAAGCAAAATATTGGTAAAACTCAAATTAAACATAAAGCCTCTAAATTGAATGATTTGGCCTCTGTTCCTCCTCATAATTTAAAAATTAAATGTGGTTTATTAAATATTAGGTCTCTAACTCCCAAGTCTCTGTTAGTCCATGATCTGTTAATTGATCATCAGATTGATTTAATTTCCCTTACAGAGACTTGGTTAGGACAAGAGGATTATGTTGGTTTAAATGAATCAACTCCCTCTGGTTATTTAAACTGTCAAAATCCCAGAAGTTCTGGTCGTGGAGGAGGAGTAGCAACAATTTACCATTCCAAATTACTAGTTAATGTAAAGCAAAAAACATGTTATAATTCCTTTGAGGGCCTGGTCCTCAGTGTTGGGCACTTTAGCAATTTCAGGTTAAACCCAATTTTATTTGCTATAGTTTATCGTCCCCCATCAACCTATTCAGAATTTTTATCCAAATTTGCTGATTTCTTAGCTGATTTAGTGCTGAAATCTGATAGAATAATTATAGTAGGGGACTTTAATATACATGTGGATGTAGATAGTGACTGCCTTAATGTGGCTTTTAATTCAATATTAGACTCGATTGGGTTTTCTCAGAAAGTAGGAAATTCTACTCATTACCTCCACCATACATTGGACCTTGTTCTGACATATGGCATAGAAATAGAAAATCTTGTAGTGTCTCCTCATAACCCTGTACTGTCAGACCATTGTCTGTTAACCTTTGATTTTACTATTTCTGACTATTTGGCTCCTAAAGAAAAATATTATCACAGTAGATGCCTCTCAGATGATGCTGTTTCCAAATTTATGCAGATTGTTTCCTCTATGCCATGTGTCAACACAACGGAAATAAGCTATAGACAGCTTGCTCCTTCTGTAATTGATAACATGGTGGATAGTGTTTCAGCTTCTCTGCATCAGGCTCTAGACTTGGTGGCCCCCTTAAAAAAGAAAAAGTCTAATCAGAGATTTTTAACTCCTTGGTTCAACACAGAAACTCGTAGCTTAAAACAGAAGACTCGTCAATTAGAAAGAAAATGGCGCTCTACTAATTTAGATGAAATCTATTTAGCTTGGAGAAATCATCTTTTAATTTATAAAAAATCTCTTAGAAAAGCTAGAACGAGTTATTACTCTGCATTAATAGAACAGAACAAGAATAATCCCAGGTTTCTTTTCAGTACTGTAGCCAGGTTGACAAAGAGTCAGGACTCTGTCAATCCTAGCATCCCCTTAGAGCTTACTAGTCAGGACTTTATGAACTTTTTCAATAATAAAATTTCATCCATCAGAGATAAAATCAATCAGATTCTTCCCACAGTTAACTTAAATACTGTAACTACTACAACTCCTTCTATTGATGTCTGTCTTGATGAGTTTACTCCAATCGGCCTTTGTGAGTTAGACAAAATAGTTTCCTCATCCAAACCTTCAACTTGTCTTTTAGACCCTATTCCTACCAGGTTATTTAAAGAAGTCTTCCCACTTATTGGGAGCTTTATTCTTCATATAATCAATTCTTCATTGACTTTAGGCCATGTACCGCAGGCTTTTAAAACGGCTGTAATTAAACCCTTACTCAAAAAGCCAACGCTAGATCCAGGAGCTTTAGCTAACTATAGACCAATCTCTAATCTCCCTTTCATTTCAAAAATCTTAGAAAGAGTTGTTGCTACGCAATTATTTGACCACCTGCAGGGAAATGGTTTACTTGAAGAGTTTCAATCTGGGTTTAGAATCCATCATAGTACTGAAACAGCCTTAGCGAAGGTCACTAACGACCTCCTCATTGCATCTGATAATGGACTAGTTTCTGTACTTGTCCTTTTAGACCTTAGTGCAGCTTTTGATACTATCGATCATAATATTCTACTTGATAGATTAGAACACTATGTTGGACTTAATGGAACTTCGTTGCAGTGGTTTAGATCTTATTTATCTGATAGGTTCCAGTTTGTTCATGTAAATGATGAGTTTTCTTTCAGCTCAAAGCTTAGTCATGGAGTTCCACAGGGATCTGTGCTAGGCCCTACTCTTTTTAGTTTATATATGCTTCCGTTAGGCAACATTATTAGAAAGCACTGTATACATTTTCATTGTTATGCAGATGACACACAATTATACCTGTCAATGAAGCCAGATGATACTAATCAATTAGCCAAGTTAGAAGCCTGTCTTAAGGAAATCAAAGCTTGGATGACTTGTAATTTCCTGCTATTAAATTCAGATAAGACTGAAGTCATTCTTGTTGGTCCAAAAAACCTTAGAGATTCCTTTCCAAATCAAACTTTCAGTTTGGATGCAGTTACTCTTTCTCTTAATACCTCTGTGAGGAACCTTGGAGTTATTTTTGATCAGGATTTGTCCTTCAATTCACATATTAAATTTGTTTCTAAGACTGCCTTCTATCATTTGCGTAATATTGCCAAGATTAGGAGCATCTTGTCTCAGAGTGATGCTGAGAAGCTGATCCACGCTTTTGTTAGCTCGAGATTAGATTATTGTAATTCTTTATTATCAGGCTGTCCTAAAACATCTTTAAAAAGTCTTCAGCTGATCCAAAATGCTGCAGCAAGAGTTTTAACAGGTACTAGAAAGAGAGATCATATCTCTCCGGTTCTGGCCTCCCTTCATTGGCTTCCCATAGAGTTTAGAATTAAGTTTAAAATCCTTCTTCTTACTTACAAAGCTCTAAACAATCAGGCTCCTTTTTATTTAAAAGATCTGATACTACCGTATCATCCTAACAGAGCACTACGCTCCCAAAATGCAGGATTACTTGTAATACCTAGAATCTCCAAAAGTACAATGGGAGGCAGAGCCTTCAGTTATCAAGCTCCTCTCCTGTGGAATCAGCTGCCAATCTGGATTCGGGAGTCAGACTCGATCTCTGTTTTTAAGAATAGGGCAAAATAAGTGTGTGCATGTGAGTGGTTTGTCAGGAAACATACGAGCGGAGGGCCGGTCGCAGCAGCCCTCCCCCCGAGGACCCCGAGCAGGCAAGGCAGCGCCACCAACCCCCAGCCCCGAGGTCAGCAAGCCCCAGGAAAGCCAAGGATCCACCCCCGGAGAGACGATCAAGGGAGGGCAGGCCGCCCAGCAGCTGGCGCGGTGAGCCCACACCCCTGGACCCGCCCGACCCCCACCCCCCCAGCGGGGCCAACATCCGCCCCCGGGCCCCAGGCACAAGGAGGCCAGCGACCCCACCCCCCAGGACAGAGACCAGCCAGCGCCCACCGGCGCGAGCCCCCCCAGGTACCCCCACAGCGGTCCCGCCCCAGCGCCTCGGCCACACACCCCGGGGACCCCCACGTCCAAAGAAGTCCCCTCGCTCAGGTGAGCCCACATTGCCGAGAGGCACTACCCCACTAATCCAGCCCCTCCCGACTCGCAGGCACACCCCTCCCCATACCTTCACACCCACATGTTCCCATGCACACCACTCTCACTCAGCCAGACTGACCCATTCTCTCTCACTCCAGTACCCACTTAAATTCACTCCTCATTCACCTTTATTTCAAAAGCCGGCTGCGAAGCAGATGCAGTGAGCCTGAACATGCACCAGTGCCCGGCAGTGACCAGGGAGGCCACCGGCGCAGGCCACAGAAGCAGACCCCCACCCCCCGGCGCCCATCTGAGTGAACAATCAGCAGACCACCGCAGGCACCCCAAGATGCCACCCGGCATGCAAAGCGCCACACAAAACCGACCCACCATCACCACCTCCATTCATCACCCTCTCACTCACACTTAAACTCATAATCAGCCCCCCGTCACTTCCTTGGTTGTATCTATATATTAGTAGCATCCAGGGATTTTTACAACATGATAGGTCCCAGGCTCCCCACCAGGCCCCCACGCCCCCAGCAAGACAGGGCAACAGGGGTGGGGGAAGACCCCCACCTCCTCCCCCCGCACAGAACATGGTGGTTGTGTGTCGGTTATATGAGATAATTGTGTATAAATGTGTGGACTACTAAAGTGCAATTAAAATTGAGGGGATAGTAATTGAAGCATCGTTAGCCACTGTGATGGGCAGCAGAGCCCCCATCCCCCCAAGCCCTCAGTGTCTAAAATGCAATTAAAATTGAGGTGAGTGCAGCCCCACCACGTGGCAAAGGTATCCCCTTCACCGACACAGTGCGGCACCCCCCCACCCCAAAGCCCTAAATGTAACAAAAAAGATCAGGGGGAGGAGGAGGGTGGGAAATAAGACTGGGAGGTAGGCGGTCCAAAAACAAGGCCGCCCCCCACCCCCAGAAGCCAGCTTGCAGACTGGCTTGTGAGGCCACCCACTGCCCCCAAATCCCAACCCAGGGCGAGGGCCGCCAGTGGAAACAACCCAGGACCCACCAGCATCACGTCCCGGCGCTCCAGCACCACTAACATGACGGGGCAGCCAAACATACTACCACTCATCTTACACACACGAACATGGACAACAACAGTCACAATAGTGAACAATGGGCCGGACCCACACAGCGCCCAACACGCCAGGCGACACACCCGAGCGCCCACGCAGGCCCACGACCACCCACCCCTGACACACACCAACAGCTGCAGGCCGCCCTGCAACCACAGCCACCCCGGAACAACCCAATGGAAACACAGCCAACAACCCGCACCAATGACCCCCCCAGCCACCCCCAAGCACCAACGCACACCCGCTGCCAATGACATCAGGGGCGATGTAGCAAAGTGCCTCACCCCCCCAACACAACAGCAGGGCGGCCGGGACAAGCAAGCCCCGAAACGCCAGCCCCCATGCCACTGGATGGACTGCCCAACCCCTGCCACCCAACAAAGCTCTCCTACCCATACACACATCCTCCGCCCCCTAGACATCTACCCACAAGTAACCGCTTCCATACACACACATAACTCCACCCACCATCACACATACCCACCTACACAAACACACAACCCCACCTGCCCACTCAACACACACCCACTTCCACATCCGCTCATACACAAGCCTACACTCACACACCCCCTCCCCCACTCGCAGACCCCGTGAATGGGGAGGGCAACCCAGGATGCGGGCACCAGCCCCTGGGTGGCACCCGGGCCCCAAGAAACACACGACCCCACCACGCAAGGATGCATCAGGGACAACCCCCACCGCCGGCACACACCCAACCCCGGCCCGGGGCGGGGGGACGCCCCCCCCAGCACCAGGGGCCCAGGGCCAGACCCAGACCCCCCACGAGGGGCGAGGCCAGCCGGCCAGGGGCCACAGCCCAACCCCCCCGGCCCACCCCACAGCCCCCCCCCACCAACCCCCCCCCCCCAGGGCCAGACAGACGGCCACCCCGGAGCAGGCCCCCCGGACACCTGCGGTTGGGGCGCAGCCAGCCGCCAGAGGTGCCAAGGAGAGTGAGTCACTGCCCGCCACCCCTCAGATTATAGAATTAATAAGCGGGGACCAGAGAGAATTGAATTCCGCCAATTGATTATTTGAGGAGGCTGACATTCTTTCCAGGCTAATATAATCCAATAGTAAGTTATTATAGTAAGTCGTGCATAAGTTATTTCTTGTTTTCCAGTTCATGAGGATAGCTTTCTTTGCGATGCATAAGGCAGTGAGAACCATGTGTGACATCCTTGCATCTATATTTATTTCACTTAAATCACCTAATATGCAAAGTGTGGGTGAGGGTGGGACACTATACCCAAGCCATGCCGACAGGTCTTCACATGTCTTCTGCCAGAACTTTTGAACCGGTGCACAGGACCACATAGCATGCATACAGCTATCCGGGACATTGCTAGTACAGTGAGGGCAGATATTTGTGTGACTCAGGCCCATTTTGAACATCCTTTGTCCTGTATAATGAATTCTATGTAGAACTTTATATTGTATAAGTTGTAAGTTAGAGTTTTTAGTCATCTTAAAAGTGTTTAAACATATTTGTGTCCAGAAACTTTCCTCCTTATTAATCGATAAGTCTGTCTCCCATTTTGATATTGGAAGAGATATGGACTCATCCAACTTTGATAACAGTCTATATATTTTCGATATCAATTTTGGGGAACGGACATTTAGAAACTCTGCCACCTTAACTGGTACTTCTAAATCTGTCTGATTAAGATTAAATCTTGCTTTTATTATGGATTTAAGCTGTTGGTATTCAAAATACTTTTTATCACTGATTTCGTGTTGTGACACTAGATCCTGAAATTGGATAAAATTTCCACCTTGAATAAAATGTTCTAAGTTGTTTATTCCCTTCTCTTGCCATAGTGGAAATTTTAATGTCCTCTTTTGTTGCAGGATATCAGGATTATTCCAAATGGGCGTGAGTTTACAGGGGACAAGTGAAGACCCTGTTATTTTTAAAAATTTCCACCAAGCCGTCAGAGAGGAACTAATATTAATACTTTTAAAACACTCATGGCGTTTAATAGAGGGACTTATAAAAGGTAAGTCAGAGATATTTAGCGACCCACAGAGAGCCTGTTCAGCATCTAACCATGGGTTCCCTAATGGGGTTGATTTTGTCCATTTTGAAACGAACTGCAATCTATTGGCTAAAAAGTAATTAAAAAAATTTGGTAAATCTAAGCCTCCGCACTCTTTCGCTTTTTGGAGGGTTTTTAAACTAATCCGTGATGGTTTATCCTTCCATAAAAATTTATTTATATTTGAGTCTAGAGACTTAAACCAGGCCATTGATGGTTGGGTAGCGATCATTGAGAACAAATAGTTAATTTTAGGAAGGACCCTCATTTTAATGGTTGCGACTCTTCCCATTAATGATAAAGGTAGTGTCCTCCAGCGTGTAAGATCGTCTTGTATCTTTTTTAAAAGGGGGTTATGATTTAGTCGCAATAACTCTGAGAGCCTGGGAGAAATATCTATTCTGATTGTATCGGAATAGTAGATGTATTTGGGAAATTGCAATTTATGGGTAAAGCTATTGATTTTACCCAGTTAATAGAGTAGTCTGATAATGATGAAAATTTATCAATGAGCGCCACTGTCTGAAGAAGAGATCTTTCTGAGTTTTCAAGGAAAATCAATACATCATCAGCATAAAGACTTATCTTATGTTCCTTTTCTCCAGTTTGAATACCTCTGATACCAACATTTTGTCGTATGGCTGCTGCTAATGGTTCAACAAAGATGGTAAAAAGTGAGGGAGAGAGTGGACACCCCTGCCTAGTACCTCTCTGAAGATTAAAGCTTCGGGAAGTCTGATCATTTGTTCGGACAGATGCAACTGGACATCTATATAGTGTTTTAACCCAGTTTATGAAAGATGAACCAAACCCAAACTTGTTTAACACCATAAAAAGAAATTTCCAGTTAACCCGGTCAAAGGCTTTCTCTGCATCCAGGGACAAGATTGTAGTTTCTACATTATTGATCTTGCAGTAGTCTATTAAATTAAATAGCCTGCGTGTATTATCAGCCGAGTGCCTACCCTTGATAAAACCTGTTTGATCTGGGTGTATAATAAATGGAATTATCCTTTCCAGTCTTTTGGCGAGAGCTTTGCAAATTATTTTGAGATCGACATTCATAAGCGAGATGGGACGGTAGCTGGATGGAAGCGTAGGTTCTTTTCCAGGTTTAAGGAGCAGGATAATACTAGCCAAATTCATATTCGGAGGAATTACATTATCTTCTTTGATTTGGTTCACCATTTTAAAAAAAAAGTAGGTGCCATCACGGGCCAAAATTCTTTATAAAATTCTACTGGAAAACCATCTGGTCCTGGGGGTTTGTTGTTTGGGATGTGCTTAAGTGCCTCCTGGAGTTCAAACACCTGAAGAGGTGCATCCAGAGCAGCAATCTGTTCATTATTTAATTGTGGTAGGCTAATATTGTCCAAAAATGTATTTATCTCTGAGTCCGATGGGTTAACCTGTGATGAGTAGAGATTTTCATAAAACTTTCTGAAGGAGTTATTTATTTCTTCAGGCACATGGGTAATATTTCCAGTCATATCCTTGATAGAATGGATAGTTGTTTTTTCTTTATTCAATCTAAGCTGGTTCGCAAGATATCGCCCCGATTTATTAGTGTGTTCAAAATTCTCAAGACGCAGTCTTTGTATTAAAAACTGTGCTCTTTTGTTTGTAATTTCTTTTAATTCCAGCTTTAATTTTCTCAAATTGTTAAGTGCCTGTTCCTGTGGGGAAATGGCACAAGTTGTCTCCAGTGATTTAATCTTCTGTTCTAAATCCAGTATCAGTGCTTTTTCTTTTTTATTCTTGTATGAACAGTAAGAGATTATTTTACCTCGCATGACCACTTTTGCTGTTTCCCAAAGAACACACAGGGATATTCCTGGCACATCATTATATTCCAGATATGATTCCCACTCTTTATTAAAATAATTAATAAAGTCTTCATCTTTCAGTAGTGATATATTAAATTTCCAGCTCCTAGTTTCCCTTGTAGCTTCCCTATTTACTAGTGTAAGAGAAACTGGATGATGATCGCTAATAGCTTGATTTGAACATATTTCAGTGTCTATGATGTCCCTCACAATAGAGTTACTGGCTAAGAAGAAATCTAGACGCGAATATGAACTATGAACTGATGAAAAAAAGGTATATTCCCGAAGAGTTGGGTGAAGAGAATGCCATTCATCGCAAAGACCAAAATCATTCATGTACTGTTTGAGAGTGTCAGTAGCCAGCCATTTTCGGTAAACCCCCGATGTACTGAGCCTGTTGACTGCAGGGTTTAATACCAAGTTGAAGTCCCCTCCTATTATAAGTGTGGTGTCCAAGTGCTCAGAAAGAGAAGTGAAAAAAAGTGTGAAAAAAGGATGGGTCGTCAACATTTGGGCCATAAACGCTTGCAATACATAGATCCAAATTTTGGACTGAAATTTTTAGTATTATAAATCTACCTTCTGGATCTATTATGGTGTTATTCATAACAAAGTGTATTCTTCTATTTACCAGTATAGCTACCCCCCTTTGCTTAGAATTAAAGCCGGCTGAGTACATATGGGGGAATTCTGGTGAGGTGAGTGCATCTACAGACGACTTAGAGACATGTGTCTCCTGCAATAAAACAAAGTCTGCCTGTAGATCGTTCAATCGATTAAAAACTTTTAGCCTCTTCTCCCCGTTTCCAATTCCATGTATGTTCCACGTGACAAACTTAAATGAAGACATGTTTTCACTAACTGGTTGTGTACTAAAGACTAACTAAATGTGTAAACTATATGTGCCTATGTGATATGTCTGTAATGTATGCATATATATACAGTATATATATATATACAGTATATGTTGTGTGTATACACCTATGCATATATAATTGGGTGTGCGCGCATGATGTCTCTGTGCCATTTGCTTGCAATTGCAAGCAAATGGGGTACATGTATTTCAAGTTATTTCCTATAAACCAGAAGTATGAGAAAAAACAGACATGAAGGTTAGTAAGTGGTGGACAAATGCAGACAACATACAACAATGACCTAAAAACTTAAAAAAAAAAAACACTCTACAACAGACAAACAAACAGCAACCTCAACAACAAAGAAATAAACATTTTGACAAATGTTAACATATTAAACTGAAATCGAGTAAGAGACCTGCGCACAATCCCACTCTCTTTTCCACCTGTAGCTAAAAAAAAAAAAAAAATGAAAAAAAAAAGGGCTCTAGAATAACCAGGGAGTTATAGTTTCATCCATAAACAGCTTGCCATCTATATACAATCTATCCACAGAAACAATAGCATGTTTACCTTCTTGGATGTATTGCTTCCTAATGGGAAAAAGCTTCCTTCTCCTTTCCAAGATTTCTTGTGGAAATTGATCATTTAGACCATAATTGGTGTTTTTAAGCTGCTTGCCCTGCCTCTGTACCAAAATTTTTTGCTTAAAATGTTCAAATTTGGCAACAATAGGTCTGGGACGTTTATTCTGGGAATTTTTTTGCCCTATTCGGTGGACTCGGTGGAAGGTAATTGAGTTTGTGACTTCGGGGGATAGTTTTAGTTGTGATGACATAAATTCTCGGACCAGCTGTTCTGGATTTTCATTATTTTTTTCAATAATTCCAGAAAAAACGAGGTTATCTCTCATGCTGCGTGACTGCAAACTGAGAACTGTCTCCTTCATTTTCCGATTTTCTCCCTCAACAACGCCAAGCCGTGTGGTTACTGTGGTGACTGACCTTTTCAGGCTGTTATTTTCCTCCACGAGAGAGACGAGCTGCGCCTGACTAAACTCAAGGCTCTCCCGCAAATTTTGGAATTCTTTGTGAAGAAGTTCAACCAGCGCCAGTCTACCATCCATGCTGGTGAGTTTATTCTCAATAGAGAGAAGGATATCGCTAACCTCGGTGCCCTGCTGTGATTTCTCGGGCATTATTTTGGGTGAATCTGCGGGTCTCAACAAGCGCTCCACCATCACCTCCAGGGAGATCCAGACCGCAGTGCGCCTCCTGCTGCCCGGTGAGCTGGCCAAGCACGCCGTGTCCGAGGGAACCAAGGCTGTTACCAAGTACACCAGCTCCAAGTAGGCCTCTCGTCTGGCCCACTACAACAAGTCTCGGTCGCTTAGACTGAGAAGCAGCAGCAGAGGCAGCAGCAGAACACACACTCGCCTGCTCCATGACACAAAAGCGGTCGTAAAATGCGTCGATATAATGTTCTAAATCCTCCAGCTCCGTAAAAAAAAAGAAAAGAAAGAAAGACACAGACAATTAATTAATGAATTAATTACAAAAAAAAAAAAACTACCTGTGGAGAAGTTTGTTTCAATCTTGGTGACAGCAGTCGCCGTTCAAACTAGAAAAGCACTCGGAGAGCGCAGACCTCCGCCAAGCGCCACAGTTCCCCCCATACAGTGTTTGTGTGTACGTTGTCAGATTCCTTGACCATGAAAACATCTGAGTAGCAATTGGATTCACAATGATAGGATTAGTGGTTCAGTAGTAAAAGCATTACCTCCTTGGCAGAGGTAATAAACTGAAGTGTTGGTGTTGTGTCCATGTCCTGCATCTGCAAACTCCCAGGCTGGGGGCGTTGCAATTGAATGAATGAATGAATTAATCTTTATTTCGAATAGATTAAGAGTACAGGTTAAAAGAAAGTGAATAATATAACAAAGGGGGTAATAAAATCCAACAAGGTCAAATTAGACAACAGCTCCTCTGATTATACAGTTCAACATAAGTTATCCGAAATATGTGATGGCTTAATCCGCAGCTTATATTGCCCACCCATGTTCCATCCAAGAATTCAAAAGAAAAAACAAAAGAAGTCATGACACAACTGCGTACAACCCACAGGCCAATGGGTTATGTGAGCGTTTTAGATCACTGAAAGCAGCACTGAGGGCTTCACTGACGGATGCCAATTAGGTAGACGGGTTGGCGTGGGTTTTATTCAAAATTCAAACGTTTATTTCAAACTCAGGGTTCATATTAAATGCAGAACTAAAAGGAGTAGAAAATAAATAAATAAATAAATAAAAGTATATACAGATCAGCAGACATTCGGCGGTCTTGTAACAACAATAACATACAATATTGGACTCAGTATAAAATGGAACGCCACCACTTCCAAATGCTGGAGTGAAGTGTGAGTGACGATTGCTGATATAAGATGATTGTTACATGGCAGCAACCTTCTCATCAAACTGTAAACATTGTTACGTATCAACTCGCCAAAAGACGGAATGTTCACAGACACAAACATCTTGCTTGCACTCGACCTTCGTGGTACATCTAATCTTTATCTTTATTGGGATTGCGCTCCGCGGCCAAAGATGATTTGGAAACTTCCCCGGCAGAGAGCTTCTTTTTACGGAGCTACTATAGCTGACCGGGGAATTTCTGCCAAATAATCCAGCGGCGGACAGCTGGCCGTCTGAGCTTTTGCAGCGTTGCGCAAACACAGGCACACAGCACACTGGCGAGCAGCTCGTTTTTGCGCAGCGCCTATGGCTGACCGGGGAATTTCTGCCAAATAATCCGGCGGCGGACAGCTGCCCATCTCAGCTTTTGCAGCGTCGCGCAAACACAGGCACGGTGGCGGGCCCAGCCCACCAGTGTTTTCCGCGTGCTTTTGTGCCTAAAACGTTGAAGAACGCGGAGTTTATGTTGGTCAGACACGATGACCAGCGCCCTCCATTGCCCCTGCGCACATGTTGAAAATAGCCGTATGTCACAGTGTTAAAGAATGCTTTAAAAAATTCCTGTATCCAGACGGTGATCCGGATCATCCCCAAAATTTAATCAGTTCTTCCTTGTACCATTTCCAACAACGCCTGAAAGTTTCATGGAAATCCGTCCAAGACTTTTTGAGTTATCTTGCTAACCAACAGACAGACAGACAGACAAACAGACAAACCCCGGCAAAAACATTACCTCCTCCTGGCCTTTTCGGCCTGGCGGAGGTAATTATAGCGCAATTGTCTCTCGCGATCACAGCATCAACTTCCGGATCCGCTCCTCATCCGGTGAAAAAACTGATGTAGGTTCCCGGGGAGTCCAGGTGCTGCAGGATGGAGTGGAGGGCCAGGTTGACTGCGTCATCCACAGACCTGTTGGCTTGGTAGACAAACTGCAGTGGGTCTAGGAGGGGAGTGGTGATGGTCTTGAGGTGGGGCAGGACCAGGCGCTCAAAGGACTTCGTGACTACAGAGGTGAGCGCTACAGGTCTGTAGTCATTAAGTCCAGTGATCCGTGGCTTCTTGGGGACAGGGACGATGGTAGAGGTTTTGAGGCAGGCCGGCACGTGGCATGACTTCAGGGAGGTGTTAAAAATGTCTGTGAAGACAGGAGTCAGCTCCTCCGCACAGTGTCTCAGGGTGGAGGGAGACACGCCGTCCGGACCGGGGGCCTTGCGCGGGTTCAGTCTGGAGAACTGTCTGTGCACGTCCTGCTCACTGATGGCAAGGGCAGGGGGGGAGGAGGGGGGGCCGCCTTTGATGAAGTGGGGACCATGGAGGCAGTGGCGCTGTGGGGAGGGGGGGAGTTGGACACAGCTGACGAGGTGTCAAAACGGGCATAGTGTTGGGACAGTCTTCGACAAAGGGCTTTGTCATCCTGTCCCTTAGAAGCCTACACAGAAGCAGAGTCGTTAGCAGTGAACTGTTGCTGGAGTCTCTCAGAATACACAGATTTAGCTCTCCTCAGCTCTCTGCTAAACCGGTATTTTACCTGTAGCAGTCCCTGTCTCCACTTGTCAACGCTGCTTCCTTCTCCTTCCTGATCTGTCTGAGCTTAGCTGTGAACCAGGGCTTGTCGTTGGAGTAACTCACCCTGGTGCACGATGGAAGGATGCTCTCCTCACAAAAGTGGATATATGAGGTCACAGAATCAGAATCAGAATCAGAATCAGAATCAGCTTTATTGGCCAAGTATGCACAACACATACAAGGAATTTGACTTTGGCTAAAAACTTGCTCTCGTTGTTCAGGTGAAGGATTTAAATAAGGATTCAATGACAACCAGAGTATGTACAGTAAATTACAGTCTGTCCACGTTTCTATAAAAGGATGCAAATATATACAGGAATATATGCAGTTATTTACTCGGACTAACCACACTTTGCAGAAATATATGAAAAAATATACAATCACACAGTATTTCAATGTGGACTCAGATTCAGTGATATAATGTGAATGAAGTAAAAAGCAGTGTGAGAGTTATGTGCAATGTAATAATGGATGAAAAGTCATGAGTACAGCAACAGGTAGGACTAGGTAAATGTTAGGAGTTCATCAGAGTGATGGCTTGAGGAAAGAAACTGTTCCTGTGACGGGTGGTTCTGACCTTCAGTGATCTGTAACGATGACCAGAAGATAGAAGTTCAAACAGTTTGTGGCCGGGGTGTGATGGGTCAGCACAGATGTTTCCCGCCCGTTTCCTGGTTATGGACCGATATAAGTTCTCAATGGAGGGTAGGTCGGTACCAATGATCCTCTCCGCAGACTTAATGATCCGCTGCAGTCTGGTCTTGTCCTGTTTAGTGGCAGATCCAAACCAGACAGTGATGGAAAAGCAGAGGACAGATTGGATGATGGCGGTGTAGAAGACAACCAGCAGCTCCTGAGGCAAATCAAACTTCTTGAGCTGACGCAGAAAAAACAACCTCTGCTGGGCCTTTTTCCGGACAGTGTCAATATGGGAGGACCACTTCAGGTTCCGGGAGATTGTGGTACCCAGAAACTTGAAGGAGTCCACAGTGGACACTGTGCTGTTGAGGATGGTGAGTGGGGGGAATGAAGGGGGGTGTCGCCTGAAATCCACAGTCATCTCCACCGTTTTGGCTGGGTTAAGTTCAAGATGGTTCTGGCTGCACCAGAGGATCAGCTGCTCCACCTCCCGCCTGTATGCAGACTCATCGTCATCCCGGATCAAACCGATGACTGTGGTGTCGTCCGCAAACTTCAGGAGCTTCACCGAAGGGTCCTCTGAGGTGCAGTCGTTGGAGTAGAGGGAGAAGAGCAGTGGGGAAAGGACACATCCTTGGGGGGCGCCAGTACTAATTTTTCGGGAGCTGGATGTAAATCTCCCTAGCTTCACCTGTTGCCACCTGTCAGTCAGAAAGCTGGAGATCCACTGGCAGGTGGAGGGGGGCACCTTGAGCTGGAGGAGTTTCTGATGAAGAATGCCTGGGATGATGGTGTTGAACGCTGAGCTGAAGTCGACAAACAGGATCCTGGCGTACGTCCCTGGGGAGTCGAGGTGTTGCAGGATGTAATGTAGTCCCATATTCACTGCATCATCCACTGACCTGTTTGACCGGTAGGCAAACTGCAGTGGGTCCATCAGGGGGCCTGTGATGACCTTCAGGTGGTTCAGCACCAATCTCTCCAAGGATTTCATGACCACAGAGGTCAGGGCAACAGGTCTGTAGTCGTTTAATCCTGTAATAGAGGGTTTCTTGGGAACTGGAATGATGATGGAGCGTTTGAAGCAGGAAGGCACTTCACGCAGCTCCAGTGATCTGTTAAAGATCCGGGTGAAGATGGGGGCCAACTCATTGGAGCAGACTCTCAGGCAGGACGGAGACACACCATCAGGTCCTGCAGCCTTCTTGATCTTTTGTCTCTGAAAGACCCGGCGCACCTCCTCTTCACAGATCATTAGTGCTGGTGGGAGGTCAGAGTGGAGGAGGGATGGAGTTCCTGGGGCTGCAGATAATCCTTTTGTGTGGGTGGGAGGTGAGAACTGTAGGTTCTTTTCAAACCTGCAGTAAAAGCTGTTTAGGTCATTAGCCAGCTGGAGGTTTTCCGCAGGGTGGGGGGATGGTCTCCTGTAGTTGGTGATATTCCGTAGGCCTCTCCAGACAGAAGCAGAGTTGTTAGCTGAGAAGTTTTTTTGTAACCTCACACTGTAGCTCCTCTTAGCAAGCCTGGTCTCCTTCGTCAGCATGTTTCTGGCCCGCTTGTACAGAGTCCAGTCACCAGTCCTGTAGGCCTCCTCCTTGGTCTGACGTAGCTGCTTCAGTTTAGGAATGAACCAGGGTTTATTGTTGTTGTATATGCAGAAGGTCTTGGTCTGCACACACATGTCCTCGCAGAAACAGGTGTATGATGTCACAGTGTCAGTGAGTTCATTTAAGTTAATGGCTGCAGCTTCAAAAACACTCCAATCTGTGCAGTCAAAGCAGGCTTGTAACTTCAGCTTTGATTCCTCAGTCCATTTCTTCACAGTCCTTACAACAGGCTTGGAAGTTTTTAGTTTCTGTCTGTATGTTGGAATAAGATGGAGCAGGCAGTGGTCAGAAAAACCCAGAGCTGCACGGGGGACGGCATGATAGGCATTTCTTAAAACTGTGTAACAGTGGTCAAGTGTATTTGTGTCCCTGGTGGGACACAAATACATGAGTACACAGTGTCCGTGTACTCATCCAGATCATGCGTGGCTCCTTTAAACATGTCCCAGTCAGTTATTTCCAAGCACGTGCGCAGCTCCTCCCCAGCTTCACTGGTCCATTTCCTCGTAGTGCTCACAACAGGTTTTGTGAGCTTCAGTCTCTGTCTGTATGTGGGAATCAGGTGGACCATCACGTGATCAGATAGTCCGAGCGCAGCGCGGGGAACAGCGCGATACGTGTCCTTAACTGTAGTGTAACAGTGATCCAGCGTGTTCTTTCCTCTGGTGGGGCATTTAATAAACTGTTTGTATCGGGGGAGTTCGTGGCTCAGGTTGCTCTGGTTAAAGTCGCCAACCACAATAACCAGAGAGTCCGGGAAAGTCCGCTCCGCTTGCTGAATGTGATCCGCGAGCGCGCGCTGAGCCTCGCGCACGTCCGCGTCGGGCGGGACGTAAACAGCGGCCAGGATGAATGAAGCAAACTCACGCGGGGAATAAAATGGCTTGCAGTTGATGAATAAATATTCCAGAGCGGGAGAACAGTGTTGGGAGATCACAGTTACATCGGAGCACCAGCTGCTGTTGATGTAGAAGCAGACTCTTCCGCCTGTGGTCTTGCCAGAGAGCCCCGTGTCTCGGTCTGCACGAAACAGCTGAAATCCCTCGCGGAGGAGCGCGCTGTCCGGTGCCTTTTCCTTGAGCCAGGTCTCAGTGAAGCAGAGGGCACACGAGGTGGAGAGGTCCTTAAATTGCATCAGTAGTCTCAGTTCATCTACCTTGTTATAAAGAGAGTTGACGTTGGACAGAAAGATTCCAGGCAAGGCCGTGCGCGTGCCTCTCCTGCGAAGCCGCATGAGGGCACCTGCTCGTCTTCCTCTCTTTCGCCGACTCACTTTTGGGCTAAAAAGTGAACCAGATCGGCGGCAGGAGCCAAAAAAAACTGGGAGTAGGTCTGTGGGAGTGAAAGTCCTGATATTTAGTAGCTCTTCACGGGTGTAAGAGCAGGCAGACACACAACTGACGAACAAAAACAAACAAAAAAAAGCGCAGCGAAGCACCATGGCGACCACTGTGGGCGCCATCTTGGATCGTAGTCCAGATGAAATGGTATTTCTGCAAAACAATGATCCCAAACTCTCAACTGGCTCCAGAGAAGGAAAATAAAGTTGCTAGAATGGTGCAGTCAGTCACCTGACCTGAATCCAATTGAAAATCTATGAAACGAACTGAAGCTCAGAGTTCATTGAAGACACCCACAAAACCTTCAAGACTTGAAGACAGTTTGTGTGGAAAAACGGGCTAAAATCACTCCTTAGCAATGCCTGTGCCTAGTTTCTCCATACTGGAGGCATCTGGAAGCTATTATTACCAACAAAGGCTTTTCTACTAAATATGAAATTAATTTCACCAAGTGTGTTCAGTACTTATTCCCTTTGTCATTCCACTTTATTAAATATAACTTGTTTTGTGAACCCAGCTGCCTTGATTTCTTTGTATGTGTGGATTACTTGGGTTGTTACTGATATCTGGTGAAAATCTCAGGTCAATAGCTGCATCAGAAATATGTTTAATGAGAAAAATGTTGATGTGTTCAATACTTGCCTGCCAGCATTGACTCTCTCCCTTAAAAGGGATTATGAAATTGTACTCTTAAATTGTTTTTAATGTGTGCCGTCTCTCTTATCTTTTACCTTTAAACTTACTCCCTGCTTGTTTCAGGGTCAGCAGTTTCTGAAACCTGACCTGAATTACCTTCTATATGTGCTGTTTTTCTTTTAATATCTTCCTGCCTGCTCCAGGGACTACAGATGGAAATTAGTGAAAATGCTATACAGTGATCCCTCACTTATCGCGGTTAATGGGTTCCAGAACCGACCGCGAAAAGTGAAAAACCGCGAAGTAGCGTCACCCCAATGACGTCATCCATAAACAATACGTACGTTCATTCTCTCACTCTCATATGATACGTGTGTGTGTGTGTACGTGTACATACATACGTAGATGTAAACAAAGTGTACATAAATATGTTTTTAGAACTCTTTTATTCTTATAACAAGATACGTAACTCAAGATGAAAATGATTTACTGCACAGGTTAATGAGAGCTTTACTGCTCCTCAGGTGACGCCTCATCGTGAGGTGCTGGAGGCGCAGGATCATCGAGGGCAGCTTCCGATAGAGCTGAAGCTGCAGGAGGCGGCGTAGTGGCTCGACGGGAAGACTATTTCGCACAAAATGGCACAAGAGAACAGCAAAAAGTTCCACGCGGCGAGACTAAGTAACACGAGCGATAAAAAGCAATGAATGCGGTCTTTCTTCCCTTCATGGGTGCTCGGCAGGAAGAGGAGGTGGGTGAGACGTCTCGGCCAATCAGCTTGCGGGGTGAAACGTCTCGGCCATTCAGCTTGCGAGATTTCCGAGCCCAGCCAACACGACAACAGCGAACAGAGAGTTGTGCTGCTCTCCATGTTGACACGTGATGGTCTAATGTAGTCTCCCTGCCTTCTGCTAGCGCCCGCCCATTATTTCTCAATTTTGAATTTTTGATGAATATTTTTGAAAAATCCGCGATGCACTGAGGGCGCGAAAGGTGAAGCGCGAAGTAGCGAGGGATCACTGTAATCTGGTACAGAGCATCTTTACCCTGTGTTTAATATTTTTTCTGTACATTGTCCCTGACAAATAAACCAATAAACTAACTTATTTTCCCTGCTGTATATATACTGGATATAAATAGTATTTATAGATTTTTCTTTCTAACTTTAACAAAAAAACTTGAATACTATATGTACAGTGGGGCAAAAAAGTATTTAGTCAGCCACCAATTGTGCAAGTTCTCCCACTTAAAAGATGAGAGAGGTCTCCAATTTTCATCATAGGTATACCTCAACTATGAGAGACAAAATGAGAAAAAAAAATCCAGAAAATCACATTGA
Organism: Pholidichthys leucotaenia; assembly: GCA_020510985.1. Taxonomy (NCBI): domain Eukaryota; kingdom Metazoa; phylum Chordata; class Actinopteri; order Cichliformes; family Pholidichthyidae; genus Pholidichthys; species Pholidichthys leucotaenia. Next base: position 176,689,573 of record CM035844.1, on the reverse strand, counting down.
AGGATTTTTAAAGAATTTATTTGCAAATTATGGTGGAAAATAAGTATTTGGTCACCTACAAACAAGCAAGATTTCTGGCTCTCACAGACCTCTAACTTCTTCTTTAAGAGGCTCCTCTGTCCTCTACTCGTTACCTGTATTAATGGCACCTGTTTGAACTCATTATCAGTATAAAAGACACCTGTCCACAACCTCAAACAGTCAGACTCCAAACTCCACTATGGCCAAGACCAAAGAGCTGTCAAAGGACACCAGAAACAAAATTGTAGACCTGCACTAGGCTGGGAAGACTGAATCTGCAATAGGTAAGCAGCTTGGTGTGAAAAAATCAACTGTGGGAGCAATTATTAGAAAATGGAAGACATACAAGACCACTGATAATCTCCCTCGATCTGGGGCTCCATGCAAGATCTCACCTCGTGGGGTCAAAATGATCACGAGAACGGTGAGCAAAAATCCCAGAACCACATGGGGGGACCTAGTGAATGACCTGCAGAGAGCTGGGACCAAAGTAACAAAGGCTACCATCAGTAACACACTACGCCGCCAGGGACTCAAATCCTGCAGTGCCAGACGTGTCCCCCTGCTTAAGCCAGTACATGTCCAGGCCTGTCTGAAGTTTGCTAGAGAGCATTTGGATGATCCAGAAGAGGATTGGGAGAATGTCATATGGTCAGACGAAACCAAAATAGAACTTTTTGGTAAAAACTCAACTTGTTGTGTTTGGAGGAGAAAGTACACCATACCTACTGTGAAGCATGGGGGTGGAAACATTGCGCTTTGGGGCTGTTTTTCTGCAAAGGGACCAGGACGACTGATCCGTGTAAAAGAAAGAATGAATGGGGCCATGTATCGTGAGATTTTGAGTGAAAACCTCCTTCCATCAGCAAGGGCATTGAAGATGAAACGTGGCTGGGTCTTTTAGCATGACAATGATCCCAAACACACCGCCCGGGCAACGAAGGAGTGGCTTCGTAAGAAGCATTTCAAGGTACTGGAGTGGTCTAGCCAGTCTCCAGATCTCAACCCCATAGAAAATCTTTGGAGGGAGTTGAAAGTCCGTGTTGCCCAGCAACAGCCCCAAAACATCACTGCTCTAGAGGAGATCTGTATGGAGGAATGGGCCAAAATACCAGCAACAGTGTGTGAAAACCTTGTGAAGACTTACAGAAAACGTTTGATCTCTGTCATTGCCAACGAAGGGTATATAACAAAGTATTGAGATGAACTTTTGTTATTGACCAAATACTTATTTTTCACCATAATTTGCAAATAAATTCTTTAAAAATCCTTTAATGTGATTTTCTGGATTTTTTTTTTCTCATTTTGTCTCTCATAGTTGAGGTATACCTATGATCAAAATTGGAGACCTCTCTCATCTTTTAAGTGGGAGAATGTGCACAATTGGTGGCTGACTAAATACTTTTTTACCCCACTGTATATTGTCTTACACTGCAACTGACGGTGGGAATAGGGGAGGGAACTGAAGGGATATGAAGTGGTTGGAAGAGGTGGGGGTGAAGGAGTGGGAGGGAAGAAAAAGAAAGAAAAAGAGAAAACACAAGAAACAGTTGCTGCTTCTGAGAAGATCTCTGCATGGACCTGACATCTGCACCTGAAAAAGAACAGATAGACACGTGTGTGTGTGTGTGTGTGTGTGTGTGTGTGTGTGTGTGTGTGGCTTGCCAGGAAACCTACAAAGAAAAGAGAGAAGCAAGCATGCTGCAGAACCCCCCCCCATCCCCCCAGACCATGATGCTACAGTGGGGTAAAAAAGTATTTAGTCAGCCACCAACTGTGCAAGTTCTCCCACTTAAAAGATGAGAGAGGTCTCCAATTTTCATCATAGGTATACCTCAACTATGAGAGACAAAATAAGAAAAAAAAAATCCAGGAAATCACATTGTCTGATTTTTAAAGAATTTATTTGCAAATTATGGTGGGAAAATAAGTATTTGGTCAATAACTAAAGTTCATCTCAATACTTTGTTATATACCCTTTGTTGGCAATGACAGAGGTCAAACGTTTTCTGTAAGTTTTCACAAGGTTTTCACACACTGTTGCTGGTATTTTGGCCCATTCCTCCATGCAGATCTCCTCTAGAGCAGTGATGTTTTGGGGCTGTCACTGGGCAACACGGACTTTCAACTCCCTCCAAATATTTTCTGAGGTTGAGATCTGGAGACTGGCTAGGCCACTCCAGGACCTTGAAATGCTTCTTACGAAGCCACTCCTTCGTTGCCCGGGTGGTGTGTTTGGGATCATTGTCATGCTGAAAGACCCAGCCATGTTTCATCTTCAATGCCCTTGCTGGTGGAAGGAGGTTTTCACTCAAAATCTCACGATACATGGCCCCATTCATTCTTTCCTTTACACGGATCAGTCGTCCTGGTCCCTTTGCAGAAAAACAGCCCCAAAGTATGATGTTTCCACCCCCATGCTTCACAGTAGGTATGGTGTTCTTTCTCCTCCAAACACGACAAGTTGAGTTTTTACCAAAAAGATCTATTTTGGTTTCATCTGACCATATGACATTCTCCCAATCCTCTTCTGGATCATCCAAATGCTCTCTAGCAAACTTCAGGCGGGCCTGGACATGTTCTGGCTTAAGCAGGGGGACACGTCTGGCACTGCAGGATTTGAGTCCCTGGCGGCGTAGTGTGTTTCTGATGTAGCCTTTGTTACTTTGGTCCCAGCTCTCTGCAGGTCATTCACTGGGTCCCCCCGTGTGGTTCTGGGATTTTTGCTCACCGTTCTCATGATAATTTTGACCCCACGGGGTGAGATCTTGCGTGGAGCCCCAGATCGAGGGAGATTATCAGTGGTCTTGTATGTCTTCCATTTTCTAATAATTGCTCCCACAGTTGATTTCTTCACACCAAGCTGCTTACCTATTGTTGATTCAGTCTTCCCAGCCTAGTGCAGGTCTACAATTTTGTTTCTGGTGTCCTTTGACAGCTCTTTGGTCTTGGCCATAGTGGAGTTTGGAGTCTGACTGTTTGAGGGTGTGGACAGGTGTCTTTTATACTGATAACGAGTTCAAACAGGTGCCATTAATACAGATAACGAGTGGAGGACAGAGGAGCCTCTTAAAGAAGAAGTTACAAGTCTGTGAGAGCCAGAAATCTTGCTTGTTTGTAGGTGACCAAATACTTATTTTACTGAAGAATTTACCAATTAATTCATTAAAAATCCTTCAATGTGATTTTCTGGATTTTTTTTTCTCATTTTGTCTCTCATAGTTGAGGTATACCTATGATGAAAATTGGAGACCCCTCTCATCTTTCAAGTGGGAGAACTTGCACAATTGGTGGCTGACTAAATACTTTTTTGCCCCACTGTACGTGTCCACTGGTCAGGATTTTTCAGAAAGGAATCCGGATACCCTAACCCAGGGGTCAGCAACCTTTACCACTCAAAGAGCCATTTGGACCCGTTTCCCACAGAAAAGAAAACACTGGGAGCCACAAAAACCCTTTTGACACTTAAAATGAAATAACACTGCATATAACTTTTTTTCCCTTTATGCTATGTATAAACAAACTATAATGTGTTGCATTTATGAAATCAGGGAACTCCTGCAGAGAAAACAAAATTACATTTCTGTATGCAACAAAAACATTTTGAACGCCGAAAAAAAAAGACATTGGGTTGAAGGTTGACATTGGGTTGAAAGGAGAGTGCTATTTCTAGCACTGATGACTCCTGATCCTTCGATAAAAATCTCATAATTCCGCTGAAAACAATACCGAAAGCTCAGAATTCCAACACGAACCAGCGATGTGATTTGGGGTTGGGGAAATTATCTGAAAATTCAGCAGGGGGTCTGGGGGACACAGTCCCCCAGCGGGGTCCGGGGCAGAGCCCCGTTGGGGTGGGGCGGGGGAGGGCAAGGGGGGCAAAGCCCCCCGAAGCTCCTGGGTTTTTATGATTATTAAGTACCAGAACTGTGCTTAAATGACATAAAACAAACAGCTGAATGCCACTTATTAATGTATAATATTGGCTTATGTTCCAAGAAGATAGCATTCCTAAAATATTCCAACAAGCATTATCCATCACATGCTTTAACAGTTGATCAAATCAAAATCAGTTAATTTTATCTGTTCCATAATAGAAATAAAATTCCAACATACCATTACTTTTTATAATTTCAGCATTCATTTCAGGTCACCAGTTTCAATCTCCATTGAGACTTGAGCAGTTCATTTTGCACAATCACTGATGTAGCCAAGTCTTAGAAATATTCAAAAGTTATGAGTCAATGTGCACTGTCAGTTTCAAACTGTTTGGAATCATAAAAGGGGATGGTTAACTTTTATTACCGTTTCCTCCCTTGCGCCAGCCCAGCTCATACAGCCGTTGTCCGCCACCAGTAATAGAGAGTTAATGACTCACCTGGCCATACCGATTACCGGAAGTGGCCATACGCCACTTCCAGTCCTGCCTGAAAGGGCGCAGCTTCACTGTGTTCGTGGACCACAAGCCGCTAACGTACTTAACGTACTTTATCTTCCTGGAAGATAAAATAAAGCAGAATTCGGCGAATTAGCAGAAAATCACATCCCTGAGAACACGCCGCCATGAATCTTTGAAAAAGCATACAACGAGCCATTTGATTTGTCCAATCGTTTGCAACTATCCAATCGCAGGGCTGTCAAGCTACTGCAATACAGCAGTAGCTTGAACACAACACATCCGGCTTATCGCGGGAGACGACTTCCGGGGAAGCGCCGAGTGCTTATGTAATCGTGTTGATTTTTCGCTGATGGTGATTAAACTTTAACACGTTTTTTTTTTTAGATTTTACAAGATCACCATAATCTTCAAATTTAGAATTACATTTTAAAAACTAATGAACTGAAATAAAATACATTTTAATTAAATACTCATTATTTATTTTCCAAAGCCACAGGGAGCCGCAGCAGAGGGATGAAAGAGCCGCATGCGGCTCCGGAGCCGCGGGTTGCCGACCCCTGCCCTAACCTGTGAGGTGTGGAAAGGGGAGTGCAGGGGATAGGCGGAGTCCAGCAGTGCAGGAGGAAATACTGGAATAGTCATTATTAACCATGAGCAGATTGCTTTTAATAGTGCTCGTATATTTGCACTACAAAAGGCGACTGTCGTCATCACTGCCGGTTTTGGGTTCACACAATCCTACAGACCTGCACAATGCATGTCAAATTTGACCACCTGGTTCGTGAGCTTGGGCTGGATGAGCTCATGTTCCACTGCTCTCCATGTCTTGTTCCTTTGTATGCTGTTTCTATATGACGGGAAGGATTGGTCATATAGTATCGGGTTGCCTGAAACAGCGGTTATTAATTTGTCCTTCATGTCTTCACAACAACAGGAAACGTACAAAACTCCTTCTCTTCCCCCACCCCACCTCGTCTTCTCCTCCAGCTAGCTGGTTTACTGGATTGGTTGATGGGTCCGGCTGTGGGCGGTCTTCAGCTCTCCACTGCTACCAGACAAAATGGTGTCCTTGGTCTCCATAGCTTTAAAACAAACTGGCAAAAAGTGTTTCTAACATCTGTAGCGATATTTAATTTATAATTATGATCAGGTATAAAGATTATTTAATTTTAACTTGGAAGGGTATGTGGGAATGGGAATTTACTTCCCATTTCACTCATACACACCAGAAAACAATATCTATCACTCGTTGGGGCACCAGTTTACTCTCTTGCGAACAATTTGTTAATTAATTCCACTTTATACCTGTTTAATGAAGTAATCAGTCTCAAAATATTAGTGAATTCGATACTGGGGCTTCGAAGACAGACTCAGAATGGAATAAATTCCCAACAACTTGTCTCATTTTAAAGAATTATTAAATAGTAGTAGTAGATTAGTTTATTTGACAGGGACAGTGCAATAAACATAGACAATTAATCAAAGACAATCAATCTGATGTGTTGCACATAGAGTGTATAGCTATTAGCTAATTTGCAACTCTTGTCCCTGGATGGGCTTTAGAAAAAAGAATCAAGATAAAAAATATACACAATAACCACATACATCAATGCAGAAAAATTATAAATACACAATTATAAATATTATAAATATTATGAATACACAAATATAACAGCCTGACTCACATTTAACATAAATATTATAAATATTATAAATACACAAATATAACAGCCTGACTCACATTTAACACATATAACATAACTCACATTTGCCTATTTCAGGCCTTCCTCCCTCCGTCACTCACTATAAACAAACACATTTATTCCTTCCCTTCATTCACTCTCACTTTGCAGACAAATAATTCATACATGAGTACATTCTTGTTTATTTTTCAGCCAGTTTTTAACATTTTTAGTGAATGTTTTAAAGTCTGTTATTATTTTAATTTCATTTGGCATTGTGTTCCAGATGTGACTGCCCTTTATAGAGAAAGCTATTTGTCCAAATGTGGTTCTGCGGTGGAATATTTTACAGTTATTGTTAACAGAACTCCTGGTGGCTCTGCTGCTGTCCTGTCTTTGGACGAAACCAGCAAGTGGCTCGGGTGCTGATTTATGGAAACATTTGAACGTTAATTTCAGAAGACAGAGGTCAATGAAGCTCTCAAAACTCAATAGGTTGTATTTTTTTAAAACATTACAGTGATGCCACCTAATGGGCTTTTTGTCCAAGATTTTTAGGGTTTGATTATATAATGAACCTATATGTCTTATTGTGGAAGGGGCTGCTTGAGCCCAGACTGTCAAACAGTATGATATATGAGAAAAAACCATAGAATGCATATACAGTGCAGCTGCTTCGTAAGGTATGTAATATCTAATTAATTTAAAGCAGTTCAGATTTTTTTTTACTGTTTTTGAAATTTTCTTTATATGAAGATTAAATTTGAGTTGAGGATCTAGTACAATGCCAAGGTATTTGAATTCTGTAGCTAAACTGATGTCATGATCATGTATATTAACTTTAAAATGTTGCAGGTTACATTTTTTGATTGAAAAGCACATTGAGACTGTTTTCTGAAGGTTCAGCAATAGATGGTTCTTGAGGAGCCACTCTTGGACATCAACCATACTTGTAGACAGTACATCTGCAGCCTGTGCTGGAGTCTTGGCAGCTGTGTAAATAACTGCATCATCTGCATAAAGTTGGCATGTTGCAGCTGAGCAGTGTAACGGCAAGTCATTAATAAAAATGCTGAAAAGTAAAGGACCAAGAATGGACCCTTGTGGGATACCCATGCGGTTGTTTAAAAATGAGGATTTATCCTGGTGAACTTTTACACACTGTTCTCTATTCTGGAGATAAGATGCAAACCATTCTAATGTATTTGGGGAGAAGTTAAAAGATACCATTTTGGATAAAAGCAAACTGTGGTTTACAGTATCGAAAGCCTTTTTGAGATCTAGAAAAACAGCTCCTACCACATTACCCCTGTCCAAGGACTGTTTGACGTTTTCAATAAGGCAACAATTTGCTGTTTCTGTTGAGTATCCTGGTCTAAAACCAAATTGATGTGGATGAAGAAGTTGACTGTCTTGTAAGTAGTCTATCAGCTGTGTAGCTACAACTTTTTCAAGAACCTTAGATAGGACTGGTAAGATAGAGATTGGGCGGTAATTGCATATATCGTCTTTACTGCCTGATTTATGAACTGGTATGACGACAGCTTTTTTCCAGCCAGATGGAAATGTACTAGACCTAATGGAGAGATTAATGAGATGAGTCAGTGGTTTGATTAATATTTTGCTGTGCATTTTGAGAAAGGAGGTGCTCATATTGTAGATATCATTAGTTTTTGAGTTTGACAGTGTTTTAACAATACCAGCAATTAACTTCTCATTTACCTCATCGATGTGAAAAGTATCTGTTGGAAGTATGGAATTTGTGTTGTTGAGCACATTTGGCAGCACAAAAATTTTTGTTAAGTCTTCCACAGAGCCCACAAAGTGTGAATTAAATTCATTTGCCAAAGTAGCCTTGTCACTGACGGTCTTGCCATTGATTCTAAGTTCCTTTACCCCCTTCTGATCGTTTTTTTTATTAGTTAAGTTATTTAAATGCCTCCATAGGGAACTGTTGTTACCCTTTGCATGATCTATCAGTTTATTGTAATAAGATATTTTTGATTTTCGCAGCTCATGTACCACTTTATTTCTTAAACTTTTGTACACAAGGTGATCATTTTGTAGTTTGGAGGTTAGTGATGTTTTCAGTGCATAGTCTCGCCTCTTCATAAGTTTTCTTATTTCATTATTTAACCATGGTAGGCTAATCTTCTGTTGTCTACTTTTAATTTGCTTTGAAAATTTTTCTATAGACTTTGTGATTGTTGCAGTTATAAAATTACAACAATCATCTACTTCACATGTTGCCATGAGCTGCTCCCAATTTTGATTCTCTAAGTAATGTTCAAACTCCTCATTTTTTGATTTGGGGATAATAAAATTTGATTTGTCAATATCGACTCCCCCAAAATACTGTAGTCGCTTTTTAGTAAGTTTCCTGACAGCAAGAACCATGTTATGATCTGAGAGACCAGTTACAAGATTATAGGTTCTGGTTATTCGTTCTGGTTTATTAGTAAATACCATGTCAATAAGTGTTCTGGATTGTTTGGTTATCCTGGTGGGTCCTTTGATGATTTGCTGGTAATTAAATTTAGTCATGAGGCTTTTCAGTTTTTGTTTGTCTTTTTTATCAGACCAGTTGATATTAAAGTCACCATGAATTATTGTTTCTCTGTTCTTCTCAAGTTGTTTAACCAGATCACTTAATTCATTATAAAAGGAAGAGTTGTGTGATGGTGGGTTGTACACTACTGCAATGTTGAAATTCATTACCGGAGAGAGACATACATTAACAGCTAAACAAACTAAACATCTGTGATGTGTTAAGCTAAATAAACTCTGATTAAATGATCTTACATTCAGATAACTTGAAAACAGGTGAAATAATCAACATTAAGCCATCACATTAAATTTGTAACTGAGGATAGAGTAACAATGTGAGCACATCTATAAAACCATGGACTTTAGCATGAATTTGGAAGAGTTGAAATGAAAGACAGAATAAAATTGAATGCAAATTTATGGAGAAAATTAACTAATTATATGGAAAATTCTGGACTACTCCTAAGAAAGTAAAAATGAAATTTTAATAAGAAAATATATATTATTTTTCTTTTAATTTTGTATCTGATCAGATGCTGAATTATTTCCAAACTTTGGACAAGTCACTGAGCAGATGGAAATGATGAGATATGGCTCACGTGAATCCGGTTTGAAGTCCTGTTGTTGAGGCTCTTCCTGAAGCTTTATTTGCAGATGGCGCCAAAACCAGAAAACACACGTGGACAAAATTGTTGGTACCCCTATGTTAATGAAACGAAAAACCCACAATGGTCACAGAAATAACTTGAATCTGACAAAAGTGGTAATAAATAAAAATTCTATCAAAATTAACCAATGAAAATCAGATAATGCTTTTGAATTGTGGTTCAACAGAATTTTTTTAAAAAACAAACTCATGAAACAGGCCTGGACAAAAATGATGGTACCCTTAACTTAATATTTTTTTGCACAACCTTTTGAGGCAATCAAATGATTTCTGTAACTGTCAGTGAGACTTCTACACCTCTCAGCAGGTATTGTGGCCCACTCCTCATGAGCAAACTGCTCCAGTTGTCTCAGGTTTGAAGGGTGCCTTCTCCAGACGGCATGTTTCAGCTTCTTCCACAGATGTTCAATAGGATTAAGATCAGGGCTCATAGCAGGCCACTTTAGAATAGTCCAATGTTTTGCTCTTAGCCATTCTTGGGTGTTTTTAGCTGTGTGTTTTGGGTCATTATCCTGTTACAAGACCCATGACCTGCGACTGAGACTAAGCTGTCTGACACTGGGCAGCACATTTCTCTCTAGAATACCTTGATAGTCTTGAGATTTCATTGTACCCTGTACAGATTCAAGACACCCTGTGCCAGGTGCAGCAAAGCAGCCCCAGAACATAACAGAACCTCCTCCATGTTTCACAGTAGGGACAGTGTTCTTTTCTTGGTATGCTTCATTTTTGCGTCTGTGAACATAGCGATGATGTGCCTTGCCAAAAATTTCCAGTTTTGTCTCGTATGTCCATAGGACATTCTCCCAGAAGCTTTGTGGCTTGTCAACATGCAGTTTGGCAAATTCCAGTCTGGCTTTTTTTATGATTTGTTTTCAACAGTGGTGTCCTCCTTGGTCGTCTCCCATGAAGTCCACTTTGGCTCAAACGACGACGGATGGTGCTATCTGACACTGATGTACCTTGACCTTGGAGTTCACCATGAATGTGTTTAGAGGTTGTTCTGGGCTCTTTTGTTACCATTCGTATTATCCGTCTCCTCCTGCGGCCACGTCCAGGGAGGTTGGCTACAGTCCCGTGGATCTTAAATTTCTGAATAATATGTGCAACTGTAGTCACAGGAACATCAAGCTGCTTGGAGATGGTCTTATAGCCTTTACCATTAACATGCTTGTCTATAATTTTCTTTCTAATCTCCTGAGACAACTCTCTCCTTTGCTTCCTCTGGTCCATGTTTAGTGTGGTACACACCATGTCAACAAACAGCACAGTGACTGCTTGTCACCCTTTAAATAGGCCGACTGACTGATTACAAGTTTGTAGACACCTGTGATGTTAATTAGAGGACACATCTTGGTTGAACATGTCCCTATGGTGACATTATTTTCAATCTTTTCTAGGGGTACCATCATTTTTGTCCAGGCCTGTTTCATGAGTAATTCTGTTGAACCACAATTCAAAAGCATTGAAGAATTTTTATTTATTACCACTTTTGTCAGATTCAAGTTATTTCTGTGACCATTGTGGGGTTTTCTTTCATTAACAGAGGGGTACCAACAATTTTGTCCATGGCTGTATCTTGCCAGCAGATATTTGGACAAGGTACAGCAGCTTTCGAGGTCTACAGTCACAAGATGATATTTTGACTGTATCAATCACAGTTGGGCTGAGGTCCAGCAAAGATGGCCATGGTGTTTCTTCAGTGGCGCGGTAATGGCAAGATAAGATAAGATAAGATAAGCCTTTATTAGTCCCACAATGGGGAAATTCCAGATTTGAAAAGATGAGACTTTTTCTTCTCCTTCTTTGTTGGCAAGCGGCTTTCCCAGGGAATTTGAGAATAATTTGAGAATAATTTGAGAATAATTACAAAATCTGATCCCAATAGTAAAATTAAAAGGTATTTTTCTGACTTTGTGGAGGTGAAAATAGCTTCCAGTATGGAGACGAAGGATCGGTCAGTCAGTCCTTTAAAAAAAACACACGGTGAGTTAAAGAAAGTTTAAAAGACGAAAAATAGACACACACCTAAGAATGGGAGTTTTTAACTCTGAATCAAGATTTGAGCTCAGAAAAGAAAGAATTAATTCCTAGACGTTACATTAAAATATTAAAATACACAGACGTTGCACAACACAATAGCGAAAACTTATACTCTCTGTGACCCTGATACTGCTTGAAAGTGCTCTGATTTTGCTCTGTTCTGAAGGAGGACGTCTCCCTCTTTATAACTTCAGACAACTTTCGCGGGCTCCCAGGGATTGACAGAAGCCTAAGCCAATAGTCTTCCTTCATGGATGGGTTTTATGAACTTTAGTCCAACGAACAAACAGTCTTTTGTCTGTAAGGAACCAATGGCATAAAAAAGCTGTAGCCCAGCATATGCTGGGTGATGATTGGCTGATACCGGTCCTCGCAGAATGACACACATTTTAATGCACTGGAGATTCCTTAACCTACTTATGTATAAAGTCTAAGCTAGCTTTAGTGATTCATGCAACTTTGTAACTAGTGCTTTTAAATTAACATGCAAGAATGTTTCTCCCCGTATCTGTGTGGGTTTACTCCGGGATTTCTCCGGTTTCCTCCCACAGGCCAAAAAACATGCAAGTTAGGTTAATTGGAGACTCTAAAGTGGCCCTAGGTGTAAATGTGTGTGTGAATGGTTAAGGGATAGCGCCGTACCGTGGCTGCTTCATCCATCCAGGTGGATGCCCTCAATTTCCCCTCTGGGGATCAATGAAGTATACAAAATTCAAATTCAAAATTCAAAGAATAAACATTCATTTAAACATTTTAACATGCACATATTTAAAATCAAGGATTATAAGCATTTCAAACCCAAACGATTGTTCACACCGAACATCAGAGTCCATTTGCTTTTCCATGGTGTCCTGGAAATTATTCTGAGAAATGAACTTGGAAAGAGTTTAACGTTTAGTCAAAAAAACTTGGTTCAGCATGTAAAGTCATCCTTGAATGTCTATCTCAGAGACGCCCACAAGGGGTAGGTGTTGAGCTGTAGATAATCCTAGAGCCTTAGGAAATGCATCTAAAGTTTATGGCATGCCTGTTCTTTGTCACAGGGGTTTAGAAGATGTCAAACTGTTTTAATAGCCAATAAAACAGTCTGGAGTAAGAGCGTTTCCAGTTTATTTATTTATTTATTTTTTATTTTTATTTGTTTATTTGTCAGGGACAGTGCAATAAACATAGACAAAAAAGAAAATCTGATGTGTTGCACAGAGAGTGTATAGCATTAAGCTAGTTTGCAACTCTTGTCCCTGGATGGGCTTTAGAGAAAAGAAACAGATAAAAAGAGAAAAAGATGAAGAAAAAACAAAATGAAAACAGTATAAACATTATCCACATACATCAATGCAAACAAAATTATAAATACACAATATAAAAACCTGATTCACATTTGCCTGTTACAGTAAAATGCCTGTTAAACATTTGCCTTCCCTTCTTCACTCACACCCTGCAGACAATCATTTCATACATGGGTACATTCTTGTTTACTTTTCAGCCAGTTTTTAACCTTTGTAGTAAATGTTTTAAAATCCGTTATTATTTTGATTTCATTTGGCATTGTGTTCCAGATATGACTGCCCTTTATAGAAAAAGCTGTTTGTCCAAATGTGGTTCTGCGGTGGGATATTTTACAGTTATTGTTAACAGAACTCCTGGTGGCTCTGCTGCTGTCCTGTCTTTGGATGAATCCAACAAGTGGCTCTGGTGCTGATTTATGGAAACATTTAAAAATTAATTTCAGAAAACAAAGGTCAGTGAAACTCTCAAAACTCAGTAGATTATATTTTTTTAGAATATAACAATGATGCCACCTAATGGGCTTTTTATCCAGAATTTTTAGAGTTTGATTATATAATGAACCTATATGTTTTATTGTAGAAGGAGCTGCTTGAGCCCAAACTGTCAGACAGTATGATATATGCGAAAAAAAACCCATAGAATGCATATACAGTACGGCTGCTTGGTGTGGTATGTAATGTCTAATTAATTTAAAGCAATTCAATTTTTTTTTTACTGTTTTAGAAATCTTCTTTATGTGAAGATTAAATTTGAGTTGAGGATCTAGTACAATGCCAAGGTATTTGAATTCTGTAACTGAACTAATATCTTGATCATGTATATTAACTTTAAAATGTTGCAAATTACATTTTTTTGATTGAAAAGCACATTGAAACTGTTTTCTGAAGATTCAGCAGTAGATGGTTCTGAATGAGCCACTCTTGGACATCAACCATGCTTGAAGACAGGACGTCTGCAGCCTGAGCTGGAGTCTTAGCAGCTGTGTAAATAACTGCATCATCTGCATAAAGTTGACATGTTACAGCTGAGCAGTGTAATGGCAGGTCATTAATAAAAATGCTGAAAAGTAAAGGACCAAGAATGGACCCTTGTGGGATACCCATACAATTATTTAAAAAGAAGGATTTATCCTGGTGAACTTTTACACACTGTTCTCTGTTCTGAAGATAAGATGCAAACCATTTTATTGTATTGGGAGAAAAGTTAAAAGATACCATTTTGGATAAAAGCAAGCTGTGGTTTACAGTGTCAAAAGCCCTTTTGAGATCCAGAAAAACAGATCCCACCACATTACCCCTGTCCAAGGACTGTTTGACATTTTCAATAAGATAAGATAAGATAAGATAAGATAAGATAAGATAAGCCTTTATTAGTCCCACAACGGGGAAATTCCAGGATTGCAACAGCACAGGGATAGCAACACTCAGAGCAACAATCAGAAGGCAAGAAAAAAAACAAGCAAGCAAGAGCAGCTAATAAACATATGTACGTATTACTATAAAATATATATATATACACACACACACAGACACACAGTGCAGAGCATTGTAGCTGGATGGAATAAATATATGAATATATGAACACACAGTGCAGAGCATTGTAGCTAGATGGAATAAATATGTAAATATATAAACACCCACAGTACGGAGCATTGCAGCTAGGTGGAATAAATATGCAAGTATATAAACACACACAGTGCGGAGCAATGTAGCTAGATGGAATAATATGTAGATATATAAATATATAAACACACCCAGTGCTGAGCATTGTAGCTAGATGGAATAAATATGCAAATATATAAACACACACAGTGCAGAGCATTGTTGCTAGATGGAATGAAACAGCATAACCGTCTACTTAGTTATCCTACATGGTATGATTATGTGCCCATACATATTCTCACCCTCCATAGCGACCGGTATGTACCTAGTTGTATGCCGGAGGGGACCATTGTGTAAGTCTATTGCATCTTTTGCATTCAAAAAACTATTAGTTTGTTACGTCTTTTTGCTATCTCTGCGAGCAGCCCTGCTTAGGTTGTACAGTCTGACAGCCGTTGGTAGGAAGGACCTACGAAACCTCTCGGTTGTGCACCTGGGATGATGTAGTCTGCTGCTAAATGAGCTCCTCAGTGCATTCAGTATGTCCTGCATAGGGTGGAACTCGGACTCCAGCAGAGATGACAGTTTAGCCACCGTCCTTCTCTCTCCTATCTCCTCCATCGGATCAAGGCGCTGCCCCAGGACAGAGCTAGCTTTCTTAATCAGTTTGTTCAGTCTCTTCCTATCGGCTGCAGTAATGCCACTGCCCCAGCAGACCACTCCAAAAGTGATGGCTGATGCCACCACCGTGTCATAGAATGACTTCAGCAGCGCCCCTTGTACACCAAAAGACCTGAGTCTCCTCAGCAGGAACAGCCTGCGCTGTCCCTTCTTGTAGAGTGCATCAGTATTGTGTGACCAGTCTAGTTTATTGTTCAGATGAATACCCAGGTACTTATAGGATGTCACCATCTCGATGTCTGTTCCCTGTATATTTACTGGTACTGTGAGGGGCTGCCCATGCCTGCGGCAGTCCACCACCAGCTCCTTAGTTTTCCTCGCGTTGATCTGGAGGCAGTTCCGATGGCACCAGTCCACGAAGTCCTGGATAAGCCCTCTGTACTCAGCTTCATCTCCATTGGAGATGAGGCCAACGATCACAGAGTCATCAGAGAACTTCTGTAGATGGCAGTGTGTTGTGTTGTGTGAGAAGTCCGCAGTATAAAGAGTGAACAGGAAGGGAGCCAGCACCGTTCCCTGGGGGGCCCCCGTGCTACTGATGATCGTGTCGGACACACAGTCCCGGGTTCTCACAAACTGAGGCCGGTTCGTGAGGTAGTCCAGGATCCATGATGACAGGTGCTGGTCCACCCCTGCGCGCAGCAGCTTGTCCTTCAGGATCATCGGTTGGATGGTGTTGAAAGCACTGGAGAAGTCAAAGAACATGATCCTCACCATATTCCCGGGCTTCTCCAGGTGGGACAGAGAACGGTGAAGGAGGAAGATCACCGCATCCTCCACCCCAATGCCATGCTGGTAGGCGAACTGGAGTGGATCCATCGCTGGTTCCACCAGGGGGCGGAGGTGAGCAAGGAGCAGTCTCTCCAGGGTCTTCATCAAGTGGGACGTCAAGGCCACCGGTCTGTAGCTGTTCAGGTCTTTGGGGTGGGAAGTTTTTGGTACAGGTACCACACAAGATGTTTTCCACAGCTGTGGTACCCTCCCCAGTTTCAGGCTCATGTTGAAGATATACGTCACAATCCCACACAGCTGGTCTGCACAGGACTTGAGGAGCTTTGCGCTGATGCCGTCCGGTCCCGGCGCCTTCCTCGCCTTGATCTTCCTCAGCTCCGTCCTCACCTGGGTCCTGGTCAGGGTCAGGATGGGGGGCTGTGTGTTGGGAGTGGGGGGGTGTTGGTGGAGTGGGGAGTGGGCAGCAGGACTTGATTTCTTTAGAGGCAGCAGTGGTTGTTGTGCAGTCAGGGGGGAGGGCGGTTGGTCAAATCTATTGAAAAACAGATTCAGGTTGTTCGCCCACTCCCTGCCCCCTGTGGCCTGGGGGGAGGTATTCTGGAGCCCCGAGATGGTTTTGAGGTTTCTCCAGACCCCGCTGATGTCGCTCTGTTGCAGCTTGTCCTCCATCTTCTTCCTGAAGCTGTCCTTGCCTTCTCTGATCTTTCTCCTCAGCTCCCTCTGTACGGACTTCAGCATCTCCCTGTTCCCTGACCTGAAGATCCTCTTCTTCTCTCTCAGAAGTGTTTTTATCTCAGGGTTGATCCAGGGTTTGTTGTTTGAGTGACGCCGTATGGTCTTGGTGGGAACGGATTTGTCCACACAGAAGCTGAGGTAGCCCGTGAAGGTGTGAATGAATGAATATGAATGAATAAGGCAGCAGTTTGCTGTTTCTGTTGAGTATCCTGGTCTAAAACCAAATTGGTGTGGATGAAGAAGTTGACCATCTTGTAGATAGTCTATCAGCTGTGTAGCTACAACTTTTTCAAGAACCTTAGACAGGACTGGTAAAATAGAGACTGGGCGGTAATTACATATATCATCTTTACTACCCGATTTAAAAACTGGTATGACGACAGCTTTTTTCCAGCCAGATGGAAATGTACAGGACCTAATGGAGAGATTAATGAGATGAGTCAGTGGTTTGATTAATATTTTGCTGTGCGTTTTGAGAAAGGAAGTGCTCATATTGTAGATATCATTAGTTTTTGAGTTTGACAGTGTTTTAACAATGCCAGCAATTAAATCTTCATTTACCTCATTAATGTGAAAAGAAACTGTTGAGAGTAATGGTTTAGTATTGTTGAGCACATTTGGCAGCACAAAGTTTTTTGTTAATTCTTCCACTGACTCCACAAAATATGAATTAAATTTATTTGCCAATGTAGCATTATCACTGATGGTTTTGCCATTAATTCTAAGTTCCTTTACCCCCTCCTGATCATTTTTTTTGTTGGTTAAGTTATTTAAATGCCTCCATAGGGAACTGTTGTTACCCTTTGCATGTTCTATCAATTTATTGTAATAAGATGCTTTTGATTTACGCAGCTCTTGCACCACTTTATTTCTTAAACTTTTGTAAACGAGGTGATCATTTTGTAGTTTAGAGGTTAATGATGTTTTCAGTGCAGAGTCTCGCCTCTTCATAAGTTTTCTTATTTCATTATTTAACCATGGTAGGTTAATCTTCTGTTGTCTACTTTTAATTTGCTTTGTAAATTTATCTATAGACTTTTGTGATTGTTGCAGTTATAAAACTACAACAATCATCTACTTCATATATTGACATGAGCTGCTCCCAATTTTGATTCTCTAAGTGATGTTCAAACTCCGCAGTTTTTGATTTGGGAATAATAAAATTTACTTTGTCAATATCAACTCCCCCAAAATACTGTAGTCGCTTTTTAGTAAGTTTTCTGACAGCAAGAACCATGTTATGATCTGAGAGACCAGTTACAAGATTATAGGTTCTGGTTATTCGTTCTGGTTTATTAGCAAAGGCCATGTCAATAAGTGTTCTAGATTGTTTGGTTATCCTGGTGGGTCCTTTGATCATTTGTTGGTAATTAAATTTATTCATGAGACTTTTCAGTTTCTGTTTGTTCTTTTTATCAGACCAGTTAATATTAAAGTCACCATAAAATATTGTTTCTCTGCTCCTCTCAAGTTGTTTAACCAGATCACTTAATTCATTATAAAAAGAAGAATTGTATGACGGTGGGTTGTACAATACTGCAATGTTGAATTTCATTACCAGTGAGAGACATACATTAACAGCTAAACATTCAAGTGAAGTATTCAAATCAACCAGTTGACATTTAAATTTCTCCTTGATGTAAATTAAAACACCTCCTCCCCTCCCTACCTGCCTGTCTTTTCTAAAACACTGATAACCCACAATATCGATCATATTAGTGTCTATGTTCCTGTGTAGCCAGCTTTCTGAAAGACAAAGATAGTCCAGATTTGAGTCCAACAACAACACCAAAATCTCATCTCTTTTGGGGATTATGCTCCGTATGTTTAAATGTCCGCCGAGGATCCCCTTTGGTTTAGCCTTTGTATCCCAAAGAACTCGTGTATGATTAACAGTTTGGAAGAATAGATGTTGTTTTTGCTTTTGTACGGCTCGGTTTTCGGGTCTCAACTCATTTGCATTTTGTTTGACTGCTCCTGCTTTCAAAAGTTTGGACGTAGCACAGCTGTTCACAGCAGGATCAGATATGTGAGTCTGTCCAGTGCAATTTGACTCACCCGACTCGCTATGTCCAGCTGTACTGAGGTGAAGACCAGCATTATGCTGCTCCACCAGTTCAGATGTTAGCGGGGCCGTTGACAGCAGCAACCGATCAGCCGGCTCAGGTGTTAGCGGGGCCGTTGACAGCAGCGGGCGATCAGCTGGTTCAGGTGGTTCAGGTGTTAGCGGGGCCGTTGACAGCAGCAACCGATCAGCCGGTTCAGATGTTAACTGGGCCGTTGACAGCAGCGGGCGATCAGCTGGTTCAGGTGGTTCAGGTGTTAGCGGGGCCATTGACAGCTGCAGCCGATCAGCCGGTTCAGGTGTTAGCGGGGCCGTTGACAGCAGCAACCGATCAGCCGGCTCAGGTGTTAGCGGGGCCGTTGACAGCAGCGGACGATCAGCTGGTTCAGGTGTTAGCGGGGCCATTGACAGCTGCAGCCGATCAGCTGGTTCAGGTGTTAGCCGGGCCGCTGACAGCAACAACCAATCCTCCGGTTCAGATGTTTGTGCTAACCCAGTGGCCTGCTGTTTGATAGTGGCAGGTCCAGGGTTAAGGTGAATATCCCCTACCAGAAGTAGCAGTACTAACAGTACTTTAACTGTATAGCCTCTGCCATATTGTGTTATTTGCTTAGCAGCCATGTTTGCCTTATTTTTGATGCTTTTCCTCAGGCCTTTTGAGGACCAGACAGAGTACAGGGTGAAATAACCATGTCCATATCCATATAAATAAAGCTTTGTAGATTCACCTTTAGTTGAATTGACCGGAAAACCCTTCTTGTTGCAAGTCCAGACACACAATAACAGTAAGAAGTAGATAAGCAAGAAAATATAGAGGCTAAAAGTGGAGCCCATCCAACCATTTATGATATGAACTAATCCATTCCTTGCATGCGATGGAATCCTTATCTCCCGTACCTCTTTACAAAGGAATGTGTTCTCCACAGTGGTCCTGAGATGAAAAAGCAATTCTTGACTGGCCTTTCCTGGGTGAAACAATGCCTTTAAGATGCAGTCTATTTTGTTGATGAGCCAAAGCAAGATGTTGCTTCACATCATTTTGTGCGAGAAATAGTAGGTTCATTTAATGAATCCATTGTTATTTGAAATCAAAAACTGCTGGTTTAAAAGTTCAGGATGAGAGTGCTGCCTCTCATTCATGACCATACAGAAAAAATCATGACCGATCGTCATGACTATGCAAATGAGCTGTAGGGGATGCACTGGAGGTTCTGCACACCACAGTATGGTTTTTGACCGCTCCGCACCCAAATGCTTTCCGCTGCGTTTCCAGTACACAATGAATGGGAAGCAGAAAAACAACGGAACCAGTGGGCACGTACCATGAGCAAGCAAGACCCCCGCAGAGCACGACACTCTTTTTTTTTTTTTACTTCAACTGTTAACACCACACTGTTTACTTGACTGTAGTTATGTGTGGGTAAGAGCACACATGAGTGGAGAACTGAGCCTTTAATTATTTATTTATCTATTTTTTGTCAATTATTACAAGATGGAATGGTAAGACGAGATCTCAACAATGCAAACAGGTACTCTGTGTACTGCTGTGACTCAGTACTGTGTGAATTTTTTGTGTTTTACTGCATGCACTCTTATGCTGCCAACTCATTTTCGCCATGGTGTTTTTAACTGCCATGAGTGACATCATGCTCATTCCTTCTATGTGTTTACTGTAGCCATCTGACCCAATAAAGTATTTGAGAATGTTAAAACCCACAAACACACCATGTTTACTACAATGGGACCTTCAATTTTTCAGAGCTAGAAGCTACAGTCTTTTTATCTTTATAATGGAGTCTATCTGTTATGTCTGGAAACCGGGGAAGGACCAACAGAGTGGAGTTTGCTGAGAACATGAACTTTGTTACAGACAGTGCAGGTTAGAAAATACAGACTGCCGTTGGGAGGCTGAGTGCTGCAGATCGTAAGAGAATGTGCCAAGAGAGGCCATAAGATGGCTGTCCCTCACATTATATGTGCTCGGGGTGATGACGTCACCAAGCGGCCGTGTCACCACACTGATGCCAACCAAACCCGTGGTTTTCTCACACCACACTATCTTCCTCCAGAAAATGCCCTATAGGGTCATTTTTACTGGGATTATGATCAGTATTATTTTGACATTAAGCAACCTCCAATGGTGATGCAAATACATCGCGTTCCAAATTATTATGCACATAGGATTTTAGTGTGATAAACATTCAATTTTTGTTTTTCAATTAAACTCATGAATGATATTGTGTCTCAGGGCTCTTTGGATCACTGACATCAATCTCAGACACCTGTCATAATTAGCTTGCTAGGTGAGCCCAATTAAAAGAAAACTACTTAAGAAGGATGTTCCACATTATTAAGCATGCCACAGGCTTCAAGCAATATAGGAAAGAAAAAGGATCTCTCGGCTGCCAAAAAGCATCAAATAGTGCATTGCCTTGGACAAGGTTATTGTATGTGTGTATGTGATGTTGTGTCCACCCACAGGGTGACGTCAGGCAGGCACGGCCCATGGTGTATGTAGTTGTGTGTTCTTGATAATAAAGTGAGAGTTGCTGGCTGCATGAAGGAGACTCCTGTCCCTCATTATTCAGACATAACATTTGGCAACGAGGAGACTAATTATGGGAGCGTGTGGGTCCCTCTGTCACTTGTACCATTCTTGAAGCGGCAGGAGAGCCGGTGATCCTGTGGCCAGAGTGGAGGGCCATGTTTAAGGAGTACATCAGGGTGCTGGGCTTACATAGGCTGGACGGGAGATGGCGGCGGGCACTCCTGGCCCACAATCTCAGCGTGAAGGGCCAGAGAATCCTTGGTATGCTGAGCGTAGCGGAGTGTTATGAGGATGCCATTGAGTGGCTGGCCATGCACTTCGCCGGGCAGACATGGACTGTGAAACTATGGGGGATGGAACTATTGGCGCCAGGTACGGTCAAGCTAGCTAGCTTTGGGAAGCTAACAGCCCATTCTAAGTCTATAGACGGACTAACTGATAAGCTAACTTTGCGCCAAAATCAGGCAGTGAGCGACCAGCTGGACATCAAAGTGGGACCGGGGCAAAGTGTGGAAGAGTCCCCAGTCACTGAAGACGGCGAGCCGGTCAGGGAGTTCAGCATGGCGCAGGAGCATAGCGCTGGTGGGTTGGACGGCGCGGTGTGCGATGTCGGCGGAGAGGAAGTGCAGCAGGAGTCAACCCCGCAGCTGGAGGCTAGGCAGTGGGAGAGTGGGACCATACAGGCTGAGAACCCCGGGGAAGAGCAGCGACAGCCGGGCACAGAAACGATGCAGCGGAGCACCTGTGTTGAAGGTGTTGGGAGCAGTGACAAGACGCCTGGGTTGGAGAGTAGAGCCGACGAGAATGATGCTGAGAGCCCAGAGGGAGGACAGCTGCAGCCGGACAGGGAGTCTATGCAGCTGAGCGCCTGGAACGAGGGGGCTGAGAGCAGCAACGAGGGCCCAGGTCGGAGAGTAGAGCCAATGACAGTGACACTGAAAACCCTGGGGAAGAGCAGCAGCAGCCAGGCACGGAGATGGCACAGCGGGGCACCTGGAGCAAAGGTGCCGGGAGCAGTGACGAGGTACCTGGGTCGGAGAGTGTCGCAGATGAGTGCGAAGCTGAGAGCCCTGGGAGTGAGCAGCGGCAGCTGGCACGGTGGCAGCACAGCGGAGTGCCCTGGACGAGGGTGCTGAGTGCTATGGCAAGGTGCCTGAGGCAGCGAGCAGCGCCGATGAGCAGGCTTCGGCTTTCCCCGGAGTGTGGCCACGGGGGTCCGTTGTTTTTGGAGCCCTGATGGCGGCATTGAAGGTGGTCGAGAGAAATTCAGACCGGGTCGACGGGATGGCCCGACTCAGGAAGGAGGTCCGGGGGCGACATGGTAAATGCAGGAGGCCGGGTCGGGTTCCCCTGTGGGTTGGTGATGAGGTCCGGCCCAGAAAAGAGAAGTGGTTAATGGCGGGAAGAGACATTTTTGCCGGGGAGGTGGTCTTCGACCCTGGGGACAGACAGCGGCCAGTGGCACACATGCCATGGGGCTGCCCGAGGCCTCCAAGCCAGTTTGGTCTATGGCTGTGCAGAGACTGTGGAGTTACTTAAAAGTATAATGTGTAAATTTATGTATATACTGTGCTGGTGTGCATGTGAGAGTGTGATATGGGATTAATTTTACATTGAAGAGATGTGGTCCAATTTTGGTTGTTTTGTGTGAATGTGATAAGCCGATTTATTACTGTTCATTGTTCCCTGCATGGTTAGTGCGTGAATCGGGTTCAAATTTCGGGAGTGCCAATCAGTGTGCTTGCAGTTTTTCTATGGGGGGAGGGGGGATATGTTGTATGTGTGTATGGGATGTCGTGTCCACTCACAGGGTGATATCAGGTGGGCACGGCCCATGGTGTATATAGTTGTGTGTTCCTGATAATAAAGTGAGAGTTGTTGGCTGCATGAAGGAGACTCCTGTCCCTCATTATTCAGACATAACAAAGGCATGAAAACATTAGCTATTTCATGAAAATTTAAGCGTGATCATTGTACTGTGAAGAAATTTGTAGCTGATTCAGAGCACAGATGTGTTTGTGCAGGAAAAGGCATAATGAAGAAGGTTTCTGCCAGATAAATTCATTGGAATAAGACAGCAGCTCTTAAAATGCCGTTACAAAGCAGCAAATAGGTACTTGAAGCTGCTGGTGCCTCTGGAGTCCCACGAGCCTCAAGTTGTAGGATCCTCCAGAATCTTGCAGTTGTGCATAAACCTACTATTTGGCCACTCCTAACCAATGCTCACAAGCAGAAGTAGTTGCAGTGGGCCCAGAAATACATGAAGACTAATTTTCAAACAGTCTTGTTTACTGATGAGTGCTGTGCAACCCTGGAAGGTCCAGATGGATGGAGTAGTGGATGGTTAGTGGACGGCCACCTTGTCCCAACAAGGCTGCGACTTCAGCAAGGAGGTAGCGGAGTCATGTTTTGGGCTGGAATCATGGGGAGAGAGCTGGTATGCCCCTGTAGGGTCCCTGAAGGTGTGAAAATGACCTCAGCAAAATATATAGAGTTTCTGACTGACCACTTTCTTCCATGTTACAAAAAGAACTGTGCCTTCCATAGCAAAATTATCTTCATGCATGAGAATGCGCCATCTCATGCTGCAAAGAACACGTCTGTGTCATTGGCTGCTATGGGCATAAAAGGAGAGAAATTCATGGTGTGGCCCCCATCCTCCCCTGACCTCAACCCTATTGAGAACCTTTGGAGCATCCTCAAGCAAAAGATCTATGAGGGTGGGAGGCAGTTCACATCAAAATAGCAGCTGTGGGAGGCTATTCTAACATCTTGCAAAGAAATTCAAGCAGAAACTCTCCAAAAACTCACTAGTTCAAAAATGCAAGAATTGTGAAGGTTATATCAAAGATGGGGTCCTATGTTAGCATGTAGCTTTGCCTGTTAAGATGTTTTTGATTGAAATAGCTTTTGATTTCAGTAAATATGACCTCGTAATGTAGCAAGTTCAACAAATGACCATTTTCAGTTCTTTACAACCAATAAAATGTTTTGAAACTCTGTTGTGCTAATAATTTGGAACAGTGCATTTTGAGTTTTTCTATTTTTCCAAAAAATAGTTATCATTGGGAGGTTTGTTCAATAAAAAATTGAATTATGCTCTGTTATGTTTGATGATTTGAAAAGTATACTTACTGTCATTTGCATCAACTATTTAGGAAAATCAGAGACAGATATCATTTGCATAACAATTTGGAATGTGGTGTAATACCATGAGGTGACATGGTGGTGGTTTACAGCTGTAATGTGTGGAAAGTAACAGTTTCTGCAACTGTGGGGGTCCCCCCTTCAGTTGATAGTGCTATGAGATGACTGTTGTTGTGAAATGGCGCTATATAAATAAAGTTGAATTGAATTGAATTGAATTGAAAGTAGAAGCTAACCCTTTTCTAATCAATTCTGCAACCCTAACCAAATATATTTAGTGGCTAATCATAGCCCTAAACACCTAAAAGTGTGGGTGGGGTTAGTGCATCATGGAATCAGAAGTGAACAAGGAAGTGAAAGTAAACACATATGACAAGTATTGATTGTAGGAGTGTGGTTTTTAGTTCAATCTGGGAAGAACAATAAGAATAAGGTGTGGTGACCCAGCAAACTGCAGACTGACACGATTTCACGCTCAGCAGGGCTGGAGGAAATGGAGGACAATTTATATACGGACAGAGAGCCCCTGGGGGTAATCAGAACAATGGACTGTTGTGTATACATCCCCTGGATGAGGGAGAGGACATCTGGGCGCCAGCTGATCACACTAATGATATGTATTGACTGATATGCTAATGTGCCATGCATTCTCTCTGTTTGTATCACTGTATAAAAGAGCTTGTGTGACATGCCTCAGCCGCACAGTAGCTCACTTAGCTATAATGTGTGTCTCATTATGTTGGAGGAAATAAAACCCTGCAACCTTCCAGCTCGTCGCATCTCGCCTGATCTTTTACCTCCACATTGGTGACTCTAGATGTGTCATGGTGATGCCAGCATCCTCTTCATCCACACCGGAGTGCGCTCTCCGGAGCGGGCAGCGCTGGGACCGACACGCACCATGAACGGCGACACGAGCGAACCGAAGGAAGCAGCCTGAACGGGGAAAATCATCGGCACCATCTGCGTTGATTTCCACCAAGCTCCCTGACCCTGACTCACTCTGGACAGCGGACCTCCCGCGCACAGAAGCCCTGCACGCACACCGCAGGATTACGAGGACAGCTCAACTTCCAGCTATGTGGTCACTTCGCCAAGTGCGCGCCACGCACAGGGACAAAACGGCTCCACAGACTGATACATCGTCTTCCGCCGCTGCACGTGCCCAAGAAACATGGCCGACCGCCATCCTCGGAACCTTCAGGGCTGCTCACGCACCTGAAGCAGACACGCAGCCCGCACACAGGACTTTGTATGGGTTTCTCGGCCACGGCGCACAAGGGGAATTTAGCCGATTGGTGTCCCCGATGGCTTTAGGGCTGCTTCCGCACCTAAAAGCCAAACCGCCAAGTCCCTCACACAGCTGCAGTTGTTTCACAGCTGCTATGCATCCTCGGGGAACTTGGCTGTTTGCCTTCCCCACATCCACGCTGGACCGAGCCGCAAAAGGAGTCAGAGACTTAACTTTTTCACAGCCGGATCACTGCCAGGCTGACTGGGAAAGTTCCTCACCATTGCGGATCCACACGCAATTTTTGCACTGCCCAGACACCTTTGACGTCCTGGGCCGGCACTCACTTACTCCCACCCCCTCCCCCTCCCCCTCCACAGCGCTCTTCCCGCACCTCACTCCCTAAAGCCAGCCGATCGGTGGTTGGTTCCATTACACATGACACGCACCGGCCCTGTGCGCCCACGATCCACGACCGTTCAATGTGCTGGAACCCGGAGCGGAGCACACTGTCTTTTCCACCCCTCCCCCGTCCCCCCCGTGGACTGACATGCCCTCCGACACTCCTCTACAGCAGGACAGTTCTACCGGAGCTGGAGCCCAAACGACCGGGGGCGGGAGTGACAGCCCCTTCTGAGCATTCTGGGGGGAGCCATGTGGTGACCCAGCACACTGCAGATTGACACAATTTCACACTCAGCAGGGCTGGAGGAAATGGAGGACAATTTACATACGGACAGAGAGCCCCTGGGGGCAATCAGAAAAATGGACTGTTGTGTATACATCCCCTGGATGAGGGAGAGGACATCCGGGCGCCAGTTGGTCACACTAATGATATGTATTGATTGATATGCTAATGTGCCATGAATTCTCTCTGTCTGTATCACTGTATAAAAGAGCTTGTGTGACATGCCTCAGCAGCACAGTAGCTCACTTACAGTGGGGTAAAAAAGTATTTAGTCAGCCACCAATTGTGCAAGTTCTCCCACTTAAAAGATGAGAGAGGTCTCCAATTTTCATCATAGGTATACCTCAACTATGAGAGACAAAATAAGAAAAAAAAAAATCCAGAAAATCACATTGAAGGATTTTTAATGAATTAATTGGTAAATTCCTCGGTAAAATAAGTATTTGGTCAATAACAGAAGTTCATCTCAATACTTTATTATATACCCTTTGTTGGCAATGACGGAGGTCAAACGTTTTCTGTAAGTTTTCACAAGGTTTTCATACACTGTTGCTGGTATTTTGGCCCATTCCTCCATGCAGATCTCCTCAAGAGCAGTGATGTTTTGGGGCTGTCGCTGGGCAACACAGACTTTCAACTCCCTCCAATGATTTTCTATGGGGTTGAGATCTGGAGACTGGCTAGGCCACTCCAAGACCTTGAAATGCTTCTTACGAAGCCACTCCTTCGTTGCCCGGGCGGTGTGTTTGGGATTACTGTCATGCTGAAAGACCCAGCCACGTTTCATCTTCAATGCCCTTGCTGGTAGAAGGAGGTTTTCACTCAAAATCTCACGATACATGGCCCCATTCATTCTTTCCTTTACACGGATCAGTTGTCCTGGTCCCTTTGCAGAAAAACAGCCCCCAAATATGATGTTTCCACCCCCATGCTTCACAGTAGGTATGGTGTTCTTTCTCCTCCAAACACGACAAGTTGAGTTTTTACCAAAAAGTTCTATTTTGGTTTCATCTGACCATATGACATTCTCCCAATCCTCTTCTGGATCATCCAAATGCTCTCTAGCAAACTTCAGACGGGCCTGGACATGTACTGGCTTAAGCAGGGGGACACGTCTGGCACTGCAGGATTTGAGTCCCTGGTGGCGTAGTGTGTTTCTGATGTAGCCTTTGTTACTTTGGTCCCAGCTCTCTGCAGGTCATTCACTAGGTCTCCCCATGTGGTTCTGGGATTTTTGCTCACCGTTCTCGTGATAATTTTGACCCCACGGGGTGAGATCTTGCGTGGAGCCCCAGATCGAGGGAGATTATCAGTGGTCTTGTATGTCTTCCATTTTCTAATAATTGCTCCCACAGTTGATTTCTTCACACCAAGCTGCTTACCTATTGCAGATTCAGTCTTCCCAGCCTGGTGCAGGTCTACAATTTTGTTTCTGGTGTCCTTTGACAGCTCTTTGGTCTTGGCCATAGTGGAGTTTGGAGTCTGACTGTTTGAGGGTGTGGACAGGTGTCTTTTATACTGATAACGAGTTCAAACAGGTGCCATTAATACAGATAACGAGTGGAGGACAGAGGCGCCTCTTAAAGAAGTTGTTACAGGTCTGTGAGAGCCAGAAATCTTGCTTGTTTGTAGGTGACCAAATACTTATTTTACTGAGGAATTTACCAATTAATTCATTAAAAATCCTTCAATGTGATTTTCTGGATTTTTTTTTCTCATTTTGTCTCTCATAGTTGAGGTATACCTATGATGAAAATTGGAGACCTCTCTCATCTTTTAAGTGGGAGAACTTGCACAGTTGGTGGCTGACTAAATACTTTTTTGTCCCGCTGTAGCTACAATGTGTGTCTCATTATGTTGGAGGAAATAAAACCCTGCAACCTTCCAGCATGTCGCATCTCGCCTGATCTTTTACCTCCACAAAGGAATCAAAAATTTCCAGTATAGATTTATTTGATTTTTTTTAAATTTTTGTTTCCACTGTTTATCATTACATTGATCTCAATGAACTGCTCAGCTGTAAAGCTGAGATAATATTTTCCTTGAATAGATTTAGGGCCAGTAACATTGTGAGAACCAGCTCGTCGTCGGCCTCTGTCGGTCTATGATGACCATGGAAGAGAATCCTAAACATCTACTCTGCTGGAACAGCACCGCCTGTGGCTGAACAGGCCGATGCGCGAATGGCAGTCCCTGTCACACAGATCGCACTTGTGGGTGGTCTCCGTGCTGCTGGGTCTGTGGCGGTTCTTCCTGCGGGTCCTTTTTTCATCTGCTGCAGCAGTCAGTCTCTCTTCACCCGCCTTGAGCTGTCTGGTCAGGGTGCCTCTCCATTTGGAGCGGTCCGTTGCAAGGTCCTCCCAGCGCTCTGTGTTGATCTCCAGGGCCTTCATGTCTCTCTTGCAGACGTCTCTAAAGCGCAGCTGTGGGCGGCCAACGTCTCTCCTGCCAGTGGCCAGTTCTCCGTAGAGGACGTCTTTGGGGATTCTGCCATCCTCCATACGGTGAACGTGGCCTAGTCAGCGGAGCCTGCGCTGCCTGAGTAGAGTGAACATGGAGGGAAGGCCGGTGCAGGACAGAACTTCTGTGTTGGGCACTTTGTCCTGCCAGGATATGTCCAGGATGTGGCGAATGCAGCGCAAGTGGAAGGAGTTCAGTCTCTTTTCCTGCCGGGCATATGTTGTCCACGTCTCACTCCCATAGAGCAGTGTGCTGATGACGCAGGCGTTGTACACTGCCATCTTCGTCTTGACAGAGGGTTTGGGATTCTCCCACACTCGTGTGGTGAGGCGAGCGAGTGTGAAGGCTGATTTTCCAATCCTCTTGTCGATCTCTGTATCAAGGGAGAGGTTGTTGCTGATCGTGGACCCCAGGTACGTGAACTGATTCACGACCTCCAGCTGACACCCTATTAAAACTGACTTTAGGCCTTGCTAACCCATAAGCTTTCCTTTTTTTGATATCGTGCTTGTACATTCATGTGGGTTATATGAGCATTTTAACTCCAAACTATAACAGAAGCACAGCTGTGGTGGTTTGGGCTGGGTCTGACCAGGCCACACTTTGTGATTGTCAGTATTTATTATTCTGCCTTCATTATTATCATCTTTGGGGTTTTATTTACATCCTGGTCTCATTATTATCGTTATTATTATTATTATCATTATTATCCTTACTGTTGCCTTCCATCAAAGCTACATTTGTATGTTTGGTCATCTTTTGTTTCTGGTTGGACTTTTATTTTGACATCATTTGTTTACTTCTGTCTGAGCACAGCTTATCCCAGTGTCAGTCATTATTGGTCAGGGCTGTGGCTCATTAGTCTCATTGTGTATTCCTATTTATTGAGTGTGACTCCCTCATTCCTTTGTTGGGTCCTCGTCGGGATTATTGTCATCATTACCTCATCGTTATTCATCGTCATCATTGTTATTATTTCCCTGTCTTTACCTCCGGTTGTGAGTATCATTGTCTCTGCCATGCTACAGTTTCCTTCACTAAATTATGCTTCAACTTCACCCTGCGAGTGAGTCTGTGCTTCTCCCCATGAGGGCTAACCAAGACAGTAGGACCCAACCTAAACAAGACTCAGCGGGAGAAGTGAAGCAGGACCCGGAGGAGGCAGTGGGGAGGAGAGTGACTGGCTGTCAACAGACTGAAGTTTCGTTTTATTGGGCTGCAGTTCCCTGGGGGCTCGCCTACATCTGTACTCTCTTCCCTGGTCAGAGGGACTTCCTTACCCTGCCGTGTTATCATCGCCAGCCTTCTCCTCGTCACCTGCCGGGCTGAGGACTACAGGGGTGGAGGAGGAATTCACCTAGGACTCCGGAGGTTGTGCCGACGATGTCAGTGTCCCCTGCCTCCGTTTGTCATTGTGCCTCCTCGCCAGCCCAGGCACCTCGGAACCCTGAGCCGACGACCCAGCGTCCCCTGGCTTCCACATTTCCCCTCCTCTTCGAGTCAGCGTCCCCTGGCTTCCATATGCCTCCTCACCAGTCCGGGCACCCCGGAAGCTTGTGCCGACGACCCAGCGTCCCCTGGCTTCCACATTTCCCCTCCTCTTCACACCAGCACCTCGCCGCCGTGCAACAGCCCTCAGCTAGACGGACACCGCTGCCCCGGAAGCATTCATCTGGTTCACCAGCGGGTGGTTCTTCTGCAGCTTCAGCGATGACGGAGCGGGGGGCAAGGCAAGTGCTTTCTTTCTCATTTCTGGGTTTAGTTAATAATGAGAGGTGCTGCCTTGTCCCTGGGGAGGGGACTCAGCAGCCGTTTCTTTGGCTGCTGAACTTTTACTCTGTTTCCTGCTGTTTGAAGTGGTGTGGCCTTCCCTGCCGTATCATCTGCAGCCATCTTTTCCCTTATGCCGGGCTGAGGATTACGGGTGGACAAGGAATTTACTCGGGACTCTGGAGACTGTGCCGATGATTTCAGCATCCCCTGTCTCCGTTGATCTTCGTGCTTCCTCGCCAGCCCCGGCACCTCGGAGACCTGCGCCAATGATTCAGCGTCCCTTGGCTCCCATGTGCCACCTCGCCAGTCCCAGTACCCTGGAGGCTTGTGCCGATGATTCAGCGTCCCCTGGCTTCCATGCTTCCCCTTTCCTCTTCATCCACTCCCCGCCGCTGTGCTGGACTGTCACCGCTGGTCTGGGAACATTCGTCTGGTCCTCCGGCTGCGGACCTGTTTAGTGGCTTCAGCAACGATGGAGCAGGGGCAAGGTGAGTACTCTCTTTTCCCTTTTTTCTCTTTAATAATGAGAGGTGCTGCCTTGTCCCCAGTGAAGGGACTCAGCAGTGTTTTTACTGCTAAGTTTTCATGTACTGTTTTTTACTGACTGTGGTGTTGTGTTTTTTCCTTCCACTGGCTCCTCTCCTCCCTGTCCGGGGCACGGGAGTGGAGAGAGATTCCTGGGCATCTGGGTCGGATGCGTTCCAGCCGTCTCTTCGAGAAGTCAGCACGCTTCTACTTCCAGCGGTCAAGGTCATCGCACCCCAGTCTTCAACGGCCAGAGGTTGGCGCTCTCCTGCCGATCCCTTTCGGGGGTCAGCGCGCCTCAATGTTTTTTTGTTTTTTTTTTCTCGTCAGACTTAAGTTTTGGATGTATTTCCCTCCTCGTATGTTCAGCTCAGCTGGGAATTCGTGGTTTGTGTTTCTCCCTCCTCGTATGTTCAGCTCAGCTGGGAATTCGTAGTTTGTATTTCTCCCTCCTCGTATGCACAGGTCTGCTGGGAGTTCGTAGTCTACTTGCCTGTTCTGTATGTGTTATACGTGTGTCACTTATCAGAGTATAGGTATCTGTTTCACTGTTATGTGTACCGTTATGTTTCAAGTGCTCACCTTGTCTTTTGTATTTTTTTTTAAATGTACTTTTTTGAGGTTTCCCTACCTGCTCAGTCTATGATTTTCAAGCTGTTTTCCTGGGGTTGGAGCATATGGTTTTGTTTTTTTTTTGGTTTTTTTTTGAGTAGGGAACTTCTGGCATTTTCTGCTCTGTGGGCCCTTAATTATCTCTATTTTGTGTTTTTTTTCCCATTTCCCTAGGCTGTAGGTTGTGTGCCATTTCTCTCCTGAGGTTGGGGTACATTATTTTTGTCCTGGGGTTCTATTGTGTATTTTGTTTTTGTTTGTTTCCTGCCCCCTAGGCTGTGGGTTTTCATATTTCTCCCCTAAGGTTGGTGCACCTGTATTTTCAATCCTGGATTCTGGTCTGTTTCGGCCCGCCTGGCCTATTTTCCCCCCACCCCCCACCCCGTTAGGATTTTTTTTTTCTCTCTCTCTCCTTTTCTTTCTTTGTTTTCCTTTTTCTGATGTCCCCTGGGGTCGTCTAGAATCCGACCTTAAAGGGGGGGTACTGTGGTGATTTGGGCTGGGTCAGACCAGGCCACACTTTGTGATTGTCAGTATTCATTATTCTGCCTTCATTATCATCTTTGGGGTTTTATTTACATCCTGGTCTCATTATTATCGTTATTATTATTATTATCATTATTGTCTTTACTGTTGTCTTCCATCAAAGCTACATTTGTATGTTTGGTCATCTTTTGTTTCTGGTTGGACTTTTATTTTGACAGCATTTGTTTACTTCTGTCTGAGCACAGCTTATCCCAATGTCAGTCATTATTGGTCAGGGCTGTGGCTCATTAGTCTCATTGTGTGTTCCTATTTATTGGGTGTGACTCCCTCATTCCTTAGTTGGGTCCTCGTCGGGATTATTGTCATCATTACCTCATCGTTATTCATCATTACTTCATCGTTATTCATCGTCATCATTGTTATTATTTCTCTGTCTTTACCTCCGGTTGTGAGTATCATTGTCTCTGCCATGCTACAGATTGCTTCATTAAATTATGCTTCAACTTCACCCCGCGAGTGAGTCTGTGCTTCTGCCCGTGAGGGCCAACCATGACAACAGCATTTTTGCCATACAGATGGTGTTTTATCACCAATGTCAGCACAATTCACACGCACCGTTTTACACTGAATAATAATAATGTATTCTGTAGCAGCATTAAAGCCTGATCTATATTATCTATGTTGTCAATTACAGTGAAGAAAGCTGTCTTGTAAGAACATAATCCAGGACTTCATTACAAACATGAGTACACAATGTTATTATTTCCAGCTTGTGGTAAAGATCAATAATCGCATGCAGTTAATTACATCAAACAGCCTCATTTTGGCTGGTGCACTTATTGGCTTGTCTGGGAACTGAATCTCTTTCTTTGTTGTGAAGGAAATGTCACAGACATTTTTATATTTTTATGCAGCATTTTCTGTTTGCATCACGGTACAGGTTTCAGGAGGATGCCATTGGATGACTGTGAAAGTGCATGATTTCAGCTATCCACATTCAGTAGCAGAAAGCTGTCACACAAGTGTGGGTTTTTCACAGTGAGGGAAAAAGCTCTTGGACAGGCCAAATGAAATGTATATATTTGATCACAGGAATGGAAAAACATGCAGAGGCACTTTTCCTTTTCCTATTTATGATTTTACAAGGAGCAAGCCAGGCAATGACAGATGTTAAGCAGAGCTCCGTGATAGTATTTCAGATTGTGTAATAAAACATTTATCAGGTTATAAAGAAGTGAAAACAAAGTAAAATATTTTTTCTTCTTCAGTGTTTTGCTGCATGTTTAAAATATAATGAGTCATCCATCACTAAAATACTTTTTCTGTCTTTAAAAGTATTTCCTCTTTGTTATACTACCTTCTATCTTTACCTGTTTGGAAGTTTAAATGTCTAATAAATGTAACATAAAACAACAGTTAGCTACACCTTTGTTGCAGACTTAACTTAAATCCAAATATCTGGAAAGTCTATAGCTGAAAACCTGTCACTGTGCATTTTGAATAATGCCAGAGTGGTGGCCTAGTGGAAAAACATCCGCCCCACAGCCGAGAGGTTATGGGTTTGAACCCCGGCCAGGTCATACCACAGACCATATAAAAAATGGTACTTTCTGCCTTCTAGCTTGGTGCTCAACATAATAGAATGGGGGAAGGAAAAGTTGTCTGTGGCGGCGCCTTGTATGGCAGCTGCCCCTCTGATTCTAGATGTGATTAACATCGTAGATAGAAGAAACATCTACTGTACACGATTGGCTGTATAGATTGAATGACAATAAAGTTGGCTTCTTCCTACCTAAATCCCTGAAAACTTTTTTTTTTTGCAAGCCTAAAAATGTTTCCCCTTTAGATCACAGACAGGGGTAACAACCAGGCACTGGATTCATGTGGAATTTATTGGCCAGAACAGAGAGCAATAGGATGCTAATCAAGATTGCTGGCTACAGAGAAAGTGACAATGTGGGGACCATTATCTGTGAGGGAAGTAAGATGGAAAATCTGTCCGGTAAATTGTCTCAGGGTCATTGCAGTTCACCTTTTCATCTATACGTCCATCTATCAATAATTATTTCTGACTCTATGTGGAATTCTAAATCAATACTGTTAAATAATAATAATGATGATCCTACCCTAACACACACACGGATGACAGTGACTGATAATGCAGCAGACCCTGGAGACACACATATGAATCCACATATGGTGCTCCAAATTGCACTCTGAATCTCAATTAAGAGGTTAGTCCAGCACACAGTGTTGGGGGGTTTTTTTGAGCCAAAGGTTTCGCTGATAGAAAATAATCTTTCAGGACTTAAAATGTTTCCAAATAGCACCTGATCAAATGAGTACTGGGGAAGGGGGTGATCAGGTTTTTTTTTTTTTTTTTTTTACAAATGTTCAATATGGAACATTAAACAACAGTTAGTTCCAACTGAGCAACCTGATTGGACAACAGGGATTCCAGGAGTTACTATATTCCCCGATAATTGTACTCGGATGTTTCACCAAATATGTATCACTCCCCTTCAGCTGTGTTTTAATAACACTGGTCTACACCAAATTTATTGTCTAATTTTTTTTAGTTGATTTAGAACAATTTTGATGTGCTGAATACAAAAATCACATTGGTTTTGCTCAGTCATGTCAACTTTTTGAATTATGGCCACATGTTGTTTTATACATTTTTGTTAACGTGTAGGGGTATTTTTGCTTTATATGATGCAAAATTCTTTTTTATGCCTTGAAATTCTCTGAATTTTGAACAATGATGACATAACATTCAATTTACATGTACTTACCTTTATATAAAGGTAAGTACATGCACAGTACTAATAAGTACTAAGTACTGTCACGGTGGCCCTCGCGAGCCACCATAAGACGCCAACAAGTCACCGGTGAGTTTGCAATGATGTTTTATTAAAGGACAAAGGAACAGAGGATAACACAAAGTAATGGAAAGGAATGAGCCTCGATGGGCTAAAACACACTAAGACAAAAACAGGATCACAACAGAGTAACTTACAATAGTAGACGATGAAAAGACCATGTCTGAGCCGGGAGATGCCCGATGCGTCAGACCAAGAGGAATCTTAACGGGAGTTTAATAGAGACTGCTGCCTCGGGCTGCATTCAGCGTCCGCCTTTTATGGCGGACGCTAATGAACCCTGAATGCAGCACAGCTGTTCGGCTTTGACAGCAGGAAGCTTCCCCGAGCGCTGTCACAATAAAAGCCCGGGGAGCCAGAGGGGAAACACTGCTGTCAAAGCCTGAAGGGGATGATGTATGACCCGAGCGCGGACGAGATCGGCGCTCAGATCATAACAGTACCTCCCCCTTGAGGGCGGGCTCTGAACACCCAATGACACCCAAGGGCCCCCCCCCCCCCCAGGGTGGGCGGAAGGGGAAACAGGCCGGGGGGGAGCGGAAAAGACAAAAGACCCATGGCAACAGGAGCCCGTAGGCAGACAGAGGGGAAAAAAAAGACGACGCGTCCATGCACAAATTGCAGCTAAGGCACAATGATAGCGGGGCAAAATAGCAGTAAACAGTAAATTCACAAAAACAGACCACGATCAAGGCAGATTGAGAAAAAAACCAAAACACAATTACAGGGTACGACAACAGAGAATACCAAATCCAAAAGGCAAAAATACACCAGCTACTTCAGACAATGAATGGACATTTAACAGAGGAAAAAACAAACAAAAACACCGGCTAGGAAAGAATGAGATGCACAGTTACAAACACAAGACCCCCCGCACATCCCAAAAGATTACAGACACAATGAAGATGAAAACCCGGGATGACGGCAGTCCTGGTTCTGTGGCATAAAGGCTGATAGTTCGGGGGGCCGCCCAGCATCAAACGGCCATATCGCAGGCAGGGGGAAAAAGGACAGTTCGGGTGGCCTACCCCAGTCCCATGCCCGGAAACACAGAATTTCTGGCGGCCGGACCAGGTCACCAAACAGACAGTCCAGTGGGTCGGGTGGCTGGCCCAGAGTGCCAAATGGGCGCGGCAGTCCTTCAGGTGGCTGACCCGCACCGCTTAGCCACCAGGACCACAGGGGAGAGAACGACAACAGCTTCCCTGCAGAGGGGAATAGTGAGGGTGAGCCGGGCCGAAAGGGAGGAACCCAAACGGCACCTGGTGGAGAAGGCTTGGGGGGAAGATGAGGGTGATGATGATGAATATGAAGATGAGGATGAAGATGAGCCAGTCCAGTGTCCGGTGGCATGGGATCTGCAGCTCCCTCACCGACCTTGGATTCATCTGGCGCTGCACCCGCGATGGACCCTGATTGAGTCATGGCTGCACCCGCGTTGGACCCCGATTGGGTCACGGCTGCACCCGCGTCGGACCCTGACTGGGTCGGCGCCGCACCAGAACCGACCTCCAACCCTGAACCTGAAGCCTCTGGCACAGTGACCAGAATCAGCACCGCACCGGTGACCCTGGGAGAAGGCTCAGGAGAGAGAAACAAACCGGGATCAGGATCACCGGTAGCACCAGAACCCGGCGGGACAGGCTCGGATGCAGCGGACGGCTGCACCCGGCTCGCCCCCCCAAGAGACAGGCAAAAATGCTCTAAAATGGAGAAGAGAAAGACAACACAGAGCACTTGCCTGATCTCGAGTTCCAGCGCCATCCAGAACTTCGACGATCCGGGCTCAGATGGGAGGAGATCGTCCTCTGGCTCCCACTCAGCTACATCGGGCTCCGCAGCTGGCATGATGATGGTGTCCGCAGCCTGAGGACCCTCCGGCACTGACATCCACGCCGACGACCCGCACGCCGTGGTGGGCGGGGACCCTCGACCCGCTGGACCGGACAGCTCATCTGTGGAGACCCGGGGATGCTTCGTCGTCGGCGCAGGCTCCACACTGCAGTCCGCTCTTCTCCTCTGCCCACGACGTGGCTGCGGGGCTGGAACCAGGCTCTCCAGAACCGCAGGCCACCTCCTCATCCTGCAACGTTGGCCTGGTGTCAAGGACTGCTCAGCGGAGGGAGACACAGAGGAAGCGGGTTTAATAATAGAAGCTACAGCAGGTGGTGGGAGCTCGGGGGACTGCGAACCCTGAACTCCACCCCCAGGAGTCAGACAAGGCAAATCACAATAATGAGGAGATGAGTGAATTTGTACTTGCCTGTCTCCCGGAGGCAGGATGGTGCCTGCTGTAGCGGACGTTGCTCCTCCCTTTCTCCGCCGGATGGTGACAGAGGGCCCCCTGGGAGGACGAAGGGGAGCTGCTCGTGATGGATCTGGGACGGGGCTCGCTGGAACAGGACTTCAGGTGCACAGAGCAGCCGGGGAAGGCGTCGAGGAGGAAGGGGCGGCAGCCAAGACGAACCGGGCACGGACCGCTGATGGGACAGCAAGAGAAGATGACCCGGGGGAGAGGCTGCGGGGATTCCCTCCTGGTGAGACATCAAGGAAGCAGATGACTGTAGGGTTGAGACCTTGCGGCGACCCGGAACTGGATCCGGATGGGGTTCATGCTGAGGCTTAGAGCGGGTGTGACGACGGTTTCTTGCAGTGGGCGAGGCGAAGGTGAGGTCCGGGAATCGCCACTCCTGTGCAGAAACAGAGGCGAGCAGGTCGGCGTACTCAGGGAAGTCACTCAACTTGGGGTTCCTCTCCACCAGTCTGACTGCCACCGTCACATGCTTAATTATCTGTGTGGGGTGAACAGCGGAACGAGCTGCCGTCACTCGGTCCCAGATGGGAGTAGCTGTGAGTTGTAGCTTCTCTGGGGGAATTCCCGAATGACAACACTCTCCGGCGGGGATCACCCCTGGGCGGTGCGAACTCCTGGACCGGAATGACGACAGGAATGGGATCCGGACGTGAGGAGCGAGGATGCCTCCCCTTCGGCTTCCTGCTGGGGTTTCCCTCCAGCCCACGGAGTATCTTGTGCTGCGTGGCGATGTCATCTCTCCTCGCGCTGACTTCAGGGTAGTTGGCGAAGCGGGGGAGATGATTCAGTACGTCCTCAGCACAGTCCTGGTACCAGCGCACGTCGCTGTGGAAGTCGAGGAGGGAGGAGGCGATGAGGGTTTCATCGACGTATTCAAGGACGTCCGCCAGCTCGTTGCTCTGGCTCCGAGCGTGGACCCTCCGTGACGGCATGCTGTCAGTACACAGTACCCAGACAGGAAAGAGCGAAGTCCAATGCAAAATCTCACCGGGAACAGCGTCTCGGTGTGGCGCCTCTGTTTAGGCGTCCTGGCAGCAGTCTACTGTCACGCGAGCCACCATAAGATACCAACAAGTCACCGTTGAGTTTGCAATGATGTTTTATTAAAGGACAAAGGAACAGAGGATAACACAAAGTAATGGAAAGGAACGAGCCTTGATGGGCTAAAACACACTAAGACGAAAATAGGATCACAACAGAATAACTTACAATAGTAGACGATGAAAAGACAACGTCTGAGCCGGGGGATGCCTGATGCGTCAGACCAAGAAGAATCTTGACAGGAGCTTAACAGAGACTGCTGCCTCGGGCTGCATTCAGTGTCCGCTTTTTATGCTGGACGCTAATGAACCCTGAATGCAGCACAGCTGTTCGGCTTTGACAGCAGGCAGCTTCCCCGAGTGCTGTCACAATAAGAGCCCGGGGAGCCAGAGGGGAAACACTGCTGTCAAAGCCTGAAGGGGATGATGTATGACCCGAGCGCGGACGAGATCGGTGCTCGGGTCATAACAAGTACAGGTTTTTACTTAGCACCTGATCGAGAGAAACGGATATCATTTCTGGATTCAGCGGTGCAAAATTGCCTTAAATCAGTTGAAAAAACACAGACAACTCACAAAAAAATTATTTTTGTAACCCTGTGTAATCTTTAAATTAAAGTTAATATCAGTAGCTTCTTGTATGTCAGAATTGTAATACTGTGTTGGGTCCCTTAATTTCCACAGGGAGGTGCTGTTTGAAAAGAGACAGACCTAAAAATCCAGACTTACATGGCCCGGAACTCCTGCTCTCCAGTTATAGATATTTCACACCATTTTTCAACAAAATAGACAAGCTAGAGTTGTATTTATTGTCTTGAATAGCCCACCACGATAACTTTGTGGTGGTAGACTCTGTTTCATCTGAAAATGCCAAGAAAAAGCCAGCGAAGTGTGAAACAGAAATGCGCCAAAGCTAAATCGCTAACAAGCTTACAACAAACTAGCCACCAACATGAGTCAACGTGATCCACAAAACCTAGAAAGCTCCACCTAAAAAAATAGGTGGAACGGTATGTACAGTATTTAAACACTGACTTCTGCACTGGACAATGTTTAATTTTGTTACATATGTGAAATTACAATATACCTACATATTCTTTTCTATGTTCTCTTCATTGAGGTGCTTAGTATCAGTTAATTGATTACATTCAGAAGTAACAATTTTTCTCAAAATAACTGGTTACAAGCAAAAATTATAATATTTTGCTCTGTATTGCTGTCATTCAGTAAACTGTGCTTGTGGAACTGTTGCATAAAAGCAATATTACACTCAAGGTTGTGCAGTATCATGAATATACTGTATAACTGTGGTGATATCTTCAGCCCCCTACTGTGCATCAGGTCTACAACTCAATCACCACAGTGATATATTAATTGATACCATACTCATTCTCATGTAATATTGCAGAAAATTGGGCATCAAAAATGGTTTAAGTTTTGGTTACAAAAATCTAAGAAGGTAGAGTACTGTGCTGTTGCTACACAATGAAGAATGCGTAGCACTTTATATTTTAGTTTTGTAATTACATTGCAAACATAGGGAAACTGTGGGGAAAGTATGGAGTAAAAACAGGAAAAAATAAGATAAGTAAGGTAAAAATATGAGGGGGAAAAACATGGTAAAATGGAGGAAAAATTACAAAGTACTACAGTAATTAAAACAAATGAAAATGAGCTATAATACAGCCTCCACCCGAGTACTTTCCCCTTACTTACTGCATTTTTCCCTGAACTTTTTCTTTATTTTCTATGCAATGTGTGGGCTGTAATATAGCACAATTTGAGACTGAGAACAAATACTCAGTTCTTTGTTCTTCCAACATTACTGAGGATACTCTGGAGGTTTCTAGTCTTAGCCTTTTGCTCTAATTCAGCTTCTGCTCTACGTTGCTTCTAATCAGAATTTACCACTAAAGATAATAAACTGAACACATTTACAATAGTGGTTTTAATTTTTTCCTTCTTATTGATTAAACACTATGAATTAAAGGCGGCAATCTCTGCTTATTAGTAAAACTTGCAGCAATAAATTCACAAATTTACATTCAGGCTTCTATTTTATATTCTTCCACAGCTAACCTGACTGGACCAGATAAGAGATGGCAAAAGTATTGTGATCACCCTGCTGTGTATATTTTTGTTTTCACACATTGTAGGGGCAAAGTCTGCCATCTCTTACCACCTTGTTAAAAGAATTATTACACATGTGATAGATGTTAGGGGTGGGAAAAAAGATCGATTCAGTGATGGCACTTGCAACGATGCATTGATCCATAAATGCACAGATCGATTTTTTATTCAAAAAATGAACACTCAAACATATATTTTGGGGTTATCAGTTAATCAATGGAGTTTTCAGTCCACTAGATGCCACAAAGTCATCGTAGCAAAGGGGTCTCGCGAGATTTAACCTCAGTTCAGGTGTACAATAAGCAGTGTTGGAAGTAATGTCTTACAAAGTAAAACATTACTGTAACACCACTATTTTTGCAGTAATGTGCTGTGTAACAAAATTACTGTTTAAAAATTCAGTAATGTGTTACATTTACTGAAATTTGATCAAATATGTTACTCATTATTCGTTTTATTAATATGGATAGATATTTTTAGCGCAAATAAATGAATATACTGTGGTGACCCACCACAATCTACAGGGACATTCATCCTCACACTCAGAAGCAGAGGACCATTCACATACGGACAGAGAGCCCCTGGGGGGACAACCAGAACAATGGACTATTGTTTATACATCCCTGGATTAAGAAGAAGACGTCCGGGCGCCAGTTGGTCAGGCTAATCGTATGTATTGACTGATATGTATATCAATATGCTAGTGTGCCATGCATTCTCTCTGTTTGTATAACATATAAAAGAGCTGACGATACATGCCTCAGCAACACAGCACACACAGCACAGCACAGTGGACCACTGTAGCGCACAGCGCTACAAGTGCGTCTCATTTTGATGGAGGAAATAAAACTCTGCAACCTTCCAGCTCGTTGTACCTCACCTGAACTTATTCCTCCACACTGGTGACCCGACGTGTTATGGCGCGCCCCTCGCTTGATCTTTTCCCTCCACACTGGTGACCTGATGAGAGAGAATGACTGTCTGCTCCCTCTCACCCTGCTGTGGACCCCAGACGACCAGAGAACGCCTGCAACCTCTTCATCCTCACCGGAGCATGCTCCCCGGAGTGGGCAGCGCTTGGACCAACACGCACCATGAACGGCGACACGAGCGAAACGAAGGAAGCAGCCTGAACGGGGAAGGACATCAGCGCCGACTGTGTTGATTTCCACCAAGCTCCCCGACCCTGACTCAGCTTGCGACAACGAAGCCCTGCACGCACACCTCAGGATTACGAGGACAGCGCAACTGCCAGCTATGCGGTCACTGCACCAAGTACGCGCCACGCACAGAGACGAACCGGCTCCACAGACTGATACATCGTCTTCCGCCGCTGCACATGCCCGAGAAACACAGCCGATCGCCACCCTCGGAACCTTCAGGGCTGCTCACGCACCTGAAGCAGACGTGCAGCCTGCACACAGGACATTGTATAGGTTTCTCAGCCACGGCGCACACCGGGAGTTTAGCCGATTGCTGTCCCCGGTGGCTTTAGGGCTGCTTCCGCACCTAAAAGCCAGACCGCCAGGTCCCTCACACAGCTGCAGTTGTTTCACAGCCGCTACGCATCCTCGGGGAATTTGGCCGCTGGCCTTCTCACATCTTCGCTGGATCGAGCCGCGAGAGAAGTCAGAGACTTAATTTTTTTTCACAGTCACTGTGGATCTCCGCCAGGTTTACCGGGAAAGTCCCTCACCATCGCGGGTCCACACACAATTTTTGCACAGCCCAGACACTTTTGACGTCCCGGGCTGGCACTCACTTACTCCCACCCCCCTCCCCCTCCTCCTCCACAGCTCTCTTCCCGCACCTCACTCCCTAAAGCCGGCCAATCGCCGTCTTGTTCCATTACGCATGAAGTGCACCGGCCCGTGCGCCCACGATCCACGGCTGTTCAACGTGCTGGGACCCGGAGCGGAACACAGTTTTTTTCCCAACCCTCCCCCGTCCCCCCCATGGCCTGACATGCCCTCCGACAGTTCTACCAGAGCTGGAGCCCAAACGATGGGGTGGGGGGGTGGTCACAGCCCCTTCTGAGTGTTCTGGGGGAGCCCTGTGGTGACCCACCACAATCTACAGGGGCATTCAGCCTCACACTCAGAAACAGAGGACCGTTCACATATGGACAGAGAGCCCCTGGGGGACAGCCAGAACAATGGACTATTGTTTATACATCCCTGGATTAAGGAGAAGACGTCGGGGCGCCAGTTGGTCAGGTTGATCATATGTATTGACTGATATGTATATCAATATGCTAATGTGCCATGCATTCTCTCTGTTTGTATAACATATAAAAGAGCTGACGATACATGCCTCAGCAACACAGCAAACACAGCACACACAGCACAGCACAGTGGACCACTGTAGCGCACAGCGCTACAAGTGCGTCTCATTTTGATGGAAGAAATAAAACTCTGCAACCTTCCAGCTCGTCATACCTCGCCTGAACTTATTCCTCCACAATACAAACTGACCCTCCCGTATCTGAGACGTAGCCATCAGTCGACGTGACCTGTTGCAGACAGCCTGAGACTTCACTACTGAGTGGAGAAAGAGATGAAGCTACTTTGTTTTGCGGAAATAGACAGATTATTTTTCCTTTGTCGCAGTTAAGGA
Source organism: Pholidichthys leucotaenia (assembly GCA_020510985.1). Classification (NCBI taxonomy): domain Eukaryota; kingdom Metazoa; phylum Chordata; class Actinopteri; order Cichliformes; family Pholidichthyidae; genus Pholidichthys; species Pholidichthys leucotaenia. Next base: position 176,646,658 of record CM035844.1, on the reverse strand, counting down.
CAAAAGCATATTGGTAAGTTGTAAGCTAAAGTGCCGGTTGAGACCTACTGCAATCTTGAGAAGTGCTTGAAAACAGCAACAAAGCTCAGACAAAGCTAGTGCTGAGTAACAGCTAGCTATGCTAACAACATTATGTTAGTGGATCTACGCTATCTGAACAGCCACGGCTGGATGTAAAGTGGAAATTAGGGATGGGCATAATTAACCGATTAACCGATAATTGATCATTAAGAATTTCACCGAGGAAGTTCATTTTCGTCGACAAACCGTTTTTTTTTTTAAACAATCCGAATGTAGGTTATTAGGCCTAGTGCACGGCCGTCCTCAAACAATGCAATGCATTCAACTGTGCCACTGGCAAAATTTGGGCACCAGGGGGCAACATTACACCATCGCTGTACCCTGGCGTGCCTCAGTTGATACATGCGAGCTTCCGTAGGGCAATCGCCAAATCATGAAGAGGTTGCGGCGAAGTGTTGCGTGGGACCATTTTAATTTAAAAAATGACCAGGTGTACTGCAATCACTGCAATGCAGCATACAAAAGAAAAAAGTAAAAGAAAGAAATATATGTTCCGTTATGTGTCCTGTATGTGTCTCCCATTATTGTCTGGCTCGCAACTTGAAGCCTCCCTCGTTTGCACAGTGTGCATGTGTTCACGTTTTACTGCAAACTTGTCTTGTTAATAAATTCATCCTCGAAGAAAAACACTCTGTATTTTTTTTATTATTATTCTCAATACATAAGAGTACAGTGATCCCTCACTTATCGCGTCACCCATAAATATTACGTACGTTCATTTTCTCACTCTCTCTCATATGATACGTGTGTGTGTGTGTAAGTGTACATACATACGTAGATGTAAATAAAGTGTACATAAATATGTTTTTAGAACTCTTTTATTCTTATAACAAGATACGTAACTCAAGATAAAGATGATTTACTGCACAGGTTAATGAGAGCTTTACTGCTCCTCAGGTGCTAGAGGTGCAGGATCGTCGAGGGAAGCTGCAGGAGGCGGCGTAGTGGCTCGACGGGAAGACTATTTCGCACAAAATGGCACAAGAGAACAGCAAAAAGTTCCACGCGGCTAGACTAAGCAATACGAGCGATAAACAGCAATGAATGCGGTCTTCGTTTGCTGGGTGGCCGCTCGGCAGGGAGAGAAGCTGGGTAAAACGTCTCAGCCAATCAGCTTGCGGGGTGAAACGTCTCGGCCAATCAGCTTGCGAGATTCCCGAGCCGAGCCAACACGAGAACAGCGAACAGAGAGAGGTGGATTTGAGTTGTGCGGCTCTCCGTGTTGATACCTGATGTTCTAATGTAGTCTACCTGCCTTGTTACCTACCTAAAAATGTTAATGATTAACCGATTATTAATCATTAATTCTCCCGACGATCGGTGAAGAAAATTTCACCGAATGCCCATCCCTAGTGGAAATACTCTTGTCTCAACAGCCACGGCTGGATTTCAAGCACAGGCATGCATCTGGACAGTTTGTGACCTAGCAAGAGTTAAACTGACTGATTGCCAGATACGTTGTTACATACTGAAGATGTGATATAAACAGTGACTTTCAATCAGACAGCTGAGACTGTGATCCACTGAAGTTAAAACACATTTACTTGCTACCTGGATAAAGATTATTCAAAAGTGTGACCTGTGCTGGCAAAATGAGTCACTTTGAGGAAATTATCAAAACTGAGGTAACATTTTTTCCATATTCTGTATTGAAATACCTTCAAAAAGATATTTAATTTGAAGGAAGTGCGCAAAAGCGGACACCGGAAAAAGACGATTTGTTTACATTTTGGCTAGGTATAAAACTCACGTTCGATCGGTCAGAAGTTAAGTCTTCCTCAAAAACATATGTATTTTTAGAAAGTACTTTATCTAAGCTTTCCAATGATACCAGACACTCATGGGTTTTTTCCGGGACTTGCCGCTAGCAAACAAAGAAAGAGTCATGATTTATGACTTCTCCTGCCTACAGCTCGTAATGACGCCATGCGCATTCCGACTCATTTTGCCAGCAAGGGTCACAAATGGATTTTGATCTCCAAAAGGAATTTGAGGGACTGGATCATGTCTCTGTTACAGCAGACATTTGGCCTGTGGATAATGGACATTTTCTTTGCATCACTGCACATCGGATTAAACCCATATCATAAATTTAAGTAAACATGGACAGCTTTATGCAGTGTTGCCAACTCTCACTCCAAAATGAAGAAATTACAATATCATGTTGATTTTCTTCAGATTTTTCACACAGTAAGAGCTCTCAAGGCAAGAAAAAAACAGACTGAACAAGTTTTAAAAGCTCTGTCTGAAACAGTCTGTTTTCAGCCTGACATTAATAAGCCCGTAATGTAATCCTGCGGGGGCAAAGGGTGGGGGTTTCTCACACATAGACCTGGGACTCTCTTTCGCTGTTTTGCTGTTCTGTTGTTGGAGAGAGAATAAAACCTTGTGTCGTTCAAGTCGTTGCCTCTCCTATTCCTTTCTCCACACTGGTGACCCCAAGACGTGCCATGGACAGCGAGACAAGCACCGCCCCGGAGACTATCTGGAGGGAGAGCACCAGCGCCGCATGCGCTGTTTCAGTCAAGCTCCTGGACTTCTGGCTTCATGACCCAATGGCATGGTTTCTGCACATAGAAGCCCAGTTTGCATTCTGCGGGATAACAATGGATGACACAAAATACTACTACGTGGTCGCTGCGCTGGACGCACGCACCATGCAACAGGTGACAAGCCTGCTCCAGGAGCCGCCGGCCCAAGGGAAATACGAGGCGCTCCAGAGGATGCTTCTCCAGCGCTATACCCTTTCGGACAGTGAAAGGGCGGACAGACTCCTAACACGTTCAGAGTTTAATGGACAAATCACCTGTGGAACATTGGAGAGCATGTTGGCGCCGATGGGGAGAAATGACGAGTCTTTCCTGTTTTCCCACCTGTTCCTCAGGAACCTACTGGCTGCAGTGAGAGCGATCCTGGCCAACTCGCCATTGCTGGTGACTAAGGACTACTGCGCACTGGTGAAGGAAGCGGATCGCATCATTTTAGCAACCAGAACTCTCAGCGTGAATGCAGTGGCACCAGTGTCCAGGAGGGACTCCAGCAAGATTGAGGAGCTGTTGGTGGTAGCTGGAGCAGACACCAGGAGATGCAGGAACGGGTGATCTGCTTCTATCATCGCCGCTTAGGCTCAAATGCCCAGCGATGCATGTAACCATATCAATTCAAGAAGTCGGGAAACGGCGGCCAGCAGTCAGTAGCGGCTGCGACTACTGGCAACAGAAACAAGCTGCTTTATGTCACAGACACACATTCGGGGAGACGGTTTCTGGTGGACTCTAGCTCCCAGAAGAGCCTCATCCTGCTGGTCAGTGCAGACAGGGTGGCAGGAGGCAGCGGTCCTGAGCTTACAGCCACCAACGGATCCACCATCAGGACATTTGGTAAGGGGACACTGACGATATAGTTACACGGATGCAACTTTGTTCCTCCCCCATTTTGGGTGCAGATTTTTTATTTGCTTATGGGTTATTAGTTGATGTTGCTAATAGGAAATTAGTAGATACTGTCTCTTTTGCCTCTCTGCCCTGTACTGCTTGGGGGGCTGGGCCGACAACACTGGCTAATGTTATAGCTCCAGGGGGTAAGTACCAACAGCTACTTGCACAATTCCCAGCACTCACAGTCCCGACATTTTCAGCTACGATAACAAAACACGGGGTAGAACTTTTCATAGCTACGAGAGGGCCGCTGGTATTCGTGCAACTTTGGTGCCTGGACGCAGCTAAACTGGCCAGCGTGTGTGAGGAGTTCGCCAACTTGGAGCAGTTGGGCATCGTCAGGCGCTCCAACAGCCCGTGGGCATCTCCACTCCATGTGGTACCTAAAGCAGATGGGTCGTGGCAACCGTGCGGCAATTTCCGGTGCTTGAACAACGCCACAGAACGCGATCGCTATCCTATTCCACATATCCAGGATTTTTCCATGCACCTGGCCGGGGCGCATGTTTTTTCCAAAGTGGATCTGGTCTGTGGTTACCACCAGGTCCCGGTGTGCGTGGAAGAGGTTCCAAAAATGGCGGTAATAACTCCTTTCAACCTTTTTGAATTTTTACCCATGCCATCCGATTAAAAGGTGCGGTGCAGACCTTCCAGAGGATGATGGACGCAATGCTGCGCAATTTGTCCTTCGTTTTCATCTACTTAGACAACATTCTGGTAGCCAGCGCGTCCGAGGAGGAGCACATCGCCCATCTCAAGACGGTTTTCGAGAGGTTGGAAGCACACGGGCTGATAGTCAACTCGGCGACGTGCCAGTTCATTGTGCCAGTGATTGATTTTTTGGGCCACTGCATTTTGCCGGAGGGCGCAATCCCGTTACCAGTTAAGGTGCGCGCTGTGTCGTTCTTTCCATGTCCGCAGACTGTGAGACTGTGAGAGCACTGCAGTAGTTTTTGGGAATGGTTAATTTTTATAACCATTTCCTTCCCCGAGCAGCCCAGCTGATGCAGCTGTTGTATGCCACGCTTAAAAAAAGAAGCATATGGAAACCATCGACTGGACTCCCGAGTGAGACCAGGCTTTTCAATTCAATTCAATTCAATTCAATTCAATTCAATTCAACTTTATTTATATAGCGCCATTTCACAACAACAGTCATCTCATAGCACTATCATATCTATCTAGCACTATCTCATAGCACTATCAACTGTAGGGGGAACCCCCACAGTTGCAGAAAGACCCCAGCAATCTGGCGATCCCCTGTGAGCAAGCACTTGGCGACGGTGGAGAGGAAAAACTCCCTTTTAACAGGAAGAAACCTCCAGCAGAACCAGGCTCAGGGAGGGGTAGTCATCTGCTGCGACTGGCTGGGGGGTGAGGGGATAGAGAAGAAGAAAAGAACAGACATGTAGAGAGCAAACAGCACAATGGGGACTCAATCTATGGGAGAGAACAAACAAATGTTAATGACCAGCAAAAAAAATATTTCATTGAGAGTGAGAAAAGGAATGAGGCCCAATGCATTACTGGAGGTCCCCCGGCTGACTAAACCTATTAGCAGCATAACTAAGGGAGGGTTCAGAAACACATGATCCCTCCCTAATTGTAGGCTATATCAAAAAGGTAGGTTTAAGCCCTATTCTTAAAAACAGAGATCGAGTCTGACTCTCGAATCCAGATTGGCAGCTGATTCCACAGGAGAGGAGCTTGATAACTGAAGGCTCTGCCTCCCATTGTACTTTTGGAGATTCTAGGTATTACAAGTATTCCTGCATTTTGGGAGCGTAGTTCTCTGTTAGGATAAAACGGTAGTATCAGATCTTTTAAATAAAGAGGAGCCTGATTGTTTAGAGCTTTGTAAGTAAGAAGAAGGATTTTAAACTTAATTCTAAACTCTATGGGAAGCCAATGAAGGGAGGCCAGAACCGGAGAGATATGATCTCTCTTTCTAGTACCTGTTAAAACTCTTGCTGCAGCATTTTGGATCAGCTGAAGACTTTTTAAAAGATGTTTTAGGACAGCCTGATAATAAAGAATTACACTAATCTAATCTCGAGCTAACAAAAGCGTGGATCAGTTTCTCAGCATCACTCTGAGACAAGATGCTCCTAATCTTGGCAATATTACGCAAATGATAGAAGGCAGTCTTAGAAACAAATTTAATATGTGAATTGAAGGACAAATCCTGATCAAAAATAACTCCAAGGTTCCTCACAGAGCTATTAAGAGAAAGAGTAACCGCATCCAAACTGAAAGTTTGATTTGGAAAGGAATTTCTAAGGTTTTTTGGACCAACAAGAATGACTTCAGTCTTATCTGAATTTAATAGCAGGAAATTACAAGTCATCCAAGCTTTGATTTCCTTAAGACAGGCTTCTAACTTGGCTAATTGATTACTATCATCTGGCTTCATTGACAGGTATAATTGTGTGTCATCAGCATAACAATGAAAATGTATACAGTGCTTTCTAATAATGTTGCCTAACGGAAGCATATATAAACTAAAAAGAGTAGGGCCTAGCACAGATCCCTGTGGAACTCCATGACTGAGCTTTGAGTTGAAAGAAAACTCATTATTTACATGAACAAACTGGAACCTATCAGATAAATAAGATCTAAACCACTGCAACGAAGTTCCATTAAGTCCAACATAGTGTTCTAATCTATCAAGTAGAATATTATGATCGATAGTATCAAAAGCTGCACTAAGGTCTAAAAGGACAAGTACAGAAACTAGTCCATTATCAGATGCAATGAGGAGGTCGTTAGTGACCTTCGCCAAGGCTGTTTCAGTACTATGATGGATTCTAAACCCAGACTGAAACTCTTCAAGTAAACCATTTCCCTGCAGGTGGTCAAATAATTGCGTAGCAACAACTCTTTCTAAGATTTTTGAAATGAAAGGGAGATTAGAGATTGGTCTATAGTTAGCTAAAGCTCCTGGATCTAGCGTTGGCTTTTTGAGTAAGGGTTTAATTACAGCCGTTTTAAAAGCCTGTGGTACATGGCCTAAAGTTAATGAAGAATTGATTATATGAAGAATAAGGCTACCAATAAGTGGGAAGACTTCTTTAAATAACCTGGTAGGAATAGGGTCTAAAAGACAAGTTGAAGGTTTGGATGAGGAAACTATTTTGTCTAACTCACAAAGGTCAATTGGAGTAAACTCATCAAGACAGACATCAATAGAAGGAGTTGTAGTAGTTACAGTATTTAAGTTAACTGTGGGAAGAATCTGATTGATTTTTTCTCTGATGGATGAAATTTTATTATTGAAAAAGTTCATAAAGTCCTGACTAGTAAGCTCTAAGGGAATGCTAGGATTGACAGAGTCCTGACTCTTTGTCAATCTGGCTACAGTACTGAAAAGAAACCTGGGATTATTCTTGTTCTCTTCTATTAATGCAGAGTAATAACTCGTTCTAGCTTTTCTAAGAGCTTTTGCAAATGCCAAAGCAGCGCTGGCGGATGTCGCATTGCTAGCCCACCCGGATCCGTCTGCATTGATAGCGCTCACTACTGATGTGTCTGATGTTGCCATGGGGCAATGGTGGAACAGTGCGTCGCAGGTTTGTGGCAGCCATTAACATTTTTTAGCCAAACCTTGGGTGAAAATGAAAGCAAATACAACACGTTTGATAGACAATTGCTGGCTCTCCACCTGGTGATGCGCCATGTCCAGTTTTGGCTGGAGGGGCCCGAGTTCACCGCGTTTGTGGACCATAAGCCGCTGACATACGCGATGGCCAAGGTTTCGGAACCATGGTTGGCTCGGCAGCAATGGCATTTGGCTGCAATTTCAGAGTTTACTACTGACATTCAACACGTTGCTGGTAAGCTCAACGTCATGGTCGATTGCCTGTTGTGTACGATAATCGCTCCAGTCTACATGGGAATAGATTTCCCCGCCATGGCCGCGGAGCAAGCTGGGGACGTGGACATTTGCGCACTCCATTCTGCACCAACTGGTTTAAGGCTGGAGAGCAGGGTGGTGAAAGAATAGTGCTCTCCCTTGCTTTGTGACGTCTTCACCGGCCGCCCACGCCCGGTGGTTCCAAGCTCTTGGCGCCGTCGCGTTTTCGAGTCGGTCCACTCCCTTTTGCATCCGGGAGTGTGCACTTCAGTGAAGCTAGTGGGGGCGAAATTCATCTGGCTGCGCTTGCACAAGGACATGAAAGAGTGGGCTGCAGCTTGTGTCGCGTGCCAGCGGGCCAAAGTGCACAAGCACATCAGAGTTCCCTCGAGCCATTCCAAATCCTGGCTAGGAGGTTCAACCATGTCCACGTGGATTTGGTGGGACCCCTCCCACCACTGCAAGGTTTCACGCACCTTTTAACAGTCGTGGACTGCACCACGCACTGGCCTGAAGTGGTCCCGCTGACCTCTACCATGTCTGTGGAAGTGGCTCACGCTTTTTTGTTGGCTTGGGTTGCACGTTTTGGATCTCCATTGGACATCACGTCCGACAGGGGTCAACAATTTGTTTCAGAACTCTGGGCCAAAATTCACCACACTACCACATACAATCCCCAGGCTAACTGGTTATGCAAGTGTTTCCATAGATCGCTTAAAGCAGCGCTCAGAGCTTCGCTCACAGACACAAATTGGGTCAACTGCCTGCCCTGGGTTCTTTTCGGGTTGCGCTCCGCACCTAAGGAGAATTTGGCAGGCTCCCCGGCAGAACTCGTTTTTTGTCAGCCGCTGCAGATCCCCGGAGAGTTTTTACCAGAAAATCCAGCGCCCGAGGCTGGTCTGCCACGCAATTTTTACACAGGATTGAGGCTGTGAGCATACTGGGCCCGGCCCACCATTGTTTTTCCGGCACATTCATCCCAAAAAGCTTGCAGAATACCAGTTTTGTTTTTGTCAGGCACAATGCACGCTGGACCCCGTTCACCCACTGTACGACGGACCGTTCAGGGTGTTGGAACCTGGGGAGAAGCATTTTGTGTTGGGCTTGGGGGGACATAGGGAGACCGTCTGCATCGACAGGTTTGAGCCTGCTTTTGTGTTGGCAGACAAGCAGGTGGTGTTGGCCCAAGCTGCCAGGTGTGGACGGCCACCGTTGGTGGCTCCACAAAGTGGTGATCCCTCGGCAGGGCCCTGCACTTGCAAAGTTAATGTGTTTTCCCCCCTCCCTCTTTCCCTCCACAGGCTGACGTGCCCTCCGGTACACCTCACCAGCAGGGCGGATCGACTGGATCGGCAACCCACGCTACAGTCGCTATGGGTGCTGGCTCAAGCCCAAAGGATGGGGGGGGGGCTAGTGCCCCTTCTGGGTGTTTGGGGGGGGGCTGTGTGGGGGCATGGGGTGGGGGTTTCTCCTCCCAGACAGGGCAGAGGGAAGAGGAGGACAATGGACCGAAGGAAGTGTCACCAGGGGGTATCAGACAGGCTGTTGGTTCTATGCACTCCCCAGGGAGAGGAAGAGATGCCCGAGCCATGGAGAGAAGAAAGGTATTGGAGCGGCGCCGGCATTATGTTATGTTAATGTGCCACACAATTCTTTGTTCATCCAACAATGTGTATGGTCTTAAGTTCCGGGTCCCGATGCATAGAAATAAAGATATAAAAGAGGAATACACAGAGACCTGGGACTCTCTTTCACTGTTTTGCTGTTCTGTTGTTGGAGAGAGAATAAAGTCTTGTGTCGTTCAACTTGTTGCCTCTCCTATTCCTTTCTCCACAATCCATTAATTAAATTATCTTGCTATGTGTGCAAGACGATTTAAGTATGCATCTCAAAGTGACATGAAAGTTACTTTTCCAAGTAACTAGTTACTTTAATCATGCAGTAATTGGTGAAGAAACTCAGTTACTTTTGAAAAGAAGTAACTAATAAGTGAAATTGGTTACTGTTTTTTTGTAACTTGCCCAACACTGACAATAAGATGGCGGACGGAGAAGCAACACTGGGAAAAAAAACTGTCATATCCGTGTGCTTTTACACAGTGCACGGAGGATAAGAGGTGAAAACCCAATGCAGGAGAGTGTTGTGTGTGAATTTTATTGAGCACAAAAGGTGATACACTAGTGATCTTGACTAGGCTCCAATGAGCACGCAGAGAAAGACAAAGGATTGAATCAACTGTACTCTCCGGTTCATTGGATAATAGGGGAGGAAGAATGGGCCCCACGCGCTCCCAGACGGAACTGGGCAGTGGAAAAGAAGGGCAATAATAATAAGGAGAGAAACCCCTGGCGGAACGGTGGGCAAACAATACATGACGGAGGATCCGAACTCTGGAGTGGAGATGACATCCAATAAACTTGTGAGTAACAGGAGAACAGGCAGGGTATAAATAATGCCAATCATAACGATCAAAGTGCCTGCCGGTGTGAGTGAGTGAAAACAGGTGTGTAAGTGTGCTGAATGATGCATGTACAGTATGTGTGAGTGCGTGCATGCAAGGGTGTGGGAGAGTGAGTGTGCGGAGTGAAAACACAAATGACAAACAGCTGTACACTGACAGGAGGAGGAGGCGTAGCTGACAATTGTCAGAGAGTGGGGCAGCCCCAGAGGTGCTCAGAGCACTGCCTGACAACAAAAAAGGAACACGAACTAGTAAACAACAGACACAAAAAATAATAAGAAATTTGGCCACGTCATGAAGCAGGATTTGGAAAAATCCAAAACCCCACTCATGACAGAGCCCTCCCTCGACGGGCGGATTCCAGACACCCAAGGAGACATCAAAGTGCAACAGGAAAAGAAAAGAACCCTGTTCCCCTGAGGAGGCACTACCAAAACTACCCAAGGCGGGCAGTGGGGGGAACAGGCAAGGAGGGAATCAACAAACACAAAATATTATACAAGAGACACATTGAATCTACCAACTCCAGAACCTAAGCAACCCCCACCCCCCCAAGTCCAAGGAAAACAAAAGTTCATGGGGTCAACCAATGTCCCAGACCCCGTGGCCCAAATGATGAGTCCAGTCAGGTGGCCGACCAGCATCCCAGGCCAGCCAAACAGTCAGGGGAAATGAGTCAGGTGGTCTGCCATGAAAATTAGGCCACTTAACTCTCTGAGTGTGTATGTTGCCAAACTGCGACATACCCCCTAGTGGACAAGAGTGGTAAATATTTTTTGTCAATAAAATAGTTCAGATTTCCAAGGCTATAACTTGAAAGTGGTAAGAGATAATGGCTTACTGTCAACTAGAAAGATATAAAATATGATCCAAAGTTTCAGATAGGAATAAATTTATGCATCTAATTTGCATAATGTCGTGGCACCTCTTTAAATTCCATAAATCAGTCAAAACTGGACTTTGGACGTATTTAGACAAAAAATGGTTCAGTCTTTTGACACAGTTTTTTGTACAGAGGTACCTCATGATCTTATTTTCAAAGTATATGAACAAGAAATTAGTACATTTAAACCCCCCCCAGAAATTTCTCACTTACTTTTGACAAAGTCAGAGTGAGAAGGCAGGTGCAGTGCCGCTCTCTGCCACTAGAGGCACGCAAATTCTCACACTCAGAGGGTTAACTAATGGCGCAGTTCATCAGGCGGCTGGCCTGGGTACTTCAGCCACCAGCTCAGGAGAGGCAGACCAGGTGGCGGCTCCCCCACAGGAAGAACCACAATAGGAGAGGGGAGTTGAGGAAAGGGGAGTCGAGGAAAGGGAACCCCGGCATTACACAGTGATGGGGGGGGCACTATGCCCCCAGTAGTAGGGAACAGGAGGGCAGCAGCACCCACGGTGGTCCCGGCTTGGGACTTCGCAGTGTCAGCAACGATCCTGGACTGGAGCTCAGCCGCACCCGCAGTGGACCCAGGCTGGGCCATGGCTGCGACAGCGGTGGTCCCAGCCTGGGACCTCATTGCACCCGTGGTGGGCTCCGACTGGGTCTGTGTTGCACCCATAGAGGACCCTGACCGGACCATGGTTGCACCCATGGTGGAATCCGGCTGGGCCCCTGCTGCACCCACGGTGGGACCCGGCTGGGCCACTGCTGACCCCAATGCCGTCTTAACCATGGGCCAGCTGACCCACATGAGCACCCGAGCCAGGAGGGGATCAATCACGGGCACCCTGGGCTGGAGCTTAGCACCCATGACGACCCCCTCAACAGGTAAGGCAGGACCCCTGGTGACCTCCAGCGGTGAGCCTGGATCCTTGGACTCGTCCGGTGACATAGGACTCTCTCCGGCAACCCTGGAAGAGGACTTGGATAGAGAGCAAGAGGGGTCAGGGTCACCGGCAGAGGCGGAGCCCGGCGAGGCGAGCTCAGGTGCAGCGTGTGGCTGCATCTGGCTCTCCTCACCTAGAGCTAGGCAAAATTGCTCTAATAGTGAAAGGAGAAAAACCAAAGAGAGCACTTGCCTTAGCTCAAGCTCCACCGCCGTCCAGGACTCCGATGATCCGGGAAATGTGCTCATGGGCTCGGCCTCCTGGAGGTTCAGCTCGGGCGCTGACTCTGCCACGGTGGCATTCGACAGCAGATGTGATGGTCACTGCAGTCTTATCAGTCCCAGTGGCGTGCTCCACGCAGGAGGTTCCTCCGGGGTGAAAGCTGGGGTCTGGCTCACCATTGCTGCAGGGGAAGGATCCTCCTAGATCTCTACCTCCTCCAGGTCCCGGCAGTTCAGCTCCAATGCCGGCGTACACTCGGAAAAAACAGAAGAGAGCAAGGAGAGGGCTGGTGAGCAATTCATAGCTGCAGCAGGTGGCGAGGTCTCTGGGGACTGCACACCCAAAGACTCTCTACCAGGGATCAGGCAAGTAATTTTGTCAGTTTTAGAAACAAAGAGAGGGAAAACTTGCCTGTTCTCCTGGTTTGTGGTGTCTCCTGCTGCAGCTGGCAAGGCGCTCCCAGAAGGAACTGGGCAGCGGAGAAGAAGGGCAATAATAATGAGGAGAGAAACCCCCGGCAGAACGGTGGGCAAACAGTACTTACAATTTGACTCGACAGAGGATCCGAACTCTGGAGTGGAGATGACATCCAATGAACTGGTGAGTAACAGGAGAACAGACAGGGTATAAATAATGCCAATCATAACAATCAAAGTGCCTGCCGGTGTGAGTGAGCGAAAGCAGGTGTGTGCGTGTGCTGAATGATGCATGTATGTGTGAGGGCGTGCAAGTGTATGGGAGAGTAAGTGAGTGAGTGTGCAGAGTGAAAACACAAATGACAAACAGCTGTACACTGACAAGAGGAGGAGGTGTGGCTGACAATTGTCAGAGAGTGGGGCAGCCCCAGAGGTGCTCAGAGCACTGCCTGACAACAAATAAGGAACACGAACTAGTAAACAACAGACACAAAAAATAATAAGAAAAGTAGCCGCATCATGAAGCAGGCTTTGGAAAAATCCAAAACCCCGCTCATGACAAAAACTGAGAAATGCACCGTCAAAATTTAAATCAAATTGTCTGGATTTTTTGGGGGATTTTTTTTTAACCAACACATTCAGTTGGCAAGAAGTGTCACCCAAAAGTAAAATACTGTGGGAATACTACAAGCATGAGGAACCACCTTCCGGGGCAGCGGCGTTAGCGGATGACAGTGAAGCTAAACCAGCACCGGGTAAAAATCAAACAACTCTGGAAACATATAGTTTGTTAAAGCTACCTCCAAATTCTGAGCAAGCTAAGAAAACACAGTCAATCGTCTACTTCATATGCAAAGACCTGCATCCATATAGTGTTGTGGAAAACGAGGGTTTTTGTCACATGATTAAAACACTGAAGCCCAGGTATGTGATTTCATCTCACTTTTACTTCACTGATTATTAATGATTTTAAGACTATATTTTATTATCAGTGGAACATTTATTTTAAGCGCGTTTGTTTTATCATCCACTGCTATCAGTGTGTGAATGTGTGCATAAAGGGGTGAATAGCAGGATCTGTAAAGCGCTTTGGTCATCCAGAGATGAGTAAAAATGCACCATTTACCCTTTAAAAATAATTTACTGTGAAATTGTTCAGTTGCTGCCCATTTGGACTGAATACTTTATTATATGAAAGAGATGTCAACAGTTTTACTATGAGACATGATTTGAGGTTGAATAAGGGAAAAAAAATGAAATATATGGGATCGTGATACTCGATTATCACGATATTGTGATTATCGTTGAATCATGAGAAGATTGAATCATGACCCAAGAATCATGGTCCGAATCATGATTCCGACCCCTAATAGATGTGGCACTCCAGGATATTTTGTTCTTTTGTTCAGTGTACCTGTACAATCTGTGTTGACAGTCTCCCAAAAGAAAATGCCCTATATGATCTTTTTTGCTAACAGGTTTTAGGACCTATATGTAACTGATGTTTTGATATTAAGCGACCTCTAGTGGTGATGGAAATAATGACATGAAGTGACATGATGGACGGTTGCAACTGTAGTCTGTATATATTAAACCCCAATCCTAACAATTCCCCTAACCTCAACCAACTATTTTTAGTGCCAAACCCTAAACATTCCCCTAATTTTAAACAGTGAAAAAAAATTGTGCATACAGGAAGTTAATTGAGAAAACAGGAAGTGATTCACAAACAAAATGGCAAAAGTAAACACAGAAGCTAGTGACGAAAAAGACAACTTAGGCTGCATTCAGACCAGGATAGTCCGGGGGTCTTGGTTTCACTGGCCGGGGAATGCAGAGAATTTTCGCACCTTTGTTTGGTTTGGTTTGCATTCACACTGAGGTGGACCAAACTGCCTGGACAACGTCACGCAGTTACAACTGCTCGTTTGGGGCACTGTAGCTGAAACCACCATTGACCAGGAAGAAAAAATCTCGGCGAAGAAGAAAAATCAGGCTCATCGATTGGCCAGGACCGAAAACGGAAATCCATTCCCTTCAGCCAGGTTGTTTGTCCGCTACAAACAAGACATTTTTTTTTAAACTTTTCTCCTGGGTTTTCTCTGGTAAAAGGATTTCTCGGATTTGCACAGTTGTCTTTATTGTTATTTTCTACCCAAAATGTATTATGTTAAATGCCACTTCCTCTTCTCAGACTAAGTGTTGCTATGGTAAAACCTGAAAACCATCTCTGGGCTCCAGAATACCTACTCCCAGGCCACGGGAGGCAGGGAGTGGGCGAACAATCTGAACCTGTTTTTTTAATAGGTTTGACCAACCGCCCTCCCCCCCCGACTGCACAACAACCACTGCTGCCTCTAAAGTCATCGAGACCTGCTGTCCACACCCCACTCCACCAACACCCCCCCCACTCCCAGCACACAGCCCCCCAACATGACCCTCACTAAGACCCAGGTGAGGACGGAGCTGAGGAAGATCAAGGCGAGGAAGGCCTCGGGACCGGACAGCATCAGCGCGAAGCTCCTCAAGTCCTGTGCAGACCAACTGTGTGGAATTGTGGAGCACATCTTCAACCTGAGCCTGAAGCTGGGGAGGGTACCACAGTTGTGGAAAACATCTTGTGTGGTACCTGTACCAAAGACTTCCCACCCCAAAGACCTGAACAGCTACAGATCAGTGGCCTTAACGTCTCACATGATGAAGACCCTGGAGAGACTGCTCCTTGCTCACCTCCGCCCCCTGGTGGGACCAGCGATGGATCCACTCCAGTTCGCCTACCAGCATAGCACTGGGGTGGAGGATGCAGTGATCTTCCTCCTTCACCGTTCTCTGTCCCACCTGGAGAAGCCCGGGAATGCGGTGAGGATCATGTTCTTTGACTTCTCCAGTGCTTTCAACACCATCCAACTGATGATCCTGAAGGACAAGATGCTGTCCGCAGGGGTGGACCAGCACCTGTCATCATGGATCCTGGACTACCTCACTAACCGGCCACAGTTTGTGAGAACCCGGGATTGTATGTCCGACACGATCATCAGTAGCACGGGGGCCCCCCAGGGAATGGTTTTGGCTCCCTTCCTGTTCACCCTTTATACTGCGGACTTATCACACAACACAACTCACTGCCATCTACAGAAGTTCTCTGACGACTCTGCGATCGTCGGCCTCATCTCCAACAGAGATGAAGCTGAGCACAGAGGACTTATCCAGGACTTCGTGGACTGGTGCCATCGGAACTGCCTCCAGATCAATGCGAGGAAAACTAAGGAGCTGGTGGTGGACTGCCACAGGCAAGGACATTCCCTCACAGCACCAGTAAACATCCAGGGAACAGACATTGAGATGGTGACATCCTACAAGTACCTGGGTGTTCATCTAAACAATAAACTAGACTGGTCACACAATACCGAAGCGCTCTACAAGAAGGGACAGCGCAGGCTGTTCCTACTGAGGAGGCTCAGGGCTTTTGTGTACAAGGGGCGCTGCTGAAGACATTCTATGACACGGTGGTGGCATCAGCCATCACTTTTGGAGTGGTCTGCTGGGGCAGTGGCATTACAGCAGCCGATAGGAAGAGACTGAACAAACTGATCAAGAAAGCTAGATCTGTCCTGGGGCAACGCCTTGACCCAGTGGAGGAGATAGGAGAGAGAAGGATGGTGGCTAAACTGTCATCTCTGCTGGAGTCCGAGTCCCACCCTGTGCAGGACATACTGAACGCACTGAGGAGCTCATTTAGCAGTAGACTACATCATCCTAGGTGCGCAACCGAGAGGTTTCGCAGGTCCTTCCTACCTACGGCTGTCAGACTGTATAACTTAAGCAGGGCTGCTCACAGAGATAGCAAAAAAACGTGATGACCTAATAGTATTGAATGCAATAGATGCAATAGACATACACAAATGGTCCCCTCCAGTATACAGTACAACTAGGATAATATCAGTCGCTACGGAGGGTGACAATATGTATGGGTACATATTCATACTATGTAGGATAACTAAGTAGACGGTTATGTTGTTTATTCCATCTAGCTACAATTCTCCGCACTGTGTATATATATTTATATATTTATGTGTATGTATGTATATTCACTGCTCTTTATTATTTTTCTTATCTTCTTAATTATTGCTCTGAGTGTTGCTATCCCTGTGCTGTTGCAATCCTGGAATTTCCCCATTGTGGGACTAACAAAGGCTTATCTTATCTTATCTTATGGTTACACTAATGCCGAGGGCCACTTCTGCCCTTTGGTCCGCTGGATACTCTATTTGGAGTCACACTGCAAGCGGAGCACACCAGACTTCATTTGCAAGAGAAATGAGACCCCCGTTTTCAGGGGAACCAATCTTTGCTTGTTTGGTGTGCACCAGAGTACCAGTGTGCGTTCAGATGGCAGCAAACAAACCAAACTATCCACAGAAGCCACCGTTTGGTCCTTTGGTCGGGACCAAACAATAGCTGTTTGAATGTGCCCTTAGATATCGGAAGTACACACGTGGACAAAATTGTTGGTACCCCTCTGTTAATGAAAGAAAAACCCACAATGGTCACAGAAATAACTTGAATCTGACAAAAGTGGTAATAAATAAAAATTCTATGAAAATTAACCACTGAAAATCAGACAATGCTTTTGAATCGCTTTTGAATTGCTGTCATCTGTTATGCAGATGACACACAATTATACCTGTCAATGAAGCCAGATGATACTAATCAATTAGCCAAGTTAGAAGCCTGTCTTAAGGAAATCAAAGTTTGGATGACTTGTAATTTCCTGCTATTAAATTCAGATAAGACTGAAGTCATTCTTGTTGGTCCAAAAAACCTTAGAAATTCCTTTCCAAATCAAACTTTCAGTTTGGATGCAGTTACTCTTTCTCTTAATAGCTCTGTGAGGAACCTTGGAGTTATTTTTGATCAGGATTTGTCCTTCAATTCACATATTAAATTTGTTTCTAAGACTGCCTTCTATCATTTGCGTAATATTGCCAAGATTAGGAGCATCTTGTCTCAGAGTGATGCTGAGAAGCTGATCCACGCTTTTGTTAGCTCGAGATTAGATTATTGTAATTCTTTATTATCAGGCTGTCCTAAAACATCTTTAAAAAGTCTTCAGCTGATCCAAAATGCTGCAGCAAGAGTTTTAACAGGTACTAGAAAGAGAGATCATATCTCTCCGGTTCTGGCCTCCCTTCATTGGCTTCCCATAGAGTTTAGAATTAAGTTTAAAATCCTTCTTCTTACTTACAAAGCTCTAAACAATCAGGCTCCTCTTTATTTAAAAGATCTGATACTACCGTATCATCCTAACAGAGCACTACGCTCCCAAAATGCAGGTTTACTTGTAATACCTAGAATCTCCAAAAGTACAATGGGAGGCAGAGCCTTCAGTTATCAAGCTCCTCTCCTGTGGAATCAGCTGCCAATCTGGATTCGGGAGTCAGACTCGATCTCTGTTTTTAAGAATAGGGCTAAAACCTACCTTTTTGATATAGCCTACAATTAGGGAGGGATCATGTGTTTCTGAACCCTCCCTTAGTTATGCTGCTAATAGGTTTAGTCAGCCGGGGGACCTCCAGTAATGCACTGGGCCTCACTCCTTTTCTCACTCTCTTTGAAATATTTTTTTTTTGCTGGTCATTAACATTTGTTTGTTCTCTCCCATAGATTGAGTCCCCATCGTGCTGTTTGCTCTCTACATGTCTGTTCTTTTCTTTTTCTCTGTCCCCTCACCCCCCAGCCAGTCGCAGCAGATGACTGCCCCTCCCTGAGCCTGGTTCTGCTGGAGGTTTCTTCCTGTTAAAAGGGAGTTTTTCCTCTCCACCGTCGCCAAGTGCTTGCTCACAGGGGATCGCCTGATTGCTGGGGTCTTTCTGCAACTGTGGGGGTCCTCCCTACAGTTGATAGTGCTATGAGATGACTGTTGTTGTGAAATGGTGCTATATAAATAAAGTTGAATTGAATTGAATTGAATTGAATTGTGTTTCAACAGATTTATTTTAAAAAACAAACTCATGAAACAGGCCTGGACAAAAATGATGGTACTCTTAACCACTTGCTCTCCGTTGTTCCGCGGGTGGGCAAGTCTCTGCGTCCTAGGGCGCACGAGGGCACAGGACGCATAGTCCAGATGGTGGTGATGTAGATGGTGTTGGCGTCCAAGCGACACTGAAAAAAAAAGCTGCACACACAGCCGCGAACAGATTAGTTCATCTGATTGACCTCTCATTCGACTAATAAGAGCCTTGAATTGGGTTTCTGAAACCTTGAAGAACCAATGAATGAAAACCTAGGAAGGAGGACCCGCCTACTGTGAATGCAGGAGCCAATTGAAGCACAGAAGTTCGGGCTGGGTGAAGAGAGATTTACTGTTGCAGCTGATGAAAAAAAGGACGCTGGACGAACCTGCTACAGACCCAGCAGCATGGAGAACACCCACAAGTGGGACCTGCACTCATTCCAGCAGAATAGACGTTTAGGATTCTCTTCCGTCATCATAGACCGACGGAGGCCGACGACAAAAGTCGTAAATCATTCGCCAAAACGGCAATAATGGAATTATGTTTTGACCGGGATCCACGAGCGGACCAGCATCGCGTTCATCTGACAATGGGGAAGAGAAGTTCGCCAGGACTCTGCTGCTGTGAAGAGGTAAGGTGTTATAAGCTAAATTTATTATTTATCCCTGAAAATTGTAATCAAAAAATGACTTTTGACCGATCGGTAAATTACAACTGTACGGCGCATGAAGTACGAAGTGCGTGCGCCACGATAAACGGTTCATTTGCCGTGTTCGGACCGTGAACGCCCCCTCCCCGTTGCAGAAGAGAAGCGGGGGGGGGGGGCGTTCACGGTCCGAACGCCCCCCGGTCCGCGGGGGGAAGCATATGAGTCTATTCCGTCATGTAGCGATGGCCGTCCTCTGTAGCGAGGGGGGGGGAGCAACCCCCCCCACACACACACAGTAGCGAGGGGGGGGGGGAAGCCGCTGTGACAGCGTTGCTGTGGAAACATGCAACGAGTGTAATCCGTCATGTAGCGAGGGCCGAACTCCGTCCTTTGTAGCGGGGGGGTGGGCAACCCCCCCCTCCACACACAGACACAGCCCTGAATGTGACCTTTCATTAGAGCCCAAAATGAAGATTCTACATTGAATTATTCAAAAGTTACAGACGTTTTTCCAAACTGTGCCATTTGGCACAATTTGGCACAGTTCCAAAACGCCTGGGAACTACCTGAGAACAAAGCTGTGTAAAATATTCATTTTTTGTGGTATTGTTACCAAATTTGGATCTCAGCTTGATAACACTTGGTTCTACATTTCTGTTGCATTTTTCAGCCGGATTGAACAGCTGTGTGTTATTTGCAAGCATTTGTATCCAAAAAAAACACCATGGCCAAATTTATTTTCTTCAAGTTCAGTATGTTTAGATGACTGTAACTCAGTGGCCGGAGCACGTAGAGAGATTATGGTTTTTTTGCCAAAAAATTCAAAGTGTTTTCTTTTAAATGAGATCAACCCCATGAAGATGCTGCAAAGGGTTGAAGAACAGCTTTCGATTTACTTTGGGCACGTTATTTTTTGGCATTTTTAGGAAATTTGCCCGGAGTGCAAGCTTAATATTTTGTTGCACAACCCTTTGAGGCAATCACTGCAATCAAATGATTTCTGTAACTGTCAATGAGACTTCTACACCTCTCATGAGGTATTTTGGCCCACTCCTCATGAACAAACTGCTCCAGTTGTTCCAGGTTTGAAGGGTGCCTTCTCCAGACGGCATGTTTCAGCTCTTTCCACAGATATTCAATAGGATTTATATCAGGACTCATAGAAGGCCACTTTAGAATAGTCCAATGTTTCTCTCTTAGCCATTTTTGGGTGTTTTCAGCTGTGTGTTTTGGGTCATTATCCTGTTGCAAGACCCATGACCTGCGACTGAGACCAAGCTGTCTGACACTGGGCAGCACATTTCTCTCTAGAATACCTTGATAGTCTTGAGATTTCATTGTACCCTGCACAGATTCAAGACACCCTGTGCCAGATGCAGCAACGCAGCCCCAGAACATAACAGAACATCCTCCATGTTTCACAGTAGCGACAGTGTTCTTTTCTTGGTATGCTTCATTTTTGCATCTGTGAACATAGAGCTGATGTGCCTTGCCAAAAAGTTCCAGTTTTGTCTCGTCTGTCCATAGGACATTCTCCCAGAAGCTTTGTGGCTTGTCAACATGCAATTTGACAAATTGCAGTCTGGCTTTTTTTATGATTTGTTTTCAACAGTGGTGTCCTCCTTGGTTGTCTCCCATGAAGTCCACTTTGGCTCAAACAACGACTGATGGTGCGATCTGACACTGATGTACCTTGACCTTGGAGTTCACCATGAATGTATTTAGAGGTTGTTCTGGGCTCTTTTGTTACCATTCGTATTATCCGTCTCCTCCTGCTGCCACGTCCAGGGAGGTTGGCTACAGTCCCGTGGATCTTAAATTTCTGAATAATATGTGCAACTGTAGTCCCAGGAACATCAAGCTGCTTGGAGATGGTCTTATAGCCTTTACCTTTAACATGCTTGTCTATAATTTTCTTTCTAATCTCCTGAGACAACTCTCTCCTTTGCTTCCTCTGGTCCATGTTTAGTGTGGTACACACCATGTCACCAAACAGCACAGTGACTACTTGTCACCCTTTAAATAGGCCGACTGACTGATTACAAGTTTGTAGACACCTGTGATGTTAATTAGAAGACACATCTTGGTTGAACATGTCCCTATGGTCACATTATTTTCAATCTTTTCTAGGGGTACCACCATTTTTGTCCAGGCCTGTTTCATGAGTTTGTTTTTTAAAGTAATTCTGTTGAACCACAATTCAAAAACATTGTCTGATTTTCATTGGTTAATTTTCATAGAATTTTTATTTATTACCACTTTTGTCAGATTCAAGTTATTTCTGTGACCATTGTGGGTTTTTCTTTCATTAACAGAGGGGTACCAACAATTTTGTCCACGGCTGTACTATTTTTAGTTTCATCCATCATCTCCAGCCTAACTCCTTACACAGATTTAAGTGCTTTTTAAATGGGGGAATCGGGTGATGCCACTGTTTTTGAGACTGTACTCTACTCATGGTTGTATTCTGAGGTTAGGTTATTGATTACAGATACAGTCTCTGGCTTTATTAAGTCAGCCAAGGAGGTAATGTTTTTGGTGGCGTGTGTTTGTCAGTTAGCCGATTACACAAAAACTGATGGGTGGATTTGGATGAAATTTTCATCAAAGGTGGCCCTTGGCCAAATGATGAACCCATTAGCTTTTGGTGTTGATCTGATAGTGCCTACCTTCACTAAGGCCATTGATTGCATTTGTGCGGCAGGATTACACAAAACCTACTGGACAGATTTGAAAGAAATTCTCACCAGAGGTGGTCCTTGGGCTACAGAAGAACACATTAGATTTTGGTGATTGTCTGAGAGTGCATACCGCCACCAAGGCTTTATCTGCTCACAACGTGAGCAGAGTCTAATGAAATTTTCACCAGTGGTGGCTGTTGGGCTACACATGAACCCATTAGATTTTGGAGGTGATCCATGAGTGCATACCTCCACCAAGGACCTATTTTGCAATGTACGGAGGGATGGAGGCAGGGAGGTACAGGCAGAGGGTGTGATGATCAGGCTAGCGTGCTCCACCTCCACTCTGTTCCTGTCTTCCCGGCTCCGGAGGATCAGCTACACTTGTGTGATTACACATCTGCTGTGTCTTAATGGCCCAGCATATTTAACCCATTGCACTCTGGTCAATTTCCCTAAAAATGCCTAAAAATAACGTACCCAAAGTAAATCAAAACCTGTTCTTCAACCCTTTGCAGCATCTTCATGGGGTTGGTCTCATTTAAAAGAAAACACTTTGAATTTTTTGGCAAAACAGTCATAATCTCTCTAAGTGTTCCTGCCACTGAGTAACAGTCATCTAAACATACTGAACTTGAAGAAAATAAATTTCGCCTGGGTGTTTTTTTGGATACATATGCTTGCAAATAACGCACAGCTGTCAGATCCGGGCTGGAAAATGCAGCAGAAATGTAGAACCAAGTGTTATCCAGCTGAGGTCAAAATTTTGTAACAATACCACAAAAAATGAATATATTACACAGCTTTTTTGTCAGGTTGTTCCCAGGTGTTTTTGAACTGTGCCAAATTGTGCCAAATGGCACAGTTTGGAAAAACTCAATTCAATTCAATTCAACTCAACTTTATTTATATAGTGCCATTTCACAACAACAGTCATCTCATAGCACTATCAACTGTAGGGGGGGACCCCCACAGTTGCAGAAAGACCCCAGCAATCAGGCGATCCCCTGTGAGCAAGCACTTGGCGACGGTGGAGAGGAAAAACTCCCTTTTAACAGGAAGAAACCTCCAGCAGAACCAGGCTCAGGGAGGGGCAGTCATCTGCTGCGACTGGCTGGGGGGTGAGGGGATAGAGAAGAAGAAAAGAACAGACATGTAGAGAGCAAACAGCACGATGGGGACGCAATCTTTGGGAGAGAAAAAACAAATGTTAATGACCAGCAAAAAAAAAATATTTCATAGAGAGTGAGGAAAGGAGTGAGGCCCAGTGCATTACTGGAGGTCCCCCGGCTGACTAAACCTATTAGCAGCATAACTAAGGGAGGGTTCAGAAACACATGATCCCTCCCTAATTGTAGGCTATATCAAAAAGGTAGGTTTTAGCCCTATTCTTAAAAACAGAGATCGAGTCTGACTCCCGAATCCAGATTGGCAGCTGATTCCACAGGAGAGGAGCTTGATAACTGAAGGCTCTGCCTCCCATTGTACTTTTGGAGATTCTAGGTATTACAAGTAATCCTGCATTTTGGGAGCGTAATGCTCTGTTAGGATAATACGGTAGTATCAGATCTTTTAAATAAAAAGGGGCCTGATTGTTTAGAGCTTTGTAAGTAAGAAGAAGGATTTTAAACTTAATTCTAAATTCTATGGGAAGCCAATGAAGGGAGGCCAGAACCGGAGAGATATGATCTCTCTTTCTAGTACCTGTTAAAACTCTTGCTGCAGCATTTTGGATCAGCTGAAGACTTTTTAAAGATGTTTTAGGACAGCCTGATAATAAAGAATTACAATAATCTAATCTCGAGCTAACAAAAGCGTGAATCAGCTTCTCAGCATCACTCTGAGACAAGATGCTCCTAAGCTTGGCAATATTACGCAAATGATAGAAGGCAGTCTTAGAAACAAATTTAATATGTGAATTGAAGGACAAATCCTGATCAAAAATAACTCCAAGGTTCCTCACAGAGCTATTAAGAGAAAGAGTAACTGCATCCAAACTGAAAGTTTGATTTGGAAAGGAATTTCTAAGGTTTTTTGGACCAACAAGAATGACTTCAGCCTTATCTGAATTTAATAGCAGGAAATTACAAGTCATCCAAGCTTTGATTTCCTTAAGACAGGCTTCTAACTTGGCTAATTGATTACTATCATCTGGCTTCATTGACAGATATAATTGTGTGTCATCAGCATATCAATGAAAATGTATACAGTGCTTTCTAATAATGTTGCCTAACGGAAGCATATATAAACTAAAAAGAGTAGGGCCTAGCACAGATCCCTGTGGAACTCCATGACTAAGCTGTGAGTTGAAAGAAAACTCATTATTTACATGAACAAACTGGAACCTATCAGATAAATAAGATCTAAACCACTGCAACAAAGTTCCATTAAGTCCAACATAGTGTTCTAATCTATCAAGTAGAATATTATGATCGATAGTATCAAAAGCTGCACTAAGGTCTAAAAGGACAAGTACAGAAACTAGTCCATTATCAGATGTAATGAGGAGGTCGTTAGTGACCTTCGCTAAGGCTGTTTCAGTACTATGATGGATTCTAAACCCAGATTGAAACTCTTCAAGTAAACCATTTCCCTGCAGGTGGTCAAATAATTGCGTAGCAACAACTCTTTCTAAGATTTTTGAAATGAAAGGGAGATTAGAGATTGGTCTATAGTTAGCTAAAGCTCCTGGATCTAGCGTTGGCTTTTTGAGTAAGGGTTTAATTACAGCCGTTTTAAAAGCCTGCGGTACATGGCCTAAAGTTAATGAAGAATTGATTATATGAAGACTAAAGCTCCCAATAAGTGGGAAGACTTCTTTAAATAACCTGGTAGGAATAGGGTCTAAAAGACAAGTTGAAGGTTTGGATGAGGAAACTATTTTGTCTAACTCACAAAGGTCGATTGGAGTAAACTCATCAAGACAGACATCAATAGAAGGAGTTGTAGTAGTTACAGTATTTAAGTTAACTGTGGGAAGAATCTGATTGATTTTTTCTCTGATGGATGAAATTTTATTATTGAAAAAGTTCATAAAGTCCTGACTAGTAAACTCTAAGGGAATGCTAGGATTGACAGAGTCCTGACTCTTTGTCAACCTAGCTACAGTACTGAAAAGAAACCTGGGATTATTCTTGTTCTCTTCTATTAATGCAGAGTAATAACTCGTTCTAGCTTTTCTAAGAGATTTTTTATAAATTAAAAGATGATTTCTCCAAGCTAAATAGATTTCATCTAAATTAGTAGAGCGCCATTTTCTTTCTAATTGACGAGTCTTCTGTTTTAAGCTACGAGTTTCTGTGTTGAACCAAGGAGTTAGAAATCTCTGATTAGACTTTTTCTTTTTTAAGGGGGCCACCAAGTCTAGAGCCTGATGCAGAGAAGCTGAAACACTATCCACCATGTTATCAATTACAGAAGAAGCAAGCTGTCTATAGCTTATTTCCGTCGTGTTGACACATGGCATAGAGGAAACAATCTGCATAAATTTGGAAACAGCATCATCTGAGAGGCATCTACTGTAATAATATTTTTCTTTAGGAGCCAAATAGTCAGAAATAGTAAAATCAAAGGTTAACA
The DNA here is from genome assembly GCA_020510985.1 of Pholidichthys leucotaenia. Taxonomy (NCBI): domain Eukaryota; kingdom Metazoa; phylum Chordata; class Actinopteri; order Cichliformes; family Pholidichthyidae; genus Pholidichthys; species Pholidichthys leucotaenia. The sequence continues at coordinate 176,621,435 of CM035844.1, read as the reverse complement.
GACAATGGTCTGACAGTACAGGGTTATGAGGAGACACTACAAGATTTTCTATTTCTATGCCATATGTCAGAACAAGGTCCAATGTATGGTGGAGGTAATGAGTAGAATTTCCTACTTTCTGAGAAAACCCAATCGAGTCTAATATTGAATTAAAAGCCACATTAAGGCAGTCACTATCTACATCCACATGTATATTAAAGTCCCCTACTACTCAAATTTCAGCACTAAATCAGCTAAGAAATCAGCAAATTCGGATAAAAATTCTGAGTAGGTTGATGGGGGACGATAAACTATGGCAAATAAAATTGGGTTTAACCTAAAATTGCTAAAGTGCCCAATACTGAGGACCAGGCCCTCAAAGGAATTATAACATGTTTTTTGCTTTACATTAACTAGTAATTTGGAATGGTAAATTGTTGCTACTCCTCCTCCACGACTAGAACTTCTGGGATTTTGACAGTTTAAATAACCAGAGGGAGTTGATTCATTTAAACCAACATAATCCTCTTGCCGTAACCAAGTCTCTGTAAGGGAAATTAAATCAATCTGATGATCAATTAACATATCATGGACTAACAGAGACTTGGGAGTTAGAGACCTAATATTTAATAAACCACATTTAATTTTTAAATTATGAGGAGGAAGAGAGGCCAAATCATTCAGTTTAGAGGTTTTATGTTTAATTTGAGTTTTACCAGTATTTTGCTTTATCACTTTGGGATGCTTATACATTATATTTTTATTTACTTTGGAGGGAGCAGACAACGATTCTCTGATGGGGAAGACAGGGGCTAAGTTGAGGGGTGGCAGATGAAGAGGAGCTGCAGAGAGGCGTGTAAGACTGCGACTCTGCTTCCTGGTCCCAACTCTGAGTAGTCAGGGTTTTGGAAATTTGGATAAAAAAGATGCCAGATTGTTAGATAAATGAGAAGCACCATCCAAAGTGGGATGAATGCTGTCTCGTCTCATAAGACCAGGTTTTCCCCAAAAAGAGCTCCAATTGTCAATGTAGCCCACGTCATTTTTAGGACACCACACAGACAGCCAGCGGTTCAAGGATGACGAGCGGCTAAACATGTCATCACTGGTCAGATTGGGGAGGGGTCCAGAGAATACTACAGTGGCAGACATCGTTTTTGCAAAGTCACACACCGATTCTACATTAAGTTTCATGACTTCCGACTGCCGGAGACGGATGTCATTAATGCTGGCGTGAATAACAATTGTGGAATATTTACAGTTACTTTTAGCCAGCATTTTCAAATTTGACTCGATGTCGCCTGCTCTGGCCCCAGGAATGCATTTGACTATGGCCGCTGGAGTCTCTAGGTTCACGTTTCTGACTACAGAGTCGCCAATGATCAGAGTTTTTTCCTCAGCGGGTGTGTCGCTGAGCGGGGAAAAACGATTAGAAACGTGAACAGGCTGGTGGTGAACCAGGGCTTTGCGACTAGGCTTCCTTCTCACCGTCACCCACCCAGTCTCCTCGCTGCTGAGGAGAGCCGAGGGACCGCTGACAGTGGAGCCTAAGCTAGCTAGCTCCGCTGCAGCTAATGGGCGTCCGTCAAGATTAACTGGCGCAGACGGTGTTTCAATGCAGCGGAGCCAGGATTCCAAATCAGACAACCTCGCCTCGAGCGCCTCAGAAAGACAACATTTATTACATTTACCGTTATCACTAAAAGAGGCAGAGGTGTAGCTAAACATCTGACAGAGAGAGCACACCAGAGGAGGAGAGGAAAGAGAGCTAGTAGCCATAGCTAGTGGCTGGAGAGCAACCACACAGGCAAACCACACAGGCAGACAGCAAAACAGGAAGTGACGATACGTTACCACAAGGAAGTGACGATCCTTCCAGCAGACAGGAGTTCCTGGCAGTCGAACTGCCAGGAAACGTCTGTAACTTTTGAATGATTCAATATAGAAGCTTGATCTTGGGCTCTAATGAAAGGTGACACTCAGGGCTGTGTGTGTGTGTGTGTGTGTGGGGGTGGGTGGGTGGGTGTTGTTTATTCATTCATGAATGAATGAATGAACAAACAAGCCCCCACACACAAAGAAGCATGCCACGTAAAAATTGTGTGGCTTTTTTTTACAAGAAAAAATAACCTACAGTGCACTAAAAATTATACTAAAATATCTGTAATGTAGAAGATAACAACCCCCCCCCCCCCCCTCCCGCTACAGAGGACGGACATCGCCCATCGCTACATGACGGACCGCGGCGTACTAAAATATCTGCAATATATCTGCAATCCACTACAGAAGAGTAGCGGGGGGAGGGGCCTTCACGGTCCGGACGCGGCGCACGGACCGGTCCGTCATATGGCGATGACACACAGTTGTAATTTCCCGATCGGTCAAAAGTCATTTTGATTACAATTTTCAGGGATAAAGAATAATTTAACTTATAACACTTACCTGTCCACAACAGCAGTGTCGCTGGCGAACTTCTCTTCCTCATTGTCAGACGAACATGACGCTGGTCCGCTTGTTACTACGCGTGGTTCTGGTCACGCGACCCGGTCAAACCATGATTCCATTATTGCGGTTTTGCGCTTCCATGATTGCGGTTTTGGCGAACGATTTTTCAAAACAAATAAGAACAGTAGTAAGAAAAAAAGACTGGCGAACGCGTATGTGTCACCCAGCGGCTTACACAAAACAGATTTTACGCACGGGACGTATGCTTTCAATTGCTGAACTTCTCTGCTTCAATTGGCTGGCTGTATTCACAGCCTTTGGTAGGTGGGTCCTTCTTGCTAGGTTTTCAGTCATTGGTTCTTCAAGGTTTCAGAAACCCAATTCAAGGCTCTTATTAGTCGAATGAGAGGTCAATCAAATCTAAACCAATCAAAGCACTCCTTTGGCTTTCTGTTCGCGGCTGTGTCTATAGTGGAAGAACGGAAATGCAGCTTTTTTTTTCAGTGCGCTCTGAGACGCACAGTGTGCGTCCTAGTGTGCACTAGGAAGCAGAGACGTGACTGCCCGCGGTATCCCGGAGTGCAAGATGTTAAGAGCCAGCATGTGGAGAACCCATCGCTGGATCGTTAAGTTTGCTACCATGAAATGTCTAAGCCTTGTTACCTTATTATCTTTCGGTTGACCTGTGTTTTCACTCCCTTGTCCTTCTGTCTCTCAGGTTTGCTGCCACCTGTCGGTGTGTATTCCGGACCTGATCATGCTCGCCTGACCAAGAAGACGCCGGATGTCCACCCAGGTCACCGTCTTCCCCCTGTTCCCCTGGTCCACGCAGGAATTCCCTGTCAGGCTCCTCTGCTCACAGAGTAAGTGCTCTCCCATTATTATTCTCCCCTTCGGGAGATTCTGTCCCTAATTATCTCTGTCTGCTCTTTTTCCGTAGGCTATGTGCACTCCAGAGGGCACTGGTTTTGTGTCAATTTAAGTGTGCGTTTTTGTTTCGCGGTTTTCTTCAGTTGTGCACCTTTATTTAGAGTTGTGTGTTAGTTTTATTTTTGCAATAAACTGGTGAACTTTTACATCTTAGTCTGAGTGTTCGTTGTAGCAGCTCTGCATTTGAGCCTCACTTGCACTGAATCATGACAGATGGATGGACAATGGGAGGGAAGGAAGGAGACTTGTTGGAGGTATGTGCTCTCTGAGAGCTTTTCCAGTTTATCACTGTCATGTTGGCCCTCAGGCAGATTGACTTCAGCACCTCTGTGATTCAGTAAACACTAAAACTGCATAATATAGAATTACCAGACAAATATTTTTCTCCTGGAAGCACATATATCTCTGGACATGTACTGTATGTTTGCATGGAAAAAAAGAGACAGGCGAAAATGACCTTTACTGGAGTTCATGACAACAGGTATTGACCAACTATAAGTGTGACAATAGGTCGATCGGATTTGGCAGATGTAAAGCCTTGTGAAATCTATACTTTTGCAGTGATAAATTAAGTGTTACAGTGTTACTAAGACTGATTGTTTCCCAGCAGAAGGTCTATGTGACAACAGAGCAGCGTTCGAAGGAGCATTTGAAGACTCTTGCTTTATAGTTGATGCTCCCACGAGGATAACTGCATTATTGCCAGTGCACAAAATAATGACATCTCTAGGAATCCCTTTCAGATGCTCCTCAAAATGACAGGCTTATTAAGGAGGAAAGAAGACATGGATGATGTGGCTTCTCTGATTTTTTTTTTTTTCATGATAGTCAACTGTCAGTAAGAAACTGCCTCCAAATAGCACCAAAAATGTACAGCAAGAAATCAAAATCAATTGACTTTTGAGTAGCGAAATGAATATACGCATTTCGAATAAAGTAATATTTAAGAATGTTCATGAAAAATAATGTGTTTCATATTAAGTATCATATCACCAGTGCTGTTATAAAGCAGTAATCTATGCCCAGAGGGTTAACGAACATGTCTCTTGAGCCCCTGCATGTAGCCTGAACTGCAGTCACACATGCTGCTGCTAATATAGGTACACAAAGCGAGCAGACCGGTGATGATGATCACTCTGCTTTGAAGATTATCATGTGCCTGTCTATGCTTTGTTGCCTTGTGCATACATTTCCTGTGAATCAGAGGGCCATGATGAAGGTTTGATTGCCCTCTGACACCTCCTTCCTCTCTTGATGATGACAAATGACTCACAGCAGGACACTGAAACTCAAAACCAGATTCACTCAGCATCCAGGATCCAATCAGCACAACACACCTGGTAGGTTTGGAATTATATGATTGTGTTTTGTTTTTTTTAATTCAATTTCCTTGTATAACCAAACCTCACAACAAGACTACTGCAGATCTGGACTGGAATATACAACCAATCACTGTTTTTCTCATATGCTTTGGCACATTTTATTGTGTTTTATTTTATTCTCCACTAAAACAATATAGTCATGGCACCAAAAATGTGACTTATTGGTTGTATTAATTACAATATACATAGGGAATGTATAGAAAGCTATTCTATTATCATTTTTATTTAATTTTTCCCCCCTTGTCCCGTCAGGCAGCTAGGTAAGCAGAACAGAGATCTGTTACCCTTATTGTGCCAAAACAGATTTACTTTGCCAAAAAGAGCTTTATACAGTACCTATCTATGTACTATATATTGTTGCAAACTCCTCCTGTAATAACTTTTAATACTTTATTTAAATTATTTTACCCATGAAAGATCCGACAGGATGGGGAATGGGGAAAGGAAGTGTGCGGAGGGGGGAAAAAAAGAGAGAGAGGAACAGACAAAAAAGACAAACAAATCAACAACTAAAACAAACAGAAGACAAACTGCTTTTTCCACCGAAGAGGTCTCAACACGAGTCTGGCACCCGCACCTGTTAAAGGGGAGGCATTTGTGAGTGTGCGTTCGTGTGCATGTATATGAGAGCAGGTGCAAAATAAGTGTGTGCATGTGAGTGGTTTGTCAGGAAACATACGAAGAGGGGGCTGGTCGCAGCAATTCCCTGTCACTCCGGAAACCCCAAGCAGGCAAGGCAGTGCCACCAACCCCAACAGGGCGCAAATGCCCGGCGCCAACAAGCCCCAAGAATGGCAGGCATCTGCCCCAGCAGGACGGCTGAGGGAGGCAAGGCTGCTAGGCAGTCGGTGTAGTAGGCCCACAGCCCCAGGCCTGCCAAACCCCCACCCCTCCAAAGGGGTCAACGCTAGCCCCTGGGTCCCAAGTGCCGGAAGGCCAGTGCCCCCACCCCCCAGGGTGGAGACCAGCCTGCGCCCCCCGGTGCAAGCACCCCCAGGCACCCCCCAGCAGGTACCCCCCAGCAGGCCCCCCCCAGCGCCACCACCGCACACCCCGGGGACCCCCACACCCAATGAAGTCCCCCACCCCTGTCTAAGGGAGCCCACATAGCCGAGAGGCATTACCTCCCCCCCAATCGAGCACCTCTCAACTAACAGACACACTCATTCCCACACCACACCCTTTTGCTCCCATATGCATCAACAAGCATTCACTCACTCTCACTCACCCACTCCCGCACACAGTCCCACCCTGGTACTCCAGGACCCACCATTCTCTCTCACTCCTGAACCCACTCAATCTCGCTCCAACTCGCCCTCAGGGTCACTCACACTCTTTCATGTTCATCCACGCACGTATTCTCACTCCCACTCCCACTCTCACTCCGACCTACTCACATCCATTCATGCTCTCCCCCTCACACTCACCCACCCTCATTCACCCCTATTTCTTAGGGTGACTGCGATGCAGATGCAGGGAGCCTGAATGCACACCAGCTCCCGGCAGTGGCTGGGGAGACTGCCGGCGCAGGCCAGTGGCTGCGCCCACCCCGCCAGCCCACCCCAGGAAAGCCGCGGCCACAAAAGCAGACCCCCACCTCCAGCACCTACCCAAGCGACTGATCAGGAGATCATTGCAAGTGCCCTGATATGCCACCCGACACGCAAAGCGCCTCACAAAACCGACCCACCAACACCATCTCCATTCATCAATCGCTGACACTCGCTTACTCTCTTATTCAATTCCTCTCTCACTCCCTTGCTTGTATCTATTCATTCAGCAGCATCCAGGGATTTTGACAACATGACAGGTCCCAGGCCCCCCACCGGGCCCCCAGGCCCCCAGCAGAAGGAGGGCAGCAGGGGTGGGGGAAGACCCCCATCACCCCTTCCCCTTGCACAAAACATGATATGTGTGTGTCAGTTGTATGATGTGATTGTGTGTAGGTGTGTGAACTACCATGGTGCAGTTAAAATTGGGGGGATGGTGGTTGGAGCACCACTAGCCACTGTGATAGGCTGCAGGGCCCCCATCTCCCCAAGCCCTCAGTGTCTAAAATGCAATTAAAATTGAGGTGAGGACAGCCTCACTGCACAGCAGAGGTGTCCCCTTCACCAACACAGTGCGGCACACCCCTGTCCCAAAGCCCCAAGTGTATCCAAAAAGATGTATATTCCACCCAGAATCAGGGGTGGGGGGGATAAGACTGGGAAGGAGGCAGTCCAAAAGCGAGGCCGCTCCCTCCCAGAAACCAGCTTGCAAACTGGTTCAGGAAGCCACCCACTGCCCCCAAATCCCAACCTAGGGCAAGGGCTGCCAGACCGAGCAGCCAAGGACCCACCAGCATCGCACTCCCAGCACCACAAACATGATGGAGCAGCCACACCCATTCCCACTCATCTTGCACACACAAACATGTACAACAACAATAATCAGAATAGTAAACAATGGGCCGGACCCATACGGCACCCCACATACCAAGCGACACCCCCGAACGCCCACCGCAAGCCCACCGACAACCCACCCCAGACGCACACCAACAGCAGCAGGCCACCCCACAGCCAAAGCCACCCCGGAGCGGCCCGATGGTAACACAGCTGCCAACCCGCACCAGCAGCTTCCCCAAGCACCCACACACACCTGGCGCCAAAGACCCCAGGGGCAATGCGACAAAGCCCCCCGCCCCGTGACACGGGGGTGGCTGGGCCAAGCAGACCTGGAATCACCAACCCCCATGCCACCACCCATACACACATCCTCCACCCCCACACATAAACCCACAGGTATCCGTACCCATACACACACACACACACACACACACACACACACACCCGCCCGCCCTCATGTGCATACCCACACATACTCACCATCACACATGCCCACCTACACCCACACACAGCCACACATGCCAACTCACAACACACACATGCACCCACTCTCACACATGTGCACACACACACACATGGACATGCATACCCACACCCGCAGGCCCCGGAGGACGGGAAGGGCGACCCCCCCAGGATGCAGGCACCCGCCCCAGAGCGCCGCCAGGGCCCCGGGGAAGGCACGACCCCGCTGCACAAGGACACACCGGGGCTGGCCCGCACCAGTGGTGCACACCCGACCCCAACCCGGGGGGGGGATGCCCCTTCCAGCACCAGGGGCCCACACCCCCGCCCCACCCCACAGCCCTCCCCCCAACCCCCCCCGGGCCAGACGCACGGCCACCCCGGAACAGGCCCCCCGTACACCGGCCCCCCACAGTCAGGGTGCAGCCAGCCACCAGAGGTGCCAAGGAAAGCGAATCACCGCCCACCACCCTTCAGGTTATACTATTAATAAGCGGGGACCAGAGAGAATTGAATTCTGCCAGTTGATTACTTGAGGAGGCAGACATTCTCTCTAGGCTAATATAATCTAATAGTAAGTTATCATAGTGAGTCATGCATAAATTATTTCTTGATTTCCAATTCATGAAGATACTTTTCTTTGCGATGCATAAGGCGGTGAGAACCATGTGTGACATCCTTGCCTCTATATTTATTTCACTTAGATCACCTTATATGCAAAGTGTGGGTGAAGATGGGACACTATACCCAAGCCATGCCAACAAGTCCTCACATGTCATCCGCCAGAACTTTTGAACCGGTCCACAGGACCACATAGCATGCATATAGCTATCCAGGACGTTGCTGGTGCAGTAGGAGCAGATATTTGTGTGACTCAGGCCCATTTTGAACATCCTTTGTCTTGTGTAATGAATTCTATGTAGAACTTTATACTGTATAAGTTGTAAATTAGAGTTTTTAGTCATCTTAAAAGTGTCTAAACATATTTGTGTCCAGAAGCTTTCCTCCTTATTGATCGATTGGTCTGTCTCCCATTTTGATCTTGGAAGAGATACTGACTCATCCAGTTTTGATAATAGTCCATGCATTTTCGATATCAATTTAGGGGAACAAAGATTTAGAAACTCTGCCACCTTAACTGGTACCTCTAAATCTGTCTGATTAAAATCAAATCTTGCTTTTATTATGAATTTAAGCTGTTAGTATTCAAGATACGTTTTATCACTGATGTCGTACTGTGACACTAGTTCCTGAAATTGGATAAAATTTCCACCTTGAATAAGATGCTCTAAGTTTTTTATTCCCTTATCTTGCCATAGTGGAAAATTTAACGTCCTCTTTTGTTGCAAAATATCAGGATTATTACAAATGGGTGTGAGTTTACAGGGGACAAGTGAAGACTCCATTATTTTTTAAAAATTTCCACCAAGCTCTCAGAGAGGAGCTGATATTAATGCTTTTAAAACAGTCACGGCATTTAATACAGGGACTCATAAAAGGTAAGTCAGAGATATTTAATGACCCACAGAGAGTCTGTTCAGCATCTAACCATGGGTTTCCTAGTGGGGTTGATTTTGTCCATATAGAAACAAACTGCAGTCGATTGGCTAAAAAGTAATTTAAAAAATTTGGTAGATCTAAGCCTGCACACTCTTTGCTTTTTGAAAAGTTTTTAAACTAATCCGTGATGATTTATCCTTCCATAAAAATTTACTTTTATTTGACTCTAGAGACTGAAACCAGGCCATAGATGGTTGAGTAGGAATCATTGAGAACAAATAGTTGATTTTAGGTAGAAGCATCATTTTAATGGTTGCAACTCTTCCCTTTAATGATATAGGTAGTGTCCTCCAGCACGTAAGGTCGTCCTGTATTGTTTTTAAAAGGGGAATGTGATTTAGTCGCAATAACTCTGAGAGCCTGGGGGAAATATCTATTCCTAAATATTTAATATTACCTGATTGTATTGGAATAGTGGATGTATTTGAGAAATTACAATTTATAGATAAGACTGTTGATTTACCCCAGTTAATAGAGTAGTCTGATAATAATGAAAATTTATCAATGAGCGCCACTGTCTGAAGTAGAGATTTTTGTAAGTTTTCAAGGAAAATCAATACATCATCAGCATAAAGATTCATCTTGTGTTCTTTATGTCCAGTTTGGATACCTCTGATATCAACATTTTGTCGTATTGCTGCTAATGGTTTGATAAAGATGGTAAAAAGGGAGGGAGAGAGTGGACAACTCTGCCTAGTACCTCTCTGGAGATTAAAGCTTCGGGAAGACTGATCATTTGTTCAGACAGACACTGCTGGACAGCTATATAGTGTTTTAATCCAGTTCAAGAAAGATGAACCAAACCCGAACTTGTTTAACATCATAAAAAGAAATTTCCAGTTAACACGGTCAAAGGCTTTCTCTGCATCCAGGGACAAAATTGTAGTTTTGTGGCGGGTTTGGGAAAACCCCCACAACAGACTAAGGACAGTCAGCTCGCTACTCCTGGTTTTTTCCGCTGCACTGCTGTGATGTAATGTGCCATTCATGCATTGTGATGTTAATGTGCCATTCATGCAACCTGTCCTTACTGTGCCTCTCATATGCAAATGCTCATACCAACTGCTGTGAATGCTCTTTGATGTATTGTCTGTTGTTGGGTATATATGCTGCACGACTCTGTAACTCATTCTCTCATTCACTCATTCTTCAGCTGCTGCTGCAGACACACACTTTGTGTCTCCTCTCTGAGAGCCTGAGGAATCCCGTTCCAGCCTGCTCACACTATGGGCTGGAGCGGAGTTCCCATGAAGGCGGTATGATTTAATAAACCTGCTTAAAACCTTCACCACGCTGCTTTATTTCATGCCGCCACACTGGTGACCCGACGCTGAAAAAAACACGCTGCCAGTGAACGCAGCACCCGGCGGTGGTTCTCCGACGACAAGCGAACACGGCAGCCTGACTGATCTGCCCTCCCTTCTGCTTCAGGGAGACTTCGACGCAGAGTTTCCAGGCGAAACTCTCTGGAAACCACCCATGACGGGACAGCTGCGGAAGATTTCATGGTGAGATCTGCACGCCTAGATCGGCACATCCATGGGGGAACGGCCGCGCTCGCAGCTCCTCCACATGAGAGCGCATGCACCTCGTCCTTTCTTCGCGACGGCAACTCCCATGGCCGACGGAGCACACGTGGACCTGAACGCACCGTGACCGAGCGAGTGACAAGAGCGTCTACTTCCCTTCATCGCTCCAACACATTGAACGGGGATGATTAGGCTTCCTGACCCTGGTTCTCCTCTCCAGCTGGCCCACCCACGCACGGAGCCCCGGCACACGCACCGGGGGTTACGCGGACGGCGCACCACGCACGGGACACATACAGCCCCACTGACCGCCTTCCTTCTTCGCCGCTGCACACTGGCCATTCAGGCTTGCTCGTACACCTGAGGCACGCAGCTTGCTCACTGAATTTTATGGTCTTAGCCATGGCGCTCAACGGGAATTCAGCAGTCTGCGGTCCCCGAAGGCTTTAAGGTTGTGCCTGCACCTAAAGTCAACACGCCAAGTCCCTCTGCTTTTGTTTCTTTTTTTCTTACAGCCGCTACGCAGCCTCGCCGCTCCTGTTTTTTCTTCATGGCCGCGAGAGGAGTCAGAGACTAATTTTTCTTCTTGTGACCTCCGCACGTTCAACGGGACAGCCCCTCGACATCGCGGAGCAGCAAGCAATTTTTGCGCGGCCCGGACGATTCCACCGTCCCCGGCCGGCATTTACTACCCCCCACCCCCCTCCACCTTCGCCTGCACAGAGCTTTTCCTGCTCGCTGCCAAGCTACACTATCGAAGTCTCGGCCCCCTGCCAAGCCCTCTGGGGGGGAGCGTGTGGCGGGTTTGGGAAACCCCCCACAACAGACTAAGGACAGTCAGCTCGCTACTCCTGGTTTTTTCCGCTGCACTGCTGTGATGTAATGTGCCATTCATGCATTGTGATGTTAATGTGCCATTCATGCAACCTGTCCTTACTGTGCCTCTCATATGCAAATGCTCATACCAACTGCTGTGAATGCTCTTTGATGTATTGTCTGTTGTTGGGTATATATGCTGCACGACTCTGTAACTCATTCTCTCATTCACTCATTCTTCAGCTGCTGCTGCAGACACACACTTTGTGTCTCCTCTCTGAGAGCCTGAGGAATCCCGCTCCAGCCTGCTCACACTATGGGCTAGAGCGGAGTTCCCATGAAGGCGGTATGATTTAATAAACTCTACTTAAAACTCAACACCAACGCTACCTTTATTTTATCATCCGCCTCAGTTTCTAAGTTATTAATCTTTCAGTAGTCTATTAAATTAAATAGCCTGTGTGTATTATCAACGGAATTACCCTTTCCAGTCTTTTTGCGAGAGCTCTGCAAATTATTTTAAGATCGACATTCATAAGTGAGATGGGGTGGTGGCTGGATGGAAGCGTAGGTTCTTTTCCAGGTTTAAGGAGCAGGATAATACTAGCCAAATTCATATTTGGAGGGATTACACTATCTTCTTTAATTTGGTTCACCATTTTAAAGAAAGTAGGTGCCATCACAGGCAAGAATTATTTATAAAATTCTACTGGAAAACCATCTGGTCCCGGAGCTTTGTTGTTTGGGATGTGCTTAAGTGCCTCCTGGAGTTCGGACACCAGAAGGCTCATGGGTAATATTTCCAGTCATATCCTTAATAGAGTGGATAGTTGTTTTTTCTTTATTCAATCTAAGCTGGCTCTAAATATATTGCCCCGATTTATTACTGTGTTCAATTCAATTCAATTCAATTCAGCTTTATTTATACTGCACCACATCACAACAGAAGCCGTCTCGTGGTGCCACAGTGCAGAAAAAACCATAGTCTCTTGAGAAGTGTTCAAACATCTCAAGACGCAATCTTTGTATTAAAAACTGTGTTCTTTTGTTTATAATTTCATTTAATTCCAGCATTAATTTTCTCAGATTTGTAAGTGTCTATTCCTGTGGAGAAATGGCACAGGTCATCTCCAGTGATTTAATTTTCTGTTCTAACTCCAGTACCAGTCCTTTTTCTTTTTTATTCTTATAGACAGAGTAAGAGATTATTTTACCTCGCATGATCGCTTTTGCTCCTTCCCAAAGAACACACAGGGATATTCCTGGCACATCATTATATTCCAGATATGATTCCCATTCTTTATTAAAATAGTTAATAAATTCTTTGTCTTTTAGTAGCGATATATTAAATTTCGAGCTCCTCGTTTTCGTTGTAGCTTTCCTATTTACTAGTGTAGGAGATAGTGGATGGTGATCGCTAATAGCTTGATTTGAACATATTTCAGTGTCTGTGATGTCCCCCACAATAGAGTTACTGGCTAGAAAGAAATCTAGATGTGAATGTGAACTATGAACTGATGAAAAAAAAAGTGTATTCCTGAAGAGTGGGTGAAGAGAACTCCATTCATCGCAAAGACCAAAATCATTCATGTATTGTTTGAGAATGTCAGTAGCCTGCCATTTTTAATAATTACCCGATACAATGAGCCTGTCGATTGCAGGGTTTAATACCAGGTTGAAGTCTCCTCCTATTATGAGTGTAGTGTCCATGTACTCAGAAAGAGAGGTGAAAAAAAGTGTGAAAATAGGATGGGTCGTCAACATTTGGGCTATAAATGCTTGCAATACATAGATCCAAATTTTGAATTGAGATTTTTAATATTATAAATCTACCTTCCAGATCACTATGGTATTATTCACAACAAAGCGTATTCCTCTGTTTATCAATATAGCTCCCCCCTTTGTTTAGAATTAAAGCCAGCTGAATATTTGTGGGGAAATTCCGGGGAGGTGAGCGCATCTACAGACAACTGAGAAGCATGTGTTTCCTGTAATAAGACAAAGCCTGCCCGTAGATCCTTCAGTTGATTAAAAACTTTTAGCCTCTTCTCCCTGGTACCAATTCCATGTATGTTCCACGTGACAAACTTAAATGTGGACATGTTTTCACTAACTGGTTTTGTGCTAAATGCTAACTAAATGTGTCAATGTGATTATTTGTCTGTAATGTATGTATATGTATGTATATGTATGTTGTGTGTAAAATATATACCTACGCATGTATGCTTGGGTGTGTGCGCATGATGTCTCTGTTCCAAATGGAGTGTATGGACTTGGGTGCATGTACTTGAAGTTTTTTCCTATAAACCAGAAGTACGAAAGAAAACAGACATAAAGGTTAGTAAATGGTGAAAAAATGCAGATAACATACAACAACGACCTAACAATTTCAACAAAATTAGCTACAACAGACAAACAACAACCTCAGCAAAAAAGAAAAAAAACATTTTGACAAATGTTAACAAATTAAACTTAGATCAAATAAGAGCCCTACACACAATCACACTCTTTTTCCACCTGTAGCTAAGAAAACAAAACAGGCTCTAGAATAACCAGGGCATTATAGTTTCATCCATAAACAGCTTGCCATCTACATACAGTCTATCCACAGAGACAATAACTTGTTTACCTTCTTGGATGTTTTGTTTCCTAATGGGTAAAAGCTTCCTTCTCCTTTCCAAAATTTCCTGTGGAAATTGATCATTTAGACCATAATTGGTGTTTTTAAGCTGCCTGCCCTGCCTATGTACCAAAATTTTTTGCTTGAAATGCACAAATTTGGCAACAATGGGTCTGGGACGTTTATTCCTGGAATTTTTTTTGCCCAATTCAGTGGACTTGGTGGAAAGTAATTGATTTTGTGACTTCGGAGGATAGTTTCAGTTGCGTTGACATAAATTCACGGACCAGCTGTTCTGGATTTTCATTATTTTTGAGAACTGTTTCCTTCATTTTTTGGCTTTCTCTTTCAACAACGCCAAGCCGAGTAGTTAGTGTGTTTACTGACTTTTTTCAAGCTATTGTTTTCCTCTATGAGAGAGAGGAGCTGCACCTGACTGTACTCCAGACTCTCCTGTATGCTCTGAAATTCTTTATGAAGCAGCTCGACCAACGCCAGTCTACCGTCCGTGCTGGTAAGTTTATTCTCAATAGAGAAAAGGATGTCACTAAGCTCGGTGCCCTCCCGTGATTTCTCGGATGGTAAATTTGGAGAATCCGCTTGTCTGGGGTGCTTGGACACGGAGTTGGAGGAAGCAGGGCCAGGAGATACGTTCTCCTCCATGACACACCAGCGATAATAAAACTCGTCTATATAATTCTCAAGTTCCTCCAGCTCCGTCGAGAAGATGGCAAAATGAAATACAAATGAACAGATAATCAATTAGCAGATTAATTTCCAAAGAAAAGAAACGCTACCTGTAGAAAATTGTTGTTCATGCACGATCGACACGAGTCGCCGTTTTAGATTGTTGCGCAACCGTCTCAGAATGTCTTGAGATTACAGCGTCATGCACCCCCAGAGATCTGTCCACTCCCCGAGATCTGTCTATTATAATTTTTTAGAGTTATGTGTTTAAGGAATGTATGAGGGAGGGCTGAAAAGTTCATAGGCTGAAAAGTTCATAGTGGTCAAATTTGACCAAATGTGGTTTATTTTTCAACTGCAGGGATCCAAGCGTTGTGACACCGATGGAAAAAGTATGTGGACTGAAGGGGAGACTATGTTGAAAAATAAACCACATTTGGTCAAATTTAACCACTATGAACTTTTCAGCCCCCCCATGATGATATCACGAGAGCCTGTGCGTAAGGGTAACCTGCCCCACTATTGATATAGTGTGTCTCTCTTGTTTTACCTTGTTTTTTTATATTGATGTTCTTAATTTAATTTGTTTCATTCTAGTTTCTCTTTTTATATAGGGAACATCTGTTATGAACAAGAGCTGGAAATTAGCTGTTGGCTACAATGTGACTTTTTTACATTGATTGTTTATTAATGTACATTAACTTGCACTGTCCTTTAAAGAAATAAATTCAAATTCAAACCCCAGTATTTTACTGTATATGTGAGTTATTTCTAATAAATTTTGACACACAGAACTTATGATCTGGTTCAGTACGTACAGTCATGATTAAAGTTTTGACTACACCAGACTCAAGTGAACTATCAAATATATGATTCTTAAGTTATTTTAACATTTTGGGGGGAATTCATCACATTTTTGTCAGATTTTTAGGGTTTTACAGTGTATACTATACAGAAAAAATGCTAAATAGTGTTATGAATTATGATACAGTCCTGATCAACATCTTAAGATGGAAGAAAAATTACAAGTACTGTATTTGCATTTTGTGCTGGTGGATCATAGTCAGGTTGTAAGATTCAAGATTCAAAGATTTTGTTTGTCAGTACTACTATACATACAGGACATACAGGAGAATGGAAATGCCGTTTCTCTTTCAGTGGTGTGTGCAATAATAAAAAAAGGAATAAGGCTGAAAGAACAACATTAGTCTATGTACAATAATGCTACCCACAGTGCAAATAACAACAAAAGATAAAACCCAGACATCCCGTAGTTTAAATAAAGATAAACGATAAACCCAGCAATCCTATATACAGAAAAAAGTAGAGCGGTAATACTCGGAGTTGCAAGTTTGATGTGGTAGTGTAGGTGCAGACAGTGACAGATTGGACTGCACATGATCAATATTGCAATAACAGACAGCAGCAGATATGGCATTTGTGCAAATTGTTGCAGTAAGGTGCAGAGACATAGAGCAGCAAATGTATTACTGTTGGTGTGCCAATTTTTCTGTGCAAACAGCTGAGCTAGTTATTGTGCAGATGAATGTGTTATGGTCAGGGGTGAGTGGACAAAGTTCAGGGTCATAATGGCCTGATGAACAAAGCTGTTAAGCAGTCTTGTGGAGCGGGCCCGGGGGCTCTGGTACCTTTTTCCCGAGGGCAGGGGGCTGAAGAGGGAGTGTGAGGGGTGGGAGGTGTCGCCTGCAATTAGTAGAGCTT
Organism: Pholidichthys leucotaenia; assembly: GCA_020510985.1. Taxonomy (NCBI): domain Eukaryota; kingdom Metazoa; phylum Chordata; class Actinopteri; order Cichliformes; family Pholidichthyidae; genus Pholidichthys; species Pholidichthys leucotaenia. The sequence continues at coordinate 176,604,916 of CM035844.1, read as the reverse complement.
CAAAATGCAAAAAGAAAAAATGGGAGCAAAGAGACAAAAAATATACTGTAGAGTAGAGAATTTATTGGGCAGTGCGGTGGCGCAGTGGTTATCACTGCGGCAGCACAGCAACTCACCCTTGGCCATGGGATCCCTGGTTCGATCCCAGCCCCTGACCAACAGTGATCTATGTGGAGTTTGCATGTTCTCCCCGTATCTGCGTGGGTTTACTCCGGGATTTCTCTGGTTTCCTCCCACATGCCAAAAACATGCAGGTTAGGTTAATTGGAGACTCTAAAGTGACCCTAGGTGTGAATGTGTGTGTGAATGGCTAAGGGATAGCGCCGTACCGTGGCTGCTTCATCCATCCAGGTGGATGCCCTCAATTTCCCCTCTGGGGATCAATAAAGTATACAAAATCAAAAAAAAAAATTATTGAAAGCTGCATTTAATCTCAAACAGGCTGTTCATCAGCAAATTAAAGATTTAAGACCATAGCCCAGCTCCCCAACAAAAACAAACAAACAAAAACAATCAATCAGAATTAAAACAGTCAAAAAAGGGCTCAGAAGTGAGTAGCTCCACCATTCTTGTTGATCACTTCAAAAATTAGTTTAGGCATGCTTGATGTGAGTGTTTCCAGGAGGCTGTGGGAACATTGCATGTGGTAATAAAGATAGCTTCAGGAAGGGTATCCGCAGTCTGGAATTGGTGCCTGTTTTTGAAAACGTCCCTTGCCATCCATCCCCAGATGCTCTAGATGGGATTTAGATCAGGGGAACATGAAGAATGGTCCAAAAGAGCCATGTTATTCACCCAGAAGTAGTTCTTCATCAGGCGTGCGTTGTGAACTGCAGTGCTGATGTACTGTACCACGTGAGTTCTGCTTAATTTTAAACCCAATGCACAAATAGCCCCATTTATCTGACTTGCAAATCATTTATTTAATTGCAGTGCTCTTGGCTGTCTTCCCAGTGCTTGATTTCCTCTGATTTGAGTGAAAAAGCACCTTTGGTGGTGCTGACTGTGACTGCAGGTGAACTGTGTTGAACAGTGTGCAGTCTCTGAGACTAAATACTGTAACTGACTTGAGAGTCAATCGCTCCCAACTGTGGGGTTTGCATCTGGCTTTGAGATTCTGTAGTTGTGCTGTGTGTCACAAAAAGTGTTAAGAAAAAAAATCAATACACAAAAGTTTTTAAGCCCAACTGTGGCGGAGTTGAGTGAATGACTGAAACTGTAAATTGCAACGGACTGCTGTGAACACTGTGATTACTGTTCCATTGAGCTCTGTGCACGTCAACATTAATAAAGGAATAAGGGATAAATAAATGGCAGTGTTAACAGTTGGATTTTTATTTCCCAAGTCTCCACAGTATTTTTTTTCTTCTCACACCTTCCCTTTGATTTGGATACGTTCCCTTGCAATACATCCACCCACGCAGGACTGCAATGACTCTAAACGCTTTGGCTAATGGGACATCTTCCTCCTCTTGTTTCTGCTCACTCAGCACATTACTATCAACTTAATTGAATAATCAATAATCTAATGAAGACTGGAGGCTGCATTTAGAAAGTGCTGAAACACTATAGCCATTTAAGATACAGAAAGATCTGTAGTGGGTGACTGGCCGGCCTCCAGCTTCCTTTTGTTATACAACCTTATAATTCTCTAATCTTGATTATGGTTCTTTAGGGAGGTTTTCCTGCTACCTCATTTTCTCATTTGTTAGATCCCTTTTATTTCAGTCTTTAAAACAATGAATTAAAATTTCAAGCCCTCTGGGTGTAAAATGATTCCACCTTCTAGGGTGAATTTTAAAACATTGAAACAGTGCCTTAATTGGACTTTTTTTTCTCAGTGCAGAGTGCACAATGCATTTCAGTTTGAGCTATTTTCTGTAATTTAGGTAATATTGAGAGAACATGGTGTTAAGTGTTGCTGTCCAGGAGAATATTTTAAGAGATCAGTGGGCTGTAGCATGGAGTTGGCGGGCCAACTGTGTCTGAAAAAAAAAAAGAAAACTGAATCAAGGATGATTAATGAAAACCATATTGCAATTTCTCCATTCAACCATTCACTTATTCATGTCAACAAGTAATTGAACATTAATATACCAATATGCCACAGCTTTAACTTGCAGGATATTCCAACATAGTTTAATAAGACTCTTTTAATGTCAACATATTGCAGATTTAGCACCTGGACGATGTAGCGTACCCATGGTAACCAAGGAGATATCACAGAAGCTTGAAGAAAAATGAAGATTTCAATTGACCTGTCATTCTAGATTACAGTGTGTCTAGCCCAGATGCCATATTTCTTTATACCACCATATATGACATTGTCAGAAAGTCACTTTACTTTTACTTATTTTGTTAGGCCCAAGTTTGTGTTTGGAAGCTGGTCTATTCTTTCTATTACTGAACAGAGACTGCATAATATCTAACCGTTGCCTAGGAGAGGATTTTTTGTTGTGCACCAGTAACTGATACAGTCACACTGCACTCATACTGATATCACGACTGACATACGCACACTGGTCTCTCTCCTTCTGCTTTGTTATGTGTATTTGTAACTTGTCTGCTAAGTGTGCATTGAGGGTTTTTTTTCTATGTGATCATAATCTTGCTCTCCCTCTCCCTCTTTACCCCCACTGTATTAGGCGCCTGTCGGCTGCCACTTCATTAGTGAGCGCTTAACATGAGCGCACCTAATGTCAAGTCAAATTCCTCGTATGTGTAAACATGCTTGGCAATAAAGTTCATTCTGATTCTGATTCTGATTCTGAATTTCTAAACTAGCATTTGATGGGTTGACCCCTCTTTGTGCTCTGAATAAAGAAGTAAATCTAAGGCAAACAACACAGAAACTTCTTGTAAAAAAATAAGTCAGAGCAGAGGTAGACTTGGTTTTTTTTGGTTTTTTCCCCCCTCTGGAACACCTCTATAGGGTATGCAATTGCTTAGATCTCACTGCTTTGGATTTTATAAAGGAAGTGCGCCAGATTTACCAATATTGTCATTAGTAGTTGTATTTATCGCTGTCTTAGCCACAGCAACAAACACAACTAGCTAATTGGAGTTACTGAACTGATCTCTTTGTACCCATGCTGACAGAGTCGAGGTGCAGGTAGGGCAGTAGCCTCCATCTGTCCATTTGTCTGTTTGTCTGTCCGGACTGTAACTTGAGAAAGAATGACACTAGGGTCACCAAACTTGATATATGGGTGAACCTCAGACTTATCATGGATCTTACCCACCACACACTGCAGGTTTCCAGTGCTAGAGGAAGCAAAGCCGCCCCAGAGCAAAGCCGCCCCAGAGTCACTGCCATGCTTCACTTTAGGCATGGTGTTCTTTTCAGCATGTGCTTCATTCTTCATCTTCCAAACATACAGCTGATCCATTGGCCCGAAAAGTTGGCTCCAATTTGCTCAAACCTATATTAATAAGCCAAAGAGATCTTGGGATTCTGTTCCAGGGAGCAATGAAACAAAACTGGAACTTTCTGGGCCTATGGATCAGTAGTATGTCTGGAGGAGGAAGAATGAAGCATGCGCTGAAAAGAACACCATGCCTACAGTGAAGCATGGCAGTGGCTCAGTGATGCTCTGGGGCTGCTTCTCTTCCTCTGGCACTGGAAACTTGAAGCGTGTGGTGGGCAAGATGGATTCAGTGAAGTATCAAGAAATCCTGGGAGAAAATGTCATGCTGTCTGTGAGGAAGCTGAAGCTTGGGCATCATACGACCTTCCAACAGGACAATGATCCCAAGCATACCTCAAAGTCCACCAAGGCTTGGTTCCTGGCAGATACTAGAGTGGCCATCACAGTCGCCTGACTTGAACCCCACTGAAAATCTATGGTGGGATTTGAAAAAGGGGGTTGCAGCACACAAACCTAAGAATATTAGTAAAGTGGAGGTCTTTGCCCATGAGGAATGGGCTAAGATTCCTCAGCAATACTGCCAGAAGCTGGTGTCTGGCTATGCATCACTTTTGCAGCAGGTCATAACAGCAAAAGGGTGCTTCACTAAGCACTAAATATGCTTGTCATGAAGGGGTTGAATAATTTTGAAACTGCAGTAGTCATTAAAAGTGGCAATTTGTGCTGAATTTGGAGAAGCCATTTGTTATATTAGTTGTGTTGAGCTATTTCAATTCTTCTTTTTTGATTTGTTTATTGCAAATAAATGCTAGTTTGTACATTTTGCCAATAAAGCCAATTTGCAGTGGGGGTTGAATAATTTTGATTGTAACTGTAACTCTTTGTGTACTTTGGGTGCCTCTGGGGGTATTTTTAAAATGTGACAAATCATGCACTCTGCTTTGAAATTTAGCTGCCCAAGAAGTTTATGTTACTGAGTTAAAGTTTATTACAATAATGTCAGTTTCTTAGCTCTAATTAGCAAGCAACTGTGTCTATGTATTGCTCGCACTCAGAGAATACAGCTTTTCTTTCTTTCTTTCTTTCTTTCTTTCTTTCTTTCTTTCTTTCTTTCTTTCTTTCTTTCTTTTAATCAATCAATCAATCAATCAATCATGCTAACTTTGGAGTGGTGGCCTAGTGGCAGCGTATCCATCCCACAGCTGGGAGATTGTGGGTTCAAGCTCTAGTCTGTCATGCGCGCCTCTACGAGGCGCAGAGAGGACAGATCCACACGCAGGGTGTGTTGAAGACATTTCTTAACAAAAAGGCAACAAAAACGTCCAAAGTGCCCACAAAACAAAAATGCAAACAAGAGAGACTTACAGTACATGATGACCTCAGATCTAGACGCACTCTGGAGAAGGGAAAACTTCAGAGGCTAAACGTGTAGGGAGTAGACAAAGCAAGACAATGTAATTTAGCCGCACAGCACAGTGAGAGTGTATGGCTTAAATAACCGGAGGTGAATGCAGAGTGACGAGCAACAGGTGTGGCCAGGAGCAAGCAGAGCTAATACTAAAATCACTCACAGCGGAGGTGAACTGGGGAAACAGGCTGTGAGGGGAAGATGGATGAGTCTGGGAATAGAAGAATAAGTGGCCCTGTCACAGAGAAGGCAAAATAGTCTCAAAGAACATGACTAGACAACATAGCAATACTGACACATAAATAATACAGTAAATGGCACTGTAGAGGGTAAAAGGGAAGGATGTGGAGGCGAGGTATGAACGTAGGTTGACACAGATTCTTTATTGAACCCTCTAACATAAATGTACAGCCTGTGGCTCCCATCGTAGACCGCTGGGGCCGAGTTCTGTAGAAGCCTAGAAGAAGCCTTGAAGAAGAAGCCTCCCCAACTCTCTCTGCATTCCGCTTATATAGCTTTAATACTCATGCATAGAGGTTCAGGTTCAGGTTCAGGTTCAGAGAGCTGGGCTGGTGCATATTACATGGGGTTTGACAAAGGCAATGTGTGGCACAATTATCCTAACACATGTTACCCTCATAACAATACATTCGCCTCCCTGCGCTGCATCTTAGAGCAGCAGGTGGCAAAGGTGCCTTATAGTCTGGTCTAATTACCCTGTGGGGGGCTACCCTTCTCAGTCCATTGTTCAGCCCCTCTCTCTGCTTCTGGGTGTAAGATAATTTCCACCTGCAGTGTCTAGTGTCACCACAGCATGAAAAATAATCAGGACACAGAACACAAAAAGACACCACAACGCTTAGAAAAAACACAGGAAAGATACATAAATAAATTGAGAGACTGAGCCCGGTAGAACCCATGCTCAGTCCTGTGACACTAGTCAGGTCTTGCCAAAAAACAGATAAAAATGGTACTTTCTGTCTTCTAGCTTGGTGTTCACCATAAATAGAATGGGGGAAGTACAAAACCAGTGTATTCCTTGTGTCAGTCCCAAGCCCAGTAAATGGGGAGGGTTACATCAGAAAGGGCATCTGGCATAAAATCCTTGCCAAATCAAATTTGTGTACCCATACTCCATGGTGGCGACCCACAATCTCCCAGCTGTGGGACGGATGTGCTGCCACTAGGCCACCACTCTAAAGTTAGCATGATTGATTGACTGATTGATTGATTGATTGATTGACTGATTGAAAGAAAGAAAGAAAAGTTGCATTCTCTGAATGTAAGCAATACATAGACACGGTTAGTTGCTAATGAGAGCTACTTGATGATATATCTGTTGTGTCCATAATGTTGGGAATGACGAGTGAGACTTGCCTCGGTTAACAGGGTTTATTCAGGATATAAAACCAACTATATACAAAGGCTTACACCACACTCCTGCTGGCCAGGTGGTGTCACGACGAAAGAGGCAGAGCCTCTTCCGCCCACTCTTTCATACCCCGGGCGGCATCACCACCGGAAACCGGTAATAGCCACCCTGGTCTGTCCCATGACCAACCCGGTCGCCATTTTACTAATACCAGTCAAAATACAGGTTCAGGTTCAGGTTCAGGTTACTTTATTTGTACCCGTAGGTAGATTTGTTTTGCAGTCTGGTGACATCCATATTTACAAGCCACAAATTACATTCAACATAGACACAAACACAGGCACACATGAAGCTGACTATAAACATGATAAAAATACTCAAGGCTCCATCAATCAGGGTATAAAAAGACAAAGAGATGGGAGAAAAACCAGAGGTAAGAGAGGAGGGTCATATTAAAAGTTAAAAACTAGTCAAAGAGGTTAAAAACTCAAAGGTCTAAAACCCAATAAAATATTTAGAACCCAAGTGACATCCTACAAAAATAAGTAAATATAGAATGGAGTTAATAAATAGGTACCTAAATTATGTGCAATATATTGTTACAGCTTGTTCAACTCTTTGACAGCAGCAGGAACAAAGCTGTTTTTGTAGCGCTGGGTTTTACTTTTTGGGACAGCAAACCTCCGTCTTGAGGGAAGAAGCTGAAAGTTGCAGTGCAAAGGGTGGGAATCATCATTTAAAATGGAGGTAGCCATCCTCTGTACTTGTCTGGTTTACAGGGATGTCAGGCTCAGCTGTGACTCACCAAGCAAACGACTGGACCATCTAACTACCTGATCCAAGGATTTCCTCTGTTTCAGTTTTATCTGACCAAACCATGACACTAAAGAAAAGGCTAAAACAGATTCAATAAAAGCCCGATAAAACATTGTCATAATGGTTCGGTCAATTTGGAAGCGTGCAAGTTTTCTCAAGCAATGCAAATGTTGCTGACCCTTTTTGCACACCCTTTCACAGTTCTCTTCAAAGTTTAAATTATTATCAATAATCGTCCCAAGATATTTGTAGGATTGTACATATTCGGTGGTCTGGCCTTTTAGTACGGTGACTTTGTGCGTGGGAGTTTTCCTCCTAAAGTCAATAATCATGTCTTTAGTTTTTGTTGTATTCAGCTGCAGGTAGGAATCCTCACACCAGTGAACAAAATCATCAACTACTGGGCCGCGGCCACTCTCACCATCCTGGAGGAGACTGACAATAACTGAGTCATCAGCATACTTTATAATGTGTCTGTTGTCATGTCTGCTCCGACACATGTTTGTGTACAGGATGAAGAGTAGTGGTGACAACACACACCCCTGAGGAGAGCCAGTAAAAGAGCACTTTAGGTCAGACAATGTACCATTGACCCTTACTCTCTGCGTCCTGTTGGTTAAGAAATCCAGAATCCAACCCACCAGATTATTGCTCAAATCAAATTGTTGCAGGAGCCTTTTAACTAAAATATGAGGTTGGATTGTATTAAAGGCGGAGGAAAAGTCCACAAATAAAAGCCTGGCGTGTGTCCCATTAAAATCCAGATGTTTAAAAAGCACGTTAAACAGAGTGACAGTGGCATCCTCCACTCCTCTGTGAGGCCTATAGGCAAACTGCAGAGGATCCAATGCATGCTCAGTCTGCTTTAGGACCTCACATCTGACCAGTTTTTCAAAAATTTTCATTAAAATTGAAGTCAAAGCAACTGGTGTAAAGTCGTTTACCATTTTAGGACAGCTGGATTTTGGAACGGGAACAACCACGGCTTCTTTCCAGATCTTAGGCACATGTTGTGTCTGTAAGGACTTATTGAAAATGTAATGAAATATAGGACTCAGTTCATGTGCACAGGACTTTACCAAGCGCCCACATATATTATCAGGGCCCTGACTTTTGTTCACTTTTACAGCGCAGAACTCCCTTTTAACATCCTGCACCTCAATATTAAAGTGCTGATTGTCTTTGAGTTTCTGTTTCAAATCTTGGGTTTCTGTGCTAAAATCAAAGGAGTCAAAATGACCATAAAAACAATTAAGAGCATTAGCCAGCTCTGTGTCTGAATTAAAACCATCTAAAAACACACGATTACTGCGCTCTGTGCTCTGAAGGCCTGCAATAGTTTTCATACTGGCCCAGGCTGAACCAAGTTTCTTTGTTGCCATCTTGCTTTCCAATTCTGATTTATAATTCTGTTTTGCTCTTAAAATTTCGGCGTTCAGCTCTTTTGTGGCAACCTGTAGCTCAGAAACAGACCCCTGTTTAAAGGCAAGTGCTTTCCTCTGTAAGCAGGATTTAACTGATTTTGTAACCCATGGCTTGTTGTTGGGATATATTTTGACACGTTTACGTGGAACGATCTTATTTTTACAGAAAGACATGTACGAGCATGTGACGTCCACCAAAGAGTAATTACAGACATAAAATCCCCCCCCCCCCAAAAAAATGCCAGGCACACAAATAGCCCACCCAAATTTATCACCCGAGACACGCACTAATCAAAACATATGTACAGAAATAAACAAAACACCTATCCAGTCACACAACTAAGGCTGGGGGGCCAGGTAGACCACTAGCGCCCCCATACGGTTGAGCGGGTTATTCTGCCTCTGAAAAGAGAACATACAAATCAGAACAATAAAAGCCATGTTTCTAACTAAAAATAATCCCACAACAACACTAAACACACACAGAAATAAAATCACAAGACAAACTCAATCAGCAGTCCCCACCCCAACTCCCACCCCACCATGGATACACAGAGTAAAGTAAAACAACATAGGGGTATTCAATCAAAATAATCCAAACAAATCAGGCAGGCTCAAATTTATCAATTAAACAAAACACACAGAGCCGCCACTAATTTGACTACGAAATTTAGCACCCAGACCTCAAATATCCAGCAATTAATCTCAAACACAGGGGAAAACAGGCGTCACACCACACAGGTTATCAAAATTATCATGCAAACACTGAAAAACACAGGTTCGCAACCAAACAACATATTATCCCTACTAATTCATTCCCTTCTCCTCCCCCCTTTTTTTAAACTCAATTTACTGGGGCACCAAATAGAAACCAATAACAAAACAGGACTGAAGAGGACATAACACACAAGCAAAATAAAACCCTCAGTCCCCGGATGGATCCCTCTCAAGGCGTCTCTATCTCTTCACCTCAGGGCTCCTGCTGGGCTGTCTCCTCTCCACCTCTGGCAGCCACAGATCCCTCGGGTGTCTCCAGACATAAATAGACCTGCGCCCATCTGCCTCCATCCGACTGGGCTCCACCTGGAACCGCCTCTGGTCGTCCCGCTGTTCGCGTGGACTGTGATCTTTACGTACTTGAGCCTCAACCTTGGTCTTTGAGGGAGCCCACTTCCTCTTATTCAGATCACTGATCCTGCGACAGGCCCCGGACTCCAGTCACTCCGTCTCGCGGGCCCTCCTGGGTCTCCTCTTGGCAGGTCGTCGTTGGGAAATCTTTACGATAACCACACTCCGTGGTCTATCCCCATTTTCTCCCGGCGTTGGCACCTTGTCCTGATGAGCCTCATTGGGGGTCCCGCCATGCCGTCCGGCACCCTCGTCCAGGGCAGCCTGCATGACAGCATTGGGTCCATCCTGAGACGGCTCTGTGCGTCCCAGTGTGTGCTCTCCCAAAGTCACTTTGTCCATCCAGTCTGAATCCCACACCTCAGCACCCTCCACGGCAGGAACAGGTCAGCCCCACAGTCCACATTCAGACCATTCTTTACCCGAAACGTTCGTAATGGAGAACCCAAGACTGTAAAATAGGTTACAACCCATAACGTTAACACTGGATGCAGAAACGTTAATGCGAACACTGGGCGCCACACTGTTCTTATACCGGGCCTCCATCTCAGCATAGCCCAAAATAGCCAACCTGTTCTGCCCATAACCATAAAACACTTCCTGTTGCCTTCTTATCTGTCGGTGGGGAAACAGTCTCTCCATGGTTTCCAGATTCAGGACAGAAATCACCGCTCCTGTGTCCACTAGGAGCGGAATCTCGATGCCATCTAACGTGACGGTGTAGCCGATCCTCCTTGTCATCTCTGGGGAGACGGTATGCACAATGTTGGAGTCTTCTGCGCAGCACCTGGTTCTCTCCCACGGCTCCTGCGTACAAAGTTTTTGCACACCCTGGCAAAATGATTTAAAATCCCACAATTGCCACAACCCTTTCCTTTCACCGGGCACACTCTGGACTTATAGCGGTGCTCAGTGAACCCACATTCATAACATTTTGGCGTACCAGGGGCAGACTCTATCCTGACCACGGAGGCAAAATCATCCTCTCCGCATTCACCATCACAAGGGTCCAGGCTCAGTGTCTTTGCGCAAGACTCATTCTTCTCCAGAGAGGCCCCTTCAGTAAGGCCTCTTGCAATGGTCTCTGCTGCCTCAAACTATTGGGCAAGCTCGACAGCCTCAGCTAACGTCATCTCCCCTGGGTGTGTTAACAACCTGCACCGGGCTGCCGGGCAACAGATGTGCTCTGCCAGCTGGTCCCGAATCATCTAGTCCTCCAGGACCCCAAACCTGCATTCTCTCGCCAGCTCGCGGAGGTCTGCCACGAATCTTCGCACAGGCTCTCCCGACCGCTGGCGGTACTGTCGAAACTGAATGCGCTTCATGGTGATGTTCTCCGGCGCCTTAAAGTACCGCACCATTAGCTGCACCACCTTGTCGAAACTGTCAGGACCTCCAAGGTTCTCCAAAATCCTCTGCCCTTCCATTCCCAAATTATGTACCAACACAGCTCGCGTTCAGAGCTTCTCCATCTCGCCCAGGTTTAGGACAATGAGATAGTTGGTGAAGGCAGCGAACCAATGAGGCCACGGCACGAGGGGCTCGCCCGGGGCCTCGAGAAATGGCCGAAAGCTAGCAACAGAGCGTTCCATTACCGCTTTTACCTCGTCGCCAAATGTTGTGTCCATAATGTTGGGAATGACGAGTGAGACTTGCCTCGGTAAACAGGGTTTATTCAGGATATAAAACCAACTATATACAAAGGCTTACGGCACACTCCTGCTGGCCAGGTGGCTTCACGACGAAAGAGGCAGAGCCTCTTCCGCCCACTCTTTTATACCCCGGGCGGCGTCACCACCGGAAACCGATAGTAGCCACCCCGCTCTGTCCCATGACCAATCCGGCTGCCATCTTACTAATACCAGCCAAAATACAGACATAACAATATCTATGGCTAGTATTTCTTTACATCCATCTTTGAGCTTTCAGAGGTTACAAAGAGAGCACGTACAAAGCATGTCCATCAAAACACACACAGAATATTAGTTATTATGTCATTTATTCCTTTACAGAGTATAAATCCAAGGATTAAAGCTTAACTTTACCAAGCATAGATCTGACACATTTTAGTTGCTATGCACTTCTTATCAGACAGCAACAATATGCTAATTTAACATTTCCTCGGGCTGTTTGAATCTCAGAAATGACTACACCACAAGTAGAAACTAAGAGGTAATCAGCTGTCCAGTAATGGCCACCACTGCAGACATTTCAGCATTGTGCAATTTGTCAGAAGCCCCTAATGAAAATGCTACAGTGGCACACTGATTTTTTTTTTTTGTTGTTGTTGTTGATGTAGTTGCAGATACATGGAACAAATTAAAGGAGAAGAAACACACTAAAAATAAAACAAGATGAAACCAAAAGGTAGTGCAGCTTGCATGATTAAAAAAAGGCACAAATATAATCTTTTCACATAACAACAAGTTTAGGAAAGTGTAATTTTTCAGTGCTCTTGGCAAAAGACCATAAAAGTCAGTCCAGCATCTGAAAAGGAAGGATTATGGTATTTAGGGCCATGTTGTGTATTTTGTGCACCAAAGTAACAAGCTTCTCCTGAATATGAATGCATTCAAACAATACAATGCAGAACAATGGCTGTTTCTGCCCGTGGGAATTGTTGTGGTGGTAGCATATGAGCTGCAATGTTTCAGCAGCAGAGATTCGGTCAACACAGGTTCTTAGGCGTCTTTCCACGCTTGTTAGGTAAGATACCTGTGGGAGGATTTTCCCTTTAAAACCCTGAGCATGTCTCACGAAAGCCACAGAAGCTCCTGGTCACACTCTTTTCATCCCTGTCATGTTCATGAGGCCCAGCTAATGAACCACATTCTGCTTCTGTTCTATATATCTCATTCATATTGTAATACTGCGTCAAGGGAATTCAAACCAGAAGCCCTCACATTTAGGTTGTGTATAATGTGAGTAGTGATTAAACAGCTCTGACATGCACATCATCTGACAATAAAAGTGGTGCTTGCATACATCCTTGAGGGTGATGGAGGTAGAGGACGGAATGAATGACAACACACGAGGCGTTCCTCAGAAAAAGAAGCACTCACTTGTGCCAAATTGCATCAGCCTTGTTTTGATTTTTGCTTCAAAATGGCTCACAAGCCAAAACTCCCTGTAAAAAAATTATAAACAGGGTGATTTTGTAAGGTAATGTACTGTTCTGTTTGAATGCAGTTCTGCACTTTTTTGCTTTGAGGAAAAAAGTAACAGCCAGCTATTTTCTTGATATTCAGATTTTTTTTTTTCCAATAAAGAGAACATGCTCATTGAGGATGGTGCTATGTGCATTTTAATGTTCATGAGAGTAGAGTAGTTATTAACTACTTCTGGCCATCATTCATCTTCAGAGTAGTTATTAAAATTTGAACACTGGATTACTTCAATGACCCTGTGGTGCAAGCAGCAAGAGCTGATATCTTGTCATAGTTCATAACTTATTGAGGATACATTAGTAGGATGTGTAGTCATGTTTTACTGTATTAAACTGAGTGTTGTGATGAGAACTGGGACTCTAAACTAGATAGCAGCAATGTAGTATTACAATGCTGTAATTTTAGCAGTAAAGCGAGTACTTCATAGAGCGGTGATGCTGATGAAACGATTTTTGGAGTTGCCAGTTTTTTGATTAATGTTATCAAAAATCAGGGTTTGCCTCTGTCATTAGTGATGTTTAACGATGTTTATCGACAATTAGCAACTTTTGCATGGATATCAGAGTGCTGGCCTAGTGGTAGAGCATCTGCCCAACAACTGGGAGGTCGTGTGGTCAGGCCCTAGCTGGGTCATACCAAAGACCATGAAAAAAATCCTAAAAATCCTGGCCAAATCAATATGCAGATAATCCCAGTATCAGGTGATGATAAACTGTGGCAATCTCACATCACACCCATTTTTTCTAATCTTCATTGGCTCCCTGTTAATTTTAGAGTTCAGTTTAAAATTCTGGTATTAACTTTTGAGCCTTGCATGGTCTGACACCTCCCTACATTCCAGACCTCATGCAGCCATACTCCTCTCAGCTCCTCAGGTCCTCTGGTCAGCTTTTATTAGCGGTACCTCGGACTTATTTTAAAACAAGTGGCGATCGAGCTTTTCAAGCTGCAGCACCAAAGTTGTGGAACTCTCTATCCCCTTCAGTCCATTTGACTGACTCTGAGGTTATTTTTGGGAAGCAAATTAAAACAGCGTTATTCCGACAGGCCTTTAGGTAGGAGGAAGGGGGGGTCATTTGTTGGTTTATTTGTTTTATTTTACTTTATTTATTTGTTATAATCTATTCTTAACCTATGCTTTATTTTATCACTGTAAATTTTATTCTTTTAATTTGTATTTCTTTGTCATTTAACCCCTTGTTTCTGTACTTTATTTCATGTAAAGCACTTTGTGACTTTTGTCTGTGGTAAGTGCGATACAAATAAAGTTATTATTATTATTATTATTATTATTATTATTATCCCAAAAAGGAGTAGTTGAAGGAAAACAAAACAAAATCACATTTGCATTTGTATGAATGTTTGAGAAAGTGTTTACAAAAGACAATTGCCGAACAATAGTGACTGTTAGCAAATGTCACTGACAGTGTTTGTGATGATTAGTAACTAATTGCCACTGTTTGGGAATGTTTGGGACCGATGGCCAATTCCAGATAAAATACCAAGTGAATGGCAGGCAAAACTTCAATCCAACCCTATAAAAATGTTGAGCAAACCCTCCCCAGCATTCAGATTTCAAGGGTTTGTAAAGGTTCTTAAACAGTTGCTAGTGTTCACTACTTTGCAAACCAAAAAGAACTTTAGGACATGTGTTTCAAACATTGTCAAATGCTTACAACTATTTTGCAAATATTTTTTTTTGTTACTTATTTGTACCCGTAGGTAGACTTGGTTTGCAGTCTGGTGACAAGCCACCGGCTGCTGGTCGCTGCGTGCGCGAGCGCCCTAAACCTACATGTTTTTGGTATGCGGGAGGAAACCGGAGAAATCCCGGAGTAAACCCACGCAACACGGGGAGAACATGCAAACTCCACACAGCTCACTGTTGGTCGGGGGCTGGGGTCGAACCCACGATCTCATGATCCCCGCGGTCCCCCGGCCGAGGGTAAAACTGTGCTGCCACAGTGCTAAACCACTGCACCACCGTGCAGCCCCTTTGCACCTGCTTGCAGAAAGATTCCTCAAGAAAAACTATTTGTGACCTTAAAAACTGTTTGCAAATGTCAGAGAAGCGTTTGCTCCTCTGGAGAAAAGGAGAGGACCCACTCGCCAGGCGAATCTGGTAAACCATGATTTATTAATGGGCAGAAAATAACACTGTGTGAGGGCAGAAGCGAAATTAAATAATAAGCCAAACAGTGTGGAGAAACAAATAACACTGGTCAACACCAAATTTATTGTCGAATTTTTTTTTTTTAGCTGATTTAGGACAATTTTTATGTGTTGAATCCAAAAATCACATTGGTTTTGCTCAATCAGGTCAACTTTTTGAATTATGGCCACATGTTGTTTTATACGTTTTTGTTTACATGTACGGGTATTTTCGCTTTTTATGATGCAAAATTCTTTTTTATGTCTTAAAATTCTCTGAATTTTGAACACTGATGATGTAGCATTCAATTTAGAATCAGAATCAGAATCAGATCAGATTTATTACCATTGTTCATGTAGTACACAAACTAGGAATTTGTCTCGGTGCCATGCTGCAACATTAAAAACATGATGAGATAAAGAGATAAGCTAAAAAACTAAAGGGCTAAAAACATGTAATAAGTGTAGAATACTAAGTAATAATAATAATAATAATAATAATAATAATGAGTAATACTAGTCAAGGCAGTTTTAAATAAATTAGCAAGTAGCAGATAATATGGGGTACCACAGTGCAGTCGATAATGCACCAGAAAAACAGTGATGAATGACATGAGTCTGGTTGAGCTGCTGTATATAGTGCACGAGAGTCAACAAGTCACTAATAAGTCACTAATAAGTCAATAATAAGTTACATGTACTTACCTTAATATAAAGGTAAGTACATGCACAGTACTAAGTAAGTACTAAGTAAGTACAGGTTTTTACTTAGCACCTGATCGAGAGAAACAGATGTCATTTTTGGATTCAGCGGTGCAAAATTGTCTTAAATCAGTTGAAAAACACAGACAACTTAGAAAAAAGTTTTTTTTGTAGCCCTGTGTAACAGAACGTCGCAGTAAATAACACAGACTGAAAAGGCACATATACAGTGGTGTGAAAAAATGTTTGCCCCCTTCCTGATTTCTCATTTTGTTGTATGTTTGTTACACTTAAATGTTTCAGATCATCAAACAAATTTAAATATTAGACAAAGATAACACAAGTAAACACAAAATGCAGCTTTTAAATGAAGATGTTTGTTATTAAGGGTAAAAAAAATCCAAACCTACATGGCCCTGTGTGAAAAAGTGATCCCCCCCCCCCGTTAAAACATAAATTAACTGTGGTTTATCACATCTTTGGAAAGCTGAGTTCAATTTCCCTAGCTACACCCAGGCCTGATTACTACCACACTTGTTCTCTATCAAGAAATCACTTAAATAGGACCTGCCTGACAAAGTGAAGTAGACCAAAAGATCCTCAAAAGCTAGACATCATGCTGCAATCCAAAGAAATTTAGGAACAAATGAGAAACAAAGGAACTGAGATCTATCAGTCTGGAAAGGGTTATAAAGCCATTTCTAAAGCTTTGGGACTCCAGCAAACCACAGTGAGAGCCATTATCCACAAATGGCGAAAACATGGAACAGTGGGGAACCTTCCCAGGAGTGGCCGGCTGACTAAAATTACCCCAAGAGCACAGCGACAACCCATCCAAGAGGTCACAAAAGACCCCACAACATCCAAAGAACTGCAGGCCTCACTTGCCTCAGTTAAGGTCAGTGTTCATGACTCCACCATAAGAATGAGACTGAGCAAAAATGGCCTGTGTGGCAGAGTTCCAAGACAAAAACCACTGCTGAGCAAAAAGAACATAAAGACTCATGTCAGTTTTGTCAGAAAACATCTTGATGATCCCCAAGACTTTTGGAAAAATATTCTGTGGGCTGATGAGACAAAAGTTGAACTTTTTGGAAGGTGTGTGTCCCATTTACATCTGGCGTAAAAGTAACACAGCATTTCAGAAAAGGAACATCATACCAACAGTAAAATATGGTGGCGGTAGTGTGATGGTCTGGGGCTGTTATGCTGCTTCAGGACCTGGAAGACTTGCTGTGGTAAATGGAACCATGAATTCTGCTATCTACCAAAAAATCCTGAAGAAGAATGTCCGGCCGTCTGTTCGTGACCTCAAGCTGAAGCACACTTGGGTTCTGCAGCAGGACAATGATCCAAAACACACCAGCAAGTCCACCTCTGAATGGCGTAAGAAAAACAAAATAAAGACTTTGGAGTGGCCTAGTCAAAGTCCTGACCTGAATCCAATTGAGATGCTGTGGCATGACCATAAAAAGCTGGTTCATGTTAGAAAACCCTCCAATTACAACAATTCTGCAAAGATGAGTGGGCCAAAATTCCTCCACAGTGCTGTAAAAGACTCATTGCCAGTTTTCACAAATGCTTGATTGCAGTTGCTGCTGCTAAGGGTGGCCCAACCAGTTATTAGGTTTGGGGGGGCAATCACTTTTTCACACAGGGCCATGTAGGTTTGGATTTTTTTTTGTCCCTTAATAATAAACACCTTCATTTAAAAACTGCATTTTGTGTTTACTTGTGTTATCTTTGTCTAATATTTAAATTTGTTTGATGATCTGAAACATTTAAGTGTGACAAACATACAAAAAAATGAGAAATCAGGAAGGAGGCAAACACTTTTCACACCACTGTATAGACAGAGGGATAATCATGGTAATACAACACAGGTGAGGAAAGCAATCATGACAAACGGCTGACACATGAGGAAAACAGCTGACTGGACGGGTGGGGCTGACCCACACAGAGGGGATACACACCAAACATGATAAATGAGTCAGAAAGGTGGACAGGGACTGCAGACCAGTCCAGAACCCCTACAGCAAACTGTTGTTTTTAAACCTTTTACAAACCCTGACAAAACCCAAAAATTGTAGCATTCATCAGCAATTGCTGCTCCATGAAATGCTAACAGATGGAATTGTAGTGAAGGAAAATACTCTTTGAAATAGCAGATTAATGCTGGTCAGTCTAGGTGAAACTTCTTTACTGTATTTTAAATGTGTATTTCTGACACTGAAGGGAAGTTGCCTTCACTCAGACATGACATTATTCTTTTCAGTTGTTGCTACAGAATGAACTGGCTCAAATGACTTTTTTCATGTCACTGTGTCAGACTGGTGACATAAATTCTTACTGTGACTTGACCAGGAGAGTGGCAACACTACATCTATCTTTCTGACCAATCATTGTATGCCGCTATCATCACTGCCGCCAAGATCCAACAGAAGTCAGAGGTCATCAGGAGGTGGGCCAAGAAAGTATTAATCAACCCCGGTAAACAAAAAATTATATCACAGTTATAGAAGTGTGCACAGAAAAGAGAAAAAAGGAAGAAACAACTACGAACAAGTTTGTAAAATTTCTCAAAGAAGAGCTTCAAAGCTGTTAGTTATGCAAAGAAAACCTGGGTATGTGTAAGATGTCAAGAAAAATTAGTCAATGCACCCAGCCACATGTAACCTTTACACTGCTATTATGTTAGCAAACTAGCATTACCAGGTGTCAAATGTCTGAGCATCTGTCCTCAGCGCTCAGACTTTCCTTTGTTGTTTTGAGTGTTTTCTTTGTTCATTATTTTCCTGTTAGCTCTGTTATGTTGTGTTTATGATATGAGCCCCTTTTCCTCACTCCAGACAGCCCTCTTCCCTCAGTCTATGTTTGCTTCTCAGCTGCGAGTAATTATGTTTCCTTTCTGTCTTTTGCCTTTTTCTCTCTATCTCTTTGCTCTCAGGTGTCTCTTCCAGCAGCTGAGGGCAGCTAGTCATTAGTGTCTTCCAGCCTGCCTCACACACCTGCGTCCCATCACTGTTATGTACAGTATTTATACTCAGCTTTTCCACCCAGTATTTGTCACAGCCTCATCGATGTTCAGATTAGACTTGTTTTCTACGGTCTGTCTCCCCTTCCGTTCTCTCCAGAAGTGCTCCTTGTCTTTCAACCTCTGTGTAAGTGTTCTTGTTGCATTTTTGTGTTTTCACTGTAATTTTTGGACAGTCATGTTTTTCACTTGCCAATAAATTGCCTCACTGTGGTTAAGCACCTGAGTTTGTTATTGCCCCGGAGGGGCGTTCATGATTTTTTTTTTTTCTACTTCTGGCACCACACGAGTCGGCTGCCTTTTTGCAACAGCGGCTCAATTCTGAATTTTTTTTCTTCCTCTATCTTTCCGATCCGGTGACAACTTTCTGATCCAGCGACACCTTACACACTTTATACATCACGGACACACAGATCGCCCCAAATGTCTCCCGAACCGGCGGACGGAGCCACTGTTTACAGCAGGAGACGGTACAGCAGGGAACAGCTGCTTGCACTTAATCGCCACTCGGTGCTAACGGAAAAACTCGACGTACCGGGAGAAATAAGGCAAAAACGACGTGGTTGTCGGGCTGGTGTTAGACAGCGGACAAGGAATATAAGGTACAGACCCACCCTCCCATCCGTTGTTATGGGGAATGTACGATCTATATTGGGAAAGGTAGATGATAGCTAGCGGCTATCTCCCGCTACGATAGCATATACCAGGAGTGCTCCCTCCTTTTGTTTACCGAGACGTGGCTAACTGAACTAGTAGCAGATGCTAACATTGAGCTGGAGGGTTTCCACGCGATATGGGCAGACCAAACACCAGACAGTGGCAAAGCAAGGGGCGGTGGAGTGTTGATCTATGTTAATAACAACTGGTGCAGACCGGGACACATCACTGTTAAACAACAACACTGCAGCAAAGACATCGAGTTGCTAGCTGTTAGCATGCGGCCTACCTATCTCCCGAGGGAATACTCACACATGATCTACATTGTTATTTATGCAAATCCGACGGCGAACGCTGGGACAGCGCGTGACATCATCCACTCAGTAACTGGCAGGCTGCAGACAGAACACCCAGATGCTCTTCTCCTCATCTCAGGTGATTTCAACCACGTTTCACTGTCTCCCATTCTACCCATGTTTACCCAGTATGTCACATGCCACACTAGAGACAATAAAACACTGGACTTATTCTATGCAAACACTAAGGAGACGTACACCTCATCACAACTCCCCCCACTCGGGAGATCGGCTGGTGTACAAACCGCTAGTGCACAGACAACCTCCAGCCATGCGCACAGTGAAGTTATAGTCTGAGGAGGCAATAGACGCTCTAAAGGGCTGTTTTGAAACCACCGCCTGGGAGCAGCTCTGTGATCCACATGGTGAGGACATCGATGGCCTCACTCACACCATCACGGACTACATCAGCTTCTGTGTGGACAACACCGTTCCCACCAAGACCATAAGGTGTTGCTCAAACAACAAACCCTGGATCAACCCTGAGATAAAAACACTTCTGAGAGAGAAGAAGAGGATCTTCAGGTCGGGGAACAGGGAGATGCTGAAGTCCGTACAGAGGGAGCTGAGGAGAAAGATCAGAGAAGGCAAGGACAGCTTCAGGAAGAAGATGGAGGACAAGCTGCAACAGAGCGACATCAGTGGGGTCTGGAGAAACCTTAAAACCATCTCTGGGCTCCAGAATACCTCCCCCCAGGCCACGGGGGGCAGGGAGTGGGCGAACAATCTGAACCTGTTTTTTAATAGGTTTGACCAACCACCCTCCCCCCCGACTGCACAACAACCACTGCTGCCTCTGAAGACATCAAGTCCTGCTGCCCACTCCCCACTCCACCCCCACACTCCCAACACACAGCCCCCCAACCTGACCCTCACTAAGACCCAGGTGAGGACGGAGCTGAGGAAGATCAAGGCGAGGAAGGCGTCGGGACCGGACGGCATCAGTGCAAAGCTCCTCAAGTCCTGTGCAGACCAGCTGTGTGGGATTGTGGAGTACATCTTCAACCTGGGCCTGAAGCTGGGTAGGGTACCACAGTTGTGGAAAACATTTTGTGTGGTACCTGTACCAAAGACTTCCCACCCAAAAGATCTGAACAGCTACAGACCAGTGGCCCTGACGTCCCATATGATGAAGACCCTGGAGAGACTACTCCTTGCTCACCTCCGCCCCCTGGTGGGACCAGCGATGGATCCACTCCAGTTTGCCTTCTCTGTCCCACCTGGAGAAGCCCGGGAATGCAGTGAGGATCATGTTCTTTGACTTCTCCAGTGCTTTCCACACCATCCAACCGATGATCCTGAAGGACAAGCTGCTGCGCGCAGGGGTGGACCAGCACCTGTCATCATGGATCCTGGACTACCTCACAAACCGGCCACAGTTTGTGAGAACCCAGGACTGTGTGTCCAACACGATCATTGGTAGCACGGGGGCCCCCCAGGGAACAGTTTTGGCTCCCTTCCTGTTCACCCTTTATACTGCGGACTTCTCACACAACACAACACACTGCCATCTACAGAAGTTCTCTGACGACTCTGCGATTGTTGGCCTCATCTCCAACGGAGATGAAGCTGAGTACAGAGGGCTTATCCAGGACTTTGTGTACTGGTGCCATCGGAACTACCTCCAGATCAAAGCGAGGAAAACTAAGGAGCTGGTGGTGGACTGCCGCAGGCAAGGACAACTCCTCACAGCACCAGTAAACATCCAGGGAACAGACATTGAGATGGTGACATCCCACAAGTACCTGGGTGTTCATCTGAACAATAAATTAGACTGGTCACAGTCTAATTTATTGTTTAGTCTAAAGACTGCTGAAGACATTCTATGACACGGTGGTGGCATCAGCCATCACTTTTGGAGTGGTCTGCTGGGGCAGTGGCATTACAGCAGCCAATAGGAAGAGACTGAACAAACTGATCAAGAAAGCTAGCTCTGTCCTGGGGCAGCGCCTTGACCCAGTGGAGATGATGGGAGAGAGAAGGATGGTGGCTAAACTGTCATCTCTGCTGGAGTCCGAGTTCCACCCTATGCAGGACACACTGAATGCACTAAGGAGCTCATTTAGCAGCAGACTACATCATCCTAGGTGCACAACCGAGAGGTTTTGCAGGTCCTTCCTACCAACGGCTGTCAGACTGTACAACCTAAGCAGGGCTGCTCACAGAGATAGCAAAAAGACGTGACAACCTAATAGTATTGAATGCAAAAGACGCAATAGACTTACACAATGGTCCCCTCCGGTATACTACTAGGAAAATACCGGTAGCTACAGAGGGTGACAATATGTATGGGTACATAATCATACCATGTAGGATAACTAAGTAGACGGTTATGCTGTTTCATTCCATCTAGCTACAATGCTCCGCACTGTGTGTGTTTATATATTTATTCCATCTAGCGACAATGCTCCACACTGTGTTTATATATTTACATATTTATTCCATCTAGCTACAATGCTCCGCACTGTGTGTGTTTATATATTTACATATTTATTCCATCTAGCTACAATGCTCCGCACTGTGTGTGTTTATATATTTACATATTTATTCCATCTAGCTACAATGCTCCGCACTGTGTGTGTGTTTATATATTTACATATTTATTCCATCTAGCTACAATGCTCCGCACTGTGTGTTTATATATTCATATATTTATTCCATCTAGCTACAATGCTCCGCACTGTGTGTTTATATATCTATATATTTATTCCATCTAGCTACAATGCTCCGCACCGTGTGTCTATATATTTATGTTTATATGTACATATGTATACTCGCTGCTCTTGTTTTTTCTTGCCTTCTGATTGTTGCTTTGAGTGTTGCTATCCCTGTGCTGTTGCAATCCTGGAATTTCCCCATTGTGGGACTAATAAAGGCTTATCTTATCTTATCTTATCTTGAAGTTGGCTGCGACCTAATTAAGAGCCCAGCTTCTGCAGTGGAGCATTTTTTTCACCTTTTTGTCTCTTTTTCACTCACCTGTTTCTGGAGCACGATGTCCCCTCTGTGCCGTTCCCACACCGGCAGAGGTGGAGGGGCAGCAGGGCATCCGACTGTGGTGGAGGAGTGGGCAGTGAGCTTTATCCGGGACTTCATGAAGTCCTCGAAGCCCATAGACCCGGGAAGAAGTGGAGCTGTTTGGACAAAGCTGTGGGTATTCTGGAGGCGTACCCTGGCCTCTGGAATTATCCGCAGTACATGGAGCTGTTATCCTCGGTCTGCGCGCTCCAGCAAGCTTTTCCTGACCTGAGGAGGGGGGCGCTCTGCTCGAAGCAGCCTGCGGCCATCTCTCTTCTCACTTCGCCTGCAGCTCCGGAGTGCCCGTTGCCAGTTCTATGGCGGCAGCGGCGGCGTTGAGTCCCGGATCACCGGAAGAATAATCCCGGCTCGTTGGCAGCTGATCCCCGTTCACCAAGCCCGGCTATTCCCGCAGCGGATTCTCGCTCTTCTTTTCCTTCGCCGGCAGCTCCGCCTGCCCAACTTCCCTCCACTTCCACTGCGAGGCCACTCCCCTTGGTGTTTCCTCCAGCTGTCAAGGGGTGTTTCATTTTTCCACCAGCAACTCCCATTCCCGTGGTCGCAGGGGCGGCTCCTCTACTATCCTCAGGGGGGCCCAGAGTCTTCCTAGCCACGGAGAGGGACAACTCCTTGCCAGCTGCAGCAGGAAACATTGTTAACCAGGAGAACAGGCAAGTTTCCTCCCTTTTTGCTTCTAATACTGATGAAATTTCTTGCCTGATCCCTGGTAGATGGTCTCTGGGTATGCAGTCCCCAGAGACCACTTCACCTGCTGCAGTCACTCTCTACCCACCAGCTCTCTCTGTGTCTCCACCTATTCCCCTTGAGTGTCTGCCGGCCCCGAATCCTGACTGCCGGACAATGGAGGAGGCCGTGGCCCTGGAAACTCTGTTCCTGCACCTGTGAGGAGCCGTATCGCAGCTGCCATGCTGGAGAAGTCACCAGCTTGGTCCCCTTCACCTGGGAGTCTGGAGACTGCAATGACCAATACACCTGCTGAGGAGGCTGCTGCAGCAGTGTCGGCTTCTGAGCTGAACCTCCTGAGGGCCAAGCCCGAGACACCACCTGGATCGTCGCAGTCCTGGAAGGTGGTGGAGCTCAAGCTCAGGCAAGTGCTCTCTTTTGTCTTTCTCCTTTCCATATTAGAGCAGTCTTGCCTGGCTCTTGGTGATGAGAGCCAGGTGCAGCCGTCCGCTGCACCTGAGCTTGCCTTGCTGGGCTCCGCCGCTGCCAGTGACCCTGATTCAGTTCCTCTTTGTGTTCCTTCTGAGCTTCCTCCCAGGGCCGCCGGAGATGTTCCGGAACCACCAGAGGTCTCCGAAGATCCAGGTTCTCCACCGGGTTACATTGTGGGTCCAGCATTCCTTGCTGAGGTCACCCCAGATCAAGCTCCTCCTCTACCAGGGGCTGTCGTGTGGGTCCCTCCACAAGCTGGGTTTCCGTGGGTGCTGCGTCCCGGCAAGGGCCCCTCGTGGGGGCTGCATCCCAGCTTCAACCCCACGTGAGTGCTGCGCTCCTGTATGGGCCCGTCATGGGCGATACCCCCCGGCTGGGGTCTGCCGTGGGTGCAACAGAGATCCAGCCTAGAGCCATCACAGGTGCTGCAAAGCACCAGCCTGGAGCCACCGCAGGTGCTGCAAAGCTCCAGCCCGGAGCCACTGCGGGTGCAGCTGTGTCCCAAGCCGGGACCACTGAGGGTGCAGCTATATCCCAAGCCGGGACCACCGAGGGTGCAGCTGTGTTCCAAGCTGGGGCTACCGAGGGTGCCGCCGGCCAGCCTGTGGACGCCGAGGCCCTCACTTCGTCTGCTGGATGCCATTGTGGTCCCCCTTCCCTCACCACCAGTCACCGTGGGAGTTCCTCTCCTCCGGTCTGGCTTCCTGCAATTGAACCTTTCGGTGGATAAGCCACCTCCTGATTCACCTCTCCAGTCCTGGTGGCTCAACAGCGCTGGCTGGCCGCCCAAAGGACTGAGTCTCTGGGTCGGCTGGCCCATTTTCTCCGGCAAGCCGCCTGATTCTATTCATCGGGCCGTCTGCTTGCACTAGGACTTTGGCCGGCCACCCAAACCCTTGAGCTCTGGGACTGTGGGGGCTTAGGGGTTGTCGAGGTGGAGGTGTGAGTCTGGGGCTGGTTTCTTTTTTCCCTACTGGCCGTTTTTCCCCCGCCTCCCTCCCGGGGTGTTTTTTTTGCTGTACCCCTTCTTTTTTTTGTTTTTGTTTTTTTTTTTTTTGGGGGGGGGGCTCTTTTTGGATGTTACTTTGGGTGTCTGGAATCCACCCTTTTGGGGGGGGCTCTGTCATATGTCTGAGTGCCTGGCCTCAGTGTTCAGACTTCCCTTTGTTGTTTTGAGTGTTTTCTCTGTTCATTATTTTCCTGTTAGCTCTATTATGTTGTGTTTATGATATGAGTGTGGCGGTTCGGTTAACCCCCACAGCAGATAAAGACACTCAGCCCTCTTGTCTCTGTTTTTCCCGTTGCACTACTGAGATGCAATGTGCCATTCATGTATTTGTGATGCAAACATGCATGTATTGTGATGTAATGCACCATTCTGTATAGTGTTCATGCGTCTTGTCGTTACTGTGCTTTTAGCAAATAGCAGAACAGTGTAATGTGTATTAATGTCTACAGGCAGACGCATTTCGTCTGGCGCACCTCTGTGATGTTAATGATTGCCTTTCATCCATTGTACTCATGCGTCCTGTCCTCACTGTGACCTAGGGACTGAGAGCAATATGTCTCTCAAATGCAAATGTCTCATGCCTGTTCTGTTATCTCTTTGATCGTACTAACTGCTGGGGTATGTTCCTTTGATGTATTGTTATGGTCAAGTATATAAGCTGCAACTCTGTAACGCAAGCTCTCTCTCTCTCACTCTGATCCTGCAACTGGTAGACACACACGTGTCCGCCTCTCCTTCTCTGAGAGCCGTGAGCTCACTCTCGGCGCTCATGCACGGCGCCGGGAGCGGAGCTCGTGACGGCGGTATGATTAATAAAACTTCCTTAAAGACTTCCGGTTATGGCTGCCACGTAGGACGGACGTGTCTCGCTCTGCTCTGCTCCTGGAGAAAAAAAAATCAGCAAATAACTCTCTCATTTGGGACAGAACGTATCCCAGCGTTTGGGTGAGGATATGTCGGCGAAGCCTAAGGCTGGAAAACCAGGAAAAGGAAAAAGCGAGCCGCCGAAACAGTCCAAATTAACGGACTTTCAGGTCTGTGACGCAGCAAATAAAACTCCATATATGGCGGAGGAGGCTGGCAACGGTGCGATGTCTGCGGGGGGAGGCGCAGATGCGCTGATGGCTGCCATGAGTTCAATGAGAGCGGACTTTTCCTCTAGATTTGATGGGATTATGACAGCGTTGGAAGGAATAAGAAAGGAATTGGGTGACTGTGTAGAACGAACGGCGCAGATGGAGCTCCGTCTCGCTAGTGCTGAAGATGACGTCACCCGTCTTCAATTAAAGGTGCGCACTTTGGAAAAAAAAAATAAATCTCTGGAAGATAATATTTTGGATTTGGAATCTCGGTCGAGACAGATTAACTTGAGGCTGGTGGGTCTTCCAGAGGAATCAGAAGGTCGGGACGTATGTTCCTTTCTGGAAAAGTGGATTCCGGAGGTGCTGGGCAGCGAGGAGTTGCAATCAGCAGTGGTTCTGGAAAAAGCACATCGTATTGGCCCACGGAGAGATAAGGGACCGCCGAGGACCTTAATTATGAAGTTTCTTAGCAACAGAGACAGGATGAAGATCTTCAACGCTGCACGAGCTAAAGGAGAGATTAAACACCAGGACCAGCAGGTGCGGTTCTACCCAGATTTGGCCACAGGAATCCAGCAATTGAGGAAGCAGTTTGATCCCGTACGTAAGGAGCTGCGCAACCTTGGGATTCGTCATGGTGTAATCTATCCTGCGAGACTTCGCAGGATAGATTACACCATGACGATTCTTTAGATTACACCATGATAGATTACACCATGATAGATTCTTTTTTCTAAAGCCCATCCAGGGACAAGAGTTGCAAATTAGCTAATAGCTATACACTCTATGTGCAACACATCAGATTGATTGTCTTTGATTAATTGTCTATGTTTATTGCACTGTCCCTGTCAAATAAACTAATCTACTACTACTACTACTGCTGACCACGTATGAGGGCAGAACCCACATCTTCAAGACCCCAGAGGAGGCGCAGGAGTTCATCAAGAAGATCAAAGAAGAAGAAGAGACTGGTGGGAGCTAAGCATGAACAAAATATAAGGTAGAATAATTAAGCATTTGCACAGGCATCTGACTGACTTGAAGTAAATAGTAAGTTTACAAAATATAGATTGTATTATATATTAAAAAAAAACAAAACAAACAAAAAAAAAACTATGATGTACAAAGTTGTTAAAAATTTTGGAGTTAAGTTGGAAAACTACAGAGGAGAGTTAATGTTACGTCATTAAAAGCAGTAGAGTTAGGGTGATTGGGAGGATGAAGAAGGAGTGGCTTAGGCTGTTCCCCGTGGGTGTGGAACGGTCGATGGCTATATCGGGAGACAAAATTTTTTTTTTGATTTTGGGGGGTTTGCCACAAGTGTGGGAAGGGGAAATTTGTTTGTGTGTAGTTTGTAGGATGAATGTTCAACCACTCATGTTTTTGCTTCTCTGTATGAGCATGTTTACACTGCAAGGTAATCCCAAACTCTCTATTGATCATAAACCAAAGTGTTAATCTTAATTTAACTTCATGGAATTGCAGAGGTCTACAAAATTAAAAAAAACTTAAACAAGTTATGAATAAAATAAAAGACATGGGTTCAAAAATTGTGTTTTTACAAGAAACTCATCTAATAGAGGAGGATGTTAAAAGAATTAGGAGTAGATGGCAAGGAAGTGTATTCACCTCTTCATTTTCATCCCGAGCCAGGGGAGTTATGACTCTCATACATAAATCAGTTCCTTTTCAAGTGAAAAATGTAATTGGAGACAAATTTGGAAGATATGTAATCATTCAAGGTTCTTTGCTATTAGAAAATATAAATCTTGTGAACTTATATGGTCCCAATATAGATGATCAGAAGTTCTTTGCTAATTTATTTCTCATCTTATCATCACTTACAGGGCAACATATAATAGCAGGGGATTTTAATTGTACATTGAATCCAGGTATAGATAGATCAACAGGACTGGATTGTACGCACATTGGATGTAGGATGACTATTAATCATTTTATGAAAGAATTGAGATTGTTAGATATATGGAGAGAAATGAAACCACAAGTTAAAGCCTATTCTTGTTATTCCAGTACCTACAAGACATTCTCACGTATTGATTATTTTTTGATTTCCACAGAATTAAGGTCCAAGATTCAAAACTGCTTTTATGATAACATCGTGATCTCTGATCATGCACCCTGTTGTCTAATATATGTAGATAAAAAATTGACAAAGGAATCAGGTAGATGGCAATTTCAGCATAAATGGCTTCAGGATGAGGAATTTGTCAAGTATATAGAAAAACAGATAGACGAGTTCTTTGACATCAATACTACACAAACATCAGCATGTGTAAAGTGGGAGGCTTTCAAAGCTTTTATTAGGGGACATATTATTAGTTATACAGGATCAAAATCTAAGAAGACTCGAGAGGAGAGAGCCCAATTGGAACATAAAATAAAAAGTCTTCAGGAAAAAGTGTATGCAGGAAGTGACCCAAGGTTGGAGAATGAATTACTGATTTTGAGAGCTGAATACGACAAAAAATCAGCGAATAGAGCTGCCTCGAGTCTTCTAAGATTGAAACAATCTTTTTATGAACAAGGTGAAAAATCAGGAAAATTATTAGCATGGCAGATTAAACAATTAGAAATTAAAACACCAATTACCAGTATTATAAGTAACGGACAGGTAGTTATAGATCCTTTAGAAATTAATAGAGCCTTTAGAGATTACTATGAAAAATTATATGATACCAAAAATGAACCTGATTTAACAAAACTAAATGGGTTTTTGAACAAACTATCTATACCGTGTATTCCAAATGAAAACAGGGAGATATTGGAGTCTAAAATTAGTCAAGAAGAAGTTGGGCTAGCCATTGATAATATGAAATCAGGAAAAAGTGCAGGACCAGATGGTCTCCCAGTTGACCTTTATAAAAAATTTAAGAATAAATTAATAAAACCTTTTTTGGAAATGGTTTTAGAAGCATTTCAAAATAATAATTTACCATCATACATAAATAATGCCTTAATTATACTGCTGCCAAAACCAGGTAAGCCCTCTAATAAATGTGAAAATATGAGACCAATAAGCCTATTAAACGCCGACCTTAAGATAATCTGTAAAATTTTAGCAAGACGAATACAAGAAATTTTACCAAATATTATTAATCGAGATCAGAATGGCTTTATAAAGGGTAGACAAGGCTTCCATAATGTAAGAAGACTATTTAATATTATCTATTTTAATAAAGAAGCACCGGATACAGCTCTCCTATCATTGGACGCCGAAAAGGCCTTTGATAGAGTTGAATGGCCCTTTCTTTTTGAAGTCCTACAAAGGTTTGGACTTGGAAATAATTTCATAAAATGGGTTCAAATAATATACAATAATGCTACAGCAGAAATCCTAACAAATAACAATATTTCAAAACCAATAAAAATCAATAGAGGATGTCGACAAGGCTGTCCACTTTCACCTTTACTGTTTACTATGGCAATTGAACCTTTAGCGATAGCGATACGTTTACATTCACAAATATATGGAATTAAAGTTGGACCAACAGAACATAAAATCTCCCTGTACGCCGATGATATAATTTTGTTTATGTCGAATCTAAAAAAATCAATTCCAACCTTGTTGAATTTAATAAAGAATTTTGGGGAAATATCAGGATATAAAATAAATAAAACTAAATCTTCAATATTAATGCTAAATGAGACCCAGAGAAATTACCCAGCCCCTGAGGTAAATCAATTCAATGTTGTAAATCAGTTTAAATATTTAGGAATCCAAATTGTGCCTAAGCTAGAATCAGTCGCCAGTGTCAACTATGAAGCCTTAATGTCAGATATCAATGAGTTAACTCAGAGATGGATGTCACTACCAATGTCGATGATCGGGAGAATCAATATACTTAAAAGTAATATTTTACCTAAAATACTTTATTTATTTCAATACATTCCCTTATCACCACCTTTAGATCTATTCTCAAGAATAAAAAAAAAGTTAGTGGAATTTATATGGAACAACAGGAGGGCTAGATTACGTTTGTCTTTATTATATTTACCATTTGATCGTGGAGGTCTGAAATGTCCAAATTTTATGTTGTATTATTGGTCGGCACAACTGAGGTCTATGACATATTATTTTTCATCAAATGATCTCCCTCACTGGACTGAAATGGAATCATACAATTTACCTTTACCTCTTCCCATATTCATATACTCAGATTCGGCAAAAAAATTACAAAAACAAGTTAAAAATCCATTTGTAAAGCATATGATCAAAATATGGTGTGAAGCTAAAAACTATTTAAAAGAACCACAGTTATTGTCACAATTTAGTCCAATATGGGGTAATCAATATTTTAAACCAGGGAGAGCGGACGCTGTATTTAAAGTATGGAATTTAAAAGGGATACAAAAGATTCAGGATTTATATTTGCCATGTGCAGATAACATAATGTCTTTTGAAGAGCTGAGGATCAAATTTAATCTCAATAGAACACATTTTTTTAAATATCTTCAACTTAGAAATTTTATTCGATCAAATCAAAATAAAGCTCTCATTCGACCTATTTATTCATCCTTGGAAAAAATGATGATGAAAGATAGTAAAAGAAAGGGTATTATTTCAGAGTTTTATAACTCATTGACACTATCTTCAAGTGAAAATTCACTGAAAAGATTAAACTACTGGAAAGAAGATCTGCAAATTGAAATTTCAGAGGAACAATGGGAATTGGCTTGTACAGAAGCTCAAACCAAATCAATAAATGCACGCCTTAAATTGATACATTTCAAATGGTTAATGCGGATGTATGTTACACCGGAGGAGTTAAATAGATATAACAAAAATATACCAGATACATGCACAAAATGCATGGAAAGTAAAGGAACCCTATTTCATTGTTTATGGGAATGTAGATTAATAAGAATGTTTTGGGAAGAGGTGAGGGTAACAATTGAAAAAATAATCTCAAAACAAATCATATTGAATCCTAAACTGTTTTTGTTGGGTCTGTACCCAGAAAAGCATAATTTTAATAAAAGTGAAAGAACATTCATAGACCTCAGTTTGCTTAATGCCAAAAAATGTATTACACTATTATGGAAAAAGACTCATAGACCAGATGTGACTCAGTGGTTAAGACAGATGTTAACAAACCTTCCATTAGAAAGAATAACATATATACTGAAATCAAAGGAAATTGTGTTTGAGAATATATGGAGACCTTTTATTGAGTATGTAAAAAATTTAAACATAACTCTTGAAGAAGAAGGTGAATGATGTGTGTGGACCTTGTAAATTCCAAACTGGTGAACATAATATGTATACTTATGTATTGGATTGTCTAGACTAAACAGAGGAGCATTGTTGAAGACTTGATTTTGTTGGTGGTTGTTGGTGTTTTTAGTGCATTTTTTTTTTTTTTGTAGTACTTTAGTGTTAGTGTTTGATTGTTTGTATCATGTTTGTTAAAAAAAAAAAAAGGTTCAATAAAGATATTGTGGAAAAAAAAAAAAACTTCCTTAAAACTACAGCATCGCTGCTTATTATTTTATACCGCCGCATGAGCCCCTTTTCCTCACTCCAGACAGCCCTCTTTCCCTGCAGCCTATGTTTGCTTCTCAGCTGCGAGTAATTATGTTTCTTTTCTGTCTTTTGCCTTTTT
Source organism: Pholidichthys leucotaenia (assembly GCA_020510985.1). Taxonomy (NCBI): domain Eukaryota; kingdom Metazoa; phylum Chordata; class Actinopteri; order Cichliformes; family Pholidichthyidae; genus Pholidichthys; species Pholidichthys leucotaenia. The sequence goes on along the minus strand of CM035844.1, from coordinate 176,573,424 downwards.
CTCTCTCTCTCTGCTCTCAGGTGTCTCTTCCAGCAGCTGAGGGCAGTTAGTCATTAGTGTCTTCCAGCCTGCCTCACACACCTGCGTCCCATCACTGTTATGTATTTATACTCAGCTTTTCCACCCAGTATTTGTCACAGCCTCATCGATGTTCAGATTAGACTTGTTTTCTACGGTCTGTCTCCCCCTCCATTCTCTCCAGAAGCACTCCTGGCCCTTCATCCTCTGTGTAAGTTTTCTTGTTGCATTTTTTTTGTTTTCACTGTGATTTTTGGATTGTCATGTTTTTCACTTGCCAATAAATTGCCTCACTGTGGTTAAGCACCTGAGTTTGTTATTGTCCTGGAAGGGCATTCATGACACCAGGTTCACTTTATGTACACAAAAAACCTCCTGGGGTAAAAAAAAAAATTATTGACTTTTGTGGATACTACACCTTTCTTGCACTGCTGCTACTTTTCCTCTGGCTCTTTGTCTCTGAAGTAAACGCGTTCGGCACCATGGCGGGCAGAATACATTATCCCAGGGACATGTTGCTGCATTTAAACACGGTTGATGCAGCGGCTGTGATTGAGCCTAAGTCGCAACTGCCGGACTTTATTTTGAGAGACGGACATAGCGGTGAAAAGAGAGACGGCAGAAGGAAGTGCGGAAGGCGTGGAGGTGTGAAATTGCGCCTGAGGAGACATCAGTTTGGTAACATTCCTCTTCCTTCGATGATTTTTGGGAACGTACAGTCTCTGAGAAACAAGGTGGATGAAATTCAAGGGAATGTACGCTACCAGAAGGACTTTAAGAACTGCTGTGTCATGGCTTTCACGGAATCTTGGCTTACTGCGCATGACCGAGACGCAGACCTGTGGATTGACGGCTTTGGAGCCCCGCTGCGCTCGGATTGGCAGGAAGAGGTAACGAGGAAACGTCGGGGGGGCGGCGTATGTTTATACATTAATAAGCAGTACTGCACATCTGTCACGGTCAGAGAGTGCATCTGTACACCCGATGTGGAGCTGCTGTCTGTGTCACTACGCCCCTTTTATTTGCCTCGCAAGTTCCCCCAACTTTTCATCACAATTGTGTACATCCACCCGAGGGCAGACGCTGACTCCGCCTGCAGCACAATCTTTGATGTGGTCCAGCAGCTGCAATCAATTTCTCCAGAGGTGCCAAACTTCATTCTTGGGGATTTTAACCATGTTTCTTTAAAGAAGACACTTAAAAACTTTTATCAGTATGTCTCCTGCCCAACCAGGCAAAAAAAGACATTGGACCTGTGCTATGGATCCATAGAGAGGGCCTATAAATCACTCCCCCTTCCTCCTGTAGGATCCTCAGATCACAACTGTGTACATTTGCTGCCCACATATAAAACTGCTCTCAGAAGAGGCAAGGTGGTAGACGAGAGACATAGATGTGTGGACAGAGGATTCAGTGCACAGCCTCCAGGAATGCTTTGACTGTACAGACTGGGAGATGTTCACACTGGCCTGCGGGGATGATTTGGACTCTGGTAGACGTCACATGCTCATACATGGCTTTCTGTAAAAATAAGATCGTTCCACGTAAACGTATCAAAATATATCCCAACAACAAACCATGGGTTACAAAATCTGTTAAATCCTGCTTACAGAGGAAAGCACTTGCCTTTAAACAGGGGTCTGTTTCTGAGCTACAGGTTGCCACAAAAGAGCTGAACGCCGAAATTTTAAGAGCAAAATAGAATTATAAATCAGAATTGGAAAGCAAGATGGCAACAAAGAAAATTGGTTCGGCCTGGGCCAGTATGAAAACTATTGCAGGCCTTCAGAGCACAGAGTGCAGTAATCGTGTGTTTTTAGATGGTTTTAATTCAGACACAGAGCTGGCTAATGCTCTTAATTGTTTTTACGGTCGTTTTGACTCCTTTGATTTTAGCACAGAAACCCAAGATTTGAAACAGAAACTCAAAGACAATCAGCACTTTAATATTGAGGTGCAGGATGTTAAAAGGGAGTTCTGCGCTGTGAAAGTGAACAAAAGTCAGGGCCCTGATAATATATGTGGGCGCTTGGTAAAGTCCTGTGCACATGAACTGAGTCCTATATTTCATTACATTTTCAATAAGTCCTTACAGACACAACATGTGCCTAAGATCTGGAAAGAAGCCGTGGTTGTTCCCGTTCCAAAATCCAGCTGTCCTAAAACGGTAAATGACTTTAGACCAGTTGCTTTGACTTCAATTTTAATGAAAATTTTTGAAAAACTGGTCAGATGTGAGGTCCTAAAGCAGACTGAGCATGCATTGGATCCTCTGCAGTTTGCCTATAGGCCTCACAGAGGAGTGGAGGATGCCACTGTCACTCTGTTTAACATGCTTTTTAAACATCTGGATTTTAATGGGACACACACCAGGCTTTTATTTGTGGACTTTTCCTCCGCCTTTAATACAATCCAACCTCATATCTTAGTTGAAAGGCTCCTGCAGCAATTTGATTTGAGCAATAATCTGGTGGGTTGGATTCTGGATTTCTTAACCAACAGGATGCAGAGAGTAAGGGTCAATGGTACATTGTCTGAAGTAAAGTGCTCTTCTACTGGCTCTCCTCAGGGGTGTGTGTTGTCACCACTACTCTTCATCCTGTACACAAACATGTGTCGGAGCAGACATGACAACAGACACATTATAAAGTATGCTGATGACTCAGTTATTGTCAGTCTCCTCCAGGATGGTGAGAGTGGCCGCGGCCCAGTAGTTGAGGATTTTGTTCACTGGTGTGAGGATTCCTACCTGCAGCTGAATACGACAAAAACTAAAGACATGATTATTGACTTCAGGAGGAAAACTCCCAGGCACAAAGTCACCGTACTAAAAGGCCAGACCACCGAATGTGTACAATCCTACAAATATCTTGGGACGATTATCGATAGTAATTTAAACTTTGAAGAGAACTGTGAAAGGGTGTGCTAAAAGGGTCAGCAACATTTGCATTGCTTGAGAAAACTTGCACGCTTCCAATTTGACCGAACCATAATGACAATGTTTTATCGGGCTTTTATTGAATCTGTTTTATCCTTTTCTTTAGTGTCATGGTTTGGTCAGATAAAACTGAAACAGAGGAAATCCTTGGATCAGGTAGTTAGATGGTCCAGTCGTTTGCTTGGTGAGCCACAGCTGAGCCTGACATCCCTGTAAACCAGACAAGTACAGAGGATGGCTACCTCCATTTTAAATGATGACTCCCACCCTTTGCACTGCCACTTTCAGCTTCTTCCCTCAAGACGGAGGTTTGCTGTCCCAAAAAGTAGAACCCAGCGCTACAAAAACAGCTTTGTCCCTGCTGCTGTCAAAGAGTTGAACAAGCTGTAACAATATATTGCACATAATTTAGGTACCTATTTATTAACTCCATTTTATACTTACTTATTTTTGTAGGATGTTACTTGGGTTCTAAATATTTTATTGGGTTTTAGACCTTTGAGTTCTTAACCTCTTTGACTAGTTTTTTAACTTTTGATATGATCCTTCTCTCTTACCTCTGGTTTTTCTCCCATCTCTTTGTCTTTTTATACCCTGATTTTTGGAGCCTTGAGTATTCTTATCATGTTTATAGTCAGCTTCATATGTGCCTGTGTTTGTGTCTATGTTGAATGTAATTTGTGGCTTGTAAATATGGATGTCACCAGACTGCAAAACAAATCTACCTACGGGTACAAATAAAGTAACCTGAACCTGAACCTAATGTGCATCATTATTTTTAGATGTACGATCAACGGTCAATGGTCATGCTTCTGGTCAGTGGAAAGCCTCATTTCCGCTGACTGCAGTTGTGTTCTCTTGTGGTTGCAAACCAACTGGTGTCTTGTGACACTCCCCACTGGATGCGTTTGTATTTTGAAGTGACACAGATCAGTACAAGGTTTGCATGGCAAGCTCACTTGAGAATTACAGGATACTGTATAAAATAACGTGAGAGCTTGAGACAGACCGACAGAGACCGATCACGATCACTTGATACCAACAAGGAAGGAAGTGTGCCAGCTGTTCATTCATCTGGATTCATGTGCTTTAATAATGTGTCAGTAGCCTTTAAATGTTAATTCTGTGAAGTGTTTTTATGTTAAGTCTAAATTTTTATCATCTTTGACACAGTGGTGAAGGAGTTGACCTCAAAAAATAATAGGCGATCATTAGTTTTTTAATGAACAATTAAATACAGTTGATATTGTGGCATTTCCTTGCATGCTGAACGTGGCAACTGTCAAAAATAGCCTTGTGTATTATTTTTAGCAATCTGTTGCACAATGTATTGTACTGTATCTGGTGGAGAGTAGAACACTGACTACAATGGGAAGCATTTTCTGCAGCGACTGCATTGCAGCTGTAACGGACTGCAACTGAAGTCAGTGGAAAATGGGTTTCAGGAATGCGCTGCTGATCATTGTTAGGGGCTGTCAAACTAAAATACAAAAAATCCTTACATGCTAGACTTGCAGAGTGGAGGTGTGAACTCCCAACCTCTCAAACGGAAGGTTCACATTGATGACCACAGAGGCAGCTTGTCAGTTCTCACAGCACATTATTTTACTGTATTTTACAAATTCTTCAAGAGTGGCAAACCAACTGCAGACCAACTCTCATGCAGCTTCAACAGCACCTTCTCCTATAACAGCTAGGCCACCTTTCATAGCCCTTCTCAAACGAGCCTGGCCTACTTACCAAGACAGAGGGGAAGTCTATACAACTACAAAATATCAAATATTCAAATAATTACCAATACAATAAATATTATATTAATAACACTAAATCATCATATATCAACTTTATTAATATTAAGTCTAAAAACCCAATGAACACCTTTAAAACTACCCATAGCACTCCTCCCATCAAATCCTTCCCTTGGTCTCTCCCGGAACCTTTAAATGGTGCTCCGACCCCCAGTGACTGATTTACCCGAACACCGTGGAAGAAGCCAAGGCAAGAAGAGGTAAATGAAGGTTTTCAATTACTTTGCACTTTAACTACACCAAAAACAAACAACTGCACAATGCACATTCGTCCTACATTTTCACCGCGTTTACTTTCTTGCAGGTGCTGCCAATCGAGGTACCTGCCAGCCTGGAAAACAATGTTTTAAAACTTTTAAAATGTTCAATGAATAATAACTAGGATAACTGTGGTGTAAGTATTTTTATAAAAAATAGGCAGCGGCTATGGATACGGATCCCTACCCATAGAATTCTTGCTACACATACAGTACGACTCGAATCTGATAGGCCAGTACGTTCTATTAATACGTATCTTAAAAGCAGCAGGCTACAGGTACGGATATTTGAGGCATTTATTTGCTTCAAAATTTTAATATCTATTTACTACCTTTTTAACCTTACCAACTCCCAAATCCGAAGGCTAACCTCTCAATTTTCATCTCATATCAAGTAAAATGGTGTGAGCAAAGTGCTGATAGAAAGATGTGAACCAGCAACCTTCCAATCACAGGTCTACCATACAAGCTACCAAAGCCACAGTGGCAGCTGGCTTGGAGTTCATCTGAAAGGACTTTGTTGGATCATCTACTCTTCCATAGCAATAGACATTTCATATAGGGATACAGCTTCCGTATTTATAGCCACTGCCTAAAAAAATATCAATAAATAATTCAGACCTGTTGTGTTAAAGTTGTTTATGTGCAAATGCATATATAAGTGCTCATATCTAAAACCCAGTTTCTATAAGTAATGAAGGACCTCTTCATTACATTATGAGGCGTTGCAGCACAGGCCCTTATAGGAAAAAAAAAACACATTTTCCATGTGCAAACTCACTTGTGAAACACAGGTTCATGTTGCTCATGTTATTTGCACATGGAAATGTGGTTTTTGTAGCATTTCGTGCTGTTCACATGTGAGTACATGCAAAATTCATGTTTTTTTTTTGATAAGAGGCACTATACATGGCTCTTTGTCATCCCTGATGTTCATAGTTAAGCCTGTTGCTGCATGATGAAAGGCTACAGTGAAATTATGGCTTTATAGTGGAATTGACATAGGTCTGAGCTGGGCCTCATACAAACAGTTGTAAAGTATGTGAAACAAATAGTTGTTAAGGGTAATAATGCACAGGATTTATATAGTGCTTTTAATAGACACTCAAAGATGCTTTACAATGGATGCATTATTCATTCACTCCAGACAGACATTCATGTGGGTAAAGTATCCACGAGGCTTCAAATGTAACTGTTATTTACTGTATATTGATCATTTGTTGCATTTTACCAGCTCAAGCCCAGTATAATCGATTTTATTACTGCACACAAGGCAAAGGTAAGCAGACGTGTTAGAAATCTTTCAGGACTTTTTGAAGCCGTGGAGGAGAAGCAAGCATCGCCACGTCTTCCTTCGACTTAGCACTATATAACCTGCTGACTGTGAATCTTCACAGATATGTACTGAGCTTTCTTTTGCTGTCTTGATGCCATAGCAACAGAGCATGAGGCTGTTGTGGTTTATGGTTTTTGTACTGATGAAGCATTGAAGTGTCAGGGAATCACCTGCTTCTTCTGCCATGGAAAGATTAAATACCAACACTATAACCTCTTCATCTTTTCAGTATATGCCCTCGTCTGTATCTCCTCAGTTTGTTTGTGTGTCTCTGTTCCTGATGAACAACATACTGAGACTTCACACATCTTACCCACACTGAGCAGTCACCCCCTGAATTAGTTTGCTGGAGATTTCAAGCCGTCTGGAAAATTTAACCCCACCTGCCTAATCTCACTGGGAGTCAGCCCTGTTGTATCAGCATTTAGACTCATCAGTCTGTGAAATGTCTTTTTTTCTAAGTTCTCTCAAAGGTCTCTTGGCTCTCTCTCCGTGTCTGCGCTGGTTTAACCAAGCACAGTGGGGTGTTAAATTGAAATACAGACAACCAGCCAGCACAACAGATACCAATGTCTTTTTGTTTTTGCTCCTCTGTTTGTGATTCCACTGCAACAACAAATTAAAAACAATTTTTTGATATGTTTCAGTATCATTTCAAAATGCAAATGCTGCAAGATATAATTAAATAAGACACTAATAGTATATAGGAAGAGTTGGCAGATGGAAGTGTCAGTCATCAGTGGCCCTGTAGCACACATCTGCTAACTATTTGAGAAGCTCTCCACATATACACTATATTACATATTCTTGGCATTGAGTGAGTTATTATAGTTTATGAGCTCAGTGGTGAAAGGAGAGATGAGGTCTCAAAAAACAGAATAACATATGCAGCCTATCGACTTTCAAAGTGAAATGATGTAAACCTAAACTCAAGATTTTTTTTTCAAATCTACTCCCTTTGAGGCTTCAGTAATTTAATATTTTATGTTAACATCTGATATACTGGATTTGCAAATAGATAAAGTATAAAAATGTGGATATTTTCTTATTTAATAAAGTCCATCTATCTATCTCGATCTATTATTTCACAATGATGCCAGTTTATTTGTTAATACATTTTTTTCTCCAGCCTGAATCATTTAAATGTCTGTTAGATATAACAGCATAAACCTGTGTACAGACATCAACACTTCATGGAGAATAAATCCAAATAACTTCAGTTTCTTTGGTAGCCTAATGCAACTTAAGCTGCACGTTACGTAACTGCCTCACCATGGTTTGACTCAGAGTGTGGTTTTTTTCTTTGTTGTGTATACCAAATGCCTTTTGGACTGGTATCCTTGGTTTTTATTGATTGCCATTTTTTTTAATTATTTCTTATATATGCTGAATTAACAACAAAAAAAGTTGTACTCAAGAGTGAACCATCAGAATTTGTTCAAAGTATACAGGTCAAAAATTATGTTCCTTGCTATGCCTCAAGAATCCATATACAATATATCGCTAATGCTTATATAAACTTCTAATAAAATGATTAAGTCGTTTTATGCTCATAAGACTTATTACCTCCACCAAGGGAGGAGATAATGTTTTCGGTGCCGTTGGTTGGTTTGTCTGTTACCAACATAACTCAAAACTTTATAAAGGAATTTTGATGAAATTTTCAGGAAAAGTGTGTAATGGCACGGGGAACAGATGATTAGATTTTGGTAATGATCTGAGAGTGCATACCTGTGCCAAGGCTCTTATCTTCTTACAGACTGTTAGCAAGAATACTCCAAAATTACTGGATGGGTTTGGATGAAACTTTTACCAGAGGTGGTCCTTGGGCTAGAGAGGAATCCATAATATTTTGGCGATGATCTGAGAATGCATACCTCCACCAAGGCTCTTACCTTGTCACAGAGTGTTAGCAACAATACTCCAAAATTACTGGATGTATTTGGATGGAATTTTCATCAGAGGTGGTTCTTGGGCTACAGACGAATCCATTACATTTTAGTGATGATCTGAGAATGCATACCTCCACCAAGGCTCTTATTTTCCCACAGAGTGTTAGCAACAATACTTCAAAACTAATGGACAGACTTTGATCCAATTTTCACCACAAGTGGCTCTCGGCCTACACACAAATCTATTACATTTTGGAGGTGATACATGAGAGATGAAAGGAGCCTTGGCGGAGGTAGCTCTTTGAGTGCTTTTCTAGTAATAGATGAACTTCACTGTCATCTTTTGATGGTCCATAGCACATCTCATATCGACACCGTGACTCCAACTGAGCAGAAGGTTGTGACCATCTCTCACATGCTAAGATACTGAATTTATGTCACTGATGTTGGGACTCAAAGATCAAATCTAAAGAAATGACAGCTCTGAACTGTGGTGATGGCATAGACCTTCCGTGCTGCATGGTGAAGATGTGAGTACAATATTCATCTTCTACTATGATGGCTACAACTTCAGAGTCAGCTTCATTGACCAAACATACTTGGAAACCTTTGATGAAATTCATAAAGTCTGCCTGACCAGCTCATTTCATGAGTAAGTGTCACAAGCCTCCCTGTGCGCTTTTACGCAGCGCATGGAGGAGGGGAAGGATGAATGGATTTATGTGCAGGTTACACCACAACCACATACGTACAAAAATGATAGAGATGTGCACTTAATGGCTCACACGATGAGTGCGCAGCGGGCAGACCACAGTGCACCGTGGCCACAAGATAACCAAAAACCCACAGAACAAAAGCACACAACTGCTCAGAGTGTCCTCCAGGACGCATTACAGTCTTAAGGTGAGCACCACCGGGGAAAAGCACAGTTAATACTCACACAGCTGGGGCAGTCTGAGTTAGTCCAACAGTAGCCTGGCAGCCCTACACACACCAAGGGGAACAGCGACGGTGCGGAAAACACACTCCTTCATAGACATAAGCGTCCACACGGCGATTAACGTCCATGTGGCTTGCACAATGGTCCAGCAATGCTTGACTGGCAAAGGCCGCCTAAGTACAAGCGTTGCTGGCACCACAAACTGGGAGCACCTGGGCGAAGCGCGGGAATGACAATTACCGGGGAGGAATCAGCTGGCTGTCGAGAGAGGGGACGTGGTCGGACCAGCGAGTGTTAGACAACGCCCACACAAATGTAGGTCAAAGAGGCTGCCTAACCGCCGCCGGCCAGAGCGGTGGCTACAGGCACGGAAAAGAAAAAGAACAAAGACATAAAAACAACAAGAACTCAAAAGATAACACAATACATAAATCACCCAATACCTGAGCCACAGAGAACAGTAAGAACCGAGCCTACAGGACAACACCGGCTCGGCTCGTGACAGTAAGTGTATTCACTGGAACATTTAACAGGATATGTTTACTCAGATTTACAGGTGTTCTAATAATCGTTCCAGTAAGAAGAAGACAACTTTATTGTCATTCAATCCTTACAGCCAATCATGTACAGTAGAACGAAATTACATTTCTCGTATCTACAATGTTAATCACATCTAGAATCAGAGGGGCTGCTGCCACAAACAACTTTTCCTTCCCCCATTCTATTACGCTCAGCACCAAGCTAGAAGGAGGGAAGTACCATTTTTATATGGTCTTTGGTGTGACCTGGCTGGGGCTTGAACCGAGGTTGTGGGGCGAATGCTCTGTCATCTGGGCCACCACTCCAGTTAACTGCCAGTAGCTTTACATAACCTGAGAATTACAGTCTAGCCACGCTTTCATATCTAACCCATTTGGTCTGAAATTTTGGACTTTTTGATTTCATTCGGACCAAGATATTAGGTGTGAAAACTCCCATGAACCACGGTCTGGACCAAAGAGCCAAAATTTGGTTGGGCAAAAAGATGTGGTCTCAGTCTGGATCAAACTAAACCTTGGTCATTTGTTTGTGAAAGCAATTTTCAGAAAGATTCAGACTTCCATATCAAACACAGGGAATTAAAGCAGCTGATAAGAGCTGTGGCAGCACAAGAGGGAGAGGAAATATGACCACATGCAACATACTTTACATAGTCACTTGAAAAAAAAATCATAAAAATACAGAAACTTGTAAAAGGCAGAAACTTACCGGATATTTTCAGAGAGGATGAGACAAGGTTTTTGAAAAAAAAAAAAAAAGTAATGCCACTTGAAAACCATCACAGCTGATGAGAAGGACAAGCTCTTTTTCAATGAAGGCCTGGATAAAATTGTAGCCTTGCTAAACTAGCTCACCCACTAATATGATGCAGTCTCCCCCTGTTTCAACTTAAAATGCAGTTACTGATGTGTCCAGATCTGCAGAAAACACCTTGGAGGATGAGTAGCATGTTTGCTACTTATTGATCCGTGCGAATAATACAAATGTCGTCATAACCACAGGGCATCGTTATGACAAGATGCAGGTGCGGTTAAGTAAAGTTGTTTAGTTCGCTTGGAAAAGGAGCAGTGTGGAGCCAAACCTAACTGGACCAAATATATATAATGTAGGGAACCCACGCTGGGATATTCATCTCAGACTGGAAGCAGAGGGGAGGGGAATATTCCCTCTGCCGGCAGAGCGTGGGGGATTTAACAGAGGAGGACAGTATGTATTGTGATGCAAGATTTCAGGCAGCAGGGGCAAGGAATGGAGTGATATAAAAGGAGAGACCCTGGTGTATTGAAGTAAGTCTTTTTCTGTGTATGAATGAAGCGAGAGAGAGAAATAAAGTTCGTCTCTCGTGCAAGTCTGGTTCCTTTATTTGCACTCTCCACAATGTTACAAAACCATGAACCTCTGCGCTGACCTTTGTGCAGATTTTTAGGTGTGAAAACACCCTAAATGTAATGTTGTGTACAGCAGTCTACCTTCTTTTCCACAGTGGGGAGCTGTATGACATCTTCACAATCCAGATGTGGCCACTTCTGTTATTCTTTGTTTATGCTAACAGTTAGCCCACTTAACTGCATTTTGGTAGGCCTGTGGCGTAACATTATGTAGCTCACATATTCCTTGGCAGAGACCCAGACATGAGGGAACTTTGAGCTCACAGTGTGTATTGACATCACGCCCCAAATGGACATTGAGTCTGGACCCCCTGCGGACTAGAGGAGAAGTGAGAAGATCTGAGAGTGAACCCGGAGAGACTGTCTGACTCCTAGGGTCAGACAGAGAAGCCGAGAGGACAATAGGAGGATTAGTTATGAATGGAATTCTGTGTTTGATGTGAATGTGATTTGTGTCTGTTGTAACAGTATAAAGGTATGTGGTTTATCTCAGCTCGCCCTCTTCATTCCCTGACTGAGAGAGGAGCTGTAGGACTTGAGATGGAATAAACCAATACTGAAAAATCATTCAGTCTCTTCATTTCGAGTTTCCTACATTGGTGACCCACACGTGAGAAATATGGAAAGACTTGGAGGTCGTCTCTCCGACTCTGAACCTGACTCACCGGAGACCGCCCGCACCGGCGTAAACTCCATTAGACTCCCCGAGTTCTGGCAAGAGGACCCGCACTCATGGTTCCAACACGTGGAATCACGGTTCATGCTTAACGGGGTATCAGAGGATGACATTAAATTCCACAATGTCATCACAAGACTCGACAGCCGCACAGCCCGGTGTGTGCGGAGCCTGGTGCAGCAGCTGCCCGCTGCTGGCAAATACGACGCCCTGAAAGCCGCCCTCATTCGGAGTTTTGTGCCATCGGCCGAGGTGAGGGCCAGAACACTCCTGGACCTGCGCGACAGAGGAGGACGCAGACCGACCGTCCTCATGGAGGACATGCTGCAGATGATCGGGGCAGACAATGATGCGTTTTTATTTAAGCACATCTTTTTGAGGACCCTTCCAGCGCACATGAGAGGCTCCCTGTCCAGCATGAGGTGTTTGGACCGGCAGGACTTCCGCGCGCTGGCTTTGGAAGCGGAGCGGCTCCTGGACGCATGCGGCGAGCAGGAGACGGCAGCGGCAGCAGCAAACCTCGGTGCGGCGGCCCAGGGCGACGGAGAACCGGTGACAGCAGAGCCGACCCCAGCGACAACAGCGGCAGCGCGGTCCTGGAGCAGAGGAGAGGACGAGATGTGCTTCTACCATTGACGATTCGCGCACAAGGCTCACAGATGCGTCCCGCCATGCAACTTCAGGAAGCAGGGAAACGCAAAGAGCCGGAGGTCGTTAGCAGCTTCGACCCTCGGCGAACGGAACAAGCTGCTCTACCTGACGGACGCGAGCTCCGGACGGCAATTCCTCGTCGACACCGGAGCACAGAGGAGTTTCATAACCGCAACCTACGCAGACCGGGCGGCCGGTCCCCGCGGAGATGGAGCAACAGCCGCAAACGGCTTGTCGATCAAGACGTTTGGCGAAAGAACTCTGCGCCTGTCCTTGCACGGCCGCAGCTATGAATGGACCTTCATAGTAGCGGCGGTGAGTTTCAACATGTTGGGCGCCGACTTTTTGTGTTCACATGGCTTGTTGGTAGATCTGGCTAATAGACGCTTGGTTAATGCACTCTCTTTTTGTTCTATTCCCTGTGCAGCGCGAGTGTCCCCGCCGTCAGTACAGGCCAACGCCGCCGCAGCAGGAGGTAAGTTCCACACTCTCCTAAACCAGTTCCCAGCACTCACAGTTCCCACGTTTTCAGCTAAGGTGGCGAAGCACGGGGTGGAGCACTTTATAACCACAAGTGGCCCACCGGTTTTTGCGAAGGCTCGGCGCTTGGATGCAGCTAAGCTCTCTATTGCGCGTGAGGAGTTCTCCAACCTGGAAAGGTTGGGCATAATTCGCCGCTCGAAGTCCGCTTGGGCTTCCCCCCTCCACATGGTCCCTAAGGCGGACGGCTCGTGGAGACCGTGCAGCGATTATCGCAGGTTAAACAATGCTACAGCGCAGGACCGCTACCCAATTCCGCATATCCAAGATTTTTCGGTGCATTTGGCCAAGGCGCGAATTTTTTCTAAAATAGACCTGGTCCGCGGTTATCATCAGATCCCGGTCCGACCAGAGGACATTCCCAAGACAGCGGTAATAACCCCTTTCGGGCTTTTTGAGTTTTTACGCATGCCTTTTGGCCTTAAAGGCGCTGCGCAAACCTTCCAACGCATGATGGATGCCGTTTTGCGCGACCTCCCTTTCGTTTTTGTCTACTTAGATGATATTTTAGTCGCCAGCGCCTCTGAGGAGGAACACAAAAGTCACCTCAGAACTGTTTTTCAGAGGTTGGGAGCGCACGGGTTGATAATCAACCCAGCCAAGTGCCATTTCGGCGCAGCACAGATCGATTTTTTAGGGCACCGCGTCTCCCCAGAGGGTGCAGTTCCGCTGCCGTCCAAAGTACGCACAGTGGCTGAGTTTCCCCAGCCACAAACGGTAAAAGCGTTGCAGGAATTTTTAGGTATGGTAAACTTTTACAACCGTTTCATACCTCACGCGGCGCAGCTCATGCAACCGTTGTATGTCGCGCTAAAAAAAACAGAAGCCCTCCAATGCGATTGAGTGGTCCCCTGAGCGGGAGCGCGCATTCACTGAGGTTAAGAAAGCACTAGCGAACGCAGCACTGCTGGCTCACCCAGACCCGGCAGCCCGAGTAGCGCTAACCACAGACGCGTCAGATGTGGCCATAGGAGCCGTGGTAGAACAGCAAGTCGCCGGAGCTTGGCAACCACTCGCTTTTTTTAGCAGAACCCTATGCGATGCTGAGCGAAAATATAGCGCGTTTGACAGGGAACTGCTAGCGCTCCACCTGGCCATTCGCCATTTCCAGTTCAGGTTGGAAGGGCGGCATTTCACCGCGTTTGTCGACCACAAACCGTTAACCTTTGCAATGTCCAAAGTCTCTGAACCATGGTCAGGCCGACAGCAGAGGCAGCTGGCCGCAATTTCAGAATTCACCACCGATATACAGCACGTAGCCAGTAAATTTAATGTGGTGGCGGACTGCCTCTCGCGAGCGGTAACAGCACCTGTCCGCGCGGATGGGGGCTGTAGCGCCGCAGACGCGGAGCGCGGTAACAGCGCACACGCGCACGCGGCTCCGGTGCACGTTGGGATAGATTACGCGGCCATGGCAGCAGAGCAGGGCGAGGACACAGACGTGCGCGCGCTCCTGTCTGGACCAACAGGGTTAAGGCTGGAGAACGTAAGTTTACAAACCGGTTCACCCCCGCTTATTTGCGATGTGTCCACCGGGCGACCTCGTCCAGTGGTGCCGGCCACATGGCGCCGTCGTGTTTTTGACGTGGTGCACTCCCTGGCACACCCGGGAGTACGCGCTTCGGTGAAAATGGTAGCAGAGAAGTTTGTTTGGCCGAGCCTGCGCAAGCACGTGAAGGAGTGGGCGAGAGCCTGCATGTCCTGCCAGCGGGCCAAAGTTCACTGACACACAAAAGCCCCTCTAGACCCTTTCCACATCCCGGCTAAGAGGTTTGATCATGTGCACGTAGATCTAGTGGGACCCCTGCCGCCCTCACAGGGGTTCACACATCTCCTGACAATGGTGGACCGGACCACGTGTTGGCCGGAAGTGGTCCCATTGCAGTCTACCACAGCAGCAGAGGTAACTCGCGTTTTTTTAACAGCCTGGGTAGCGCGGTTCGGAGTCCCGTCGGACATTACGTCCGATAGGGGTCCGCAGTTCGTTTCAGAGCTATGGTCAGCCATGGCCAGCAGCTTAGGGGCAACAGCTCATCGCACCACCGCTTATCACCCACAGGCCAACGGTTTATGCGAGCGCTTTCACAAGTCATTGAAGGCAGCCCTCAGAGCGTCGCTCACGGATACAAATTGGGTAAACAAACTACCATGGGTTTTATTGGGGTTGCGTTCGGCACCCAAGGAGGATTTAGATGCCTCACCTGCTGAATTAGTGTTTACTCAACCTCTCAGGCTGCCAGGAGAGTTCCTGCCAGCCCATGCAGCACCCGAGCGCTCCCCGGTGTGGGGACCTCTACGCGGCACGGGGGCAGAAATGCTCCCGGGCCCCGCTCATCACACTTTCCCGCGGGTTTTTGTTCCCAAGGCTTTGCAAAACGCAGTTTGTTTTTGTCAGGCACGACGCCCAGCGTCACAGTCTCCGCCCACCTTACGATGGTCCATTCCGAGTGCTGGAAACCGGGGAGAAATATTTTGTACTGGACTTGGGGGGCAGGAAAGAGACAATCAGTGTTGACAGATTAAAGCCTGCTTTTGTGTTACGTGACGAACCTGTACGGCCGGCGGGGGCGCCTCGACGCAGCAGGCCTCCCAAGGGACAGCCCCTAGTCCCCCAGCAGGGGGTAAATAACCCTTCTCCCCCTCATTCCACAGGCGCACCGCAGGAAGGCACAACACAGGCTGCGAAGCCTGCGTTCAGCAGATTCGGGAGGAGATTGAAGCCTAAGCAACGGGCAGAGTGATGTGTATTTTGATCAACCCGTGTAAATTGTGCTGTAGATCCTGCAAAGGGGGGGGGGGATGTAAGAGTGTAATGTGTATGACTGCCCATTATGGACATGAGGGCGGTGTGTGTGTGTCCTTTCTTGACATAGTGTGTATGACTGTCCATTATTGACTTAAGGTTGGTGTATGTCCGTTCTTGGGCGTTTCGGGGGGAGTGATGTGGCGTAACATTATGTAGCTCACATATTCCTTGGCAGAGACCCAGACATGAGGGAACTTTGAGCTCACAGTGTGTATTGACATCACGCCCCAAATGGACATTGAGTCTGGACCCCCTGCGGACTAGAGGAGAAGTGAGAAGATCTGAGAGTGAACCCGGAGAGACTGTCTGACTCCTAGGGTCAGACAGAGAAGCCGAGAGGACAATAGGAGGATTAGTTATGAAGGGAATTCTGTGTTTGATGTGAAGGTGATTTGTGTCTGTTGTAACAGTATAAAGGTATGTGGTTTATCTCAGCTCGCCCTCTTCATTCCCTGACTGAGAGAGGAGCTGTAGGACTTGAGATGGAATAAACCAACACTAAAAAATCATTCAGCCTCTTCATTTCGAGTTTCCTACAGGCCCTACTTTTAAAGGGGAAATTTTTTGATTCTTAATTAAGCCAAATTTGGTATGTTTATGCAGGAAATGATATAATTTCCTCGAATATCAGGTTCAGGTTCAGGTTACTTTATTTGTACCCGTAGGTAGATTTGTTTTGCAGTTGGTGACATCCATATTTACAAGCCACAATTACATTCAACATAGACACAAACACAGGCACACATCTTACAAAATAGGTAAATATAAAATATGTACAATATAATTTTTATAGCTTGTTCAACTCTTTGACAGCAGCAGGGACAAAGCTGTTTTTGTAGCGCTGGGTTCTACTTTTTGGGACAGCAAACCTCCGTCTGGAGGGAAGAAGCTGAAAGTTGCAGTGCAAAGGGTGGGAGTCATCATTTAAAATCGAGTCGGCCATCCTCTGTACTTGTCTGGTGTACAGGGATGTCAGGCTCAGCTGTGACTCACCAAGCAAACGACTGGACCATCTGACTACCTGATCCAAGGATTTCCTCTGTTTCAGTTTTATCTGACCAAACCATGACATTAAAGAAAAGGATAAAACAGATTCAATAAAAGCCCGATAGAACATAGTCATTATGGTTCGGTCAATTTGGAAGCGTGCAAGTTTCCTCAAACAATGCAAATTTTGCTGACCCTTTTTGCACACCCTTTCACAGTTCACCTCAAAGTTCAATCCACTATCAATAATCGTCCCAAGATATTTGTACGATTGTACACATTCGGTGGTCTGGCCTTTTAGTATGGTGACTTTGTGCCTGGGAGTTTTCCTCCTAAAGTCAATAATCATATCTTTCGTTTTTGTTGTATTCAGCTGCAGGTAGGAATCCTCACACCAGTGAACAAAGTCATCAACTACTGGGCCATGGCCACTCTCACCATCCTGGAGGAGACTGACAATGACTGAGTCATCAGCATACTTTATAATGTGTCTGTTGTCATGTCTGCTCCGACACATGTTTGTGTACAGGATGAAGAGTAGTGGTGACAACACACACCCCTGAGGAGAGCCAGTAGAAGAGCACTTTAGGTCAGACAATGTACCATTGACCCTTACTCTCTGCGTCCTGTTGGTTAAGAAATCCAGAATCCAACCCACCAGATTATTGCTTAAATCAAATTGTTGCAGGAGCCTTTCAACTAAAATATGAGGTTGGATTGTATTAAAGGCAGAAGAAAAGTCCACAAATAAAAGCCTGGCGTGTGTCCCATTAAAATCCAGATGTTTAAAAAGCATGTTAAACAGAGTGACAGTGGCATCCTCCACTCCTCTGTGAGGCCTATAGGCAAACTGCAGAGGATCCAATGCATGTTCAGTCTGCTTTAGGACCTCACATCTGACCAGTTTTTCAAAAATTTTCATTAAAATTGAAGTCAAAGCAACTGGTCTAAAGTCATTTACCGTTTTAGGACAGCTGGATTTTGGAACGGGAACAACCACGGCATCTTTCCAGATCTTAGGCACATGTTGTGTCTGTAAGGACTTATTGAAAATGTAGTGAAATATAGGACTCAGTTCATGTGCACAGGACTTTACCAGGCGTCCACATATATTATCAGGGCCCTGACTTTTGTTCACTTTTACAGCGCGGAACTCCCTTTCAACATCCTGCATCTCAATATTAAAGTGCTGATTGTCTTTGAGTTTCTGTTTCAAATCTTGGATTTCTGTGCTAAAATCAAAGGAGTCAAAACGACCATAAAAACAATTAAGAGCATTAGCCAGCTCTGTGTCTGAACTAAAACCATCTAAAAACACACGATTACTGCGCTCTGTGCTCTGAAGGCCTGCAATTTTTTTCATACTGGCCCAGGCCGAACCAAGTTTATTTGCTGCCATCTTGCTTTCCAATTCTGATTTATAATTCTGTTTTGCTCTTAAAATTTCGGCCTTTAGCTCCTTAGTGGCAACCTGTAGCGCAGAAACAGACCCCTGTTTAAAGGCAAGTGCTTTCCTCTGTAAGCAGGATTTAACTGATTTAGTAACCCATGGTTTGTTGTTGGGATATATTTTGACACGTTTACGTGGAACAAACTTATTTTGACAGTGAGCCATGTATGAGCATGTGAGCTCAGCCAGAGAGTCCAAATCAT
Source organism: Pholidichthys leucotaenia (assembly GCA_020510985.1). NCBI lineage: Eukaryota > Metazoa > Chordata > Actinopteri > Cichliformes > Pholidichthyidae > Pholidichthys > Pholidichthys leucotaenia. The sequence continues at coordinate 176,554,994 of CM035844.1, read as the reverse complement.
CCCCGCAGGCCATTATGAACATCTTCCAGTCTGTACAGTCAAAGCATTCCTGGAGGCTGTGCTCTGAATCTTCTGTCCACACATCAATGTCTCTCATCTCCACCTTGCCTCTTCTGAGAGCAGTTTTATATGTGGGCAGCAAATGAACACAGTTGTGATCTGATGATCCTAAAGGAGGAAGGGGGAGTGATTTATAGGCCCTCTCTATGGATCCATAGCACAGGTCCAATGTCTTTTTTCGCCTGGTTGGGCAGGAGACATACTGATGAAAGTTTTTAAGTGTCTTCTTTAAAGAAACATGGTTAAAATCCCCAAGAATGAAGTTTGGCGCCTCTGGAGAAATTGACTGCAGCCGCTGGATCACATCAGAGATGGTGCTGGAGGCGGAGTCAGCGTCTGCCCTCGGATGAATGTACACAACTGTGATGAAAAGTTGGGGAAACTCTCGAGGCAAATAAAAGGGGCGAAGCGACACAGACAGCAGCTCCACATGGGGTGTACAGATGCGCTCTCTGACCGTGACAGATGTGCAGTACTGCTTATTAATGTATAAACATACTCCGCCCCCCTGACGTTTCCCCGTTACCTCTTCCTGCCGATCCGAGCGCAGCGGAGCTCCAAAGCCGTCAATCCACAGCTCTGCATCTCGATCATGCGCAGTAAGCCAAGATTCAGTGAAAGCCATGACGCAGCAGCTCTTAAAATCCTTCTGGTAACGTACGTTGCCTTGAATTTCCTCCACCTTGTTTCTCACAGACTGTGCATTCCCAAAAATGATCGAAGGAAGAGGAATGTTACCAAACTGACGTCTCCTAAGGCGCAATTTCACACCTCCACGTCTTCCACGCTTCCTCCTGCCGCTTCTCTTTTCACCGCTGTGTCCGTCTCTCAAAATAAAGTCCGGCAGCTGAAATCTGGGCGCAATCAGAGACTCTGCACCAGCTGTGTTAAAGCGCAGCAACATGTCCCTGGAATATTGTATTCTGCCCGCTATTCTGCTCGCCATGGAGCCGAACGCGTTTACCTCAGAGACAAAGAGCCACAGCACAGAAAGCAGTAGTGCGAGATATGACAGGAAATCCATGTTGCAGATACCAGGGAGCTGTTCGCCATATATTCCACCAACGCTCCAGGGCAGAAACGACACAGAGGATTTTCTAAAAACGTAAAAAAGTACAAAAAACACACACACGCACACACGCACTATATCACCAAGCTGCTGGTCGCTGCGTGCGCATGCGCCCTCCTGAATATCACCATTTATTTGGAATAAATTGTGATCCAGAGAGAGAAAAAAGTCAGTGAAAGTGATGGTTTCAGATAACCGAAAATTGCTGGGAATGTTGGCCTGAAATGCGTGACGTCACTGACTGAACAATGAATTAAGTACTAGTCTTGTTACAATCTCGATCTGAGTTTCGAAGTGGACACCAACAAAGAGGAGGAGAAGGTGAAGAGTGATTTAGCAGATAGCATAATGATGGCGGAGATTTGGAAAATTCTGACCCTAAAGCCGACTAAAACCAAGCTTGTGCTAATGCTGCGGCTGCAGTCCCTGCAGCTTACCTGGATGAACCAGGTCCAAGACAGCCGGATGGTGAGTTCCTCTTTAATCCGTCCCAGAGTTTTTTTTCACTGTCCAGTAGGGCTGGGAACGATCCATAATTTTCAGAATCGATTCGATTCTGATTCTTGAGATTCTGAATCGATTTAGTTCTGATTTGATTCAAACCGATCCAATCCCGATTTGGTCTGAGAAATTACCATTTTAGTAGCCATTTTACTTGCCAGAAAAAAAAATCTTAAAAGACCTAATGCTGCAAATTGTACCAAGAATAATCTAACTTTGTTAATACATAAATTATCACATAAAGAACTGACCCCAAATCAGTTACAATAATAGACTTTTTATATTTAACTTATGGGAACCCACTCAGTATGTTTCCACTCAGACTGAAGGGGAATGGTTATGGGGGGATTTATGTGTTGATGCGAACAGTGACAAAGGGAAATGGCAAATGTATTTATGTTAATGCAGCACCCCAGGTAGCAGAGAGAGTGGCATGCTATAAAAGGAGAGGTGGTTGTGACCTGCTTTAGGATGCTTGTGATTCTTGTGAATGTGAGGGAGAGATTAATAAAGTCTGCTCTGCACCGCTTCTCCCGATTATTTCTCTCTCCACACTGGTGACCCTTGACACACAATGGAACTCGAGGCGGACACCGTGGAGATGACCCGGACCGAAGGTGCCAGCAACGCGTGCACCGTTTCGGTCAAACTCAAAGACTTTTGGCTACACGACCCGAAGTCTTGGTTCCTCCACATGAGGCCCAGTTCGAGCTCCGGGGAATAACGGCGGATGACACCAAATATTACTACGTGGTTACAGCACTGGACGCACACACAACTAAGCAGGTGGCGAGCCTGCTCCAACAACCCCCAGCCATGACAAATACGATGCTCTCAAAACTGCGCTGACCCGGCGCTACACGCTCTTGGACTGCAAGAGAGCGGAAAGGCTCCTGACGCGCTCCAAGTTGGGAGACAGGTCGGCAGTTGAATTAATGGAGAAGATGTTGGCGTTGATGGGCACAGAGACGGGCATTTCCTCTTTGCTCACCTTTTCCTCCGGAACCTCCTGACAGTGGCCAGGGTGGTCCTTGCCAATTCGCCACTGCTGGCCGCATGCAACTACCGGGCGCTAGCACAAGAGGCAGATTGGATTATCCTCACCACCAGAGCCCTCGCAGTGAACGCAGCAGCGTCGAAAACCAGCGAGACGGCCAGCGGAGGCGAGGGGCCAACGACGGTGGCTGTAGCGGAGGCCAAGAAGCACCCGAGAGACACGCTCTGCTTCTACCACCGCCGTTTTGGAGAGGATGCACACTGATTCGTGCCACCATGCCAATTCAAGTGCTCAGGAAATGCCAGGGCTGGCACTTGGTAGCAGCTACGACCACCGGTGAAACAAGCAAGCTGCTCTATGTGACAGACTTACACTCGGGGAGACGGTTCCTCGTGGACTCCGGCTCCCAAAAGAGCTTCATCCTGTCGTCCTACGCAGACCGGCTGGCGGGAACTAGCGGCCCCGAGCTGATGGCCGCAAACGGCTCAGACATTAAGACTTTTGGTGAGAGGACAATGACTGTATCCTTGCATGGCCGTACATACCAATGGACATTCGTCATAGCGGCATGCAGTTTCCCCATTTTGGGCGCTGATTTTTTGTGTGCACACGGACTACTAGTCGATGTGGCTAACAGACGCCTGATTAACGCAATGCCTTTTGATTCTCTCCCCTGTACAGCTAGAGGAGCCGGGTCCACAACATTAGCCAACATCACAGCTCCAAGGGGTAAGTTCCATACACTACTCACCCAGTTCCCAGCACTCACAGTCCCGACATTTTCGGCGACTGTCACGAAACACGGGGTGGAGCACTTCATTACCACCACGGGGCCACCCATTTTCACACGACCTCGGCGCCTGGACGCAGCTAAACTGGCCATAGCACGCGAGGAGTTTGCCAACTTAGAAAAGCTGGGCATCATCAGACGCTCAAACAGCCCATGGGCATCCCCACTACATATGGTTCCTAAAGCCGAGGGATCATGGCGACCTTGCGGAGATATCCGCAGATTAAACAACGCCACAGCGCACGACCGCTACCCGATCCCCCATATTCAGAATTTTTCTGTTCACCTCACCTGGGCACGCATTCTTTCCAAGATAGACCTGGTCCGCGGTTACCACCAGGTCCCGGTGCACGCTGAGGACATACCTAAGACGGCAATAATAACCCCGTTTGGTCTTTTTGAGTTTTTACGCATGCTTTTCGGGTTAAAAGGTGCGGCGCAGACATTCCAACACATGATGGACGCGGTGTTGCGCGATCTGCCGTTTGTGTTTATCTACCTGGACGACATCCTGGTGGCCATCGCGTCCGAGGACGAACATGTAGCCCACCTCAGGACAGTTTTCCAGAGGTTGGAGGAGCAAGGGTTAATAATCAACCTGGCGAAGTGCTAGTTTGGGGTGACGGGAATCGATTTTTTGGGGCACCGCATCTCACCGGAGGGCGTGACCCTTACCAGACAAAGTGCGCGTAATGGCAGATTTTCCCTGGCCTCAGACGGTCAGGGCACTGCAGGAGTTTTTAGGGATGGTTAACTTCTACAACCATTTTCTTCCCCGTGCAGCCCAGCTCATGCAGCCATTGTACACCACGCTTAAGAAACGGAAACAGGCGGACAGAGTTGACTGGACTCCTGAGCGAGAGCAGGCATTTTCCGAGGTTAAAACAGCTCTGGCGAACACCGCACTACTGGTGCACCCGGACCCGGCAGATCGGATAGCGCTCACTACCGACGCTTCGGACGTGGCCATAGGGGCCGTCGTGTAGCAGTGCGTCACCGGTTCTTGGCAGCCGCTCGCCTTTTTCAGCAGGTCTTTGCGCGACAATGAGCATAAATACAGCACGTTTGACAGGGAGTTACTGGCTTTCCACATGGCCATATGCCACTTCCAGTTCTGGCTGGAAGGGTGCACCTTCACTGCGTTCGTGGACCACAAGCCGCTAACATACGCGATGGCCAAGGTTTTGGAACAATGGTCGGCCCGGCAGCAGAGACAGCTGGCCACGATCTCTGAGTTTATGACCAGCATTCATCATGTGACTGTAAACTCAACGTGGTGGCGGACTGCCTCTCGCGCACATTAGTGGCCCCAGTCTACGTAGGGATAGATTACACGGCCATGGCCGCTGAGCAGATCGGCAATGCGGATGTTTGCGCACTCCAGTCTGGACCAACAGGGTTAAGGCTGGAGAGCAGAGTACTGCAAGACGGGGGCACCCCCCCAGTCTGTGACGTCTCCACAGGCCGCCCGCGCCCGGTGGTCCCACGCACTTGGCGCTGCCGCGTTTTTGAGTTGGTTCACTCCCTGGAGCACCCAGGAGTCCACGCGTCAGTCAAAATAGTGGGATCAAAGTTTGTCTGGCCGAGCCTGCACAAACAGGTGAAAGAGTAGGCTGCAGCCTGTGTAGCATGCCAACGAGCCAAGGTGCACAGGCACACAAAGGCCCCCTTGGAGCCGTTCCATATCCCGGCAAAGAGGTTCGACCACGTTCACGTGGACCTCATGGGCCCCCTCCTGCCATTGCAGGGGTTCACGCACCTCCTGACAGTGATGGACCGCACCACGTGCTGGCCCGAGGTGGTCCCGCTAGCTTCCACCGCGTCCGCAGAAATTGCACACGCTTTTTTTGACGACATGGGTGGCACGTTTTGGCGCCCCTTTGGATATCACATCTGATCGGGGCCCGCAGTTTGTTTCCGACCTCTAGTCCATGATGGCCCGGAGCCTGGGCGTCACAATTCATCGCACAACCGCTTACAACCCCCAGGCCAATGGGTTATGCAAGCATTTCCAGAGATCACTAAAAGCAGCGCTCAGGGCTTCGCTTACAGATGCAAATTGGATGGACCGGTTGCCGTGGGTTCTATTAGGGTTGCGTTCAGCACCGAAGGAGGATTTGGCAGCCTCCCCAGCAGAGCTGTTTTTTTCCCAGCCGCTGCGGCTCCCCGGAGAGTTTTTGCTGGATAACCCCGCACTGAACACCGATCCATCCCCGCTTTCACTGCATAGCAGAGAGGCAGAGACAGTACCTGGCCTGGCCCACCACTGTTTTCCTTGCGCTTTTGTGCCAAAGACCTTGAAGGACGCGTCATTCGTATTTGTCAGGCACGATGCCCACCGGACCCCATTGCGCCCGCCTTACGACGGCCTGTTCAGAGTGCTAGAACCTGGGGAGAAACATTTTGTGTTAGACTTGGGGGGGCACAGGGAAACAATCTGTATAGACAGGCTTAAGCCCACCTTCGTTTTAGCAGACGAGCAGGTGGTGTTGGCCTGAGCTCCTTGGCGCGGACGACCTCCACTGAGACCTCCCCAGGTAAATGACTCATCAGATCAGTCACAACGGCAAACTGAAGATGTCCCTCCCCCCAATATCCCCCCACAGACGGACGCACCCCCAGGAGCCCCCCGCCCGCACAGCAGCACCTCGGAGCCGCCGACCCCCTGTTACAGTCGCTATGGACGTAGGCTGAAGCCCAAAGGACATGAGGGTTAAGGCTCAGCCTAAGTTTCTGGGGGGGTGGAGGGGGGCGTGTGGAAACTCAGTATGTTTCCACTCAGACTGAAGGGGAATGGTCATGGGGGGATTTGTGTGTTGATGCGAACAGTGACAAAGGGAAATGGCAAATGTATTTACAACCGTGGACAAAATTGTTGGTACCCCTCTGTTAATGAAAGAAAAACCCACAATGGTCACAGAAATAACTTGAATCTAACAAAAGTGGTAATAAATAAAAATTCTATGAAAATTAACCAATGAAAATCAGACAATGCTTTTGAATTGTGGCTCAACAGAATTATTTTAATAAACAAACTCATGAAACAGGCCTGGACAAAAATGATGGTACCCCTAGAAAAGATTGAAAATAATGTGACAATAGGGACACGTTCAACCAAGATGTGTCCTCTAATTAACATCACAGGTGTCTACAAACTTGTAATCAGTCAGTCAGCCTATTTAAAGGGTGACAAGCAGTCACTGTGCTGTTTGTTGACATGGTGTGTACCACACTAAACATGGACCAGAGGAAGCAAAGGAGAGAGTTGTCTCAGGAGATTAGAAAGAAAATTATAGACAAGCATGTTAATGGTAAAGGCTATAAGACCATCTCCAAGCAGCTTGATGTTCCTGTGACTACAGTTGCACATATTATTCAGAAATTTAAGATCAACGGGACTGTAGCCAACCTCCCTGGACGTGGCCGCAGGAGGAGACGGATAATACGAATGGTAACAAAAGAGCCCAACAACCTCTAAACATATTCATGGTGAACTCCAAGGTCAAGGTACATCACTGTCAGATAGCACCATCCGTCGTTGTTTGAGCCAAAGTGGACTTCATGGGAGACGACCAAGGAGGACACCACTGTTGAAAACAAATCATAAAAAAAGCCAGACTGGAATTTGCCAAACTGCATGTTGACAAGCCACAAAGCTTCTGGGAGAATGTCCTATGGACAGACGAGACAAAACTGGAACTTTTTGGCAAGGCACGTCAGCTCTATGTTCACAGATGCAAAAATGAAACATACCAAGAAAAGAACACTGTCCCTACTGTGAAACATGGAGGAGGTTCTGTTATGTTCTGGGGCTGCTTTGCTGCATCTGGCACAAGGTGTCTTGAATCTGTGCAGGGTACAATGAAATCTCAAGCCTATCAAGGTATTCTAGAGAGAAATGTGCTGCCCAGTGTCAGACAACTTGGTGTCAGTCGCAGGTCATGGGTCTTGCAACAGGATAATAACCCAAAACACACAGCTAAAAACACCCAAGAATGGCTAAGAGCAAAACATTGGACTATTCTAAAGTGGCCTTCTATGAGCGCTGATCTAAATCCTATTGAACATCTGTGGAAGGAGCTGAAACATGCCGTCTGGAGAAGGCACCCTTCAAACCTGAGACAACTGGAGCAGTTTTCTCATGAGCAGTGGGCCAAAATACCTGCTGAGGGGTGCAGAAGTCTCATTGACAGTTACAGAAATCGTTTGATTGCAGTGATTGCCACAAAAGGTTGTGCAACAAAATATTAAGGGTACCATCATTTTTGTCCAGACCTGTTTCATGAGTTTGTTTTTTAAAATAATACTGTTGAACCACAATTCAAAAGCATTGTCTGATTTTCATTGGTTAATTTTCATAGAATTTTTATTTACCACTTTTGTCAGATTCAAGTTATTTCTGTGACCATTGTGGGTTTTTCTTTCATGAACAGAGGGGTACCAACAATCTTGTCCACATCTGTATGTTAATGCAGCACCCCAGGTCGCAGAGAGAATGGTATGCTATAAAAGGAGAGGTGCCTGTGACCTGCTTTAGGATGCTTGTGATTCTTGTGAATGTAAGGGAGAGATTAATAAAGTCTGCTCTGCTCTGCTTCGCCCGATTATTTCTTTCTCCACAAACTTATGATTTCACAAAGTGCTCACAAGTGCTTTCTTTAGTGCAAACGGTGTGTAGTGTCAAGTTAATCACCCAGAGTCAGTAAACAAATTCAGTGCATGAAACATGAAGACAAAATCTCACTGTATTTCAGTCCCTCCAGGATTTTATGGCTGTTTTTGTGATTGCTGTGGCCCAAAAAGCCTGAATTTCTGGGAACTTTTCCAAAAAGTTGTGATAAAAGCTGTGACAATTCTAGGTTTTTTGTTTTTTTTTGCACTGAAAGTTGTGTGAGGAACTACAGATTTTAAAGTAGCTGCTTTTTCCATAGTTTACAGTGATGCTATTCTATGTAACACCACAAGAAAGGCACAAGACTGCCAAAAATTTAGTTAAACAGTGATTAATGTAGAATTAAATGCTCAGTAAAGTTGTCAAAAAATGACGAACATTGTATTCTTGCTGAGAATTTAAATTATTTATTTTTATTGATTTATTGATTTATTTGAACATCAACACAAAAAAATAAACAAGAAATCAAAACCAAAAAATAAACATAACAAAAAATGCCTTGCTCAAGAGGAGTGGGAAGAAGCCAATGCTTATATAGTCCCACACCTTCTCCATACCCAATAAATTATATCATTCTAGTCATTATCCATCCCATGATTACATTCATTATACAGTACCATAACATATAATGCATCTTATAGTTTATAGTGACAATAATACCAACAACTAATAATAATTGTAATAATAAATAAATACTTCTGCTATGTTTAATATAATTATAGACAATATTATCATCATAATCCCCACATACACCACCATAAATTAAAAAAGAAATAAAAGAATTAGTCATTACAACAACTAAATTGCATTGAATGCGTGTTAGAGTATGGAGAAAATTATGGCAGCACCTTCTGGAATCTTGAATTTCAAAACTAGGACCCTGAACAATTTGAGGTCTTCTTCTGTGCTGAAATCCACATGAAACAGGGGTGGCTCCTTCACTGACAACCTCTTCCGTTCAGAACGTCTCAGTGCAGGATGGATCTTTGAGTGGAAACCCAGTCTTCACAGATCTGAAGGGGAGACTGTCATATGTCTGAGCTCCAGTGTCATCCTGGAGCTCAGACACAGTTTATTTTTGTGTTTTGTTTTTCCACCCATTGTCTGCTCTTAGGCTGGTTTGGTTCATTGTTTCTGTTTGCCCCTATCTCCCTCTCCAGACACTCCCGCTGACTGCTCACAGCTCACCAGGTTCAGCTGTAGCAGCTCATAATCAGCTCAGCTCTTGCACCTGTCTCCACTCACAATATCAAGTTCACACTGTATTTAAACCAGCTAATTCATTCACTCCTCGCTACGCTGTTAGTCAACCTGGTTAGCTGAGCTCGCAGCTCGAGCTCCTAGTCATCTTCCTGTGTAGACTACGTTGGTGCTGTTGTCTCCCGGAGCTCAGCCTCGCTCCGAGACACCCTGTGTAAGTCTTCTCTCTTTTCAATCCAAGTTTACGTTTCTTCTCCTTCAGAGGCCGGCTCGGCCCTGAAGCGTGACGTGGACCTCTGTATAAGCTGTATTGAGCTGAACTGTTTCACTTGCAGTGCAGCATTGTTTTCCAGAGCCGGGTCCCACTCCGCGGCACTGCAGGGTAGTTTATCTTTGGACATTTTGTGTTGAACACTTTTTGAACTGTTTGTCTTTTGTTATAAATAAACACAAAACTTCACCCAGCGTTTGGGCCCATCTCTTTCCTCTGCGCCTCGGAGAGGCACACATATGACAGAGATGAAAAGAATAGATTTCACAGTAAAATTAAGTCATATTTTTAAATCCCCACACCACAGTAGGATTTAATAATTTTGTTTCTATTTTTTGTTGTTTCTATTGTAACTACAAATTAACATTCAATTTTTTAAAAGGGTTTCAATTCATTTCCTGGGAAGATTTGTTCATTTCAGTTTAGTTCTGAGTAAAAATTGCTCGTACTGCAGCCTTTATTAATTCTGCCTTTTTCATTTTATTGTGATTTAGTATCTTCAAATCTCTCACTTTAAGTGCTAGAAGTCCATAATTTCATAAAATAAACCTTTATTCTGCATTTATTCACAGCGCTTAACCAACAGTTCACCCTGTATCAGCAGTTTATAAAAGAAACCACCTGCTGGATAAATTATTAATTTACGACACAAATGTTAAAACAAACAAATGATATTTTACTTACAATCTCAGCCGCTCCAAGTCTCTTTGTTCACGAATTTCAGCCAGTCTCTGTGTGTTTTCCATTTCAAGTGTTTATCAATCATCAACTTTATGTTCCAACACAGCGCTGCACGTAGTACAAAACCGTTTAACCCCGCTTTATGAAAAATATTAGGAAACTGTTGAGGACATTTTTTATGGTGACTTTTGTAAATAAATTAAGAGACACACGTCAACTTCGCTTGGAAACACGGAAGTAAAGACGTGTGCCGCAGGGAACTCTTGCTAGCTGAGAACCATTTTAACACCACAGAAAAAGAACTAGCATATACGTTAGCTTTTTAGCTGTTAGCGCTCCGGGTGTTTCTGGTTCTTCGCTGTTGTTCCTGGCTCACTGACCTGGTTTTGACCCAATCAGACTCAGCAGACATTCACAGACGTAAAAGCATTATATTAAAAGATCGAGCCGCAGATTTTGTGGATCGATATTGGCTCAGTCAAACGTGGATAGATCTAGATCATTGTATTGATCTTTTGAACCCACCCCTACCGTCCAGCTGCTCCCTATTAGTCATTAGCTCCAGTCCTCCTGCCCAGCTGCTCCTCCCTCATCGTCCCGCCGCCACTGGTGGCAGAAGGGGCTTTTCCATCAAACCCACGTTCGAGTCTACCGGCCTCCCTCCTTCCCCTCCAATCTCTGGCGACATGAGCCCCGGGGAAGCTGTTCGGGCCCGTGTGAGCCATTGGCCCTGAACAGAGACATGCAGGGGTCGGTGCACCTCCTCCAGGCTGAACCTCCGTGATGGTGATGATGAACAGAGGAGAAATGAACACAAGTCATGGCTTGACCCTGACAACACTGTGAACTGGCACATGTAAATGTATTTATTGATATTTCTTGTCTTATTATAGAAAATTTAGAAATCCACTTTGCGATTGCCTTTTCTCTAAATGAAAAAAAAAAAATATATGTGTAAAAGTTGTTCCTGAGCAATCGGTAACTCAGCCGAAATAATTCATCAGATTTTAGAAAAACTGGAGTGTTTCTTATTTTAATATCAAATTATGTTTTAGCAAGGGTAGACCTTATTCTTCAAATATATGAGCTTTATTGATCGGGATGATTTTTAGACAAGTCTTGATCATCATTTTTGCTTCATATTTTCACCCTCTCCTTGTAAGTTGCATGCTTGCAATGAAAATAGTGATCTTGCCACCGAGTGACCGAGTGATCAAAATCTTCTCAAGGTCTATTGTCTGCAATACTTGTTTATTTCTACAAGTTAGATGCATATTCAAGAGTCAGGGTTCTATCTGCTGGAGCCATTGAGCTTTTAGTTTGTTCAGTCGATGACATCACTGTTATGTCCACAAACCTAGCAGACAGACAAGGAAGCTGTGCTGGAACTTGAACTTTATTACATGATGTCATGGGCAGCGAGAGCGCGCCCCTCCCGTCCTGCCTCATCTTCACCAACTCATCACGGCACCTGAAGCAGAAGACGCACCTGCGCCCGCTCATCAGCCAGCGTACTTAAGGAGGCTCTCTCCTGCATTCAACGCTGACTCGTCTGGGTGTACTGCCCATGCTAAGACAAGCAAGTATAATTACAAACAAGTGAGACACGCTGTCTCACCTTGTTTTCCTCTCTCCTTCAGGTTGCTGCCATCGTGCGGGTGTGTCTCCAGGACTGTGCGCGCTCTCCTGCCACATCTCCATAATCTCTTAATAAACTGTCATATGTGCCCCTTTGTGTGGTTACTTTCCCTGTGCTGTTGCATCGTGCAAGTGAGCTGTCAGCTTAATTAATCATGACAGAATGAGCCAGCCAGAACGGTAGCTCAGCCGATGCTTCAGCATGAGAGCTGTCTGCTATGGATCGCCTATTGGCGACCGAGCACCAGCTCGCCGTGCTGACGCAGCAAGTTACAAACATAATGAGGCTTTGGACTAATGCGCCTTCCCGGGCTCCTCCTCCTCAGCCTGCTCCGCACACCTCAGTGCGCCGTACTATTTCCACACCTGCCCCGTACGTGGGGGAGGTGGGGAAATGTAAAGGGTTTCTTATTCAAGTCCGCATGTACTTGGAGCAGGTCAGGGATGAGTACCCAGGGTACGTGGCCAAAATTCAGTTTTTTACCCTGTTGCTCCAGGACCGAGCCCTTGATTGGGCACGGTCCACGATCAATAACCCCGAGGGGTGTCGGTATACGTTTGACTAATTTGTAGACGCTTTCTCCTGCACGTTTGGCCGTACAGAGAGTCAGGACAATGTAATGAGCCGCCTGATGACGCTCTGCCAGGGCACTCGGTCAGCAGCCGAGTACTCGGTGGAGTTCCGGGTTGTAGTGGCTGATTTGGGGTGGAATGAGATTGCTTTGTGCAGCGCATTCTTCCACAGGTTAGACGCTCAACTCCTTGATGATCTGGTTGTTCACCCTGTCCCGGAGACTCTTGACAGTCTCATAGATCAGGCTGTAGGACTGGATAACCGGTACCGTGAGCACGCGAAGGAGCGCAAGTTCTCCTCTCGCCCACGCGCTGAGTGCGCGCCCGCCATGGTTTTTCACACTGGCAGCACCAGCCCTCCGCCCGAGCCAATGGAGCTCTCTTGGCACTTGACCGATGAGTTCCGGCGGAGGTGAAGGGTTGGTGCATGTGCGTACTGCGGTTTACTAAACCACAGTCTGGATGAATGTCGCCAGCAGCCAAAAAGACGTGGCCCGTCAGTAACCATGGGGGGTCTGGTGGGTGGGACTAAATCTACTTCCCCAAGTAATTTTTCAATTTTGGCCCTCGTGCAATTGCCGGGGTCCGAGAGGAGGACTATGGCACTGGCTGATTTGGGGTCTGAGGGTAACTTCATTTCTGCCCAGTTTGTTAGGCAGATGGGTAATTGGGTAAGCCTGTGTAATTTGAATTGTGAAGCACAGAACAAGAGAGAAGAAAATTCTACACTCTAAGTCTGTGCAGATTCGGCCTTGATCGGCGCCCCTGGACAACTCACTCCTCCAGAGTTAAGATAAGCGGATGTGTGAGCTGGCTGCTTAACCCAAACACTGCTGCTGCTGTGCAATAATCAGAACTCTCCAAGGACAGCGTTCATGAGACTAACATGGAATTTTTACCATCTGGCATGAAGAAGAAATTATCTCTGGGACATGACTATCTGTGTTTATAAACATGAACTTATAACATCCATCGTTGCCTAGGAGACTATTTTTGTTGTACTTCAGTAACTGATACGCCCACACACTGCACACACACTGACATCATATACTGATATACACATACTGCCTCTCTCTGCTGCCCTTGTCTTTGTGAGGTCTGATTGTCTGCTCTGTGCCATAGAGAGGTTTTTTTTCTCTGTAATCATAATTTAGCTTACACAATTATAAGCTGTATTTTGATAATGAAGTTTTTTTTCTCTCCGCCCATTGTGTCATTCTACCCTTCCCTTATCCCCGACCTTTTTGATTAGGCGCCTTGTTACGGCTGCCGTGTCGTTGTGATGCGCTTACATAGCGCGCCAATGTCAAGTCAAATTCCTTGTGTGTTTCTAACATGCCTGGCAATAAAGCTTTTTCTGATTTCTGATGGGTATTCCCACATGTAAATTGCCCCATGATCAGAGGATCACTACCATATCTGGCTGGGAGGTCACGGTAGTCACCCAAAGGACGGTGCCGATTTCCATTCTTCTTTCCAGGAACCACTGGGAGGAACTCTCATTCCTGGTTCTTCCTGTTTCATCTTCCCCGGTGGTTCTTGGTTACCCTTGGCTCCGGAGGCATAACCCAGTAATCAATTGGGATCTGAACACCATCTCCTCCTGGAGCCCTTTCTGTATGGCCCACTGTATGTGTTCAACAGAGTCCTCCCCATCTCTGTCCATCTCCCTCCCCCCATTCAAGCCACCGGACCTCAGCCTCATTCCCCGGGTTTATCACGATTTAGGAGAGGTCTTTAGCAAATCAAGAGTGTTGTCGCTGCCGCCTCGCCACTGTTATGATTGTGCTATAGACCTCATCCCGGGGCCGAGGCTGCCGTCCAGTCAGTTATACAGTATTTCTGGAGAGGGAGGTGATGGAGAACTACATAAAGGAATCGCTGAACACCGGCCTTATTCGGCCATCTTTGGCTCCACTCGGAGCCGGATTCTTCTTCGTCGGAAAGATGGCTCGTTGCGCCCGTGCATTGACTAGCGGGAGCTCAATGCTACTACCATCAAAGACAAGTACCTTCTGCCTTTGATTAATTCAGCATTCGAGCTCCTTCGGCGCTCACGGGTATTCACCAAGCTAGACTTAAGGAATGCATACCATCTGATCCTCATTCGTGAGGGCGACGAATGGAAGACGGCTTTTAAAACTCACCAGGGGCAATTTGAATATTAAGTGATGGCTTTTGGGCTCACTAACGCCCCCGCCATCTTCCAGCGGTAAATTAACAACGTCCTTTGCGATATGCTCTACCAATTCGTTTTTGTCTACTTGGATGACATTCTAATTTTCTCCCACTTGAAAGAGGAACATGAAGCCCATGTCAGGGCTGTTTTACAATGGCTCTTGGAGAACCAGCTCTACGTCAAAGCTGAGAAGTGAGTTCTCAACAACATCAACCACCTTCTTGGGCTTCATAGTGGCTGAAGGGAGATTGATTGTCGACCCGGTCAAGGTGAGGGCAGTGCTGGATTGGCTAACCCCCCACTCCCGTAAGGAGCTCCAACGCTTCCTCAGGTTCGCAAACTTTTATCGTAGGTTCATCAGGAACTACAGTGTGGTGGCACTGCCCTTGACACAGCTGACCTCCATTAAGGTCCCCTTTCGCTGGACCGAGGCAGCTGAACAGGCGTTTGTAAAATTAAAGCGCCTGTTCACGGAAACACCAATCTTGGCCCAGGTCGACAGGCAGCTCCAGTTTGTCCTTGAGGTGGATGCATCTGATTCGGGGGTTGGCGCTGTGCTATCGCAGCGCATGCCCCCCGATCAGAAGCTCTGCCCGTGCGCCTATTTCTCTTGTTGGCTTACGCCGGCCGAGAGGAACTATGACATGGGGGGACAGAGAGCTGCTTGCCATTAAGTTGGCATTGGAGGAGTGGAGGCATTAGTTAGAGGGGGCTATTCACCCCATCGTCATGTGGACCGACCACAAGAACCTCGAGTACTTGCGGTCGGCCCGCTGACTGAACGCCAGGCAGGCTCGCTGGGCTCTATTTTTCCAGTGATTTAATTTTACCATCACGCACCGGCCTGGTGCCCGGAACACTAAACCGGATGCACTATCATGCCAGTTTGATTCTGGGGAGGTAGCGCCCCCCCCCCCAAAAAAAAACTCCATCGTACCGCCTTTTCACATCCTTGGAGTCCTTACTTGGGATATCGAGCGGAGGGTCTACCAGGCCCAGGAACTTGTGCCAGTAGGGGTACCACGGAACTGTCTGTACGTCCCGGCCGCCCTCCGCAGCAATGTCATCCAGTGGGGTCACACCAGTCATTTCGCCAGTCATCCAGGGATCACCTGGACCATTGACTTCGTCCGACGGGTGTTCTGGTGGCCCACACTGCGGTGGGACGTCCGGAAGTATGTCAGAGCCTGTCAGACCTGCGTCAGGGGAAAATCTGACTCCTCCCCTCCATCTGGACTCCTCCATCCTCTCCCCATCCCTGGTCATCCGTGGCCCCACATTGCCGTGGATTTTGTGACCGGACTTCCCTCCTCCCACGGCAAGACGGTCATCCTCACGATTGTGGATCGCTTCTCCAAGGCTGTTCATCTGGTGGCCCTCCTCCCAAAGCTCCCCTCGGCCTTGGAGACAGTGGTCCCCCTTACGGACCACGTCATCCGCATCCACGGCATCCCTGTGGACCCTGTGTCTGACTGGAGTCCTCAATTTACTTCCCAGGTCTGGAATGCCTTCTGCCGGACTCTGGGAACGACGTTGAGCCTTTTGTCTGGTAATCACCTTCAGAGCAACGGGCAGGTGAAGTGTGCCAACCAGTCCCTGGAGGCTGCCTTGCGGTGTGTAGCAGCCGATAACCCTTCATTGTGGAACACACACCTGACCTGGGTGGAGTATTCTCTAAACTCAGCTGTCTCCTCTGCTACTGGACTCACCCCATTCGAGGCGTTGCTGGGTAACACGCCACCGCTCCTTCCTATGGCCGAAAGGGAGGTCGTGGTTCCATCCATGGGGGTCCATGCTCGTCGATGCCGGCGCGTCTGGAGGTCTACTCAGGCTGCCCTCGCCCGCTCTACAGAACGCATCCGGGCTGCTGCAGACAGGAAGCGGGTTCCCGCCCCCAGGCATGACATCGGGCAGCAGGTCTGGCTGGCAGCCAGCCAGATCCCTCTTAATGTGAAGTCAAAGAAACTGTCCCCCCTCTTCCTGGGTCCTTACACCATCTCACAGGTGATTAATGACGCGTCGGTTCAGCTTAAGTTGCCGCCGACCATACAGGTGAACCCGATGTTTCACGTCGCTCACATTAGATTAGATTCAACTTTATTGTCATTACACATGTATGAATACAAGGTAACGAAACACAGTTTAGCATCCAATCAGAAGTGCAAAGGACAGCAGTGCAGTATATACGGTAATTAACAGTATGTGCAATTTAAGCAAATATATGCAAATATATGCAGCAGTGCAGAAAGTTAAAAGTACTGTTATGTGCAAATAATGTGCAATAAGTTAGATGTAGTTATGCAGTTATGTACAGGTGAGGATGGTAAAAGATGATTGTAAGAGAGTCAGCGGGGAACTAAGTTCAATAACGTGACAGCTGTTGGAAAGAAACTGTTCCTAAACCTGCTGGTTCTAGTCCGAAGGCTTCTGAAACGTCTTCTGGAGGGGAGAAGCTGGAACAGTCCATGAGCAGGATGGTTGGAGTCCCTAAGAATGCTGCGTGCCCGGCGCAGACATCTTTTCTTGTAGACGTCCTCTATAGCTGGAAGTGGAGTCCCTGTGATGCGTTGGGCGGTTTTCACCACCCGCTGCAGCGCCTTGCGGTCAGCTACAGAGCAGCTCCCATACCAGAGTATGATACAGTTGGTCAGGGTGCTCTCTATCACGCAGCGGTAGAAGTTGTCCAGGATGTCAGTTGACAGATGGTTCTTCTTCAATGTCCTCAAGAAGAAGAGGCGCTGATGGGCCTTCTTGATCAGGCTGGTGGTGTTAACTGACCAGGACAGGTCCTCCGAGATGTGGGTCCCCAGGAATTTGAAGCTGGGGACACGTTCAACAGCTATGCCATTGATATGGATGGGGTCATGTGTCTCTTCCCTCTCCTTCCTGTAGTCCACTATGAGCTCCTTGGTTTTGCTGGTGTTAAGGAGCAGGTTATTGTCAGCGCACCAAGTAGCCAAGTGCTCAACCTCTGCCCTGTAATCTGACTCGTCGTTGTCCCTGATGAGTCCAATCACCGTGGTGTCATCTGCGAACTTTATGATGGAATTGGATCCATACATAGGCCTGCAGTCATGGGTGTAGAGGGAGTAGAGGAATGGGCTGAGCACACAGCCCTGTGGTACACCAGTGTTGAGTGTGATGATGGAAGAACGGTTGGGGCCTGACCTAACATGCTGGGGTCTGTTGGTCAGAAAATCCATGATCCAGTTGCAGGTGGAGGAACTGATTCCCAGGTCCCCAAGTTTGGTGAGCAACTTGGAGGGGATAACTGTGTTGAATGCTGAGCTGAAGTCAATAAACAGCATTCTTGCATAGGTGTTCTTGTCATCCAGGTGTGAGAGTACATAGTGCAGCGCTGTAGAAACCGCATCCTCTGTACTCCTGTTGCTCCGGTAGGCAAACTGATGAGGGTCCAGTGTAGGGGGCAGGCCTTTTTTGAGCTGTGCCAAGACCAGTCGCTCAAAGCACTTCATGACTATGGGCGTCAGTGCCACAGGGCGATAGTCATTTAGGCACGATGGTGTTGAATGTTTCGGCACTGGTACTATTGAAGTGGTCTTGAAGCACGCTGGTACCACGGCCTGGGCCAGGGACAGATTGGAGATGTCTGTGAAGACCCCTGCCAGCTGCTCAGCGCATGCCCTCAGCACATGCCCAGGAATGCCATCAGGGCCAGCAGCCTTACGTACGTTGACATGACTCAGTGCATTACGGACGTCGGCGTGGGTGAGTGTGAGGTGGTGGAGGTCATCAGAGGGTGGGAAATTGATGTTCTTTTCATTGTTGTCCTTGTCAAAACGAGCATAGAAGTTATTTAGCTCATCGAGAAAGGGCACAGTCATGGCTATAGGTATGGAGTTGCTGGGCTTATAATCAGAGATAGCTTGAATGCCCTGCCACATACGTCGGGGGTCAGAGTCCCCAAAATGTTCCTCCACCTTCAGCTTGTAGCTGTGCTTGGCCTTCTTGATGCCCCTCTTCAGATCTGCCCTGGATGAACTGTAGGCCTGTGCATCACCAGATCTAAAGGCATTGTTACGTGCTTTTAGCAGAAGTCGCACTTCTCTGTTCATCCACGGCTTCTGATTTGGGTACGTGGTGATCTGTCTTTCCGTGGTGACACTGTCAATAGTGGTGTTGATATGGTCCAGGACTGAGTGGGTGTAAGAGTTGATGTTTATGTGGGAGCCACAGGTAGCCTGAGAGGTGAACATACTCCAGTCTGTGTTCCTAAACTTCTCCTGGAGTACAGAGTCAACCCCCTCTGGCCACACTTTGATGGTCCTCACTGATGGCTTCACCCGGTTGATGAGCGGTACATACTTGGAGGTAAGGAACAAAGATAAGTGATCAGACTGACCTAGGTGGGGGAGGGGAGTTGCTGTGTAGGCTCCCACAATATTGGTGTAAACATGGTCCAATGTTTTGTCCCCTTTTGTGTGACAGGAGACATGCTGGTAGAATTTAGGAAGCACTGTCTTGAGGTTAGAGTGGTTAAAATCACCCGCCACAATAAATGCTGCCTCTGGGTGTGCAGTTTGTTGTTTGCTAATAGCTGCATGCAGTTCTTTCATAGCAAGCTTAGCATTAGCATCCGGAGAAATGTAAGCAGCTGTTATGATGGTACAAGTGAACTCACGTGGCAGATAGAAAGGTCTACATTTAACCATGAGAAACTCCAGGTTAGCTGAGCAGTGTCTCTCAACAGTGACAGAGTTTGTGCACCAAGCCTTGTTAATATAAATGCACAATCCCCCCCCTCTTGTCTTACCGGAGTCAACTGCTGCTCTGTCTGCCTGGAGCGTATGTAGGCCGGCTAGCTCGATAGCATTGTCGGGTATTCCACTGTGAAGCCATGTTTCCGTAAAAATCATGATATTGCAGTTCATAAGTTTCTTATTGTTGGTGATCCGAAGCCGTAGTTCACTCATTTTGCTCGCCAGAGACCGTACATTAGCAAGGAAAATACTGGGTAGTGATAGCCGGTGCGGTGTTAGCTTTAGCTTAGCTCTTAGCCCACCGCGCTTACCCCTCCTTTGTTTACGTTCCTTACGCCGCCTGCGAGCACTTCCGGTCGGCCGGGAAGCCTGCCGAGCGTCGGGAGTTCTCCAGAGCTCCGGGATGAGACGTAGATTCAGACGTAGGTTGCTGATAAAAAGGTCGTTATCGTTGTTTTGTAAACCAATACTCAAAAGCTCATCTCGGGTGTAAGATGTAAAAGCAGAGCTGTTCTGAACGAACATACCTGAAATGAGCAGAAATAACACTGCTAGTCCCCAGAATCTGGTAGGACGCTGAGCCTCGCGTTGTGCACGCGCCGCCATCTTGCGTCAAAAAATTTTTTTTTAAAAAAAATGGAGCCCCTCTCGACCAGTCCCCTCTGCCCCCCCACCCCGAAGGCACCTTCTCCTCCCTGGATCATCGACGGCAACCCCGCCTACACTGTACGCCGTGTGTTGGATGTTCAACGTCGGGGCAGGGGCCTTCATTACTTAGGGCTCATTTCCACCAAAATAAGAGCCAATGCTAGTTCAGTTCTGGGGCTGGTGCCAGTGCTTAACCAGTTCAACTGTAGTGCCTCATAAGAACCAATTGGTTTTCCACTGATATGGAGCTAGTGGGGGATTACGTCAGGGCTACGTCATTACGTAGTGTGAAGCGCCTTCATGCAACCCCGCAGAACACCGCAGAAGAAGAAGAAGCAGCGCTAGCTTGTCAACAGCTTGTCAACATGAGGAGCTTGTTGTCTCTTTGGGAGCGCTGCTTTTATTATTCCAAACCTGTATTACCATCCAAAAACAGTTTTATTCTTAATTACAGAGAACAGCGGCTACGTTTAAGGAGACTGGTAATTATCAATATTTCAGTTATTAGCCATTGTTAGATCAAGTCTGTAGCGCGAGCATTGACTACACTTTTAAACGTAATATTTATGTCAGTTCTGTAATAGGTGGTGTCACGGCGCATTACGAGACGGAGGTCACCTGTTATGTCATGCCAAAAAGTGATCAGCTGCCCAAAAAATGATCGCCAGGGGCCATATTGTTATGGGTTTATATTAGCCGTTAAATATGTATTTCAACAGATAAACAGTACTTAGTTAGGTATAACAAGATATATTTAACACTTATAATGCATTTTGAACCCGAAACAAACTTGATCTAGGATTAAAGGCAATTAAAATAATGCAGTCACAAGGTTACATGGAAAAATGCATTGATCTATTGCATATATACATGAAGATACTGTATCAATATATATTCTATGTTCTGTGGGGAACCACCTCAGTAGTTACTCAGTAGTTTTCCCTCAGACTGAAGTGGCAGATCAAAGATGGGAGTGGGGGAGTGATATGTTAATGCAGCACCCCAGGTAGCAAAGAAGTGTTAGTGCTGTGATATAAAAGAGAGTGCCTGCTACCTGGGGGAGGTTTTTCTGATTCTGGAGAATGTGAGAGAGAGTGGAATAAAGCTTCATCTGCTCAGAAAAGTTCAGCCTGGTTATTCTCTCCACACTGGTGACCCTTGACGCACAACGGAACACGAGGCAAACACCCCGGAGACGACCCGGACGGGAAGTGCCAGCAACGCGTGCGCCATTTCGGTCAAACTCAAAGACTTTTGGCTACACGACCTGAAGTCTTGGTTCCTTCACACCGAGGCCCAGTTCGCGCTCCGGGGAATAACGGCAGGTGACACCAGATATTACTATGTGGTCGCAGCGCTGGATGCACACACAACTCAGCAGGTGACAAGCCTACTCCAACAGCCCCCAGCCCACGACAAATACGGTGCTCTCAAAACCGCGCTGACCCGGCGCTACATGCTCTTGAACTGTGAAAGAGCGGAGAGGCTCCTGATGCGCGGGTCGGCAGCGACGGGTCGGCGGTCGAATTGATGGAGAACATGTTGGCATTGATGGGCACAGATGACGGGCATTTCCTCTTTGCTCACCTTTTCCTCCGGAACCTCCCGACAGCGGCCAGAGCGGTCCTGGCCAATTCGCCACTGCTGGCCGCGCGCAACTACCGGGCGCTAGCCCAGGAGGCAGATCGGATTATCCTCTCTACCAGAGCCCTCACAGTGAACGCAGCAGCGTCGGAACCCAGCGAGACGGCCAGCGGAGGCAAGGAGCCAGTGATGGTGGCTGCAGCAGGGGCCAAGAAGCACTGGAGAGACACGTTGTTTCTACCACCGCCGTTTTGGAGAGGACGCGCGCCGATGCTTGCCACCGTGCCAATTCAAGCATTCGGGAAATGCTGGGACCGGCAGTCGGTAGCAGCTGCGACCGCCGGTGAAGCAAGCAAGCTGCTCTATGTGACAGACTCACGCTCCGGGAGACGGTTCCTCGTGGACTCCGGTTCCCAAAAGAGCCTCATCCTGCCATCCTATGCAGACCGGCTGGCGGGAACTAGCGGACCCGAGCTGATGGCTGCAAACAGCTCAGACATTAAGACTTTTGGAGAGAGGACACTGACTGTATCCTTGCACGGCCGTACATATCAATGGACATTCATCATAGCGGCATGCAGCTTACCCATTTTAGACGCTGATTTTTTGTGTGCACAAGGACTACTAGTCAATGTTGCTAACAGACGCCTGATTAACGCAATGTCTTTTGATTCTCTCCCCTGTACAGCTCGAGGAGCCGGGCCCACAACACTAGCCAACATCACAGCTCCAGCGGTAAGTTCCATACACTGCTCACCCAGTTCCCAGCACTCACGGTCCCGACTTTTTCGGCGACCATCACTAAACATGGGGTGGAGCACTTCATTACCACTGTGGGGCCACCCGTTTTCGCACGACCTCGGCACCTGGACGCAGCTAAACTAGCCATAGCGCGCGAGGAGTTTGCCAACTTGGAAAAGTTAGGCATCATCAGACGCTCAAACAGCCCATGGGCATCCCCGCTACATATGGTTCCTAAGGTCGAGGGATTGTGGCGACCTTGCGGAGATTTCCACAGATTAAACAACGCCACAGCGCACGACCGCTACCCGATCCCTCATATTCAGGATTTTTCCGTTCACCTCTCAGGGGCACACATTTTTTCCGAGATAGACTTGGTCCCCAGTTACCACCAGGTCCCGGTGCACGCTGAGGACATACCTAAAATGGCAGTAATAACCCCGTTTGGTCTTTTTGAGTTTTTACGTATGCCTTTCGGGCTAAAAGGCCCAGCGCGGACATTCCAACACATGATGGATGCGGTGTTCCGCGATCTGCCGTTTGTGTTCGTTTACCTGGACACCATCCTGGTGGCCATCGCGTCCGAGGACGAACACGTAGTCCACCTCGGGACAGTTTTCCAAAGGTTGGAGGAGCACGGATTACTAATAAACCTGGCGAAGTGCCAGTTTGTGGTGACGGGGATCGATTTTTTGGGGCCACCACATCTCACCGGAGGGCGCGATACCCTTGCTGGACAAGGTGCGTGCCGTGGCGAATTTTCCCCGGCCTCAGACAGTCAGGGCGCTGCAGGAGTTTTTGGGGATGGTTAACTTCTACAATCGTTTCCTCCCCCACGCAGCCCAGCTCATGCAGTCGTTGTACACCGTGCTTAAGAAACGGAAGCCGGCGGACAGAGTCGACTGGACTCCTGAGCGAGAGCAGGCATTTTCCGAGGTTAAAACAGCTCCGGCAAATGCCGCACTGCTGGCGCACCCGGACCCAGCGGCTAGGATAGCACTCACTACCGACGCATCAGACGTGGCCATAGGGGCAGTCATGGAGCAGTGCGTCGCCTTTTTTAGCAGGTCTTTGTGTGACAATGAACGTAAATGCAGCGCGTTCGACAGAGAGTTACTAGCTCTCCACATGGCCACATGCAACTTCCAGTTCTGGCTGGAAGGGCGCACCTTCACTGCGTTCGTGGACCACAAGCCGCTTACGTACGCGATGGCCAAGGTTTCGGAACCATGGTCAGCCCGGCAGCAGAGACAGCTGGCAGCAATCTCGGAGTTTATGACCGACATTTGACATGTGGACGGTAAACTCAACGTGGTGGCTGACTGCCTCTCGCGCGCATTAGTGACCCCAGTCTACGTAGGGATAGATTACACGGCCATGGCCGCTGCGCAGATTGGAGATGTGGACGTTTGCGCACTCCAGTCTGGACCAACAGGGTTAAGGCTGGAGAGCAGAGTGCTGCAACACGGGGACCTCCCCTAGTCTGTGACGTCTCTACAGGCCGCCCGCGACCGGTGGTCCCAGGTGCTTGGCGCTGCCACGTTTTTGAGTCGGGTCCATGGTGCACCCAGGAGTGCACACGTCAGTCAAAATGGTGGGCGCAAAGTTCGTCTGGCCGAGCCTGCACAAACAGGTGAAAGAGTGGGCCACAGCCTGCGTAGCGTGTCAGTGAGCCAAAGTGCACAGGCACACAAAGGCCCCTTTGGAGCCGTTCCATATCCCGGCTAAGAGGTTTGACCACGTTCACGAGGACCTCATGGGCCCCCTTCCACCATTGCAGGGGTTCACGCACCTCCTGACAGTGGTGGACCGCACCACGCGCTGGCCCGAAGTAGTCCCGCTAGCTTCAACCGCATCCGCAGATGTGGCGCGCTTTTTTTTTGACAACATAGGTGGCATGTTTCGGCGCTCCTTTGGACATCACGTCCGATCGGGGCCCGCAGTTTGTTTCCGACCTCTGGTCCACCATGGCCCGGAGCCTGGGTGTCTCAATTCATCGCACGACCGCGTACAACCCACAGGCCAATGGGTTATGCGAGCGTTTCCATAGGTCACTTAAAGCAGTGCTCAGAGCTTCGCTTATGGATGCAAATTGGGTGGACCGGTTGCCATGGGCTCTGTTAGGGTTGCGTTCAGCACTGAAGGAGGATTTGGCAGCCTCCCCAGCAGAGCTGGTTTCTTCCCATCCGCTGCGGCTCCCCGGGGAATTTTTGCCAGATAACCCCGCGCCGAACACCGATCCATCCCCGCTTTCAAGACATAGGGCAGAGGCAGGGATGCTACCAGGCCCGGCCCACCACTGTTTTCCTCATACTTTTGTGCCGAAAACCTTGAAGGATGCGTCGTTCGTATTTGTCAGGCACGATGCCCACCGGACCCCATTGCGCCCGCCTTACGATGGCCCGTTCAGAGTGCTGAAACCCGGGGACAAACATTTTGTGTTAGACTTGGGGGTCGCCGGGAGACAATCTGTATAGACAGGCTTAAGCCCACCTTTGTTTTAGCAGACGAGCAGGTGGTGTTGGCCCGAGCTCCTCGGCGCGGAAGACCCCCACGGAGAACTCCCCAGGTAAACGAATCATCAGATCAGTCACACAAGCATGCTTAAGGTGTTTCCCCCCTCCCCATTGTCCCCCCACAGACGGACACCCCCCCAGGAACCCCCCACCGCCATAGCAGCGCCTCGGAGCCGAAGACCCCCCGTTACAGCAGCTATGGGCGGAGGCTGAAGCCCAAAGGACATGGGGGTTAAGACTCAGTCTGAGACTCTGTGGGGGGCGGTGTGGGGAACCCACTCAGTAGTTACTCAGTAGCTTTCCCTCAGACTGAAGTGGCAGATCAAAGGTGGGGAGTGGGGGAGTGATATGTTAATGCAGCATCCCAGGTAGCAGAGAAGTGTTAGTGCTGTGATATAAAAGAGAGTGCCTGCAACCTGGGGGAGGTTTTTCTGATTCTGGAGAATGTGAGAGAGAGTGGAATAAAGCTCCATCTGCTCGGAAAAGTTCGGCCTGGTTATTCTCTCCACAGTACCTCCAAACAACGATGTTTTTGCACATAAATATTGCAATCAGATAAATTCTATATATTGTTTTCCAAACTGCAACACTTTAGCCAACACTATAATTTTTCAGATGTGATAAAACCTCAAAACATTTACACACATTGTAGGTGGACTGAGACCAGGCAGTACACCTTTAACAAGAGGGCACTCCTGGCTCCTGTAGACGGTGATCACTTTTTGGCACGACACCGGATTTCACCACCCAGCCGACCCCATGGAGAAGTGGCTGAAACCCTTTTTGGACACAGGCAGACGTACCCCTGAACAACGTAACTACAACTACCAGATGAGCCGTGCACGTTCAGTTGTGGAAATGGCTTTTGGCGGCTTGAAAGGACGATGGAAGTCCCTCCTGACAAGGAATGACTGCAAACTGGAGCTGAGCAAGAAAATGGTGTTCACCTGCTGCATATTTGATATTATTTGTGAGGAACATGGTGACAACTTTGGACTCCCAGACGCACCTGATCACAGTCAGCCTCCAGTTCAACCACTACCTGGCCATGCCAGTGTAGAATGGCATTAGGGCAGCTTTAATGGAGTATTTTAACAGTGGGGAGCAATAACCTGTTTAATGCCTGCCATATCATTTACAAAATGTAATGTGAAGTAGTTCAAAATAATTAATGAATAAAACATTCAGCTGACAATCAGTCCTCAGTGTACTCTGTTTTAGTATTTATGGTGTATTTATAGGCACATTTACAGAGTTGTTAAAGGTATACCCTTCTGTACTTGTATGTCATCTATTCTGGTTAAAGTACTGATTCAAGTTTTTATTCATGTAGGGGTAACAAGAGACAGACGGTAAAGTGTACAAGTTAAAAGTACTTTCCCCAGAAATGATCTTGTCCAGAGCTGACAGAATGTCATGTGATACGTTGTCAAAAGAATATAAACCCATTATCATTTTTGAAGCTGGCAACTTGGAACATTTTCCACAGAAAAAGTGCATAGATTTAAAGTTTGTTGCTGCTTGTTCTTTAGAAAATGTGAAAAAAGTTGTCAAAAATATGACTAAGTCCACAAATACCTGATACATTGTCCAATACCTGAAAAAAATAACTTAAGTGCAGTAATTCAGTACTTGTACTTTCACTTCCCACCACTACAATGTTATAGTGATTTGCATTGTTTGTCCTAAATAGCTTTACATTTCATGCATATGTTTGGTGTGAGGATAATAATTAATGTAGAAGCAGAAAAACACTTAAGGAAAGAAAGCTTTTACTTACAAAATGTGCAAAAACTTAAGACTCCTACATAAGAAATATTATGTACACACAGCCAAAAGTATCAATGCTGTGATAGTTACTTTGTTTGCAGTCCCTCAAGCACAGACACAACGTGACCCATCAGTCCAACAAGGGTATTGGTACTGTCCTCCATCTTCTGGATGCTTTGCAGCAAAGTGGAGGTCAGCTGCTCCTCCCTCCTGCTCTGCTCCTGCTGTCTCATCTGACCTCTCCAGGTAGTCAAGAAGGAGGTCCATGTTTGTGTCCCACTTCTGTTTCCCTGTTTTAAAGTACAAAAATAAGCAATATAAAATAACCACACACTGAAAAATGCAGGAATTGTCAGTCCAAGATTGAATGTGTCTGTTCAATATCCATTTACTGTTAATGGCGTCACAACATTCAATTCAAGTGAATAATTGGTTTAATTCACTCCCTCCTTTGTGTGAATGGGTCATGATCTGAACATATACAGTATTACCTAAAGTGGTCTGATGAGAAGAGGAGGAAGAGCAGGAGGAGGACAAGCTTGGTGCCGGCGAAGGTGAGCTGGACACCACAGGTCTGGGTGGTTCTCCCTCATCATCAGGTGTGACAAATCTGTAAATACAAAAAAAAAATGTTTTAGTTTGTGCAGTGTACAACTTCAGCCTTCCATTAAATGTGCAGACATAGAAGGCAATTTTATTCAATATCAATATTAGCAAAGCTTACATGTCTGATTATGGAATAGAAGAATAGGAATAGAATAGGCTTCATTGTCAATGTACAGTTGTACAGTACAATGACATTGTAGGTGCTCCACCAGGCTACTGCGCAATAAAGTAAGAGAAGGATTAGATAAAATACGGTTGCACAACACACAAACACACGAGTGAAATTTTTTTTAAAAATGGCCCGATTATGGAAATATTACCAAAATAGTAAAAATGACAATGTTACTAGCATCTTTGGTAGAAAAATCTCCCATAACACAATGCAAGGCGCCCATTCATACACAGTATTGATACCACAAAAAGCGTATTTTGCGTTGGATAGCTTTATAAAAAAAAAAGTATTCAGTAAGATGCTAAGATTTTTGTTCTCATTTTCTCTCAAATGAGCATTTCAAGATATATGGCGATGCCACTAACGTCATTTGAGACAACAATAAACAGTACTGATACTGAACAAACACAGCGTATTTTGCACTGGATATCTAACAAAGTATTCTGCAAGAGGCTAAGATTTTTGTTCTAGTTTCTCAAACGCGCATTTCTTTATGGCGAGGAGAAACGTTCGTGGTAAAAACACTGTTAGCTTGTTAGCATAGCTAACCGAAAATAGTATAGCCACAAGAGTGAGTAAAAAAATATCCACAGTTTGGCCATTACATATCAATACAAGCGATATACATTTGTCAGCAGAGACGGCCTGTTCATTTCTTTATGGCGAGGAGAAATGTTTGGCCGTAGTACTGTTAACTTGTTAGCATAGCTTACGGAAAATATTATATTTTAGTATACTATATATAGCCGCACTTTGGCTGTTACATATCAATACAAGTGGATATATATGTATATATATTCGTTAACTTTTGGCATTTTAAAAACAATACATTTACCAGTGTGTTTTGAGCAGTTTGTTGTACGGACTAATCCACGGAGTTATGATGATCCGGCTGGCTGGCCTATCCCCCAAAACAGTTCATCACATGAGTGGCTCCCTCCAGCTTATCTTGTACTACTGCTCATGTCCATAGAGCTAAGAAATGTGTCTCCTCTTCACTCCAAATCTGTTTGGTTTTGGGATCCATCGCTTGCTCGGCTGTTTGGAATGTCAGTAACGTTTTGAACGTGGTCAATTAACCACGCCCATGGCTATGGACAAAACCAACGTTAACTGGTGCTGCCGCTGGCCCAGCTAGGAGTTGGGGGGCCATGATACCCCACTTTTGAGAGCCTGGGAATGGTGCTTCAGGTGGTGGAAAACCAAAGAACTGGTGCCAATCAGGCTCTGGCTCCAGTTAAGCACTGGAACTGTTTTGGTGGAAAAGGCCTATTAGTGGATTGGGAGGGCTATGGCCTGGAGGAACAGTCCTGGGTCCCCACGTCTTGGGTCTTGGACAAGGAAATGCTCCAGGCCTACCACCGTGCTCACCCGGAAAAGCCCTCTGGACTGCCAGGAGGCGCTCCTAGAAGGAGCGACCCTGTCATCAGCACTGAGAGCGCGCCCCTCCCATCCTGCCTCATCTTCACCAACTCATCATGGCACTTGAGGCAGAAGACGCACCTGCGCCTGCTCATCAGCTAGCGTACTTAAGGAGGCTCTCTCCGTGCATTCAATGCTGGCTCGTCTGGGTATACTGCCCATGCTAAGACAAGCAAGTATAATTACAAACAAGTGAGACACGCTGTCTCACCTTGTTTTCCTCTCTCCTTCAGGTTGTTGCCATCGTGCGGGTGTGTCTCCAGGATTGTGCGCACTCTCCTGCCACATCTCCATAATCCCTTGGCTCACAACCTCCACCTGGTCAGGCACCATCAGTTCATTCCCCCTACCCTACTAGTTCGTCTATTCCCAGCTGGAGTCCTGCCGGTTCTTAATTGGAGCCCAAGTAAGCGGCAGTTTGGCTCGCCCATTTCCCCTTACTCCATTCCTCCGCTCACAGCTCTCGTCTTCTCTCCACAGGTGGATTCCTCTGGCGAGTGACTGTTTTGTTTAGTTATGTGCTGTTTTGCAAATTAATAAACTGTCAAACATGCCTCTTCGTGTGGTTACTTTCCCTGTGCTGTTGCATCGTGCACGTGAGCTGTCAGCTTAATTAATCATGACACATGATGTTAATAAAATACATAGCACACATTAGCATTCAGCTCCCTGAGATACCCTTGAGGACAGGCCATAGCAAAGAGGCTGTGAGATAGCCGACTCTCTCCTATATTAGTTGGCGTGATGACGTCACTGGCCGGCTACACCATCATGCCGTTCCTCTTATGAAATCCCTTCATGACATTCTCCCTCCCCCTTGCAAAACATAGAACACGCCTAATTCAGACCCTCCCCAGTTTGGCATATTAACAACCCCATTCAACACACTAAAAACATTCATCACAATTTTTCTCTTCTTTTTTTTAACTAAGAACTAGGGTCCGCGGGTGGACCGCCGCTGGACCAAACGCGGCTAAGTGGATTATTCTGCCACTTTTTTTTCTAGCAATGCTCCTAACTAAACAGTCACTTCTTTCTGACGGTCTTCCAAGGGGAAGGCGGCTCTGCTGGAGGGGCCTTGTAGCAGGCCTGCAGTGGATGTGCCCCTGGAGATGCTGGGACCCTGGGACGAGGACTGATCTTTATAATGTTGGGGCCGGTGTCCCACATTGCATCAGCCGACTCCCACGCAACCTCGCCATCCGGAGCAGCCACCTGGACACGCCGCAGCTGATTGGCATGTCAGACCGAACCATCCAGCAGCTGAAAACACGCTGTTCCCAGCTTCACCACGATCCTCAGCAGCGCCCATTGTTTCAATGGCTGTGATCCGGTCGGTCATTGTCCCAATCTCTTGCTGGCACGAAACCGAACCCAGTCGATGACTTGGAGTGGCACCTTACTTGGTTTTATGCATTGCTGTGCTCCCGGTGACTCGGTGCGCCCGTTCAGCTTGGGACCTCCGTCGTGCTGCAGCGGTTCGGTAATCATCGTGTTCATTGCAAACCCTTCACCCATTGTCTCCATCGTCGGTTGGGGCTCGTCATGGGTACGGAAGGCGTCCAGTGCTTCTCCGGTGTCGCTCGTCGAGGCGGACTCTTCACCCGTCAATTCGGTTGTAACCACCATAGCTTGTTGAGCGAGGGTACTGAAGAGGTCTGGCTCTTCCTCTCTCCCTGCTGAAGCGTTCTGCTGTGCCGTGTCATGCGTTGTGTTTGTGCCTGGTAGCCGCTGCTGTGCTTTGGAGCTCTCTGCATGCTCGGGCTCCCCCTCTGGGTGGCTCTCCTCCTAACAGTGCGGAGTGGACGCTTTGGTGTCGGTGCCATTCTTAATTACCTCGTCAGTGTCGTTCTCGATGAGTACGGACTCCCTCTCCTCCTGAGCGCATGGGGTGGCTGGAGCGTTGTCAGTGCTCTTCCGTATTACCTCATCCCACACCACGACATTGTCATCCATGTCCACTGTTCCCAACTGCCACACCGGACCATTCGAACCCAGTGCTGTCCCTAATGGCGAAGCTCAGTCAAGAAAAGGTCAAATCCCATAATGTTGTCATCGTGCACTGTCACCTGGAACGTGAAGTTGTACACAATTTTGGAGTTGTAGCAAACAGTCAGTTCCACTGTTCCAACATTGCACGGTCTGTGATCTGTTCAGCGGCGTTGGGTTCTTTTCGATTCTGTGGTTGGGGAAAAATTTTTTCACTGTGGCCCAGTTTAACATCGATCACACCACCTCCATGTCAAACAGGAGTGGCACGGCTACTCCGTCCAGTTCAACAGTGCAGTATGAATAATCGTTGACATCGGGGCTTCCCGAGTGAATGGTCATTGTTGACGGGCGGGCTGGCTTACTTGGCGGGCCCCACGGTGCTGGCGACCGGCATATCCTGGCAAAATGGTTCAAGCGCCCACACTTGATACACCGTTCTCCTCTTGCCAGACAAACTCGTGCTCCGTCCCGGTGCGTCGGGGACCCACAACCCCCGCAGACGGGGCATCTTGGAGCGGACCTTCAGCTCACTACATTTGCCTCGTACTCTTCTGCCATGTACTTTTCGTCCTCCGTGTCCACCGCGTTGGCTAGCGTCGTCTGTTCAGGCAGTCTCTGTGTTTGGCGCCCATTTAGCTCCGAGGCTAACTTCTCTGCCGCCTCCAACTGGAGTGCTAGCTCAACCGCTCTAGCTAGCGTCAAGTCATTTGGGGCCATTAGCAACCTAGCTCATAGCCCAGTGTTGTACATATGTTCGGCCAACTGGTCCCACACCATTTCGTCTTCTAAAGGCCCAAAACGGCACATGCTAGCCAACTGTCTCAGGTCAGCGACGAACTGCTGTACTGGCTCACCGACCTTCTGTCATCTCTGGCGAAAGCAAATCCGTCATACTATCATGCTGTCCAGTGTAGCAAAATGGTTAACTATTGGTGCCACAGCCTCCTCATACGAGTCTGTCGAACCAAGTGTGCAAAGAATCCTTTGACCCTCTATGCTTAAGTTGTGGACAAGCAACGCTCGCATCCTTACTTTATCCAATTTTCCCAGGTCCAACGCTGTAACATAGGTCTCAAACGCTTCCAGCCATCATGGCCATGGGACTGGTGGTTCCCCTGGAAGCTCAAGGAAAGGCCGCAGTGGTGTCACGTACGCCTCCATAGCTTAGCCTCTCGTCACCAAATGTTATGTCCACAAACCTGGCAAAGAAGATGGACGAGGATGCTATGCTGAAACTCGAACTTTATTACATGATGTTAAAAATATACATAGCACACATTAGCATTCAGCTCCCTGAGATACCCCTGAGGACAGGCCATAGCAAAGAGGCCGTGAGATGGTCGACTCTCCCCTGTATCAGTTGGCGTGATGACGTCACCAGCCAGCTACGCCATCATGCCATTCCTGTTATGAAATCCCTTCATAACAGTCACCAAATTCAGTCGGCAAATACGGAAGTCAGAGCCTCGTCGTGGGTGCACAGAATGAACGGAAAAAATTCTATTTCTTTTCCTTTTAGACAAAATTAAGGCTATAAATGTACTATATCCATGTTTATTATGTTCTCAGCTTTTGGTAGAGGTATAATATGCTTATTTTAGGATTCTCAGTGAGTATTCCCTTTAAATGACGTGCAGTGTGCTTTCTGCTAAAACTTCACACCATGCAATTCACACTTCCGGCTATTCATCTGAAGATGTTGAGAAGAAGGTGGCATAGAGAACATACACAAAAATGGAAATGCTGGTCCAGCTGCCTGGCTACAATAAATTGGCTGTCGCCAGGTAAATACTGATTCACAATCTGTTACAAATATCATATCCCCTATATCATGCTTTTTGCTTGTTAGCAGCATTCAAGTGAAACAGTCATGAAACTATTTGTCTTGATGGTAAAAAAAGGGATTAAATCAACAAACAAATATGCTGTCAAATGCATATAATTTGCAAACCCATAAACAGCCTATATTAGTCTAAATATTTCATAACACATATTGTTATTTAGAAAGCTAGACAATTAAATAATTTCTATTCTCCTTCTTGGTTTGACACAACACATGAGCCGAGTTTATTCATGTAGGAAAAAATGAAAGAAGAAATGTTAAAAATCCAGTAAGCACTGTCCATCTGAATTCTAGCTTGAGGCAAAGAAAGATTTATCGGTTTCTGTCTCCTCTGGAGTATTTCAGAAATTCCTATTTTTTTATTCTCCTGCAATCACCTCTGTTTTGCCCTGCGAACCTGAATTAAAGGCAAGCAGAGAGTGGAGTGGAGGGTGAGAAAGCACAAGGGGGGCCTGAAAAGTTCACAGTGGTCAAATTTGACCAAATGTGGTTTATTTTTCAATCGCAGGGATTGAAGCGCTGCATCACTAATGGAAGAAGTGTGTGGACCAAAGGGGAGATTATACTGAAAAATAAACCACATTTGGTCAAATTTGCCCACTATGAATTTTTCAGCCTATGAACTTTTCAGCCCCGCCCCCCCCACCCCCGTAAGTGTGATGTTATTCAGATCACATATATACACACACTGTATGCTCGCTCAGTAGGATCCTCTTCTCCACAGTCCTGCTGTGCAGTTTTTGTTTGGATGAAACTGATGAAACTAGTGGGAAAAAAAAAAACAACCTAACTAACAGACTGGACTTTTGCCTCAGACAGGAACAGACTGATGCCAATTTGTTTTCAAGATATAAAGACAGACAACTGCAGTACAGGACATCTGGTGTTAGTGAGTCACTACAGTACCACTGTTCATCTCATACGGTTCACCAGTTTTAAAAAAGAGAGTCTACTTACTTCCACTGAGGAGGTTATGTTTTTGCCTGTGTTCATTTTGAGTGTGTGTATTAACAGCATAACTCAAAAATGCTGATTTTGACGAAGTTTTCAGGACGGATAGGAAACGGACCAAGACCCAATCAGATTGATTCAGGGAGTGATCTCAATCCTTATCCCCATGAAAGATTTTTTTTAAACATTCCATAGGTGGGAATAATTGCAATGTCTTGTCAGATATTATGATTATCACCAGTAGAGGGCACTGTCTGCTGACATCTAACAGGCTGTTCGGAGGAATTAAAATATGGAGAAAATTAACTGCCTCTAACAAATGATGTTTCGTCATATGGGAAGGTATTCTGCATTGTCCTCATAAAGTGCCTGTTTTGTTTAGAAAGGCTTGTAAGAGAGTATGTTTTCTTTCTGCACATGTCACAAAATTGCTTGTGCTGTATCTGTGTTTGTGAAATTCAGCAGCTACTACTCAGGTTTGCCTTGCCAGAAGAATTAGGTTCTAATCCTAAAGCAGTTTAGCCATTCCACATTTCTAGCATGCTGTGTGTCCTGAGGGCATGGATCCCTTGAACCACAGCAGACTTGCTGCTGGCTCTGAAATGTGGAGGCTAGTTGCGGTGTCACAGAGAGAGTAGACATATTGCCTGTTAGACAGGTTGGTAATGACCAGCAAAACCAAATGTGTACAAAATGTAAAACTCACTAAAACTGTCAGTGCCATTTCTTTCTTGCTCTCTGTATGAATAACTTTCCATATGACAACTTGAAATTACATTGCTATCATCAATCAGCTGATTCAGTTTCAATTTCTATGCAAACTTGATGCATCATCTGAGGTCACTATTGAATAAAACATTCACAAATTTGAACAAACACTAACATAAACAATAAAGTCACATAACTTTTCTGTTTGCTTATAAGTTTCAGTACAAGACAATTTCATAATTTCATATTTAAACCTCTTTTAAACAGGAACATTTTTAAATGGGCAGATGGTAGACAACACATTACTGCAACACTGCAGTGCCTGAGTTGGGTCAATACACAGCAGACTCAGGGGTTCATTCCCAGGGTGCTAAATACAGCATTTCTGTCAGAGCTGCTGCTGTCTCAGAGATAAGCACAAGGTGTCCTTTGGTGTCAGTGCCATGGTATACTGGCTCACAGCAGCAGTGAGACAAGACTCTCAATCTATCAGTGTCATACAGTATTAACATACTGAGTAGCCTAAAGCCCCCCCCCCACACACACACACACACACTCACACAACCAACATTTATATTGTGGTATTTATTTATTTATTTATTTGCATTTTAGCCTTTGTTAGATACCATGAAAGTAGACAGGAAAGAGGGTAGACATGCAGGAAAGCTCGCCCATGCCAGGACTCAAACCCACACTACCTGCATGAGCAGCATGCTCTAAACATGGTACACACCACACCATAGACCACTATAGGACACAGGATGTCCCTGGATTTTTTTATTTAACATAAAATAATATCATAATTGTAAACAGTTTTTTTTTTTTGCATGTTTTCACATGTTTTCAGCTCCCATTAACAGTTGCTACTACAGTTGTGTCACTGCTTTCACAGAATAACTAAAATCCTCTTGAAAGATAGGTAAGAGGGGTTGGTGGTAGCATTCTCACTCATTTAAACCAGCATCCAGTCCTATCTGTTTTCACTTTGAAACTAGTATTGCATGGCTGCGCTAGTACAGGCCTATTCAATTAGTGGCCCACATGCCACATGTGGCCCAGAACCAACCTCCAAGTGGCCCAGGCAAAGGCCATGCCAAGGAAATATAAATCTAAGAAAAAAAATATGAAAGAATGACAGCCCGCAAGCGCGCACATGAACAATGTGCATGACCGTCATCCGCGGGGAGTTCAGAAGTGCCTCGCCCGTGTGACCGTTCCAGTCGGCAGGCAGTGTCTCTCCAGCATCACTGTCCGAGAGAAGCATGAACTTATTAAAGTACTTTAAACATGGGAAAAAAAGCAGAAGACGTATGTAAGCACTGGAGGCATTTATAGTGGTTTTATTCTGCTGGTAATGGGAACCAATAATGAATAGTCGCTAACAGGTGTGGTTAGGATTCACATGCAGGGAAAGACAAGAGTGACTGAATCGCTGATGATTTACTTCACTAGCCACAACAATATTAACTAATAATTTATGTTCATTATTATGTACCTGGCAAGTTAAGATGACCGAAATTCACGAAGTCAATGACTTTAATCAGTCAACAGCCTTCAGACAAACTAAACGTGCCAACATTTGGACTTCAAAATAAAGATTTTTCCTGCTGTCTGGGTGGTGAGGAGATTTCTAAAAAAAAACTATAAATATATAGAAATATTTTAACAGAAATAACTGCATCTTTGGTAATTTAATTTATTTCATTAAATATAATTTTATTAATATTTTTCTTTGAAATCAGAGTTAGAATCAGAATCAGAATCAGAATCAGGTTTATTGCCATTGTTCATGTAGTACACAAACTAGGAATTTGTCTCGGTGCAATGCTGCAACATTAAACATGATAAAATAAAAGAAATAAACTATACATGCAATAAAGTGTAGAATAAGAGTAAGTGATACTGGTCAGCAGTTAAAATATATTAGCGAGCAGCAGATACTGTGGAGAACTATATAGTGCAGTCGGTAATGCAGGAAGAAAACAGTGATGATTGACATGAGTCTGGTTGAGCTGCTGTACATAGTGCACGAGAGTCAATAAGTCACTTAGTGTTCAGCAGTCTGATGGCAGAGGGGAAGAAGCTGTTCATGTGACGGGAGGTTTTAGTCTGGATGGACCGAAGTTAACTTATTGTTCTGTTCTGGCTCTGCAAAATTATGGTCAAAAGTGTAAATTGCATAAGGAAAAAAAAGTCAAGATTGTACCACAATCTGTTTCAAATTTATTAAAAAAACAAAACAAAACAGTAATTTTATAAAAAAAAATAGACAAAAATTAGCCATAAAATAATCCACAAATTTATGATAAAGTCTCAAATGTACAAGAAAAGACAATTTTACAAGAGGAAATTACAAATTTGAGGAAAATGGTTTCACATTTAGATAAATTTACAGAGAAAAGTAAAAAAAAATATAAGAAAATTGTTATAAATTTTGGAGGAAAACCTCAAACCTTCAAGACTGAAGTCATTACTCAAGTTTTTAAGTGGGTGCTTTTTAATAATGCATCAGATTCATATAGCACTTTATCATAGACACTCAAAGACGCTTTACAAATAGATACATTACATTGGCCAACACCAAATTTATTGTCTAAGTTTTTTTTAGCTGATTTAGGACAATTTTGATGTGCTGAATCCAAAAATCACATTGGTTTTGCTCAATTAGGTCAACTTTTTGAAGTATAGCCACATGTATTTTCACTTTATATTGTGGCCCAACTGATTTTGTAATTGAATAGCCCTGCTCTAGTAAGACACATTTCAAAAGCATTTTTTGTGCATGCGTGCATGCGTGTATGCAGTTTTGAAGGGGTAGGAAATTGCGCTATTTGTATGCATTGTGATGAGAACTTTTTCTGTTGAGATTTTAATCTGTTGAACTTGACACATCTTCACATCTTTACAGTATTGTGCATATACAGTATATTTACTTTTCTAACTTTTATTTGGGATTGCTGTGATACAGTATCTAGCATGATCACTAGTATGACTACCCATTAAAGGAGTTATTGACTGAAATAAGGTGTGTTTGTAGGTTTTAAATGTCTCAAATGTGTCAACTGGTCATGTAATTAGCCCAAATTTTTTTAAAACAGTCAATTCTCTTAAAAACACACACACACACACACACACACAGAGCCTTTATCTCGTTTTTCTTTTCCAGAAATGCTTTTGACTTTTCTGTGGAAATCGTATATGCCTTGTTTCAAAAAAGCCCATCCACTGCCGCTCTTGAGACCAGCCCACTGCTCTATTATTGGCCCGCCTAGCTGTCTGTCATGTACTGTATGTCTGTCATGTAGATGGTGGGATGCTAAAGGTAGCCTATTAGCTCTTGAGCTATTACCCCCTAGCTAATACCAGGTAACTCAAACCAAGCATGGCTTATAATGTTAATTTCTTCAAATCTTAGTCATCCTAATAGCCATCTCTGTTACCACCTGGTTCACTCCGGCCCATCTCCAAGTGGTTTCTTTGTGATTCCATGGCGGATTGCCCATTCGGGCACACCAGTCGCTGCAATGGCCTGGGACTAGGGCTACTGGCTGGTGTTATGGGCGAGCCACCGCGGAATCACGACAAAACCACTGAGAAATGGGCCGCAGTGACACGAGGCACACCGCCGAACCACGTGATAACAGGGATGGCAATTAGGGTGACTAAGATCTGAAGAAAACAACAATATAAACTGTGCTTACAGCGAATGTCCAGGTAACAGTGTTAGCTTGTGGGCTAATAGGCTACCTTTAGCCCTTAGCTGGCTGTGCGAGCCACAAGTGGGTACAGGGCAGGTGATCTGCCACGGAATCACGACGAAGCCTCTGGCTCGCAGCAATCAAAATGTCCTGGGACCAGATTCTGCTAGCTGGAGGCTACTGGCTCCCCCACTGTTCTCCGTGGATCCGCACTGCTTTTGTGGGCCAGTTTCAACTGGCTGTGAGAGCAGAGTGGAGTCCTACAGAGCCACATTGCCCTTTGAGATCCCTTGGCTCAGTACTTCGCCTCAGGTCACGGGCCAGGTTGTTGAGATTGGGAGAGCCATCAAGTGCGTAGGGCCAGTGATTTGTTGTGGAATCACAGCCAAATTATTGGGAGATAGGTCGGACTGATGCGAGATACACCATCAGAATCAGAATCAGAATCAGAATCAGGTTTATTGCCATTGTTCATGTAGTACACAAACTAGGAATTTGTCTCGGTGCAATGCTGCAACATTAAACATGATAAGATAAAAGAAATAAACTATACATGCAATAAAGTGTAGAATAAGAGTAAGTGATACTGGTCAGCAGTTAAAATATATTAGCGAGCAGCAGATACTGTGGAGAACTATATAGTGCAGTCGGTAATGCAGGAAGAAAACAGTGATGATTGACATGAGTCTGGTTGAGCTGCTGTACATAGTGCACGAGAGTCAATAAGTTACTTAGTGTTCAGCAGTCTGATGGCAGAGGGGAAGAAGCTGTTCATGTGACGGGAGGTTTTAGTCTGGATGGACCGAAGTCTTCTACTAGAGGGGAGGGGGGCAAACAGTACGTGACCAGGGTGTGAGGGATCGGCTATGATCCGGCCAGCACGCCTCCGGGTCCCGGAGATGTACAGATCCAGGAGAGATGGGAGCTTGCAGCCGATCACCTTCTCAGCAGTGCGCACGACGCGCTGCAGCCTTAGTCTGTCCCTGGCAGTGGCTCCTGCGTACCACACGGTTATGGAGGTGGTGAGGATGGACTCGATGATGGCTGTGTAGAACTGCACTAACATCTTGGTGGGTAGCTTGAGCTTCCTCAGCTGCCGCAGGAAGAACATCCTCTGCTGGGCTTTTTTGATGAGTGAGCTGATGGTCGGCTCCCATTTGAGGTCCCTGGTGATGGTAGTGCTTAGGAAGCGGAAGGAATCAGCAGTGGTGATGGGAGAGCCTGAGAGGGTGAGGGGGGGCAGAGGGGTAGTGACTTTCCTGAAGTCTACAATCATCTCCACTGTCTTCAGAGCGTTCAGCTGCAGGTTGTTATTGTTGCACCAGGATGCCAGCTGGGCCACCTCTCTCCTGTAGGCGGACTCGTCGCCGTTGGAGATGAGCCCGATGAGGGTGGTGTCGTCCGCAAACTTGATCAACTTGACAGACTGGTGGCTGGAGGTGCAGGAGTTGGTGTAAAGGGAGAAGAGTAGGGGGGGAAAGTACACAGCCCTGGGGTGATCCGGTGCTGATGCTAGTAGAGTCTGAGACAGTCTTTCCCAGCCGCACATGCTGCCTCCGGTCCGTCAGGAAGTCGGTGATCCACCTGCAGAGGGAGTCAGGCACGTTGAGCAGGGACAGCTTGTCCCGGAGCAGAGCGGGGCGGATGATGTTGAATGCGGAGCTGAAGTCCACAAACAGGATCCTGGCGTAGGTTCCCGGGGAGTCCAGGTGCTGCAGGATGGAGTGGAGGGCCAGGTTGACTGCGTTGTCTACAGACCTGTTGGCTCGGTAGGCAAACTGCAGCGGGTCCAGGAGAGGGGTGGTGATGGACTTGAGGTGGGGCAGGACCAGGCGCTCAAAGGACTTCATGACTACAGAGGTGAGCGCTACAGGTCTGTAGTCATTAAGTCCAGTGATCCGTGGCTTCTTGGGGACAGGGATGATGGTGGAGGATTTGAGGCAGGACGGCACGTGGCATAACTTAAGGGAGGTGTTAAAAATGTCTGTGAAGACAGGAGCCAGCTGTTTCGCACAGTGTCTCAGGGTGGAGGGAGACACTCCGTCCGGGCCGGGGGCCTTGCGCAGGTTCAGTCTGGAGAACTGTTTGAGCACGTCCTGCTCACTGATGATAAGGGCAGGGGGGGAGGAGGGGGGGGTGCCTTTAATGAAGTAGGGATTGTGGAGGCTGTGGAGCTGGAGGGAGGGGGGGAGTTGGACACAGATGGCGAGGTGTCAAAACGGGCATAGTGTTGGGACAGTCTTTGACAAAGGGCTTTGTCATCCTGACCTTTAGGAGCCTGAGGTCGATAGTTGGTGATTTGCCTCAGTCCTCTCCACACGGAAGCCGAATCATTAGCAGTGAACTGCTGCTGGAGTCTCTCTGAATACACAGATTTAGCCCTCTTCAGCTCTCTGTTAAACCGGTATTTAACCTCCCTGTAGCAGTCCCTGTCTCCACTTTTCAGCGCTGCTTCCTTCTCCTTCCTGATCTGTCTGAGCTTAGCTGTGAACCAGGGTTTGTCATTAGAGTATCTCACCCTGGTGCGTGATGGAAGAATGACCTCTTCACAAAAGTGGATATATGAGTTCACAGTGTCCGTGTACTCATCCAGATCATGCGTGGCTCCTTTAAACATGCCCCAGTCAGATATTTCCATGCACGTTTCCAGCTTCTCCTCAGCTTCACTGGTCCGTTTCATCGTAGTGCTCACGACAGGTTTAGTGAGCTTCAATCTCTGTCTGTATGTGGGAATGAGGTGAACCATCACATGATCAGATAATCCCAGCGCAGCTCGAGGAACAGCGCGATATGCGTCTTTCACTGTGGTGTAACAGTGATCCAGTGTGTTTAATCCTCTGGTGGGGCATTTAATAAACTGTTTGTAGCGGGGGAGATCGTGGCTCAGATTGCACTGATTAAAGTCGCCAGCCACAATAATCAGCGAGTTTGGAAAAATCCGCTCTGTGTGTTGAATGTGATCCGCGAGCACGCGCTGAGCTTCGCGCGTGTCCGCGTCGGGAGGGGCGTACACAGCGATGAGTAAAAAAGAAGCAAACTCCCGCGGGGAATAAAAAGGCTTGCAGTTGATAACAAGAAATTCCAGGGCGGGAGAACAGTGTTTGGAAATTACCGTTACATCAGAGCACCAGCTGCAGTTGATGTAGAAGCAGACTCCGCCTCCTGTGGTCTTGCCGGAAAGCTCTGTGTCACGATCAGCACGAAAGAGCTGGAAGCCGTCGAGGCGCAGCGCGCTGTCCGGTATATTTTCCCGGAGCCAGGTCTCAGTAAAGCAGAGGACAGCCGAGGAGGCGAGGTCCCTAAAACGCATCAGCAGTCTCAGTTCATCTACCTTGTTAGAGAGAGAGTTGGTATTGGACAGAAATATGCCAGGCAGCGCCGTTCGCGAGCCTCTCCTGCGAAGCCGCACGAGAGCGCCCGCCCGTCTACCTCTCTTCCGCCGTCTCACTTTTCGAGCCAAGCAATGAACCAGATCGGCGGCAGGGGCTAAAAAAACTGGGAGGAGGTCCGTGGGGGTGAAAGTCCTGATATTTAGAAGTTCTTCACGGGTATAAGTGCAAGCAGACACACAATTGACAAACAAAAACAAACAAAGGGCGCAGCGAAGCACCATGTCGACCGCTGTGGGCGCCATCTTGGTCTTCTCATCAACTGTGGATCAGTGAACCAGAGTGGTGCTCATCCAAGCTGGGAGGCTAGAAGCTAGTCAGCTATAATGGCTAACTGACGTAAGAGGGACGGCGGAGCTGAAATGGTGAAGGATGATTCTTAAAGTGACAGGCCTTAAATCAGGCTGCATTCACACCAGGATAGTCCAGGGGTCTCAATTCGATT
This sequence comes from Pholidichthys leucotaenia, assembly GCA_020510985.1. Classification (NCBI taxonomy): domain Eukaryota; kingdom Metazoa; phylum Chordata; class Actinopteri; order Cichliformes; family Pholidichthyidae; genus Pholidichthys; species Pholidichthys leucotaenia. The sequence continues at coordinate 176,513,157 of CM035844.1, read as the reverse complement.
GGGTGGGGAATGCTGACAATTTTCGCACCTTCGTTTGGTTTGTATTCACACTGCAGCGGACGAAACTGCCTGGACAATGTCACGCAGTTACAACAACTGCTCGTTTGGGGTGCTGTAGTCGAAACCACCACCAACCAGGAAGAAAAAATCTCTGCGAAGAAGAAAAATCCGGCTCATCGATTGGCCAGGACCAAAAACGGAAATCCATTCCCTTCAGCCGGGTTGTTTGTCTGCCACAAATGAGACATTTTTTAACTTTTCTCTTTGGCTTTCACCGGTAAAAGGATTTCTTGGATCCCCACAGTTGTCTTTATTGTTATTTTCTACCCAGAATGCGCTATGATAAATGCCACTTCCTCTTCTCAGACTATGTGTTGCTATGGTTACACAAACGCCGAGGGGCACTTCCACCCTTTGGTCCACTGGATAGTCCATTTGCATTCACGCTGCAAGTAAAGCGCACCTGACTTTGTTTGCAAGTGAACCGAGACCCCCGTTTTCAGGCGGACCAAACTTCACTTGTTTGGTGCAGGTGCGCGAGTTCAAACGTGCATTCAGACGGCACCAAACTAACTGAACTATCTGCGGATAGTCCTGTGGTCCGGACCAAACAGTGGCCGTGTGAATGTGCCCTCGGAGCATTTAAAGAAAGTCAGGAAAAAAAAAATTGCTTCAATAATTTAAAAAAAAAAATAAGAAAATGGGAACAAAATATGTCACAAACATTTCACTAAGACATGTCTGAGCTAAAATGTGGAAAAAGTGTGGTCAATTATGCCTTTAATATTTCTATATGACCTTTGCAATATGTTTGTGCTAAAACACGGGAAAGTAATGATTTAGAGCATGGGTGTCCAATCATGTGCCATGGAGGGCCAAGACCCTGCAGGTTCTCTCTTCTACCCAGTCTCTTCAGCAGGTGTTTTCACTGACCAGCAATCAGTGGGAAGAAATTCAGTGGAATCTGCTGTTGAAGACACTGGTTGGAGGTAAAGCCTGCAGGCTCTTGGCACTCCATGGCACACAATTGGACACCCCTGATTTAGAGTATTCACAGTTTTTTTTTTTTTTTTAAATAAAGACGAACATAATGCAGTACTTTTGCAATCAAAGTAGTTATTTGTTGCTTTTTCAAATAAGTAATTTGATAGATGTTCTGATATCCTGAGCATTTGTTGACTTTCTGTCTTTCTCCGACTCACAGCCCACAGCTGTGTAGTGGTGCATGTTATAATGGTTACTTAATTCCAGTTGTATGACTGTGCATTGGTTTTTTTATGGGTTTCAAAACAGAATGGCAGTCAAGTTGTGGAGTTATTCCCTTTACTGTGTCTCTTTCAGCTCATAATGAGCTCCACAAATGTCTGAAAAAGCTGCTGTAATCTAACTACCTAAAAAGAAAGATGGTAAAGCGCCATAAAGTGAATGTAACACTGACTTTACCCTGTGGTGAAAATGTTGGGCAATGTTATTTTTTAAAAGTACCTTACAAATCATGATAGGTGTGTGTCGGTTGTATGATGTGATTCTTTGCAGGTGTGTGAGCTACCATAGTGCAGTTAAAATTGGGGGGATGGTGGTTGGAGCACCACTAGCCACTGCAACAGGCAGCGGGCCCCCCATCCCCCCAAGCCCTCAGTGTCTAAAATGCAATTAAAATTGAGGTGACGGCAGCCCCACTGCGCAGCAGAAGTATCCCCTTCCCCGACACAGTGCGGCACACCCCTGCCCTAAAACCCTAAGTGTATCCAAGAAGATGTATATTCCACCTAGAATCGGGGGTTGGGGGGGTGAATGAAACTGGGAGGGAGGTGGTCCAGAAGCGAGACCATGTCCCCCCCCAGAAGCCAGCTCGCAAACTGGTTCAGGAGGAAACCCACTTCCCCCAAATCCCAACCAAGGGCAAGGGCCGCCAGGCCGAGCAGCCCAGGACCCACCAACATTGCGGCCCAGTGCTCCCAGCACCACAAAAATGGTGGAGCAGCCACACCCATTCCCACTCATCTTACACACATGAACATGCATGACAACAATAGTCACAATAGTGAACAATGGGCTGTACTCATGTGATGAAGGTCCTGGAGAGACTGGTCTTAGCCCACCTGAGGCCGCAGGTGAAGACATGGCTGGACCCTCTGCAGTTTGCATATCAGCCCCATTTAGGAGTTGAAGATGCTGTCATCTACCTGCTGCAACGAGCCCATCTGCACCTGGATGGTGGAGGAGATACTGTGAGAATCACTTTTTTTGATTTCTCCAGTGCCTTTAACACCATCCAGCCACTGCTGCTGGGCAAGAAGCTGCGGGTGATGGGGGTTGACAGCTCTGTGATCACCTGGATTACCGACTACCTGACAGGCAGACCACAGTTTGTCAGGCTGGGCAGTGTCTTGTCTGGAGTGGTGGCTAGTGATACGGGAGCGCCACAGGGGACTGCACTCTCTCCTTTTCTTTTTACCTTATACACCACTGACTTTCAGTACAACACTGAGTCATGCCACCTGCAAAAATTCTCTGATGACTCAGCTGTTGTGGGGTGTATAAGAGGAGGAGAGGAGAGGGAGTACAGGGCACTGGTAGACAGATTTGTGGAGTGGACAGAGAAGAATCACCTGAGGTTGAATGTCAGCAAGACCTGGGAGATGGTGATTGACTTCAGGAAGAGGAAGGCTCCTTTTCAGCCACTGCAGATTAGGGGGGAGGATGTGGGAGTGGTTGAGGACTACAAATATCTGGGTGTCAGGATCAGCAGCGGGTTGGACTGGAGATCCAACACCGATGCTGTGCACAAGAAGGGGATGAGCAGACTCTACTTCCTGAGAAAGCTGAGATCCTTCAACGTTTGCAGCAGGATGCTGGAGCTTTTCTACCAGACTGTTGTTGCCAGCGCCATCTTCTTTGCTGCTGTCTGTTGGGGTAACAGTATCAGGGCCAGAGATACCAACAGACTTGACAAGATCATCAAGAGGGTTGGCTCTGTAATTGGTCTCAGACCGGAGACCTTTGAGACAGTGGTGGAGAGGAGAACACTAAATAAACTGCGATCCATCATGGACAATCCTGATCACCCCCTCCACCACACACTAGATAGACAGCGAAGCACTTTCTCCAGTAGACTACTACAGCTTCGTTGTCGAACGGCCAGGTACAGGAAATCTTTCCTGCCACATGCAATTTCACTGTACAATAACTCACTATGATGTTGTATTCTGGTCATAGCTATGCTGCCACACTGCATCTTACAGACTAACTGGTACATCACTTTTCATTCTGCTCCTGATAGTCCTTCTTTGTGCAATGGGATGATTCATGTGTTTATATGGGTCATCATATATTAAGCTATGATGTATATAGGTTTTATAGTCGTGTTAATTTTTACTTTCCATGGGTAGTCCCTTTGTCTGTCATGTGTGTGTTTCTGTTGTTTGGCTGTCAACTGCCATGCTGCTGTTACACTGTAATTTCCCAGTTTGGGATCAATAAAGTACATCTATCTATTTATCTATCTACCCATACTGCGCCCCACACACCAAGTAACACCCCCAAGCGCCCCACCCCCGCAAGCCCACCGACCACCCACCCCAGACACACACGGACAGCAGCAGGCCGCCCCGCAGCCACAGCAATCCAGGAGCAGCCCGACAGAAACACGGTCGCCAACCCACACCAAGGGCCCCCCCGACTACCCCCGAGCACCCACACACACCCGGCACCAAAGACACCAGGGGCAATGCGACAAAGCGCCCCACCCCGTGACACAATGGCAGGGCGGCTGTGACAAGCAGGCCTCGAATCGCCAACCCGCATGCCACTAGATGGTCTGCTCCACCCCCGCTACCCAACAAGGTTCCCCCACACACACACATCCTCCACCCCCACACATCCACCCACAGGTATCCACACCCGTACACATACACACCCCCGTCCACCCTCATGTGCGAACGCGTGCGCGCGCACACACACACACACACACTCACCATCACACATGCCCACCTACACCCACACACAGCCCCACATGCCCACACACACGTGCACTCACCCACTTCTGCACACACACACACACACACGCACCCACTCACACCCACTCTCATGTGCACACACACTCACACCCACACCCGCAGGCCCCGGAGGACGGGGTGGGTGACCCCCCCCATGAAGCAGGCACCTGCCCCAGAGCGCCGCCAGAGCCCCGGGAGAGCACGATCCCACTGTGCAAGGATGCGCCGGGGCCGGCCCGCACCAGCGGCGCACACCTGACCCAGACCCAGAGGCAGAACGCCCTCCCCCCCCAGCACCAAGGGCCCAGGGCCAGACCCAGCCCCACCTGGGAGGAACAGGCCAGCCGGTCAGCCCCCCCCCCCCAACCAACCCCCCCCCCCGGGCCAGACAGACGGCCACCCCAGAACAGGACCCCGGACACCGGCCCCAGTGGGTCACAGAAAGCCCTCATGACCAGTGCACAGCCAGCCACCAGAGGCGCCAAGGACAGTGAACCACTTCCCGCCACCCCTCAGGTTATAGAATTAATAAGCGGGAACCACAGAGAATTGAATTCAGCCAATCGGTTATTTGAAGAAGCAGACATTCTTTCCAGGCTAATATAATCTCACAGTAGGGTATAGTGAGTCATGCATAAATTATTTCTTCATTTCCAGTTCATGAGAATAGTTTTCTTTGCAATACATAAGGTGGTGAGAACCATGTGTGACATCCTTGCCTCTCTATTTATTTCACTTAAATCACCTAATACGCAAAGTGTGGGTGAGGATGGGACACGATACCCTAGCCATGCCAACAAGTCCTCACATGTCTTTCGCCAGAACTTTTGGACTTGTGCACAGGACCACATAGCATGCATATAACTATCCGGGACATTGCTGGTGCAGTAGAAGCAGATATTTGTGTGACTCAGGCCCATTTTGAACATCCTTTGTCCTGTGTAATGAGTTCTATGTAGAACTTTGTACAGTATAGTTGTAAATTAGAGTTTTTATTCATCTTAAAAGTGTTTAAACATATTTGTGTCCAGAAGCTTTCATCCTTACTGATCGATAAGTTGTCTCCCATTTTGATTTTGGAAGAAATACTGACTCATCCACTTTTGATAATAGTCCATGAATTTTCAATATCAATTTAGAGGAACAAAGATTTAGAAACTCTGCCACCTTAACTGGTAATCTGTCTGATTAAGAGCGAATCTTGCTTCTATTATGGATTTAAGCAGTTCGTACTCAAGAAACTTTTTATCATTGATATCGTACTGTGACACTAGTTCCTGAAATTGGATAAAATTTCCACCTTGAATAAGATGCTCTAAGTTTTTTATTCCCTTATCTTGTCATACTGGAAAGTTTAACGTCCTCTTTTGTTGCAAGATATCAGGATTATTCCAAATGGGCATGAGTTTACAAAGGACAAGGGAAAACCCCGTTATTTTAAAAAATTTCCACCAGGCTGTCAGAGAGGAGCTGATATTAATGCTTTTAAAACAGTCATGGCGTTTAATACAGGGACTCATAAAAGGTAAGTCTGAGATATTTAGCTACCCACAGAGAGCCTGTTCAGCATCTCACCATGGGTTTCCTAGTGGGGTTGATTTTGTCTATTTAGAAACAAACTGCAGTCAATTGGCTAAGAAGTCATTTAAAAAAAAATCTAAATCTAAACCTCCGCACTCTTTTGCTTTTTGAAGAGTTTTTAAACTGATCCGTGATGGTTTATCCTTCCATAAAAATTTACTTATATTTGAGTCTAGAGACTGAAACCAGGCCATAGATGGTTGGGTAGGAATCATTGAGAACAAATAGTTGATTTTAGGAAGGACCATCATTTTAACACTTGGGACTCTTCCCATTTGTAATATAGGTAGTGTCCTCCAGCGCGTAAGGTCCTCTTGTATTGTTTTTAAAAGGGGAATGTGATTTAGTCGCAATAACTCTGAAAGCCTGGGGGAAACATCTATTCCTAAATATTTAATATTACCTGATTGTATTGGAATAATGGATATATTTGAAAAATTACAATTTATAGGTAAGACTGTTGATTTACCCCAGTTAATAGAGTATTCTGATAATGATGAAAATTTATCAATGAGCACCACTGAAGAAGCGATCTTTGTGAGTTTTCAAGGAAAGTCAATACATCATCAGCATAAAGACCTATCTTGTGTTCTTTTTCTCCAGTTTAGATACCTCTGATATCAACATTTTGTCATATTGCTGCTGCTAATGGTTCGATAAAGATGGTAAAAAGTGAGGGAGAGAGTGGACAACCCTGCCTAGTACCTCTCTTGAGATTAAAGCTTCGAGAGGTTTGATCATTTGTTGGGACGGATGCAGTTGGACAGCTATACAGTGTTTTAATCCAGTTAATGAAAGATGAACCAAACCCAAATTTGTTTAACAGCATAAAAAGAAATTTCCAACTAACTTGGTCAAAGGCTTCCTCTGCATCCAGAGATAAAATTGTAGTTTCTAAGTTATTAATCTTACAGTCATCTATTAAATTAAATAGCCTGAATGTATTATTAACCGAGTGCCTACCCTTGATGAAACTTGTTTGATCTGGGTGTATAATTAACGGAATTATCCTTTCCAGTCTTTTGGCGAGAGCTTTGCAAATTATTTTAAGATCGACATTCATAAGTGAGATAGGACGGTAGCTGGATGGAAATGTAGGTTCTTTTCCAGGTTTAAGGAGCAGGATAATACTAGCCAAATTCATATTTGGAGGGATTACATTATCTTCTTTAATTTGGTTCACCATTTTAAAGAAAGTAGGTGCCATCACAGGCAAAAATTCTTTATAAAATTCTACAGGAAATCCATCTGGTCCCGGAGCTTTGTTGGTTGGGATATGCTTAAGTGCCTCCTGGAGTTTGGACACCTGAAGAGGTGCATCCAGAGCTGCAATCTGTTCATTATTTAATCGTGGTAAGTTAACATCATCCATAAATTTATTTATCTCTGAGTCAGATGGGTTAATCTGAGATGAGTAGAGGTTTTCGTGAAACTTTTGAAGGAGCTTTTTATTTCTTCAGGCTCTTGGGTAATATTTCCAGTCATATCCTTAATAGACTGAATAGCTGTTTTTTCTTTATTCAATCTAAGCTGGGTTGAAAGATATCGTCCCGATTTATTACTGCGTTCAAATTTCTCAAGACACAGTCTTTGTATTAAAAACTGTGTTCTTTTGTTTGTAATTTCTTTTAATTCCAGCTTCAATTTTCTCAGATTGTTAAGTGCCTGTTCCTGTGGAGAAACGGCACAGGTCATCTCCAATTGTTTAATTTTCTTTACCAATGTTTTTTCTGTTTTATTCTTATACAAACAGTAAGAGATTATTTTACCTCCCATGACCGCTTTTGCTGCTTCCCAAAGAACACATGGGGATGTTCCTGGCACATCATTATGTTCCAGATATGATTCCCATTCTTTATTAAAGTAATTAATAAAGTCTTTGTCTTTTAGTAGTGATGTATTAAATTTCCAGCTCCTAGTTTTCCTTATAGCTTTTCTAACCATGTGACACTTACTTGTCTTGCCAAATTTTGTAACAATATACTACTGTAACAATAGTATACACAGGGTGGTACAATACTTGCGGGGTAATTGGGGAAAACAGGGTAACACCCACACCTGCGATCGCCAGATTTTTATGTGTAACCCTTATTAACTAACACCTACTCACTTTAGGTGTAGTACCCTTTTTGGTAGTATTGTGTTATGGCAATGTAGTTACCTTAACTTTTCTACCTGGGCAGAGGGATAATTGGGCCAGGTCAGACTGACTCCGGGTTCGTAGGAGCCTGGGAGGTGCAACAACAGACGACACATACACAATCGTATATGGAACTTGCAACTATGCATATTATTTACAATTATGTACACAAAAATAAATACATAGCGCGATAAAATAGAATACAATTCACAAACTCCAAATTACTGTATATTTACAATATTCACAGTCCTTTTTTTGTCCTTTCCAGGTGACTAGTGGAGTCACCTTTAGCAGTTTCTAGGACTCGGGCTTCGGCTCGCCATCCAGATCTGGAGATCCACGCTCTGGTCAAACCAGTCCAAAGAAAAAAAAAAGAAAAGAACCTGACCTATAAAATAGGTCAGAACACAAAGAGCTTAGTCTATAATCTAAGTCAATTTCCCCAAATCAACAAATGTGCATAAAACAAACACATCTACCATTCAAACCCATCAACATGGTGCTATAACGATGAATAAAGTGCATTTGGAACACTTGACATCACAGGACATTGGTGCAGTGTGCTGCACCAAGCTAACATCACATCTAGCACAACAATTTATCACAATTTTGCACTTTAAACACACATAGACTACTGATATAACTTTCATCATCAAGTAGCAATTAATGGCAAGGGAACTGGGACCTTTGCTAACCGTTACAACCTTGAAAAATAGCTTTTTCTGATGAAAAAACTAGCTGAATTTAGCATCGGCGGCTAGCGTTTTTATGCTAGCGATTAGCATCCACATACACAATGAATAAATAGCACTCACCATGCCAAGTGGCTCGTGCGTCATTGGGGTTCCCGCGCTCAACGGCGCCGACAGCCCCTGGATCCCAATCTTAAAATTTAATAGACGGGGCATTAGAACTTGGCAATACCGCAATGTCTCATTTCTCATTTTGGTTTAGGCTTACCAATTTCAAGGGTTTTATCCAGGTAAAGGCTGCTATTAGCACGTTAGCGTCGCCATATCACCAAGGACCGTCTCTCTCTCTGGTCTGTGTCTTTCAGCGTCTGGCGTGACTGAGCCAGAAATGCAAGTCATCCCAGACCCAGGGAGAGAGCGCTTAACCCATTGGCTGGCGTGACCCAGCAACGGCGCAGCCATTGGTTACAATAAATAGCAACACACAATACTAGGAACTTTATCAGAACCTTCTAGAAAATGTTCCTACTATTTATGAATATATATTTATTTAAATATTCATATTCAAATTATGTATTCCCATTGTGAAATGGGTGTTTTTCTTTTCTAAAAGTGGTATCGATATTTATAGTTTAATTCACGTTAAACTATCTACTCCCATTGTGAAATGAATGTCCCCCCTTCTTCTTAAAGCGGTATCAACATTCATATTTTTAATCACATTTTTAACACTGGGTTACACTTTCCTATTTACTAGTGTAGGAGATACTGGATGGTGATCGCTAATAGCTTGATTTGAACATATTTCAGTGTCTGTGATGTCCCTCACAATAGAGTTACTGGCTAAGAATAAGTCTAAACGTGAATGTGAACTATGAACTGATGAAAAAAAAGTGTATTCCCGAAGAGTGGGTGAAGAGAATGCCATTCATCACAAAGACCAAAATCATTCATGTATTGTTTGAGAATATCAGTAGCCTGCCATTTTCAATAATTCCCCGATGCACTAAGCCTGTCAATTGCAGGGTTTAATACCAGGTTGAAGTCTGCTTCTATTATGAGTGTAGGGTCCAAGTGCTCAGAAAGAGAAGTGAAGAAAGTGTAAAAATAGGATGGGTCATCAACATTTGGGTCATAAAATATATACATAAAATATATACATGTCATACATATATACATGTCATACATGTCATACATGTCATACATGTCATGTCATACATGTCATACTAAATACTAAAAGGCCAGACCACCGAATGTGTACAATCGTACAAATATCTTGGGACGATTATTGATAGTGGATTGAACTTTGAGGTGAACTGTGAAAGGGTGTGCAAAAAGGGTCAGCAAAATTTGCATTGTTTGAGGAAACTTGCACGCTTCCAAACTGACCGAACCATAATGACTATGTTCTATCGGGCTTTTATTGAATCTGTTTTATCCTTTTCTTTAATGTCATGGTTTGGTCAGATAAAACTGAAACAGAGGAAATCCTTGGATCAGGTAGTCAGATGGTCCAGTCGTTTGCTTGGTGAGTCACAGCTGAGCCTGACATCCCTGTACACCAGACAAGTACAGAGGATGGCCGACTGGATTTTAAATGATGACTCCCACCCTTTGCACTGCAACTTTCAGCTTCTTCCCTCCAGACGGAGGTTTGCTGTTCCAAAAAGTAGAACCCAGCGCTACAAAAACAGCTTTGTCCCTGCTGCTGTCAAAGAGTTGAACAAGCTATAAAAATTATATTGTACATATTTTATATTTACCTATTTTGTAAGATGTGTGCCTGTGTTTGTGTCTATGTTGAATGTAATTAGTGGCTTGTAAATATGGATGTCACCAACTGCAAAACAAATCTACCTATGGGTACAAATAAAGTAACCTGAACCTGAACCTAAATGCTTGCAATACATAGATCTAAATTTTGAACTGAGATTTTTAATATTATAAATCTACCTTCCGGATCTGCTATGGTATTATTCACAACAAAGCGTATTCTTCTGTTTACCAATATAGCTACCCCCTTTGTTTAGAATTAAAGTCAACTGAGTACATGTGGGGAAATTCCGGGGAAGTGAACGCATCTGCAGACGACTTAGAAACATGTGTTTCCTGTAATCAGACAAAGTCTGCCTGTAGATCCTTGAGTCAAATAAAAACATTTAGCCTCTTCTCCCTGGTACCAATTACACATACTGTATGTTTCACATGACAAACTTTAATGTGGACATGTTTTCACTAACTGGCTTTTGTGCTAAAGGCTAACTAAATGTACCTATGTGATTATATGTCCGTAATGTATGCATGCGTGTGTGTGTGTGTGTGTGTGTGTGTGTGTGTGTGTATGTATATTGTGTTTAAAATGTATACCCACGTATGTATGCTTGGGTGTGCACACATGATCTGTCTGTTTCATTGCAAATGGGGTGCATGTACTTAAGGTGCATGTACATAAAGTTATTTCTTATAAACCAGAAATATGAAAGAGAACAGACATAAAAGTTAGTAAATGGTGAAAAAATACAGATAACATACAACAACAACCTAGCAACTTCAACAAAATTAGCTACAACAGACAAACAAGCAAACAACAACCTCAGCAAAAAAGAAAAAAAAAACAGACAAATGTTAACAAATTAAGCTGAGATCGAATACGAGACCTGCGCACAATTGCACTCTTTTTCCACATGTAGCTAAGGAAACAAAGGAGGTTCTAGAATAACTCCCTGGAATTTTTTGCTTGAAATGTTCAAATTTGGCAACAATAGGTCTGGGAGGTTTATTTTGGGGATTTTTTTGCCCAGTGCAGTGGACTCGGTGGAAGGTAATTGATTTTGTAACTTTGGGGGACAGTTTCAGCTCCGTGGATATAAATTCACAGACCTTCTGGATTTTCATTATTTTTTCAGCAATTCCTGGAAGAAACAAGGTTATCTCTCATGCTGCGTGACTGCAAATTGAGAATTGTTTCCTTCATTTTCCGGTTCTCTCTTTCAACAACGCCAAGTCACATGGTTAGCATGTTTACTGACTTTTTCAAACTATTGTTTTCTTCTAAGAGAGAAAGGAGCTGCACCTGACTGTACTCCAGACTCTCCTGTACGCTCTGTAATTCTTTATGGAGCAGCTCTACTAATGTTAGTCTACCATCCATGCTGGTACGTTTATTTTCAATAGAGAAATGAATATCACTAACCTCTGAGCCCTCCCGTGATTTCTTGGATGGTAAATTTGGAGAAACCGCTGGTCTGGAGCATTTGGACATGGAGTTGGATGAAGAAGAACCGGGAGATAGGTTGTCTTCCATGTTAAAGTAGCGATAATAAAACTCATCTATATAATTCTCAAGTTCCTCCAGCTGCGTCGAGAAGATGGCAAAATGATATACAAAGGAACAGATAGTCAATTAGCACATTAATTACAAAAGAAAAGAAATGCCACCTGTGGAAAAGTCTGTTTATGCTCAGTTGACGCGAGTCGCCATTTTGGATTATTGCGCAACAGTCTCAGAACATCTCGAGATCACAGCATCATGCACCCCTCTTCCAGCTCGTCATCACTTATTCCTGAGACCGGTGCGCACCCATTGTTTGTTCCAGAGGTCAGTGCACATCTGCCAATTGTTCCAGAGACCAGGGTGTATCCACCATTTGTTCCAGAGGCTGGTGTGTATCCATCATCTGTTTCTGAGGCTGGTGCACATCCATCATCTGTTCCTGAGGCCGGTGCGCACCCGCCATTTGTTCCAGAGGCCAGTGCGCATCCGCCATTTGTTCCAGAGGCCGCTGCACACCTGTTGTTTGTTCCAGAGGGTGGTGTGCCTTCGCCTTGTGTTCCTGTATTCAGCACCCCACTGACACCTGCTCCTGAGCTCTGCGAGCTGCTGTCACCTGTTCCTGAGAACGATGTGTTCCAACCACCTGTTTCTGAGTTCAGCCACTCTGGAGGACTGCGGCTGCTGTCATCTGTCCCTGAAGTCAGAGTGCCCTTGTCACCAATACATGAGGTTAGTGCAAAACAATTATCTGTTCCTGAATTCAGTGCGCTCCTGTCAGCTGTTTCTGAGGGCTGCGCGCCTTCGCCACCTGCTACGGAGTTAAAAGCTCCTTCATTACTGGCTCCAGAACTAAAAACTCCCCTGTTTTCCATTTCTGAATTAAAAGTTCCTGTATTAATGTCCCCTGAGTCAAAAGCCCCTGTCTTAATGTCTCTTGAGCCAAAGGTTTCTGTGTTATCATTTTCTGAATTGAAAACTTCATTGTTGTGTTCCCCTGGGTTTAAAGCACCCCTACAGTTTTCTCTGGACGCACCCTGCTATCTGGTTCATTGGCCCAGGGGCTTTGGGAGCCCACCCAATGTGCATTGTTTTGCAGTCTGGGGGCCCATGAACTAGGATCGGCTCCCTGACCGGTCTTGTTCTACGGCCCTGTGGGTCTAGGATCTTTGAGACATCACTGGATGCACCTTTTTTTTTGTAAGATTCCTGTATTTTGTTCCTTCCCACCATGCTTTGTCCCCCTCCTCCCGCCCATCGTTGATGTTTCTGTTTTTTTTAGGGGTGTCTGTAATTCTACCCCTTGGGGGGGGGGGGGAGGCTCAGCGTCTGGGCATGGCCTGGGAACCATGCCCTCGATTTAAGTTTATTTTTGCTATTCTGTGCTTTCCCTGCTTCAGCTCGGTTTTGTCATGATGCCGAATGTGGGTCTGTACCATGCTCGGGTCGTTTGTTATTTTCCTTTTTCTGTTGATATATTTAGTCTTGATTCTTGCCATGATTGTTTTGTGCTTTTATTTTGACAGTGCTGGGACAGGACTTCTGCCTGTCAAGTCTGTTCACGGCCTGTCACAGCTGTTTGTGTTTGGGTTGATTGCTTTCACTCCACACCTGCTTGTCTTTGAGTTTCTGGGTGACTAAGTTCGCTGGCGAGGTTTATTCCTCGCTGTGACCTCGTCCTGCTTGGACTGGAATCCCAAACCCTTATGCCAGTCTTCCTTCAGCTTAGGATTTATCCTCGGTAGTTTCATGTAAGTTTCCTTGCTTAGCTTTTTCAGTATTTGTGTTTTCCTGTTAACACCCCTCGTGGTCTCGCTTGTAGTCTTTTTGTAATCCGCCCCTCATGGAAAGTTTTGTGTTCATCATTTTTATTCATTAAATGTGTAAACTTACTGCAGGCGAGTGGTGCCGTGTTTCTGCCTCACAAGGGCCATTTATGGCAGGTTTGTGTTTTGGAATTCTCTGTATTTGTTATTATTCATTATCATAGTTATGTTATAGTTATGCAAAAACGATGTCTGCCACTGTAGTATTCTCTGGGCCCCTCCCCAATCTGACCAGTGATGACATGTTTAGCCGCTCGTCATCCTTGAACCGCTGGCTGTCTGTGTGGTGTGCTAAAAATGACGTGGGCTACATTGACAATTGGAGCTCTTTTTGGGGAAAACCTGGTCTTATGAGACGAGACAGCATTCATCCCACTTTGGATGGTGCTTCTCATTTATCTAACAATCTGGCATCTTTTTTATCCAAATTTCCAAAACCCTGACTACTCAGAGTTGGGACCAGGAAGCAGGGTCGCAGTCTTACACGCCTCTCTGCAGCTCCTCTTCATCCGCCGCCCCTCAGCTTAGCCCCTGTCTTCCCCATCAGAGAATCGTTGTCTGCTCTCTCCAAAGTAAATAAAAATATAATGCATAAGCATCCCAAAGTGATAAAGCAAAATATTGGTAAAACTCAAATTAAACATAAAGCCTTTAAATTGAATCAATTGGCCTCTGTTCTTCCTCATAACTTAAAAATTAAATGTGGTTTATTACTAACTAACTAACTAACCTGCACTTATATAGCGCTTTTCTAGTCACAAAGACCACTCAAAGCGCTTTCATTAATATTAACCCTCTATTCTAAGGGCCTATAGGAAACAGATATCTAGGGACAATTTAGAACAGCCAATTAACCTAACATGCATGTTTTTGGCATGTGGGAGGAAACCGGAGAAATCCCGGAGTAAACCCACGCAACACGGGGAGAACATGCAAACTCCACACAGATCACTGTTGGTCGGGGGCTGGGATCGAACCCACGATCCCACGATCCCCACAATCCCCCGGCCAAGGGTAAACTGTGCTGCCGCAGTGCTAACCACTGCGCCACCGTGCAGCCCATATTAAATATTAGGTCTCTAACTCCCAAGTCTCTGTTAGTCCATGATCTGTTAATTGATCATCAGATTGATTTAATTTCCCTTACAGAGACTTGGTTAGGGCAAGAGGATTATATTGGTTTAAATGAATCAACTCCCTCTGGTTATTTAAACTGTCAAAATCCCAGAAGTTCTGGTCGTGGAGGAGGAGTAGCAACAATTTACCATTCCAAATTACTAGTTAATGTAAAGCAAAAAACATGTTATAATTCCTTTGAGGGCCTGGTCCTCAGTATTGGGCACTTTAGCAATTTTAGGTTAAACCCAATTTTATTTGCCATAGTTTATCGTCCCCCATCAACCTACTCAGAATTTTTATCCGAATTTGCTGATTTCTTAGCTGATTTAGTGCTGAAATCTGATAGAATAATTATAGTAGGGGACTTTAATATACATGTGGATGTAGATAGTGACTGCCTTAATGTGGCATTTAATTCAATATTAGACTCGATTGGGTTTTCTCAGAAAGTAGGAAATTCTACTCATTACCTCCACCATACATTGGACCTTGTTCTGACATATGGCATAGAAATAGAAAATCTTGTAGTGTCTCCTCATAACCCTGTACTGTCAGACCATTGTCTGTTAACCTTTGATTTTACTATTTCTGACTATTTGGCTCCTAAAGAAAAATATTATTACAGTAGATGCCTCTCAGATGATGCTGTTACCAAATTTATGCAGATTGTTTCCTCTATGTCATGTGTCAACACAACGGAAATAAGCTATAGACAGCTTGCTCCTTCTGTAATTGATAACATGGTGGATAGTGTTTCAGCTTCTCTGCATCAGACTCTAGACTTGGTGGCCCCCTTTAAAAAGAAAAAGTCTAATCAGAGATTTCTAACTCCTTGGTTCAACACAGAAACTCATAGCTTAAAACAGAAGACTCGTCAATTAGAAAGAAAATGGCGCTCCACTAATTTAGATGAAATCTATTTAGCTTGGAGAAATCATCTTTTAATTTATAAAAAATCTCTTAGAAAAGCTAGAACGAGTTATTACTCTGCATTAATAGAAGAGAACAAGAATAATCCCAGGTTTCTTTTCAGTACTGTAGCCAGGTTGACAAAGAGTCAGGACTCTGTCAATCCTAGCATTCCCTTAGAGCTTACTAGTCAGGACTTTATGAACTTTTTCAATAATAAAATTTCATCCATCAGAGATAAAATCAATCAGATTCTTCCCACAGTTAACTTAAATACTGTAACTACTACAACTCCTTCTATTGATGTCTGTCTTGATGAGTTTACTCCAATCGACCTTTGTGAGTTAGACAAAATAGTTTCCTCATCCAAACCTTCAACTTGTCTTTTAGACCCTATTCCTACCAGGTTATTTAAAGAAGTCTTCCCACTTATTGGTAGCCTTATTCTTCATATAATCAATTCTTCATTAACTTTAGGCCATGTACCGCAGGCTTTTAAAACGGCTGTAATTAAACCCTTACTCAAAAAGCCAACGCTAGATCCAGGAGCTTTAGCTAACTATAGACCAATCTCTAATCTCCCTTTCATTTCAAAATCTTAGAAAGAGTTGTTGCTACGCAATTATTTGACCACCTACAGGGAAATGGTTTACTTGAAGAGTTTCAGTCTGGGTTTAGAATCCATCATAGTACTGAAACAGCCTTAGCGAAGGTCACTAACGACCTCCTCATTGCATCTGATAATGGACTAGTTTCTGTACTTGTCCTTTTAGACCTTAGTGCAGCTTTTGATACTATCGATCATAATATTCTACTTGATAGATTAGAACACTATGTTGGACTTAATGGAACTTCGTTGCAGTGGTTTAGATCTTATTTATCTGATAGGTTCCAGTTTGTTCATGTAAATAATGAGTTTTCTTTCAACTCAAAGCTCAGTCATGGAGTTCCACAGGGATCTGTGCTAGGCCCTACTCTTTTTAGTTTATATATGCTTCCGTTAGGCAACATTATTAGAAAGCACTGTATACATTTTCATTGTTATGCTGATGACACACAATTATACCTGTCAATGAAGCCAGATGATAGTAATCAATTAGCCAAGTTAGAAGCCTGTCTTAAGGAAATCAAAGCTTGGATGACTTGTAATTTCCTGCTATTAAATTCAGATAAGACTGAAGTCATTCTTGTTGGTCCAAAAAACCTTAGAAATTCCTTTCCAAATCAAACTTTCAGTTTGGATGCGGTTACTCTTTCTCTTAATAGCTCTGTGAGGAACCTTGGAGTTATTTTTGATCAGGATTTGTCCTTCAATTCACATATTAAATTTGTTTCTAAGACTGCCTTCTATCATATGCGTAATATTGTCAAGATTAGGAGCATCTTGTCTCAGAATGATGCTGAGAAACTGATCCATGCTTTTGTTAGCTCGAGATTAGATTATTGTAATTCTTTATTATCAGGCTGTCCTAAAACATCTTTAAAAAGTCTTCAGCTGATCCAAAATGCTGCAGCAAGAGTTTTAACAGGTACTAGAAAGAGAGATCATATCTCTCCGGTTCTGGCCTCCCTTCATTGGCTTCCCATAGAGTTTAGAATTAAGTTTAAAATCCTTCTTCTTACTTACAAAGCTCTAAACAATCAGGCTCCTTTTTATTTAAAAGATCTGATACTACCGTATTATCCTAACAGAGCACTACGCTCCCAAAATGCAGGATTACTTGTAATACCAAGAATCTCCAAAAGTACAATGGGAGGCAGAGCCTTCAGTTATCAAGCTCCTCTCCTGTGGAATCAGCTGCCAATCTGGATTCGGGAGTCAGACTCGATCTCTGTTTTTAAGAATAGGGCTAAAACCTACCTTTTTTATATAGCCTACAATTAGGGAGGGATCATGTGTTTCTGAACCCTCCCTTAGTTATGCTGCTAATAGGTTTAGTCAGCCGGGGGACCTCCAGTAATGCACTGGGCCTCACTCCTTTCCTCACTCTCTATGAAATATTTTTTTTGCTGGTCATTAACATTTGTTTGTTCTCTCCCATAGATTGAGTCCCCATCGTGCTGTTTGCTCTCTACATGTCTGTTCTTTTCTTCTTCTCTATCCCCTCACCCCCCAGCCAGTCGCAGCAGATGACTGCCCCTCCCTGAGCCTGGTTCTGCTGGAGGTTTCTTCCTGTTAAAAGGGAGTTTTTCCTCTCCACCGTTGAGGGGATCGCCTGATTGCTGGGGTCTTTCTGCAACTGTGGGGGTTCCCCCTACAGTTGATAGTGCTATGAGATGACTGTTGTTGTGAAATGGCGCTATATAAATAAAGTTGAATTGAATTGAATTGAATTGAATTATGTTCTTTACTCTGGTCTGAGGTTGAGTTTAGTGTTGTATGATTCTCTGTTTATTATTATTATCATTATTTGTCATAGTCATGTATTCTCTAGTCCTGTATTCATGTCTCATGTTTACCTTTTATTTCTGTCCTTCATGTTTTCTGTACCTGTTGCCATGCCCTGCTGTCTAATTGCCCCGGAAGGTTCCCACCTTTCCCGTGCTGTCTTGATTACTCCCTTTGTGGGGTGGGGGGCATGGTGTGGGACTTCTCCACCCAGAGAAGGCAGCTGGGGAAGGGGGGAACAATAGACCGAAGAGGAGGTGTCACCGGGGAGTATCAGACTGGACAGGAAGGACTATGCACCCCCTGGGGAGAGGAGTAACTTGCGGAGCTGCGGGAAGAAGAAAGGGTGTGAGAGCAGCGCCAGCGTTATGTCATGTTAATGTGCCACACAGGTCTCTGTTCTAAACAACAATGTATTATGGTCGGAAGTTCCGGGTCTCGATGCATGGTATTAAAGATATAAAAGAGGAATGCACAGAGACCCGGGAGTGCTTTTGCTGTACTGTATGTTGGGAGAAAGAATAAAGTCCTTGTGTTGTCCAGCTCGTTGCCTCGCCTGTGTCCTTTCTCCACATTGGTGACCCCAAGACGTGCCATGGAGAGTGAGACGAGCACTGCCCCAGAGACTACCTGGAGGGAGAGCACCAGCACCACATGCGCTGTTTCGGTCAAGCTCCCAGACTTCTGGCTTCACGACCCGACTACGTGGTTTCTGCACACACAGTAGAAGCCCAGTTCGCACTCTGCAGGATAACAACGGATGACACAAAGTACTACTACGTGGTCGCTGTGCTGGACGCGCGCGTCACGCAACGTGTGACGAGCCTGCTCCGGGAGCCGCCAGCCCAGGAAAAGTATGAGGCACTCAAGAGGATGCTTCTCTAGTGCTACATCCTTTCTGACAGTGAGGGGGCAGAGAGACGCCTAACATGTTCGTAGTTGGGGGACAGATCAGCCATGGAGCTCATGGAGAGCATGTTGGCGCTGAAGGGTAGGAACAACGAGTCTTTCCTGTTCGCCCACCTGATCCTCAGGAACCTACTGGCTGCAGTGAGGGCGATCCTGGTCAACTCGCCGTTGCTGGTGACCAAAGACTACTGCACACTGGCACAGGAAGCGGACTGTATCATTTTAGCGACCAGAACTCTCAGCGTGAATGCAGCTGCACCGGTGTCCAGGAGGGACTCCAGCGAGGTTGAGGGGCCGTTGGCGGTAGCTGGAGCAGACGCCAAGAGACGCAGGAATGGGGCGATCTGTTTCTATCATTGCCGCTTTGGTTTGAACACCCAGCGATGCCTGCTGCCATGCCAATTCAAGAAGTCAGGAAACGGTACGGCCAGCAGTCAGTAGCAGCTCCGACTGCTGGCAACAGAAACAAGCTGCTTTATGTCACGGACACAGGTTCGGGGAGACGGTTTCTGGTGAACTCTGGCTCCCGGAAGAGCTTCATCCTGCCAGTCAACACAGACAGGGTGGCAGGAGGCAGCGGTCCCGAGCTCACGGCCGTCAACGAATCCATCATCAGAACATTTGGTGAGCGGACACTGACGATATGCTTACATGGATGCAACTTTCAGTGGAACTTTGTGGTAGCTGCATGTTCCGCCCCCATTTTAGGCCCAGATTTTTTATGTGCTTATGGGTTGTTAGTTGATGTTGCTAATAGGAGATTAGTGGATGCAATCTCTTCCACCTCACTGCCCTGTACAGCTTGGGGAGCTGGGTCAACAACGCTGGCTAACATTAAGTACCAACAGTTACTCGTACAGTTCCCAGCACTCACGGTCCCGACTTTTTCAGCTACAAGAATGAAACACGGGGTCGAACATTTTATAACTACAAAAGGGCCACCGGTGTTCGTGCGACCTCAGTGCCTGGACGCAGCTATACTGGCCAGCGTGCGCGAGGAGTTTGCCAACTTAGAGCAGTTGGGCATCATCAGGCGTTCCAACAGCCCATGGGCATCCACGCTATACATGGTGCCCAAAGCCGACGGGTCGTGGCAACTGTGTGGCGATTTCCAGCGCTTGAACAATGCCACGGAACACGATCGCTATCCTATTCCACACATCCAGGATTTTTCCATGCATCTGGCCGGGGCATGTGTTTTTTCCAAAGTGGATCTGGTCCGTGGTTACCACCAGGTCCCGGTGCGTCCGGAAGATGTTCCGAAAACAGCGGTAATAACTCCTTTCAGCCTTTTTGAGTTTTTACGCATGCCGTTCAGATTAAAAAGCGGGGCACAGACTTTCCAGAGAATGATGGACGCAGTGCTTCATTGCTTGTCCTTCGTTTTTGTCTACTTAGATGATATTCTGGCAGCTAGCGCATCCAAGGAGGAGCACAACGGCCATCTCAACACAGTTTTCCAGAGGTTGGAAGTGCATGGGCTGATAGTTAACCTGGCAAAGTCCAGTTCGGTGTGCATGTGATTGATTTTTTGGGCCACCACATTTCGCTGGAGGGCTTGATTCTGTTACCGGATAAGGTGCACACTGTGTCAGACTTTCTGCGTCCGCAGACCATGACAGCACTGCAGGAGTTTTTGGGAATGGTTAATTTTTATAACCGTTTCCTTCCCCGGGCAGCCCAGCTAATGCAGCCATTGTATGCTGCACTTAAAAAAAAGAAGCCCGCGGAAACCATCGACTGGACTCCTGAGCGAGTCTAGGCTTTTACAAACACTAAAACAGCACCTGGTGGATGCCACATTGCTAGTCCACCCGGATCCGTCTGCACAGATCGCGCTCACTACGGACACATCTGATTTTGCCATAGCGGCAGTGGTGGAGCAGTACGTCTCAGGTTCGTGGCAACCACTCGCATTTTTCAGCCAAACTTTGCGCAACAACGAACACAAGTACAGCACGTTCGATAGAGAATTGCTGGCTCTCCACCTGCCGATGCTCCATTTCCAGTTCTAGGTAGAGGGGTGCGAGTTCACCACATTCGTGGACCATAAGCCACTGACGTACACGATGTCCAAGGTCTCGGAACTGTGGTCGGCCCGGCAGCAATGGCATTTGGCCACGATTTCGGAGTTTACTACCGACATTCAACATGTCACCGGTAAGCTCAATGTCGTGGCAGATTGTCTGTCACGCGCATTAGTCTACCTGGTCTACATGGGAATTGATTTCCCTGCGATGGCCGCAAAGCAAGCCAGGGATGCGGACATTTGCGTGCTCCAGTCTGTGCCTAATGGGTTTAGGCTGGAGAGCAGGGTGGTGCACGAAGGGTGCCCTCCCTTGGTCTGCGACGTCTCCACCAGCCGCCCACGCCTGGTGGTTCCAAGTTCTTGACACTGTCGTGTTTTTGAGTCTGTCCACTCCCTTTTGCATCTGGGAGTGAGCGCTTCGATGAAGCTAGTGGGGGCGAAATTCGTCTGGCCGTGCTTGCTCAAGGACGTGAAAGATTGGGCTGCAGCTTGTGTCGCATGCCAGCGGGCCAAAGTGCACAAGCACACCAGAGCCCCCCTCGAGCCATTCCAAATCCCGGCCAGGAGGTTCGACCACGTCCACGTGGATTTGGTGGGACCCTTCCCGCCATTGCAAGGTTTCACACACCTTTAGCAATCGTGGACTGCACCACGCACTGTCTTGAAGTGGTCCCGCTGGCTTCTACCACGTCCACAGAAGTGGCTCATGCTTTTTTGTCAGCTTGGGTTGCACGGTTCGGATCCCCGTCAGACATCAGTTCTGATAGGGGTCCACAATTCGCTTCGGAACTCTGGTCTGCGATGGCCCAGAGCCTGGGGGTCAAAATTCACCGCACTACCACGTACAACCCCCAGGTTAATGGGTTATGTGAGCGTTTTCATAGGTCGCTTAAAGCAGCGCTCAGAGCTTCCCTCACAGGCACAAATTGGGTCGACCGCCTGCCCTGGGTTCTTTTAGGGTTGCGCTCCGCACCTGAGGATTTGGCAGCCTCCCCGGCAGAACTCGTTTTTTCTCAGCCGCTGCGGATCCCCAGAGAGTTTTTACTGGAAAACCTTGAGCCTGAGGCAGGTCTGCCCACACAATTTTTGCACAGTACAGAGGCTTTTAACTTACCCACCACTGTTTTCCCCACACCTTCGTCCCAAAAAGCTTGCAGAATGCCAGTTTTGTTTTTGTCAGGCACGATGTGCACCAGATCCCGCTGCGCCCACCGTACGACGGACCATTCAGGGTGTTGGAACCTGGGGCAAAGCATTTTGTGTTAGACTTGGGGGGACATAGGGAGACCATCTGCATCGACAGGCTGAAGCCCGCTTTTGTGTTGGCAGATGAGCAGGTGGTGTTGGCCCAAGCCCCCCGGTGCAGACGCTCACTGTTGGTGGTTCCGCAAGTTGGTGATCCCTCAGCAGGGACTTGCACTTGCGAAGCTATTGTGTTTTCTTCCCCTCCCTTTTTCCCTCCACAGACTGATGTGCCCTCCTGTACACCTCGCCAGCAGGGCGGTTTGACTGGATCGGCAGCCCACCGCTACAGCCACTATGGGCACTGGCTCAAGCCCAAAGGACGAGGGAATTAGTGCCCTTTCTGGGTGTTCGGATGGGGCTGTGTGGGGGGCATGGTGTGGGACTTTTCCACCCAGAGAAGGCAGCTGGGGAAGGGGGGAACAAAGGACCGAAGAGGAGGTGTCACTGGGGGATATCAGACTGGACAGGAAGGACTATGCACCCCCCGGGGAGAGGAGTAACTGCCGGAGCCGCAGGAAGAAGAAAGGGTGTGAGAGCAGCGCCGGTGTTATGTCATGTCAATGTGCCACACAGGTCTCTGTTCTAAACAACAATGTATTATGGTCGGAAGTTCCGGGTCTCAATGAATGAATGAATGAATGAATGAATGAATAAGGTTTATTGTCAATACTACCATACGTAATACATACAGGAGAATTGAAATTTGACTTGACATTGGGCGCGCTCAGTAAGCGCATCCCATAGCCGGGGCAGCCCGAAGGTGCCAGTCGAGCAGGAGGGGAATAGAAGGTGGGGGGAGAGGGGACACAATAGGAGAGAGAAAAAAGCATTGTTGATCAAAATAAAGTTCATTTATATGACCGATATTGTGATTACAAGAAAAAAACTCTCAATGCACAATTAGCAGACAATAGAATCCACACAATGACACAGAGAGAGCAGTGAATGAATATGTCTTCATCAGTATAAATGGGTCAGTTGTGTGTGTGTTGGATGCAATCAGTGGCAAATCAGTTAGGTGAACAGCAATAGTCTCTTTCTCAGCAGATGTTATGACTAGTGTCTAAGGCAAAGGCACGTGTCCTTGAGCACGGCAGATGGAATAGTCTGAGCCAGACAGCTGTCCATGAGAGTCAGATACTGTCCGCCAATGTTATGAAAACAATTATACTGTTGATCATCAGGAGGACTGAGTGCTGAGGGTGCCGAAAAACAGGTCGAATAGCACTGACTTCAGAGAAAAAACTTTCCATTCTCTTACGGATTCAGTGCTCCAGATCCATCAATGCCAGGCTTTGAAATCGATTCGTGAACAGCTCTCAGCGTGATCGTGATGTATTCCATCTTCCTGTACAGTTCTCCATTGGCCGCTATCAGAGTCCTGCCCAGTTGGTCGAATTGATGAGAGAGCTTCGCCGGGTCCGCTTTTTGATAAGCTCTGTCCATCTTCTTCAATTTGCGGTGCACCAGAACAATCCCAAGGCCGATCAGTAGAATTCCGGTGACCATTGCTCCGAATAGATATAAAATATCTTCAATAGAAAGATCACACAGACACAAGAGTTTCCAATTGCTTGTATCCTTAATGTAACCCGCAGCAGCAGTCCCTGCGGGACAAATAGGCTCCCCCAGACCTGAATTCCTCGTTGAAAACACAGTGTCGATTGCGTTCAAAGCCCAGCTTATTAAATCCATAATTTTGTTAGATGAATCAGCAGTAGAGAGACACGCAGACACAGACAACAGCAAGCTGGGATCCAGTTAGGGAGGGAGAGACAGGGAGCGGGAGCAGTGAAAAAAAATGCAACTGCTCTCTTTGGAGGGCGGAAGAAGAAATGCATGGTATTAAAGATATAAAAGAGGAATGCACAGAGACCCGGGAGCACTTTTGCTGTACTGTATGTTGGGAGAAAGAATAAAGTCCTTGTATTGTCCAGCTTGTTGCCTCACCTGTGTCCTTTCTCCACATCTTGTCCATATATACCAGTGTCAGTCTGTGTCAGGTGTGGTGTCATTAATGTCTTCAGTCAATCTTGCCTATGAGCTTATCCTGTATTATCCTAGCCTCGTCATGTCTTGTTAGTCGGTCTGTTTAAGTTTTGTTTTCCACCCCACATACTGTTATTTATCCGTTTCAGTTATCTGTTAATAAATAATTGTTTTTGTACCATACGTCTGCCTGCGCCTGAGTCCTCGCCACCCCTACCTTATGACAATGCGGAGCCCTCGCAAAAAAAGTTTGAGTACCTCTGGTCTAGTTGATGTGTTTATTTTTTTTTAATCCAAGCAAACATAACCGTCTCACATTGTCCCACTCAAATATGGTCTTTGTCCCACATTTGATTGATTAGGACCTGGTCACCCTGCTGATGTATGTTTAGGTGTTCCTTTTTAGATCATTTTGAATTGAATTAATTATATGATGCTACATAAAGGAGCAGTTATGACTGAGTGTGGTCGTGATTGGTCAGACCTTAATGTAGATTATAAAGGGCAGCTGCATGAATGTAAACTCAGTGCTGTAGCTCAATTTTATGACTGCTATGAGACAGACTCCAGCTCCAATTGTGCTCAACAGCTTTACACCAAATCCGGGATTTAGGAGTTTCAGAAATTATGTGCTTAATGTGTAAAATAAGCTAAGAGTGAACAGGTAGACCAATTTAAGGCCCATCCACCACCCAACTCGGATTTAAGCATCTTTGAAACCAGAAGATGCAGTGAAGATGGTACAAATGATTATATTGATTGTGACGTACATCTTCAACCTGAGCCTGAAGCTGGGGAGGGTACCACAGCTGTGGAAAACATCTTGTGTGGTACCTGTACCAAAAACTTCCCACCCCAAAGACCTGAACAGCTACAGACCGGTGGCCTTGACCTCCCACTTGATGAAGACCCTGGAGAGACTGCTCCATGCTCACCTCCGCCCCCTGGTGGAACCAGCGATGGATCCACTCCAGTTCGCCTACCAGCATGGCATTGGGGTGGAGGATGCGGTGATCTTCCTCCTTCACCGTTCTCTGTCTCACCTGGAGAAGCCCGGGAATATGGTGAGGATCATGTTCTTTGACTTCTCCAGTGCTTTCAACACCATCCAACCGATGATCCTGAAGGACAAGCTGCTGCGCGCAGGGGTGGGCCAGCACCTGTCATCATGGATCCTAGACTACCTCACGAACCGGCCTCAGTTTGTGAGAACCCGGGACTGTGTGTCCGACACGATCATCAGTAGCACGGGGGCCCCCCAGGGAACGGTGCTGGCTCCCTTCCTGTTCACTCTTTATACTGCGGACTTCTCACACAACACAACACACTGCCATCTACAGAAGTTCTCTGATGACTCTGCGATCGTTGGCCTCATCTCCAATGGAGATGAAGCTGAGTACAGAGGGCTTATCCAGGACTTCGTGGACTGGTGCCATCGGAACTGCCTCCAGATCAACGCAAGGAAAACTAAGGAGCTGGTGGTGGACTGCCGCAGGCATGGGCAGCCCCTCACAGCACCAGTAAATATACAGGGAACAGACATCGAGATGGTGACATCCTATAAGTACCTGGGTGTTCATCTGAACAATAAACTAGACTGGTCACACAATACTGACGCACTCTACAAGAAGGGACAGCGCAGGCTGTTCCTGCTGAGGAGACTCAGGTCTTTTGGTGTACAAGGGGCGCTGCTGAAGACATTCTATGACACGGTGGTGGCATCAGCCATCACTTTTGGAGTGGTCTGCTGGGGCAGTGGCATTACTGCAGCCGATAGGAAGAGACTGAACAAACTGATTAAGAAAGCTAGCTCTGTCCTGGGGCAGCGCCTTGATCCGGTGGAGGAGATAGGAGAGAGAAGGACGGTGGCTAAACTGTCATCTCTGCTGGAGTCCGAGTTCCACCCTATGCAGGACATACTGAATGCACTGAGGAGCTCATTTAGCAGCAGACTACATCATCCCAGGTGCACAACCGAGAGGTTTCGTAGGTCCTTCCTACCAACGGCTGTCAGACTGTACAACCTAAGCAGGGCTGCTCGCAGAGATAGCAAAAAGACGTAACAAACTAATAGTTTTTTGAATGCAAAAGATGCAATAGACTTACACAATGGTCCCCTCCGGCATACAACTAGGAAAATACCGGTCGCTATGGAGGGTGAGAATATGTATGGGCACATAATCATACCATGTAGGATAACTAAGTAGATGGTTATGCTGTTTCATCCCATCTAGCAACAATGCTCTGCACTGTGTGTGTTTATATATTTACATATTTATTCCATCTAGCTACAATGCTCAGCACTGGGTGTGTTTATATTTATATATCTATATATTTATTCCATCTAGCTACAATGCTCCGCACTGTGTTTTTACATATCTACATATTATTCCATCTAGCTACATTGCTCCGCACTGTGTGTGTTTATATATTTACATATTTATTCCATCTAGCTACAATGCTCTGCACTGTGTGTTTATACTGTATATTCATATATTTATTCCATCCAGCTACAATGCTCTGCACTGTGTGTCTGTGTGTGTGTGTATATATATATTTTATAGTAATATGTACATATGTATATTAGCTGCTCTTGCTTGCTTGTTTTTTTTCTTGCCTTCTGATTGTTGCTCTGAGTGTTGCTATCCCTGTGCTGTTGCAATCCTGGAATTTCCCCGTTGTGGGACTAATAAAGGCTTATCTTATCTTATTGTGACATGAGGAGCTCATCTTTTACTTATTAGCTGGGGTACTTGTTTTGCTTGTCTTCCTAGTTGGGAAAATGAGGCCAAGAAATATAAAAAGAGAACATAAGATGGTGAATAACCATGTGAAGTTTGATGCTTTCCAACTGAAGCCCACTTACACATTTATTTCTGAAATATCTTCACTCCTCACGTTTCATTAAAAATGTTCACTTATTTATTCTACAGAGGCAAACACTTCTATTAGTAAGTGGTAAAGAAAACAAAGGAGTTACAAAAGGAAACATCCATTATAGGGAAACCATTAACAGATCAGTTGAATCATGTGTGTGCTCAGCTGTTGAACACATTTGTTTTGGTTGATAGTAACTATTGTTGTGCTCATGGCCCTGTACTACTGTTAAGGGCCATGAATCATGCGTATCATTTCAGCTCTTTACCCTCTCCATATAATAGAAACACATTCCTATTTCTTATTTTCCATTTCATTTTGCACTGACTCCTCTGGAGGTAGAACTTTTGTTATGATAACATTTTGAATAGCTTTACAACAGCTTCCATATAGTTACTGGAACAGGAGGGATATATGATCATTTGTGACTGCGGCTTCTCCACAAATCACTTATTCAAAGTACATGGAAATGACTTGTGTTGCTATTTTTCTGCTTTCATAAAAGGCATATTGATGTGTACATTTGTGAGGAAGAAATAGTGAGCCTGCCCTAGAGGTCAGAATACATATCTGTCTTAGAATATGTTTGACTAAACTATACAATGCAAGGAAATGTATCAAGTTGATGGGTGGATGTCTCTGAACAAATTGTTATTTCACTGGAGGGGTTTCAGGTGCAAAGATTCATCTTTCCCAAGGACGTGCACAGGTTTGGGCTATTGTTGCCCAGGCAACAACCTATTTGCCATCTTTGTCTGAACTACCTCTCCAGAGGGAAACAAAATGCCCTGTCAACATTAGAAATAAGGTAGTTTTTTTTACTCCCTTTTAAATTTATTCAAAATTCAAAGGCTTTATTATCATGTGCACAGTTAAGAAATGCTACATTTCCTGAGCAATGAAATTCTTACTTTGCTCTCCGAACGAATGCCAAGTTAAAGGTATAGAAACAACAGTTCTAATAAGTCATGACACACTAACACAGTAACTCAGTCCTAGTACTGATGAATGCCAAGACACATACACCAACACACAGTTAGGCAGTAGAGAAATGAAAATGAAAGTCACCGGATGACTAAAGGGATAGTGGTATATTGATATCAGCGATGGTGTGAACCTGAAATGGCATGAACCTATGTACAGTGTGCAAGTGAGCAGTGTGCAACCTGATGTAACCTGAGATGGCATAGACTTATGTACAGTGTGCAAATGAGCATTGTGCAACAAGCAGTGTATAATTACAAATTATTGATAAGTAGCAGCAGAGATGATATGGACATGATATGATATGGGGGCGGCGGTGGCACAAGTGTAGTGTGATCAACGACTGATCGGAGGGTCATGGGTTCGATTCCCACTCTGTCTGCTGTCTGCTTGTCAAAGTGTCCTTGAGCAAGACACTGAACCCCCAGTTGCTCCTGGTGGCCTGGTTAGCGCCTGTGTGTATGGCAGCTCTGCCGCCATCAGTGTGTGATTGTGTGTGTGAATGGGTGGATTGCAGGATCTGTAAAGCGCTTTGGTCATCCTAGATGAGAAGAAAAGTGCTACATAAGTTAACGCCATTTACCATCAGACAGGTGATACTATATCTACTGTACAGGTGAGCAGCGTGCAAATTTAAATTTAGCAGCCAGTGTGTGAGTTCATATATGCAAAGCTGTGTTACAGAGTTTTGGGAGTTGTTGTCTGTTCAGGAGTCTGATGGCAGTGGGAAAGAAGGAGTTTTTGAGTCTGGTTGTCCGGCATTTCACACTTCTGTACCTCCGGCCAGAGGGTAGAAGTGTGAACAGTCTGTGTTGGGGGTGAGTGGGGTCCCGGAGGATGGCATCAGCTCTCTTTTGGACTTTGCGGTGGTAAATGCTCTGCAGAGAGCGGAGTGGACTCCTGATGGTCTTCTCCGCTGTCTTCATCACTCTCTGCAGGCGTTTGCGCTCCGGGGCAGTGGTGTTTCCATACCACGCAGTGATGCCATTGGTCAGGATGCTCTCGATGATGCAGCTGTAGAAATTGTTGAGGATCCTGGAAGACATGCCGAACTTCTTCAGCCTCCTCAGAAAGTACAGTCGCTGTTGAGCTCTCCTGACCAGCTCTGTGGTGTTGTGTGTCCACTTAAGGTCCTCACTGATGTGGATGCCCAGGTATTTAAAGCTGTTCACCCTCTCCACCTCAAGCTTCCGGATGAACAGCGGCCGATGGGGTCTCCTCCTCCCTTTTGAAAGGGTTAATGTAAAGTTAGTGCCAAAATAATAATTCTGTAGGTAATCTCCCATTATGCTCTACACATATTCCATACAAATTCTGTTTGCATGCTTATGAACAATTATGTTATGGTAAACTGATAAAATAGGAATGAGACAAAGCTATAGAGCTCTCTCTCTCTCTCTCAGGTGGGCCATGATGCGATCTGCTTTGCGTCCCGAATGAATAGAGCTGTAGTTGTGTTTCTGGCTGCTGAAGAGGATGTCCACACCCTGATTGCAAGCGGTGTTGTTATCGGGGATACGTATGTACAGGTGTCCCCCTTATCTGTCCCATCAACGTGTATCACCGTCTCAGGTGTTCCACCTTTCATCACTGACGAGCAGTTGGCAACGGAGCTCCGCAGATTTGGGAAGTTTGCGGGCCCGTTTAGAACTCTGACTTTGGGATACAAGGAGACCAAGTTAAAATATGTGAAATCACTCAGGCGACAGGTGTTCATGTTTTTGGACTAGCCAACTGCGACTCTGGAAGTGTCCTTCTGGGTCAAACACGGGGACGGCTCCTATATGCAAGCTCAGGACAGATGAAGTGTTTTGAATGTGGAGACGTGGGCCATAAACGGTTCGCTTGTCCGCACAGGCAGCGGGCGGGGGCTCTGATGGAGCCACGGCTGGTGCCGGCGGCGCGCCCTCCGCACACGCCGCTGCTGCAGACGGCGTGGCGGGGCCTTCTGCTGCAGCTGAGGCTGCCGGCGCGGCCTCCGCTCCCGCCGCTACTACGGACGACGTTGCGGGGCCTTCCGCCGGTCCTGCTCTGGAGCCTGCCGCTGTGTCTGTGGACAGCCCAGCTGTGGTGCCCGCAGCCCAGCTTGCGGCTGGGAGCGTCGCTGGTGATGGTGCCCAAAATGTCACTGATGGTGCGTCAGAATGTCGCTGTGTGACATCAGCGGCTGTGTGACATCAGCGGCTGTGCTTCCGGAGGCTGCTACCATTTCAGAGCAGCAGACGGAACAGCGACAGTCAGCTGCTGTGGGTGGCGTCCAGGAAAATGTGACCCATGATGAATCTACTGGGCCAGATGAACCAAACACTCAGCTGAGTTGTGCTGACGAGGAAATGGAATCTGATCCCGACACTGTGTCTAATACTGAGTCTATTGAGGCAAAATGCAGTACAAACACGAGTTTGTATTCACTAGAAGAAATAAATGCTTTTCTGGATGAAACCTATAACAAGGCCATTAAAGTCACTGACTACTTCAGTGATACTGATAAATTCATCAAGTCTGTTAATGTGCTAAGAAGGCAGGTTGGTCTTGACCTCCTGGATGAAAGGAAATGTTTTCGCCTAAAAAAATACCTGATGGCCCTGCGTAAAGCAGCAGGGGGAACAGGGGTCAAGCGCGCCCGACAGAAGGAATAAATGGCGGTCGTTCCTCTGCCTGTTTTACGCATTTTTGGGATATTGTTCGATCAGACTTTTATGACGTTTCTAATTGACTGTAATTGACTGTCACAGAACTGGATCTTTACCGGTCTCCTGCCGGCGCGCAGCACTATCTTTGCTGCCCGAGGACGGGGACTTGGCCTGGCTTGAAAACGGGAGGCTTGTGGCTCTTCTTTGCATGGACTACAAGGTCACGGTTTACTTGCCTGCAGGGCATGGATGCCCCAACGTTTTCTTTCTACAATCTGGATGAGCCTGCTGCAAAGATGACTTGCTTAAAAATCCCGCATGGTCTAAGGACTACAATCCATCTGAGATGAGGAAAATATCTCTGGGACGTACAACGGAACTGGCTGCGGGCGCGCAGCGCTATCTCTGCTGCCGGAGGAAGGGGACTTGGCCTTGCTTAAGAACTGGAGGCCTGTGGCTCGTCTGTGCACGGACTACAAGGAAGACTCAGACTACTGCAACTGGCAATGTGGAATAGGTGGACTGCAGGGAATACTTTGTGTTGTGTGTGGGGGGGATGACTTATGTTTGCACTTTTCCATTGTGAGACACTTGGTGGAATGATATTGGTGCTCTTACTTTTTTGAATTGTGCAATAAAGGCATTTTTTTAAAAACTCAAACTCTCCTCTCTCTCTCTCTCTCTCTCTCGTGCGCATGCGTGAGCGTTTGTGGGAGCAGGGGTGTGGAGTGGTGTCGAGTGAGTACTTTAAACTTTGTTTTTTCTAACTTTTCTCTATCGTGTGTGTTTGAGGTGTGTGTGTTTGATATAGTGGGTTGAGTGTGTGTGTGCTGGGGTGTGAGTGTTGGAGTGAGTGTGTCGGGGATCGGTAGCTTCTGCTGCCGGTTTTTCCCGGCCGGCCATCATGCCGGTGATTGATGGTGGTGTGGAGTTTGAGCGCTTGACCCGGCGTCATGGTGTGAGAATCCTCCCGACAGTTCCCTGTTCTGTGGAGGAGGCCAGCCTCGCTGTAGGACAGGTGGTTGGGCATGGCAGCATAAAATCAGCATCGAGGATGAACAGCGCAATTGTGATCTTTCTGGATTCGACTGAAAAAGCTGATCAGGTGGTAGCACAGGGAGTGGTCATAGGCGACACTTTTACTCCCGTTTTACCGCTGGCGAACCCGTCTAGGAGGATCACCATCTCAAACGCTCCTCCTTTCGTTAAAAATGATCAGCTGATTAGAGAGTTGTCCCGTTTTGGCCAGGTTGTGTCCCCTATCAGAATGGTCTCTCTGGGTAGTAAATCACCCCTGCTGAAGCATGTTGTATGTCACAGGAGGCAGTGTTTCATGGTGTTGAAAGACAGCTCTGCTGAACTGAACGCGTCTTTTAATTTCAGGATTGACGGCTTTAGCTACTTGGTGTTTGCAACATCTGAAACCATGAAGTGTTTTGCGTGTGGCGCAGAAGGCCATCTTATTAGGTCATGTCCTGAAAAGGCGAACACAAAGAGCACTGGCGGTAAGAAAGGTGACGCCGCTGTTTCTGGTGGTCCGGAGGGTAGTGCTACATGTGGTGCGGCGGATGCCGCTGCGGCGCCCACTTCTGCTGGGGCGGTCGCGGCCGCAGCCGCGTCCGCTTCTACTTCTGCGGGGGCGTCCGCGTCCGCATCCGCGTCCGCGTCCGCATCCGCGTCCGCGTCCGCTTGTGCTGGGGCGGCCGCGGCGGGCGCGGTAGTTGCCCCCCCAAACAGTGATGGTGGGGAATTTCTGTCTGGCGGCAGCTCTGATCATTGTGACGAGCCTGTCGCCCGGGGTAAAGAGGTGGAGGGTGTAAGTAAAAGTGCAGTTAAACGAAGGAACGTGAATGAACAGACTTTGCAGGCGGGGGAGGAGCGGTTTGAGGCTGTAGCGGACACACAGAGCAAACACTGCATGACAAACGTTGCAGTTCATGAAGAAATGCAGGAATGTACTTTTGTTGAAGAGGATCCTTTTAAAGCTGCACAAAAAAGGAAAAGTGCTGAAAACTTGCAGAGCTCTGCTAAATCTAGTAGGGTTGGGAATTTAGATTTACTGAATGAGAGCGCTTCTGACGAAAGTGGAGATGAGTCTGAACTGATGCAGACGCAGGAGGAGCAAAGCTCCTATTGTTTTACTAAAATTAGGCAATTTCTCCAGGTGACTAAGGGGAGCAGAGCTGTGAAAGTGGAAAATTACTTTCCAGATCTGGAGTTATTCGTGGCATCAGCTCGCAAATTTATGAAACTGAATGATGGGAATGAGACTTTCACTGATCAGGAAATTTATCGTTTAAAGAAACTGGTTGCTAAACTGAAATCGCAAATTACTAACAGTCATGTTGACTCTTAGTTTGTTTCTTCCCTTTTATGCTATGTGTGTGTTTTTTTACTGTACCCTATTTTTATCCTTTTTAATGCCCCACCTTAGAATTGGCACTCTCAATATTAATGGGGCCAGGGATGATGTAAAAAGGGCCTCTTTATACAAGCTTTTTAATTTAAAGAAACTTGACGTGCTGATGGTCCAGGAGACTCACAGCACTGTGGACATTGAGAGCCATTGGAGAAAAGAGTGGGATGGCTGCTTTTTTTTTAGCCACAAATCCAGTAGCAGTGGGGGGGTGGCTGTACTTTTCTCTAGGGGTTGTGTGCCTGTCTCTTATGAGGTAGAAGAGGTGGTGAGAGGTCATTTCCTCTTATTAAAGGTACGTTTTGAAAACGTGAACTTCATTTTTATAAACGTGTATGTGCCAACACAGAGAGCAGAGAGGATCAGGGTCTTTGACGTGCTTTCGGATACGGTTAGGTCCTGTGATCCAAATAGTTTTTTATTTCTGGGGGGTGATTTTAACTGTACATTAAATCACAGACTAGACAGGAACCATCAGGAGCCTCACCCTGCTTCTGCCAATAGGCTGAGAGAACTGGTGAAAACACATGAAATGGCCGATGTGTGGAGATCACATCATGGGGACCAGAGGCAGTACACCTGGAGCCATGTCAAAGATAACCTCTTATCTATGGCTAGGTTAGACCGTTTTTATGGTTTTAAACATCAAATGAGTGTTTTTAAAAATAGTTGTATCTGTCCTGTTGGTTTCACTGATCACTGCCTGCTGTTTTGTTCTGTGTTTATTGAAAATGTAAAGTGTAAGAGTGCTTTTTGGCATTTTAACAATACACTTTTAAATGATGTGTTTTTTAAAGAGGTTTTTCATGATGTATGGAAGTCACACAGGGAACAAAAACCCTCTTTTAGTTCTCTCCAATTGTGGTGGGATTTTGGTAAGGCCCAGATAAAACAACTCTGCCAACAGTACACTCAAAATGTCACTCGTAGCTTGACCCAATCCTTGAAAGTTCTGGAGACTGAGGTGGTAGAACTAGAGGAGATGCTCAGTTCTACAGGAAAACAGGAGCACTTAGAGGCTCTCAAGTCAAAAAGGTCAGCCTTGGCTAGCTTGCTAGGGGTCACCGCACAGGGTGCTCTGGTCCACTCACGCTACATGGATGTAGCTCTGATGGACTCGCCCTCCCAGTACTTTTTTGGACTGGAGGGGAAAAATGGACAGAGAAAGCTTATTCACTCCTTGTTGGGCGATGACGGGAGAACAATCTCCACAGCAGCAGAGATCAGGAAACACGCTGCTAGCTTTTACAGTGAATTGTTTAGAGCAGAGTGGAGGGAGGACACGTCACTGGGCCAGGTTTTCCTTGATGGTCTTCCAGTGCTCTCAGAGGACCTTGTTGCCGGCTTGGATGCTCCACTGTCTCTGTCTGAGCTGCATACGGCGCTAATGAGCCTCCAGAATGGAAAATCACCAGGCATAGATGGTCTCTCTGTGGACTTTTTTAAGGAATTCTGGCCCCTGCTTGGTCCAGACCTGCTGGAGGTTCTCCAAGATAGCTTGGAAAGGGGGACCCTACCCACGACCTGCAGGAGGGCCATCATCACACTGTTGCCGAAAAAGGGGGACCTCCAGAGCCTAAAGAACTGGAGGCCAGTCTCTCTGCTCTGCACAGACTATAAGATTCTCTCAAAAGCTCTGGCCCGAAGACTGAGAAAGGTGATGAGCGAGCTCATTCATGTAGACCAGACTTACTGTGTGCCTGGCAGGCTGATTAGTGACAACGTCACTTTAATTCGGGATATTTTGGAGGTCTCTGGTTCATTGGCGGTAGAAACTGGTTTGATTTCAATTGACCAGGAAAAGGCGTTTGATCGGGTTGAACACCAATATTTATGGACAGTTTTAACAGCTTTTGGGTTCAGCCCAGACTTCATAGCCAGGATACGGGTCTTGTACAGTGACATTGAGAGTGTGCTGAAGATAAATGGGGGCCTGTCTGCCCCTTTAAAAGTCCAGAGGGGGGTTCGGCAGGGCTGCCCTCTCTCAGGGATGCTGTACTCCCTCGCCATAGAGCCTTTGCTTCACTGCCTGAGAAGGGATCTATCAGGAGTTACTTTTCCTGGCTGTGACACCACGTTCAAGCTGTCGGCCTATGCAGATGATGTAGTCATTCTGCTAAATAAGCAGAGTGACATTGACGTTCTGGTTAGGAGTGTCAATCTTTTTGGCCAACTTTCCTCTGCAAAATAAACTGGGGAAAAAGCGAGGCTCTGATGGTGGGGGAGAAACTAGAAAATCATCTTACGCTGCCTGGTGGGTTGATTTGGAAAAAAGGAGGTTTTAAGTATCTTGGTGTCTTTATTGGAAATCAGCAGTTTGAGCAAAAAAATTGGGATGGGGTCATAGAGAAAATTAACGGGAGACTAAACAAGTGGAAGTGGCTAATGCCAAGAATATCTTTTAGAGGAAGAGTGCTCATTTTAAATAATCTTGTTTCCTCATCCCTGTGGCACCGCCTCATGTGCATGGACCCCCCTGCTGGTTTGTTGTCCAAAATTCAGTCTGTTTTGGTGGACTTTTTTGGGGGGGTGGACTCCACTGGGTTCCTCAAGCCCTGTTATTTCTTCCCAAAGAGGAGGGGGGGCAAGGAGTGATTCATTTAGCTAGTAGAGGTGCTGCTTTTAGACTGACTTTCATACAGAGACTGCTGACGGGCCCCCAGGACCTGGTATGGAGGCCTTTGGCCTGTGTTATTTTACAGAGAGTCCTTGGGCTTGGGCTAGACCTCCCTGTGTTTTTAATGGATTTTAAGAACTCTAATGCACTGTCTTTACCCAGTTTTTACCGCAGTCTCTTTTCAGTGTGGACTCTTTTTAAAAAAACAAAGAGGGCCATGCGATTCCCTCTACTGGTTGTTGAGGGAGCCGCTGGTTTTTGGTGGTCGCCTTGGTGTCCTGCCGGGAGTTGGAAGGACCTTCCTTGATAGGCTGTGTTCCAGGAACGTTCTCACTCTGAAGCAAGTGGTGGAACTGGCTGGTCCTGGCCTCAACAACGCCTCAGCTTTAGCAGCTCATCTTGGTGTCAGGTCGAATCGTTTCATTGATGGTCTTCTTGCACACTGGAAACAGGAGCTTCATGGACTTGAGCACTCCCTACTCTTGGACTTTAGCAACGGCACGCTGCAGCCGGAAAGCACGGACCCCTTTCCCTCTCTCACGCTCTATATGGACTTTGACGTCGCTCCTTGCTCCTTACTGGCATTCTGTGCTCCCACTGGTGTGGACTTTGGAGGAGCCAGTGGTAAGGCACTCTACAGACTGGTGGTGATGGCACTCAACAAGGACAGATTGAACACCTGTGTGGACACTCCTTGGAGAGCCTATTTTAAACTAGGAAAAGGGCATCGGCCTGCCTGGAGGGCTCTTTATAAAGCCCCTCTCCCTAAGAGGCATGGAGACTTACAGTGGAGGGTCCTGCATGGTATTATAGCAGTCAATGCTTTTGTTTCTGTGATTAACAGCAGTGTCAGTGATCAGTGTGTTTTTTGTTCCTCTAGGGAGACTGTTTTTCATTGTTTTATTGAATGTCAGCGCCTGAGTGGCCTCTTTGAACTTCTCACAGAACTTTTTCATATTTTTAAGGAAGTTTTCTCTAAGCAGGTTTTCATTTGTGGTTTTATGTACAATCGTCGTTTTAAGCAGAAGTGTCAACTACTGAACTTTGTTTTAGGGCAGGCAAAATAGGCTATCTATGTAAGCCGGAGAAGAAAACTTGAGAATGTTGAGAATGATGTTGATGTCAAAATTTTATTTGTGAGGCTACTTAAAGCCAGAATCAGGCTGGACTTTCAGTTTTTTATGGGGAATGGGGATGTGGAAGGTTTCAGGACCCTCTGGTCCCTGGAGAATGTCCTCTGTTCAGTTCATGATGGACAGCTTTTTTTGGGACGTTTTTTGGGGGAATAATTTTCTGTGTAATATAGCATGACATAGAAATTGTATTGACTGATGGACAAGTGTGTTTATTAAAGATCTTTTAAAAATCAAAATCTCTCTCTCTCTCTCTCTCTCTCTCTCTCTCTCTCTCTCTCTCTCTCTCTCTCTCTCTCTCTCTCTCTCGCTATCTCTGCTGCCGGAGGAAGGGGACTTGGCCTTGCTTAAGAACTGGAGGCCTGTGGCTCGTCTTTGCACGGACTGCGAGGAAGACTCGGACTACTGCCACTGGCAATGTGGAATAGGTGGACTGCAGGGAATACTTTGTGTTGTGGGGGGGGACGACTTATGTTTGCACTTTTCCAATGTGAGACACTTGGTGGAATGATATTGTGCTCTTACTTTTTTTTGAATTGTGCAATAAAGGCCTTTTTTTAAAACTCAACTCTCTCTCTCTCTCTCTCTCTCTCTCTCTCTCTCTCTCTCTCTTAAGTCAGGTCTTTCTCAATAGATACACACCCAGACTCAACACCCACACACACTGTTGATAGCACATTCTAGAATGAATTGGCGCGTTCAGTGGATGGCCTGTTCCCGCCATAGGTAGATTAGCCAATCAGATAGTCGCATATAAGTCCATCCTATTGTACTGGGTCGCCCCCACCCGAGAAGAGAATTGTAACCCACGCCCGGAAGTCGGGATCAGTCTGAGGACGTTCCCAAGGGGACAGCATCAAACTGATCCAGCGCTGCTTGCTTTACATGTGACTTCTAAATAAATGTTTCATCGTAAAATTGAAGAAATCTCCGGCTTGTTCTTGGATCTTTCAATTAAAGAATCGGGTATTTTTCTAACAAATTGGTGCCGTGACCCGGATTGAATTTTTCCAAGACGAGCCTGAACACACCACATCGGAGGGACCCTTTTCAGACGACCGTGGCGGCGCCTGAATAAAAAAAGGTGAGCAGAAATCCTTTTGTATACAAAATTTCTGCAGTTTGGCCATTCTAAATTTACAGTCGTCTGATTAAGGGGTATATCCGATCTCTAAATTTTAAACTGTTTGCGGGATGGAAGTCTGCGGTCACATGTAAAGCATGAACCACGTGGTCTCACAAGAGGGAGAGTGAAAATGTCCTAGGATCAAGTAGCCGTTTTTTTTTTTTTTTACGAATAAGGAAGATTTGCAATGCAAGAATCTTTTTTAGATCAATAGTGAGCATATATAAAGGTACTCTTAATACGTTATAAGAATCTCAGACTACATCATGAGTAACGTAACAAGCAGCCACAAGAATCTTTTTCCCACCTTTAGTGAGGGTCTGCTCATAAGTATAAAATAATAACTTACAGAATGGCACAAGAATCTTTTCCGATCCTTAGTGAGTGACCATTCATAAGTATAAAAATAACTTACAGAATAGCACAAGAATCTTTTTTCGATCCTTAGCGAGTGACCATTCATAAGTATAAAAAATGATAACTTACACAATGGCACAAGAATCTTTTTCCGATCCTTAGTGAGTGACCATTCATAAGTATAAAAATAATAACTTACAGAATTGCATAAGAATCTTTTATTCCAACAATAGTGAGTGCATTCATAAGTATAAAACAATAAAATAGCTTGTTAAAATCAGTATAAGACTGATCTTTATGATAAGATACCTCTTGTATCGATTACCTGACGAGGTTCCGATGAAAGTATCCTCTACATATAAGTTAAGCTATAAGTAATGAGTACATGCAAATCTGCGGCAAATTCTCCACATCGTGCAAGCTGATCTCTGTAAAATTTTGTGTCTTTAAGGGGATAAAAATGTGATTTGAGAAATACCAGGGGTTGGAAATATCTACTAAACCTATCCCATAGTATGATTTAATTCAGTGTCTTTAGGGGATAAAAGTGTGGTTTGGGAAATACCGGGAATTGGGAATATTTATTAAAATTTTCCCATAATGATTTTAACTTTTTCCCATAATGATTTAACTAATGGCGGGCTCCGGACCACGTGGTCAGAACAAAGGAAAGTAATGTGCCCCCACCACCGAGTGGAGGTGAGATTGGTAAAACAGGTTACTGAGAGGAGAATTATTTGAGGTAATAGTATTAAAATGAAGCACTAAATTAAAGTTGTAAGGTTATTCTGGTGTGTGTACAGCTGGGGTTAGGGAGGCAGTGCTCCATTTTCTTAAAAAAAAAAAAAATCATGGTTTGTGAACAATAGGCTCAGGAGCCATCTTGCGAGTGTCCCATCTACTGCGCATATGAGGGCGCCATCTTGAATCACCTTCAAGCTGTGGCACAGTGCCTCCATCGTGTGGCCAAATATAGGAAGTGCACTATTTCACAAAATTACTGCCAACAAAAACTTAAATCTTAATAATAAGTCTGGAACTTTATCTCTCTGGCTGAAAGGAAAGCTTTAAATCTATGCATGGTAAACAAAAAACAAAGACCTCTGGCGCCTGCCAATGCAGGTTTGTTATAATGAGGCAAAGCACGCCCATTCAGCTTGGGGAGAAAAAGGCTCAACTTAAATTAGGCAGAGGGCGATATAAGAATAATAACTATTCCTGCTTCTACAATAAAACTGGAGAATAAGGAGATTTATTCCTCAACAAAACTGTAGGAAATCCTAGGTGGACAATATATAAAGGTGAGGTAATTTAAATGAATAAATAAGGAAAATTGTAAATTGGAGTAAATAAATAAGTGAATACAAAAATAATTGAATAAATAAAACAAACTAAAATAGATTAATAAAAATAAATAAATAAATATGAAAAGTGAAGTGAGTTATCACTGTCATGATATTGTATTTCTGTGTGTCAAGCAGCAGAGGTTGATTGAGAACTCCAGTTTGACAATTCCACGCAGCAAAACAGGGGTGAGTTCTCACACATCTGGTATTATATAGTATGCCCGTATGTGTATCAAGTAGCTGAGGCTGATAGAAAAAGTAAGTTGTTATTCTTTATTTATGAAATGTGGGGTGGTTCATCACTCAATTGATATCTTTACTGTATTCCTGTGTGTGTATCAACCAGTCGAGACTGATTGAGAATTCCACACAGCAAAACAGATCTTGAGTGATCGCATAAATACAAGGGGGATGGACTAGGATAGCAGGAATACAAGCAGATACGGTACCACTGTTGCTCTGAGTTAAAACGTGTGAATAGACTGGCGTTAAGTCCCAGCTAACAGGCGCACAGACGGCTAGCGTCTGTGTAGAAGCTTCCTGTTGGGGTCTAAACACATGGACAGTACGTCACTCGGCTACAGCAAGGGGTACGGGTAATAGCTATATGAAATGTCTCAAGAAACAATGGAACGATGGCAGGTCTGTAAGCCCGGCTCCCTGGGGTCGGCACTATCCCAGACAATGGCTAGATGGTTAACAAAGGTCCCGGTCACAGATCAAAAGAGAGGAAGGGAGAGGTTTGCCAGATGGGTCAAACAAATGCAGGACAGAGGAATGTTTGCAGGATGTGAAAACAGTCCCCCCATCCAGGGGGACCTAGCTATGTTTATGAGACAAGCAAGAGGGGGGCATGAGCAGGCAAGCAATAAGCACCGGGAGGCCAGTATATTTAGGAAGGGGAGAACAGGGAAGGAGTTAAAAAGAGCAGGAGAATTTCTCGCAGACTGTCAATGTTTTTTGGGGGAAATTAAGCTCACCCTGCAGAGGATGTCAGTTAACGCCAGTGCCCCTCCACTGATCTCAGTAGCCTCCATCACAAAGGCAGAAATGCAGCCTCAGGCTATTGGACCACCTACTGTTAACTTAACAGCACCCCCCCAGGTGGAGAACTAATAGCACCCCCCCACACACACACACAGGGGCACAAGCTCTATCAGAGAGGTGCCAGACTCACACTGATCAACCCACTGTCTCAGCAGAGGTGCCAATTGAGTCTACCCAACCAACACCCACGATGATGGCCCGCCTGGTGGTGATTAAAAACGGGCTGTTACAAACAGTCAAGGGGGAGCCAGAAGATAGTGAGAAAGCAAAGGAATTTCTAGGAAAAACTGTACAGCGTGCTGCAAACACCCCTGATGATACAGGGGCAAGGTCAGATTGTACTTTTGTCACCAGGTCATATGCCGAGAC
The DNA here is from genome assembly GCA_020510985.1 of Pholidichthys leucotaenia. Lineage (NCBI taxonomy): Eukaryota > Metazoa > Chordata > Actinopteri > Cichliformes > Pholidichthyidae > Pholidichthys > Pholidichthys leucotaenia. Next base: position 176,472,155 of record CM035844.1, on the reverse strand, counting down.
AGGTACTGACCAAGGCGCATCATCTGTAAACGCCCTCACTTCAGCCTTTCAGGTTATGGGAATATATCTACATAATGCTGCCTCCTCTGCAGTACACAGCCCACACACAGCGGCCCATAGACCTGTTTATGGTAACGTACATGCCTGCATGGACAGGAGCCAAGTGCCCCGAGCAAGGCAAATGCCATTGACCACGGCAATGTCAGCTGGAGGCCGTGTGACCACAAACTACACTCAATTCTCACTCCAAGACACAGCCTTGATAAAATCACAGTTGCCAAATATACATAATGGCGGTGCACCATGGATCAATGCTTTCCTTGAGGCCTGTGCTGGAATAGCACCTGCTCTGGGAGACTTTAGACGGATATTCACCTCCTGTACTTCCTTGGGAATGCTACAGGAGGTGGAACTAATAGGGTGTACACATTTAGAAAGGGATGAATCCCCGTTAGCAGCAGTAGTGTATCTATTGTGGCCCATAATTCGCAAAAAGTTCCCGATTCAAATGAAATCGGCCGAGCTGTGTGACATTCTACCTAATGACGGTGAGAAGGGAGCCACATACTTACTCCAGGTGAGAGATTTGTGGCAAGACAGGACAGGTGAGGACCCGGCCACTAACGGTACAATTGGAAATGCTCTTTAGGGGGGCAGTAGAGGCCTCATTACCCGCCACTATACAGAAATTGTTGAAGCAAGTGGTTGGACTCTCCAGCCTATCGTTCACTATGTGGTCAGCTCATGTTATTCAGTACATTGATAATGAGATTGAGACACGTGAACAGGAAAAGAAAGAGTTAGCTTCTCTACAGTCACAAGTGGCAAAGGCACAGTTGAAGGAGATGAGAGATAAGGTGAATCAAAATAAGGCCTCTGTTAATCAGATGCCGCAACAACCCACCCCCCATCAACCTTTAGTCATGCAACCACCTCAAGACCTCACACTACAGCAATATAGACCTTACCCGGACACCCCACCTAGTCTGGCCTATCAGCGTCAGCCGCAGGGTCACAGGGAACATAAGAAGTTTAATGACAGAGACAGAGGCCGTGTTAACAATAAACCCCGGGGGAGGCCCAACCCACGGGACCGATGCTTCCTATGTCAGCAAATTGCCCACTGGGCTCAACGCTGCCCACAGCAGCACTCTCAGAGCCACTCAGGGGGGTCCCCCAATTATCAACACAGTGTATATCCTCCCCTATATGCTCCTCCTCTTCCTCCCCGGGCACAGGACAATTGGCACCAAGCCCCCGGAGCACACCAATTCCCACAATAGGGCTGCCCAGGACTGACAGCAGGTGACTCTCTGTGTCCCGCAGATCTATTTCTCGAACCTCTAGTGAAGTTGACAGTGGACGGTCGAGATTATATGTGCATGATTGACACAGGAGCCAGGTATTCCACCCTAAACACGCCACTCCCCATTTCAATGGATACCGTACCTGTTGTTGGCTTCTCTGGTAACACAGAAGAGTGGCCCCTGTCTAGACCTGTTCCCTGTTTGTGGAATTCACTGAGATTTGAACATTCATTCTTACTATCACCAGCATGCCCTGTGAACCTGGTGGCAAGAGACATAATGTGTTCACAAAACATTTCATTAATGTTGGCACCCACCCACATTGACATAACTTTTCCTGACGGTTCAGTACAATGCTGTGCAACGCCCAAACAGGCACTGAGACAAATGATACAGTCTCCTGCAAAACCAAGTGACTCACTCACTGAACTGGGTGCGGAAATTTGGTGGAGGCTACTCCTTGACTTTGAACAAAGTTACTTAGGGGACATCTTTTCACAGTGGCTTCCTTGGATGTCCCTAGTGTACCCATATGAAAATGCCCATGACCCACCCCATTGCACTTTCAACTATGAGCTTTTTGGAAATGAAAACTATGATGCATTGTGGGAAGGTTATGCACGACACTTCCAAGAAACAGCAGACCAACCAACAATTGAGATTGAGGACATTTATGTAGGAAAGGAAGGAGTGGCGGCGGCAGTTACTGTACCTGACTCATTACAACCCTTATATGCACTGACTGCCACATCTGCACCTCATGTGACTCTGAAGATAATGGATGGAGGGGAAGCAAAAAACCTGGGCCCGATGATAAAGAGGTGCATAACAACAACTGATTGGTTACCCACGCAGAACAAGAGTCTACAATATTCTCCTTCCTTGAAAATGTATCGGATCGCACAACGGTCCACGATGACTGTGGAGCTTGAAAAAAGATTCCTCACGCGCACACACGGTAGAGAGAATACAGACCACCCACACTCACAGTCATTGTTAGACAGTCTCCCTGAGACATTGTGGTCACAAGGCTCCACGGACGTGGGCCTACTCAACATCCCCCCTGTCTCAATCCCCCTAAAGCCTAATACTGTTCCTATATACCGTGCCCAATACCCCCTTCGATTGGATCAAATAAAAGGAATCAGGGGAACCATTGATGGACTGATCCAATCGGGGGTTCTGGTTCCCACTAAGTCCCCATGGAATACCCCGATTAACTCGGTCCCCAAGCCAGGAAAATTAGATTACCACATGATTCAGGACCTTAGGCCTATTAATAAAATGGTAATACCCACTCTTTACGACACGCCTAACCCATAAACAATGCTGAATGCAATCTCACCGAGTCATAACTTCTTCTCTTGCACTGACCTGGCAAATGCCTTTTTCTGTGTACCACTCCATCCGGATTCACAGCAATTGTTTGCCTTCTCCTACGATGGTACACAATACACATACAACCGGTTGCCACAAGGTTTTGTCGGCTCTCCATCCATTTTTAATCATGTCCTAAGACAACGGCTACAGTCTCTTGCACTGCCAGAAGGGGTCACACTCTTACAATATGTAGACGATATTCTGATAGCAGCTCCGGATTCTGAATCAATCATGACCGCAACTGCCACAGTATTAAATCATTTGGCTGCATGTGGGTTCAAGGTATCCAAATCCAAGTTATAAATTGGGCGACTGAAGGTTACCTTTCTGAGCCAGGTGATTGGTACTTCCGGGCGTAGTATGACCGTTACACACAAAACTGACATCCTTAACCACTCCAAACCCATGACTGTAAAGGCAATGATGCACTTTCTGGGGTTGGTCACATACAGCAAGAACTTTGTACCTGACTTTACTCGATTAGTGGCGCCCCTAAGGGCACTAATCACTCAAGCAGGATACAGAAACTACAACGCTCCCCTGGAATGGACATTAGAAGCAGACCGGGCCTTTATTGAACTAAAAACTGCTCTTTCCTTAGCATGCTCCCTACATGCACCTGATTACTCCAGACCTTTCCATCTGGATGTGGATGAAAAGAACGGCTTTGTTAATGCCGTTCTGTTTCAAAAGGGGGAGAGTGGGACAAGCACGGATAGAAAAGTACTAATGTACTACAGTAGCAAATTAGATAATGTCGAAATAGGTCATCCGGCTTGCGTGAAACATGTGGCCGCTATTGGAAAAGCTGTGGAAAAGACATCGCACCTGACAATGGGTAATCAAACCATTATTCACACAACACATGGTGTTAAGGCCCTTCTTGACTCAAATGCATTCACATTATCAGCACACAGGGCTCAAGGATTACAGCAGCTGCTTGATAAACCACATATACATTTCACCAGCTCAGGAGTAAACATGGCCTCACAGATAGACACCACACAAGACCATGATTGTGCTGCTGAAGCAAAAAGAGAAATGAAACTACATGATAATGTACAGGCAGAACCACTAGAGAGTGCTGAGATGATCTTATTTTGTGACGGCCATAGCCATCACACACAGGCAGGCAACCTGATAGCCTCATTTGCAGTAATACAAGAAACCCTGGAGGGCCTGGAAACGAAGCAGGCACAGATCATCCCACAACCAGCATCAGCACAAATGGCAGAATTGGTGGCAGAAGGGAAAACGGCAACAATATATACAAACTCAGCATACGCAGTACAAGCCGTACATGTAGACATGTGCCACTGGAGAAGAAAAGGGTTTGTGACCTCAGCTGGCACACCAGTAAAACACCTGGACCAATTATTGGACTTATACTATGCACTATTGTAACCCAAACAGGTAGCAATTGTCAAGTGCAGAGGGCACCAAAGAGAAAATGGCAGAATAGCTAGAGGAAACAACGCAGCAGACGTAGCAGCTAAGGCAGTGGCGGGGTATGATGCAAAGAAACAGATGAATCAGAGGGCAGCCGATAGACCGCACAGAGAGTTGAATATACATAACATCAAGGAAATACAGGAAGCTGCAGCCCCGACAGAAAAACAGACTTGGAGGGAGAAGGGAGCCACGAAGGACCACACAGGGCTCTGGAGAAATCATGAGGGTAAAATAGTAGCGCCAGCAGGGCTATTAAATTTGTTGTGTCAGGAAGCCCACAGTAGAGGACACTGTGCAAGCTCCAAGGTGAACACCCTCATCTCACAGCACTGGTGGCACCCCTTTTTAAGGGACATTTGTAGATATTTTGTACAGTCGTGAAATTTGTGAAAGTTACAATCCCAAGGTTACACTGACAACAGGAATGGGAAGTTTCCCAGTCCCGGGGGCCCCATGGAAAGAAATAGTCATTGACTTCACAGACATGGGGGCAGACCATAGAGCAGAGGGTAAGAGGTATTTGCTCGTTCGTATCGACCCCTTCTCGAGGTGGGTAGAGGTCACACCTACCAAAACAGAGAAAGGAAAGGAAGTGATCAGGTGGCTCACCAGAGAAATCATCCCGAGGTTCGGGATACTTGAAGTGATAAGATCAGACAATGGTACCCATTTCTCTAATGAGGACCTACAACAGGTCGAAGGGATGTTTGGGATCAAACATAAGTTTGGAGCCGTTTACCACCCTTCATCACAGGGGTTGGTGGAAAGAGCAAATAGGACAATTAAGGAGGGTTTGGCCAAGATCTGTGCAGACACTAAACTAACCTGGGTTGAGGCTCTACCCATTGTATTGTTCAACCTCAGGTCAACTCCAAATGCCACCCTGAATGTCAGCCCACATGAGATTTTGACAGGGAGGAAGATGCCTTGCCCGTTTACCACAGCCCCCACTGATTCATCACCTGTGCTAGTGCAACATGAGAACATGAGTGAATATGTCAACCAACTAAATAACACTGTCATGAGTATCTCCCAACAGGTTGCTGAAATCCTTACCAAAGAGCAGGACCACGACACGTCACATGTGGAAGTGGGTGACTGGATTTTGAGTAAGGTGTACAAAATCAACTGGTCCTCTCCTAGGTGGAAAGGACCCTATAAGGTGGCTGAGGTGACGTCACACTGTATAAGGGTGTGGTTGACGGAAGACAGATTGAGTAATTGGATCCATAAGACTCATTGCACACCATCCAAAGATCCAACAGACCGGACACTGACAACCATAAGGGCAGACTTGGGTGGGACACAAGGGGAAGATGACCGTACGATTTTACCCAATCTCACAGGACTTAGAACAGGAGCACGGGGGGACAGAGACAAATAATCTACTTAATAGGAGACGACCTACCTGTAGGAAAGGAGGGAAATGTAGTTGGATGCGGGGGGCTATAGTGGTGACAATCATCGCCACCCTGGTTGCAGGTTCCATTATCTGGCTACTACATAGACAACCAAGAGGACACTGACCCAACAAAAGAACTGGAGGTCCCACTATACCAACATTGATTTTCCGCCAAAGGAACACCTCCACTATCCGACTTGACTTCTGCAACATAGTGGACTGTAAAGAATGGACAGACCAGAGACAGTTACAAAAGGCAGTTAAATACATGTGTATTCTTTATAAAAGGTCTAATGAGTGGAGTGACTACTGTCTAAAATGGGAGTGGGTAGGATGGAACACTGGACTCTGGTCATGGGGGAACACCCCACTGGAAGCACAAAGACGAGTCTGTAATGGACAAAACCCCCTACAACGAATGTCACTGCTAAAAGGGACACCCCCCAGAAAATGTAACCCTGGAAAGTGCAACCCCATCTTTATTATGTTAAAAACCCCATGTGCCTCAGACGCGGGCATGTTTGCATTGGGGGCTTGGGTGGCTGGAACAGACCCAGGGGGAAGATTCAAGTTACAGGTTGGGGGGGGGGGCCCAAGCATCAACAAGACCAATAACTGGCTTACGATTAAGGGTAAACAGGGAGAAGAGAAAAAGATTACTGTCCTAACCCCACAGGAGATACCTGTTACGAAAGCGATAGAGATTGAGATGGGGTTTGCACAAAAGAATTATTGGTTAGATTGGATAAGCAACACTGCTGGATCTGTAACAAGAGATGAGTGTATTGTCTGTTCCTCTTCCCGCCCGGCACTCTTAACTGTGCCGTCGCTATTCTCATACAATGAGACATACTGTATGATGAATTTGCACATGACCGAACATCCTGAGCCTAAGTGTAAACATCTAGAAACCCCATACCCACTGGCGCCACAAGGGACGCACTCACCTATCTTTACTCCCATAGCAAATAACTACACCTGCATTACAAAATACAACCTCACCGGACACCCAGTAGGACGCTTATTGGGGGATTGGTGCACAAAGTTAATCAATGCCACAACTTGGCCAAATGCCACCAAACTAAAGTACGCCCGCTCAGATGTCTATTGGTATTGCGGAGGTTACAAATTAAGAAACACCCTCCCCCATGACTGGTCAGGCACCTGCACCATAGTGTCCTTAATAGCACCCGTTAAGGTAATTCCCGCATCTGTATCAGATATCAACCTATGGCAGCAAGCCAATTTTGATCCACCGTCAAACCCAAGACGCGGTAGAGTTGGGAGAAGGGCGACCAACCCTTTTGACCTGTATGCAGGCTCTCCCACATATACTGATGCTATAGGGGTACCCAGAGGTGTTCCCAATCAATATAAATTAGTAGATCAGGTGGCAGCTGGGTTTGAGTCAATGATATCATACATTGGGGCAATAATCACTGCCAATAAGAATACAGACCGCATCAACTACATCCATTTCAACGTACAAAAGCTCAACAATATGACTAGAGATGCTATCACTGGCCTGCACGAACAATTGGCTGCAACTTCCTTGATGACCTACCAGAATAGGATGGCATTGGATTTCCTTTTGGCTGAAAAGGGTGGTGTATGCTCTATGTTTGCACAGGACTGCTGCGTCTTTATTCCTAACAACACAGCCCCAAACGGGACTATAACGCATGCCTTATCAGGTCTAAAAACCCTGTCTGAAGAATTGGCAGACTACTCAGGTGTTAACGACCCAGTAGGGAATTGGTTAGACCAAACGCTGGGCAAATGGAAAACTCTGGTCACTTCGGTATTTATGTCATTGGTAGCAGCAGTAACCACTCTCACCTTATGTGGATTCTGCTGCATACCTTGTATCCGCCACTTATGTTTAAAATGCATCACCACCGCAATCAATGAAAAATTCCCTGCCCCACCTGGCTATCAGATGGCGCAGTGCCGAGAGGAGGTAGTCCCATTGGTTCCCCTCTCTGAGCCCGGGGAAGGAGGAACTGAAGACCCTAAGGCTAGGGGTGATGACGAGGAGGACCAGTGTGCGATCACACAAAGGTGATTGAAAATACAATGTGCTACCGGTAACACATAAATCATACATAGCTCACCACACGGATGTAGGGGTGTGAGACTTATAGGGTTCTTGCATTATTTATCTCCATCATGCTAATTACGGTTAGGTAATCTGAATAAGGGTGAAGGTTAGAAGCTCTGAATGCTTGAATACAACAATGCATGGATATGGATGTCTCCTAACATTGAACAATATTGTCTACTACCTACCCACTGCTGAACATATAGGTCCCATCACTCAACACACTCATCACAACACAACCACCACTTGCAGATTTCATACAGTCAACAATCACACACTCAAGGCTATTGGGAGATAACTTACAACAGCACATAGATAACTACAGATGTAGTGAATAAGGATAAAACTGTACAGGCTCCATACATTGTGATGGCAACCCCTCAGACCATTATTGGTCCTGTCCCAGCTGAGCCCTTTGTATCGGCACTTGATTAAAGGTGTAGGATACAGGGAAGATGCATGCTGGAGAGCACCAGACCATCACGACATGTGCCTGTGACGCAGAAGAGGTCGTAGGGCGAGTGACTGTATGACGTCAGTCCCCAGAAGAAGAATGGACTGGTACCCAAGCGCATCCACCGCACCTCCAGCATCCAGGGTGGAGCCAGGAGCTCAAGCCTTCCAACACCAGTCAGCGACAAGGAGGGTGGCATCCCTGGGACAGCATCACTGAACTGTTCACTGGCTGGACTGGATGCTCCATATCCTCTGATGCACCCACCAGACTGTCCTATAGACCTCATGGGACGAGATGTGCCTCTCAGAACGTGGGCACACAGTTGTTTTGCTTCTGTGTCAACAAGATAGAACTGTGCTCCACAGCTGCAGATACGGGAAGCAGACACAGAGGAAGGTCAAACCTCTGTCGCAACCGTGTGATGAGTGCAGCCGAATGATGCGAGCCCTGGCAAGGGTCAACCGGTGGACAAAGGTTTTGTGGGCTTTGTGGACTGACCCTATTCGACCCTGTGACCCCCACATGGTCCACTTCGCCGGACAAAGAACTATGATCAGGAGGAGACCTTGATAAGGGGTACAGGACCTGGTGAAAGTTCATCTCTGAGACACTGCTGCAATGCGCTAAGGTGTCCACAAGGGGGAGGCAAGGGTAGCAGAACCAATGGTGCAAGCCTCTTGGGTTGACACACAATGCAGGGACCTGCCTTATTCACCATCTGTTAATTGCTAGAGTCTCTCACACCATACATAGTTGACATGATAAAATCATGTCAAAGGGGGGAATGAAAGGGTTAATGTAAAGTTAGTGCCAAAATAATAATTCTGTAGGTAATCTCCCATTATGCTCTACACATATTCCATACAAATTCTGTTTGCATGCTTATGAACAATTATGTTATGGTAAACTGATAAAACAGGAATGAGACAAAGCTATAGAGCTCTCTCTCTCTCTCTCTCTCTCTCTCTCTCTCTCTCTCTCTCTCTCTCTCTCTCTCTCTCTTAAGTCAGGTCTTTCTCATTAGATACACACCCAGACTCAACACCCACGCACACTGTTGATAGCACATTCTAGAATGAATCGGCGCGTTCAGTGGATGGCCTGTTCCCGCCATAGGTAGATGGCCGGATCATAGCCGATCCCTCACACCCTGGTCACGTACTGTTTGCCCCCCTCCCCTCTGGTAGAAGACTTCGGTCCATCCAGACTAAAACCTCCCGTCACATGAACAGCTTCTTCCCCTCTGCCATTAGACTGCTGAACACTAAGTGACTCTCGTGCACCATGTACAGCAGCTCAACCAGACTCATGTCAATCATCACTGTTTTCTTCCTGCATTACCGACTGCACTATATAGTTCTCCACAGTATCTGCTGCTGGCTAATATATATTTTAACTGTTGACCAGTATCACTTAATCTTATCCTACACTTTATTACATGTATAGTTTATTTCTCTTATCTTATCATGTTTAATGTTGCAGCATTGTACCGAGACAAATTCCTAGTTTGTGTACTACATGAACAATGGCAATAAACCTGATTCTGATTCTGATTCTGATTCTGATTAGCCAATCAGATAGTCGCATATAAGTCCATCCTATTGTACTGGGTCGCCCCCACCCGAGAAGAGAATTGTAACCCACGCCCGGAAGTCGGGATCAGTCTGAGGACGTTCCCAAGGGGACAGCATCAAACTGATCCAGCGCTGCTTGCTTTACATGTGACTTCTAAATAAATGTTTCATCGTAAAATTGAAGAAATCTCCGGCTTGTTCTTGGATCTTTCAATAAAAGAATCGGGTATTTTTCTAACACTTTCCTCATGTCCACTATCATTTCCTTTGTCTTGTCCGTGCTGAGGGTGAGATTGTTGTCCTCACACCATGACACCAGGTTGGCCACCTCCCTCACTGTAGGATGCTTCGTCATCACCAGTGATGCGTCCTATCACTGCTTTGCCATCTGCAAACTTGAGAATGATGTTGTCTTTGTGTGAGGCAACACAGTCATGGGTGAAGAGGCTGTAGAGGATGGGGCTGAGAACACAACCCTGGGGGACACCTGTGTTTGTGATGATGGCGGCTGAGGTCCTGTTACCCATCCTGACAGACTGGGGCCTGCCAGTTAGAAAGTCCAGTAGCCAGTCATAGAGGGTGGGGTGCAGGCCAAGTGAAGATAGTTTGTCAGTGAGTTTCTGGGGGATGACCGTGTTGAAGGCGGAGCTGTAGTCGACAAAGAGCATCCTAATGTAGGAGTCTTTATCTGCCAGGTGGGAGAGAAAATAATGGAGTGCTATGGCAATGGCATCTGAGGTGGACCTGTTGGGCCAGTTGGTGTACTGCAGAGGGTCCAGGGTGCCCGGTATGCTGTCCTGAATGAGGGGCAGCACCACTCTCTCAAAGCACTTCATGATGATTGGAGTGAGTGCTACTGGTCTGTAATCATTCAGACAGGTTGGCGGGCTCCTTTTGGGGACGGGGATGATGGTTGTTGTTTTGAAGCAGGAGGGGACTATGTTCTGGTTGAGGGAGAGGTTGAAGATTGCTGTGAGAACATCAGTCAGCTCTGCAGCGCATGCTCTGAGGGCCCGCCCAAGGATGTTGTCTGGTCCTACTGCCTTGCTGGGGTTGATATTCCTTAGTGCTTTGTTTACCTGGTCTGGTGAGACTCTTATGCCTCATTTCTACTAGCCCAGTTCAACTCGCCTCGTTTAGTTTCGTTACTACTCGCTTCGGCCGCGGTTGTGCCTCCATTACAACTGTGTAAAGCCTTGTATAGCTGGGGTGGGCGGGATTTTTTTTACAGCAAGGCGGCGCCACTCTCCCGTGACGTAAAACACGCGACCCAAGCCAAACACAACATGGCGGCTTTACAAGGCGACTCCTCGGTCTGTGGCTTTTTTCACCGTAAATGCCAAAAAGGACCGTCAGACAAGGGTACAGGCAGTGAGACGAAACACTCTGGAATAGTTCTGCAGCTTCTGGAGAGAGCCGAAGACGTGAGGATACAAACTAGGTCATATGTGACGGTAAGCTAATGTTGCTAATGCTAGTTTGCTATAAGTACGTCATACTACACTGTAATCTCTGCAAGTTATCACTGTTAGGTACTAAAATATGTACGCTGTGTGTGTTTCAGATGGCTCTGTTGTGGGAAAATTACCACTTCAAACGTTCAGTCTGGCGTTCAGCACAGCCTGTCATGGATGTCATCAGCCTGTCACTGATGTCAGCACAGCTTCACAAACAATCAGTGGTTGTAGAGCTTAAGAATGTCTGGTTTATTTCCTGTGCAAAAAATTGCTCTGATCTAAGTAAAGGAACCCTACTTCACTGTTTATGGGAATGTAGAAAAATCAGAATGTTTTGGGAAGAGGTGAGGGTAACAATTGAAAAAATAATTTCAAAACAAATCACATTGAACCCTAAACTGTTTTTGTTGGGTCTGTATCCAGAAAAACATAACTTTAATAAGAGTGAAAGAACATTCATAGACCTCAGTTTGCTTAATGCCAAAAAATGTATTGCATTACTGTGGAAAAACTCATAGACCAGATGTGACTCAGTGGTTAAGACAGATGTTAACAACATTCCACTAGAAAGAATAACATACATACTGAAATCAAAGGAAAATGTGTTTGAGAATATATGGAGACCTTTCATTGATTATGTAAAGAAATTAAACATAACTTCTGAAGAAGAAGGTGAATGATATGTGTGGACCTTGCAAATTCCAAGCTGGTGAATGTATATTATGTATTCTTATGTAATAGATTACCTAGACTAAACAGAGGAACATTGTTGCTGACTTGTTTTTGTTAATGGTTGTTGTTTTTATTACCCTTTTTTTGTTATTTTGTTATTGTTCTTTTTAGTTTTTAAATTACTTTTGTGTTAGTGTCTGACTGTGTGTGCTGTTTGTAAAAAAAAAAAAAAAAGGTTCAATACAAATATTGTGGGAAAAAAAATGGTCTGATCTGCATGAAAATCATGGACTGTTGAGACATCATGGACGTACCTGCTCCAGCTGCACTGAGTCTGAGATGTTGTCATAGCAAAAAATGATCAGCTGACACAACTTGATCGCCAGATTAATAACTATATTAGCCACAAAATGTATATTCAAAAAGTAAACAGTACTGAGTTCGGTATAATAAGATGTATTTGACAGTTATGATGCATTTTAGGCCAAAACAAACTTGATCTAGGATTAAAAGCAATTAAAATAATGCAGTCACAAGGTTACATGGAAAATGCTTGATTTACTAGATACATATACTGTAGAAATATATATTCTCTGCATCAACAATGTACTATACATGCATTCATGTAGTATTGCACTGACAAACCTCTGAAGTTTTTGTAGATGTCTCTTTTTTATATGTGAAGGTTACCACCATGTGACATAAATTTCTTAAAAATGAGCCATTATTTTCAAGGTCACCCATTAATGGTTTGTACTATTGATTCTTTTCCAACCAGTGTATTAACAGACAAAAATAGAAATCATGATGCAAACACATAAGTCACTAAATTGTTTATTACAATCAGCAGCAAATTCCAGATTATTCAGAATGTGCAAAACTCAAACTGTTAGACTGGTTCACTCAGCAGCTGGGATGTGCAGCTCACACTGGTCTCAGATCAGCAGATCTTAGGCCTGCATCTCTGTAAATAGTGATGCAAGGTCCAGTTTGGGGTGGATCGATCGTTCACCTCTTGCCTAGACAAAAGACAGAAATGGGTGGTGGTTAAATAAAGGAAGTTTAAAACATATTTGGGAAATACACTTGTTGCTAAAAGCCAGTGGTGGAATGTGAATGAATGAATCTTTATTTCGGATAGATTAAAAGAAAATAGAATAATATAACAAAGGGGAAAAAATCTAATAAGGTCAAATTAAACAATAACTCCTCTGATTATACAGTTCAACATAGGTTATCTGAAATGGGTGCTGGCTGAAGCTGCAGCTTATATTGCCCACCCATATTCCATCCAAGAATTCAAAAGAAAAACAAAACAGGACCGATTCCAATTCCAATGTGACAATAAAGTACTTCGTTGTTGTATTTAACCACAATTTTCATGTAGCTGCACTGATGTAAAGTCGATTTTACAAGGGCTGGGTTACATTTAAAATCATCTGCTTTTACTGTGGCCTCAGCAATCAGAATGAATTAATACATTCACTTGAATGGAATATAGTACTTTAACTGAAGGTGTGCATCACAGAGTATGGAGTTGCTCAGTCAAAATATGGAGTTTTTATCAATAAAATTTTGTCTGGAATGTAAAGGTGTCTCTTCTTGCCCTGGCTTTAAGTGTGGGTGGTGTTTTGTACTTTTATTGCTAAAATATAAAAGGATGCACTACAATGGGTCTCAAATATTTGTAATGTGTCCTGTTACTGCATGAGTTTATTGATGATAGAGTATAAACTACACATATAAACTAAATTATATGGATGACTGAACAACTGCCATTCCCAAAAAGATACAGTTATGAACATAACTCACAAAGGATCACACAAGTGATCTGACAAAAAAAAATAAATATATTAACAAGTGGTTTATTTTACAGTTGATGCGCCAGTCTTTTTCAATTATTCTGTAATTAATACTCACACAATCAAATAAATCTCAGTTCAGTCCCTTTTATATTAAGTGGAATTTGTGCTGGTTTTGACACTTTACCTATAAAAGCAAAGGATTTCAGTACTTTCCACAGTGGCGAGGTCCGTTGTTGAGCGGCTGATTCCCTCCTGCCTAGACGAACAACAGAAATGGATGGTAGTTAGTTTCAAGCAAGTTCAACACTTATACAGGCACATCTCAAAAATTAGAATATCATGAAAAAGTTAAATATTTTTGTCACTCATTTCAGAAAGTGAAACCCATATATAGATTCATTACAGGGACAGTGATATATTGAAAGTGTTTATTTTAATATTGATGATTATGGCTACAGCCCATTTTAACCAACACCTCAGCGGCCAACATTTCTATTTAAAAACTATTTTTTAAAGTTTATGTAATATTCTAATTTTTTGCCAAATTGAATTTGGGGTTTTCAGGGGCTGTAAGCCATAATCATCCAAATTAAAATAAATAAATGCTTGAAATATATCACTGTCTGTGTAATGAACCAATAATAATAATAATAATATATAGATTTCTCTTTCTGACGCTTTAGAAAATTATATGAATGACTTTATAAATCACTGGTTTGAAAAAGCACTTTTATATTGTTGAGATTTCGGCTCCTGTGGTCTCACCAGTATCCACTATAAACAGGGAGGCTAAACCCTGGCATGTGGAAACACATTCTAGCATTAAATTGCACACAATTTAATGCGCAGCACCAAAGTGCAATACAAAACAAAAACCAGGACTTTAACCAGGATTAACATATTTCATCGTTTTGCTCTCACAAGCGAATATTTAGGAGAAAACAAGCGCGATTCAGCAGTTGGTACTAGCTAGCTACTAGCAAAAAAAACGTTAGCTAAAAAACGTTAGCCAGCACAGAACAGCGCTGTATGGCTCAAAAAAAGTGAGCTTACCACCAACAGGATAAATAAGCAAACAAATGCACATTATTACAAATCACTCACCATCGATGGTTCTCTCACGTTCGTCTTCAGCTTGTCCATAGTCCGGTTTCTATGCTGTGCAGCCATATAGGTCCGGGTCACTCCTCACTGTTGATCTGCCACAAAGCAGAGAAAACTCCGCACCTCTTCGTTGGGCCACGGTGTAGAGTTCCACAAAACCTACAACACTGTCTGTATTAATATCGTATTTACTCCGTGACCGAGTTAGTCCGTGATTGCAAATGGCGGTCGTAAAGATTTCAACGAAGACGGGCGCTTTCGTGACGTTACACCCTGACCAATCAGCTGCTAGCAGTCTATTGACGTCACATCTCAGCTCGGTTTCACACGGTTATACCCTGCCTCTTAACCAGCACGAAAATAGTGTCGGTTAAAGCGTGCTGGGTATAGTGGAAATAGCGAGAAAGTGAAACGAGTAGAACTAAGTAAGGCCAAGGCGATACTAATGGAAATGGCCTATTAGTGGGTGGGGAGGGGGGCGTGCGTGAGTGTGTGTCTCTTCTCTGTGCTGTGGCTGATGGTCTCGAAGTGGGTGTAAAAGATGTTGAGATCGTCTGGCAGGCTGTCTGTAGGGCTAGCGGTGCTGCTGTTGGTCTTCTTGTAGTCTGTGATGTGTTGCAGGCCTTGCCACATGCACCCCGGGTCAGGAGTGGAGTAGAAGCTGTCCAGCCTTTCTTTGTACTGCCTCTTGGCTGTTGTTATAGCCTTCCTCAGTCCATACTTTGCAGCTTTGAACTCAACCTCACAGCCTGATTTAAATGCATGAGAGTGAGCACGCAGCATCTGATGTACCTGACTGTTGATCCAGGGCATCTGGTCGGGGAACTTCCTGACCTGTATGGTGGGTACAATGGTATCAACGCACATGCTGATGTACGCAGTCACGTATTCAGCGTAGTCCTGTATGCTAACAGAAGAGTCCTCTTGAGTGGCTGCAGCTTTAAACACATCCCAGTCTGTGCAGGCAAAACAGTCTTGCAGGAGGTTCTCAGTTTATTCACAATTTATTCACAGTTCTCAATTTATCCACTTGGTGGCGCATGAACACGCAGCAGCCTCCCTTCTCTCTTCGTGTTTTGTGCCATTAAGTGTTGTTCAAATTACACCTAAGTGTATATTCATGTGTTTAATGTCCACATATGATGCTGTGCACAAGTTACAGCCTTCTGGAGATAAGGAATATGACCAAACATTACACCTTAGACCAGTAAATTACAGAGGAACTCCGTGGCCTAGAACTTCTCCACCAGACCTCCACACCCCAGGCCTTGACTGCTGTGTCTCATCCCAAACGGAAACGCCGCAGATGATGTGAAAGAAGATGAAAGCTAGGTAAACGTGGAGGTATCCGTAAAAAGCTAGCCACTAGCCCACACAGACTCCTGATTCCTTCCCTCATTCTGGCCAATGTACACTCACCAGACAACAAAATAGACCACATACAGCTCCTGAGATCTACACAACGTGATGCGCGGAGCTGCTGTGTTTTTATCTTTATGGAAATGTGGCTAAATGACAATATCTTGGACTCTGCTATTCAGTTATTGGGGCTAACAAATTATCGTTCTGATTGGGTGTTCATGGCAGGAAGGAAAACACGTGTGGGAGGCGTGTGTGTTTACATCAATGACACTTGGTGCCGAGATGCAACTGCTGTGCACAAACACTGTTCTCCGTTGGTGGAGTTTATGATCATCAAGTGCCGACCATTCTACTTACCGAGGAAACTTACATCTGTCCTGCTAGTCACCGTGTATGTCCTGCCCATCGCCACTGGCAAGAGAAGAGAGGCACTAAATGAACTCTATCAAGCTATAAATGAGACACAAGCAGCGCATCCAGACGGATTCTTCATCACAGCAGAGACTTCAACCATGCAGATTTAAAGGTCCTCCTACCAAAACTACACCAACATGTGGACTTTCCAACAAGAGGAGACAACTTGCTTGACCTGGTGTACACAACTCACAAGAGTGCATATAGAGCCTCCCCCTTCCTCCACCAGGGTCTCTCTGATCACATCACCATCTTGCTAAGGCCTTCATACAGACACAGATTGAAAGCCATCAAACCAACACAAAAGCAGGTACGTGTGTGGCCAGAGGGGGCCTCGGATCTTCTGAAAGACTGCTTCAGCACTACAGACTGGGATGCTTTCAAGCATGCAGCCACTCACAATGGACATACAAACATAGAGGAGTAAACTGAGGTTGTTGTAGCATACATAGCTAAATGCAGTGATGATGTCACTCACTGCAAAACTGTCACTGTTTGTGCTAACCAGAAGCCATGGATGACAGCAGAGATCCATAGGCTCCTGAGGGCTTGGGATGCAGTCTTCAGGGCCAGTGACACTGCAGGTCTAACAACAGCTAGGGCCAACCTGTCCCATAGTATCAAGGAGACAAAACACCAATACAGCAAGAAAATATCCGGTCACTTCAGCAACACCAGAGATGCATGTTCTCTCTGGCGTGACATACAGATTCTCACCAACTACAAACCTCCACTTCAGATCTGTGCAAGTGATATCACACTGCTTGACAACCTAAATGATTTCTTTGGTTACTTTGAAGCACAAAACACCACATCAGCACATCAGACATCTTCAACATCTCCATGTTTCAAAACTGCTACCATAATACCAGGCCCAAAGAAGCCCATCCCATCCAGCTACAACGATTACCGGCTCATAGCACTGACCTCCATCATAATGAAGTACTTCGAGTGGCTGGTCATGCAGAACATCAAGTCCACCCTCCTTCCCTCCCACGACCCATCTCAGTTCGCATACAGGTCAAACAGATCCACAAAAGATGCCATTGCTGCTGCTCTCCATCCAGCCCTCACCCACCTGGACTCAAAGAACTCCTATGTGTGAATGCTGTTCTTGGACTTCAATTCACCATTCAACACAATCATCCCCCAGCACCTAATACAAAAACTCAGTCACTTGGGACCCAAAACCTCTCTCTGTAACAGAGTGCTGGACTTTCTCACAGGGAGGCCACAGAACATGCGGGTCGGCAGCAACACTACAAGACCATCACACTGAGCACAGGGGTCCCACAGGGGTGCATGCTGAGCTCACTGCTCTTCATCCTGCTGACCCATGACTGCGTACCAGCCTACAACACCAACCACATCATCAAGTTTGTGGACGACACAATGGTGGTGTGCCTTATCACCTACAATGAAGAGGCCAGCTACAGAAATGAGGTGAGCCAACTAGTCCAGTGGTGTAAAGACAATAATCTCTTCCTGAACATGGGAAAAACCAAGGAGATTGTGGTTGACTTCAGGTGAGGACACACACAGCATCCCCCTCTGATCATCGATGGGGCAGCTGTGGAGAGGGTGAGCAGCACCAAGTTCCTGGGGGTGCACATCTCGGAGGACCTCTCCTGGTCCAACAACACCACATCACTGGCCAAGAAGGCTAAAACTTGCCTCTATTTCCTCCGCAAACTGAGGAGAGCACGAGTCCCACCCCCCATCATGTGCTCATTCTACCGGGGTACCATTGAGAGCATCCTCACCAGCTGCATCACGGTGTGGTACGAAAGCTGCACTGCCTCCTGCCAGAACACACTACTATGCACAGAGAAAGCAGCCAGCAAGATCATCAGTGCTCCTCCCCCCCCCCACCCCCGACATCTTCCACACCCGCCTCACCCACAGAGCCATCAACATTGCAGGCAAAACCTCCCACCCCTCCCACTCCCTCTTCAGCCCCCTGCCCTTGAGGAAACAGTACCGGAGCCTCCGGGCCAGCTCCACAAGACTGCTAAACAGCTTTGTTCACCAGGCCATCAGGACCCTGAACTCTGCCCACTCCCCCACCCCCAGACCATAACGAATTCATAAGCACAATAACTAGCTCAGCTGCTTGCACAGAAAGACTGGCACACCAACAGTAATACATCTGATGATGTATGTCTCTGCACCTTACTGCAACCATTTGCACAAATGCCATACCTGCTGCTGTCTGTCTGTTATTTTTTTTTTTTTTTTTTTTTTTTTTTTTTTTTTGTTACTTATTTGTACCCGTAGGTAGACTTGGTTTGCAGCCTGGTGACAAGCCACCGGCTGCTGGTCGCTGCGTGCGCAAGCGCCCTAAACCTACATGTTTTTGGTATGCGGGAGGAAACCGGAGAAATCCCGGAGTAAACCCACGCAACACGGGGAGAACATGCAAACTCCACACAGCTCACTGTTGGTCGGGGGCTGGGATCGAACCCACGACCTCATGATCCCCACGATCCCCCGGCCAAGGGTAAAACTGTGCTGCCACAGTGCTAAACCACTGCGCCACCGTGCAGCCACCGTGCAGCCACCGTGTTATGCAATATTGATCATGTGCAGTCCAATCTGTCACTGTCAGCACCTCCAGTACTGCATTGAACTTGTAATTACGGGTTTTACGGCTCTACTTTTTTTGTATATAGAATTGCTGGGTTTTATCTTTTATCTTTATTTGGACTACTGTACATAGACTACTGTTATTGTTTTTCATCCTTGTTCCTTCTTTTCTTATATATTGCGCACACCACAAAGAGAGAGAGAAAAGGCATTTCAATTCTCCTGTATGTCCTGTATGTATAAAAGTATTGACAAATAAAAATCTTTGAATCTTTAAAAAGATATGCAAATTTCCTCTAATTAATTTGTCAGATTGCATCTTTTCCTTGTAAAATTTGGGGCGTTTTATTTCTACAATATGACTTTTTTCCTGTAAACGTGTCACTTTATACTAGTAAATTTGCAGTTTTCTTGCTTCTCTCATAATTTTCCAGGCAATTTTTTAGACTTTATTATTAAGATAAGATAAGATAAGATAAGATAAGCCTTTATTAGTCCCACAACGGGGAAATTCCAGGATTGCAACAGCACAGGGATAGCAACACTCAGAGCAACAATCAGAAGGCAAGAAAAAACAAGCAAGCAAGAGCAGCTAATATACATATGTACATATTACTATAAAATATATATATACACACACACACACACACAGACACACAGTGCAGAGCATTGTAACTGGATGGAATAAATATATGAATATATGAACACACAGTGCAGAGCATTGTAGCTAGATGGAATAAATATGTAAATATATAAACACCCACAGTATGGAGCATTGCAGCTAGGTGGAATAAATATGCAAGTATATAAACACACACAGTGCGGAGCAATGTAGCTAGATGGAATAATATGTAGATATATAAAAACACAGTGCGGAGCATTGTAGCTAGATGGAATAAATATATAGATATATAAATATAAACACACCCAGTGCAGAGCATTGTAGCTAGATGGAATAAATATGTAAATATATAAACACACACAGTGCAGAGCATTGTTGCTAGGTGGGATGAAACAGCATAACCGTCTATTTAGTTATCCTACATGGTATGATTATGTGCCCATACATATTCTCACCCTCCATAGCGACCGGTATGTTCCTAGTTGTATGCCGGAGAGGACCATTGTGTAAGTCTATTGCATCTTTTGCATTCAAAAAAAAAAAAAAAAAAAAAAAAAAAAAAACTATTAGTTTGTTACGTCTTTTTGCTATCTCTGCGAGCAGCCCTGCTTAGGTTGTACAGTCTGACAGCCGTTGGTAGGAAGGACCTACGAAACCTCTCGGTTGTGCACCTGGGATGATGTAGTCTGCTGCTAAATGAGCTCCTCAGTGCATCCAGTATGTCCTGCATAGGGTGGAACTCGGACTCCAGCAGAGATGACAGTTTAGCCACCGTCCTTCTCTCTCCTATCTCCTCCATCGGATCAAGGCGTTGCCCCAGGACAGAGCTAGCTTTCTTAATCAGTTTGTTCAGTCTCTTCCTATCGGCTGCAGTAATGCCACTGCCCCAGCAGACCACTCCAAAAGTGATGGCTGATGCCACCACCGTGTGAAATTTTTATATCTGAATTTTGAAACGTTCTCATAAATTGACTACTTATTGTCATTTTGAGGTAGTTTTTGTTTTTCCTTTATTTCTCTTTTTCATCTCTCTTTTTTTCACAAAATGTTTAAACTTTGTGAAAATTTGAGGCTTTTTTCACTCAGGAATTATTTTCCCCCTCTCGGATTTATGACTTTTGTGTTATAAATTCTCTCTTTTTTGGGGGGGGTAATTTTGCCCTTGTTTCAGGTTAAAGCAACAGCTCCTCAAAATGTCTGTGCACATCTCTGCTCTTTCCTCTAATCACATTTGTCTCTTTGTGTTTCATGAATTTTTATATCATTTTTATTTTCAGCAACTTCTCTATTTATTATTTACAAGGCTCATTCTGCTCAAGCGTTACAGACTTTTCTAGAGAAATCCTTCAGGCTCTGCTTTTACCCCTGCAGATTCACATATGATGAAATTGTTTATGAGAACGCTAACGTGTCTCTCACTTTAACAAGCCTGAAAAAAGAGAGAAAATGGAGAAAACAAACACATAAACAGTCCTGATCGCAGCTGCTGCTACACCACAAACAATTTATTTTTTCTCTTTGTAGACACAGTAGCTTACAGACGTGTCTCAGTCCAGGTGTGAGGTTTCTTCTGTAATAAAACTGAACACAACATAAAAAATGACATTCTGTAGAAGGTTTTTCTTAGACACAGTTTACTGGTTTTCATCACACGGAAGATGGACGTAGCCTCCAGGGCCTAAAAAACCTGCATCATTTCTAATAGCCAGTGGGGGGCAATTTCTCTTGCAGCAGAAGGGTAGTGGGGTTGTAAGATGTCTATAAAACATTATCGATTTGATGTATCACCTCAGTAAGCATATGTCTGATATGTTTGGGGTGCCAGTTGCTGGGTTTTAGTGTTCTTCACTAAAAACCCTTATTTTAAATGATGGTTCCATTTAAACATGCATTGTGTAATATTTTGAGTAATCTATATTCTGAAATTTAATGCAGGATAAACTCGTTATTTTATTTTCATTGTTTAAAAACCATTTTAAAGTAAAATTTGTTGTATTTTTTGTATTGTTAGGGTGAGGGACTGCAGATGTAAATTACTTTAATGCTAACTCTGGTATGTTTATTACTGTATCTGGTCCCTTTTCAAATTATATATATATATACAGTATATATATACACACACACACACACACACACACACACACACACACACACACACACATATATATATATATATATATATATATATATATATAGTTAAAGCAATATTTCATGAGACGGCGTTACAGATACCACTTAATGCCGTCTGCTATTAAGAGTATCACAGCCGTAGTTAGTATAATCATGATACCGTAACAACGTCGAGTGTAATGTTGCTTTTATACAACAGTTCCAGCAAGCAAAACTTATTAAATAAGAGCAATACTGGACAAAATATTAAGATTTGTTTGTTTAACCAGTTATTTTGCGCAGCTGAGACAAAAATAGTCCCTAAAGCTAGCCAGTAGCTGTTACTAAACATCTCAGTAAGCATGACGACGTCTATTGTCATTTCACACACATGTAAACAAATTAAATATTGTCAATAAGTGTTTATAAAACATACCTGCTAAGTCCATGCTTCCAAAAATCCCAGAACAAAACAGAAGCCAGTAGATAGCATGCTAGCGACTTAGCACATGCTAGCGACTTAGCACATTTTGCTCGCTTTTCTTCACATTTTCAGATGAAACAAAGAGTCCATCACCACAAAGGTATTGTGGTTTGTTAATCGAGACAATAAACAAACTCTAGCACTGTCTGTTTTCTTAAATGGCCGTGAAATCACTTAATGATCTTAAAATGACTGGGTAGACGGAAGTAGACCTTTGCAAAAGGGTGGGACTTCGGGTCACGGATGTATAATTTCTTGTCAAACAGCACTCACTGTGGAAATTAAGGTATCTAAAACAGTACTGCAATTGTCAGAGAGCTGATAGAAAAGTACTGCTAGTAATTAACGTTACTAGAACACCTTTGAAGTGGCGTGATACATATCCAGTGAAATTAGAGTGCAATTATCGCGGATAATAGTAACTCCTGGAATCCCTATTGTCCAATAAAATTGCTCGGTCAGAACTAACTGTTATATGTATGTATGTGTATATATGTGTGTGTGTGTGTGTGTGTGTGTGTGTGTGTGTGTGTGTGTGTGTGTATATATACAGTATATATATATATATATATATATATATATATATATATATATATATATATATATATATATATATATATATACAGTGTGGGAAAAAAGTATTTAGTCAGCCACCAATTGTGCAAGTTCTCCCACTTAAAAGATGAGAGAGGTCTCCAATTTTCATCATAGGTATACTTCAACTATGAGAGACAAAATGAGAAAAAAAAAATCCAGAAAATCACATTGAAAGATTTTTAATGAATTAATTGGTAAATTCCTCGGTAAAATAAGTATTTGGTCAATAACAAAAGTTCATCTCAATACTTTGTTATATACCCTTTGTTGGCAATGACAGAGGTCAAACGTTTTCTGTAAGTCTTCACAAGGTTTTCACACACTGTGGTTGTTTTTTTGGCCCATTCCTCCATGCAGATCTCTTCTAGAGCAGTGATGTTTTGGGGCTGTCGCTGGGCAACACGGACTTTCAGCTCCCTCCAAAGATTTTCTATGGGGTTGAGATCTGGAGACTGGCTAGGCCACTCCAGGTCCTTGAAATGCTTATTACGAAGCCACTCCTTCATTGCCCAGGCAGTGTGTTTGGGATAATTGTCATGCTGAAAGACCCAGCCACGTTTCATCTTCAATGCCCTTGCTGATGGAAGGAGGTTTTCACTCAAAATCTCACAATACATGGCCCCATTCATTCTTTCCTTTACACGGATCAGTCGTCCTGGTGCCTTTGCAGAAAAACAGCCCCAAAGTATAATGTTTCCACCCCCATGCTTCACAGTAGGTATGGTGTTCTTTCTCCTCCAAACACGACAAGTTGAGTTTTTACCAAAAAGTTGTATTTTGGTTTCATCTGACCATATGACATTCTCCCAATCCTCTTCTGGATCATCCAAATGCTCTCTAGCAAACTTCAGACGGGCCTGGACATGTACTGGCTTAAGCAGGGGGACACGTCTGGCACTGCAGGATTTGAGTCCCTGACGGCGTAGTGTGTTACTGATGTAGCCTTGTTACTTTGGTCCCAGCTCTCTGCAGGTCATTCACTAGGTCCCCCCGTGTGGTTCTGGGATTTTTGCTCACCGTTCTCGTGATCATTTTGACTTCACGGGGTGAGATCTTGCGTGGAGCCCCAGATCGAGGGAGATTATCAGTGGTCTTGTATGTCTTCCATTTTCTAATAATTGCTCCCACAGTTGATATCTTCACACCAAGCTGCTTACCTATTGCAGATTCAGACTTCCCAGCCTGGTGCAGGTCTACAATTTTGTTTCTGGTGTCCTTCGACAGCTCTTTGGTCTTGGCCATAGTGGAGTTTGGAGTCTGACTGTTTGAGGTTGTGGACAGGTGTCTTTTATACTGATAATGAGTTCAAACAGGTGCCATTAATACAGGTAATGAGTGGAGGACAGAGGAGCCTCTTAAAGAAGTTACAGGTCTGTGAGAGCCAGAAATCTTGCTTGTTTGTAGGTGACCAAATACTTATTTTACCAAGGAATTTACCAATTAATTCATTAAAAATCCTTCAATGTGATTTTCTGGATTTTTTTTTCTCATTTTGTCTCTCATAGTTGAGATATACCTATGATGTAAATTGGAGATCTCTCTCATCTTTTAAGTGGGAGAACTTGCACAATTGGTGGCTGACTAAATACTTTTTTGCCCCACTGTATATACTGTATATATATATATATATATATATGAGGTGTAATGGTACTTGTATTCAGATTTTTTGGTACGCCACCCACGGTATGGTGCAGACGCATACCAAGGTACGACACAGACTATATTGACTGACAGACAGACAGTGTAACTGTCATATCACGCCCCCTCCTCCTGTCAGTTTCCCCGGCTCCGGTCGCCTGTCAGTGGACTTCTGCAGCGTTCCGCCCCAGTGAAGAATGACTGAAATTGGGCTACTTCTAAACACAACACTAAGGTTAGTGAGTTTTTAGCAAATAAAGTTAGGGGAACCCACAGCAGTATGTCAGTATGTTTCCACTCAGACGGAAGGACAAGGGGAATCGTCATGGGGGATTTGTGTGTTGATGCGGGGGTTGGTGTGCTGATGCAAACAGTGACAAAGAGAATGGGAATTGCAAAGTCTTTCATGTTACTGCAGCACCACAGGTGACTGAGCGGGTCGTAGGCTATAAAGGGAGAGGTGCCTGCGACCTGTTGCTTTTCTGATGCTTGTGATTCTGGATGATGTGAGAGAGAGAAATTAAGAAAGCCTGCTTTGTTCTGGACCACTCTGCCTGGTTATTCCTCTCTCCACACTGGTGACCCTTGATACACAATGGAACTCGAGGCGAACACCCCGGAGACGACCCGGACTGGAGGTGCTGGCAATGCGTGCGCTGTTTCTGTCAAACTCCCAGACTTTTGGCTACACGACCTGAAGTCTTGGTTCCTCCACACCGAGGCCCAGTTTGCGCTCCGGGGAATAACGGCAGATGACGCCAGATACTACTACATGGTTGCAGCACTGGACGCACGCACAACTCAGCAGGTGGCGAGCCTGCTCCAACGGCCCCCAGCCCACGACAAATATGAGGCTCTCAAAATCGCGCTGACCTGGCGCTATACGCTCTCAGACTGCGAGAGAGCAGAAAGGCTCCTGATGCGCTCCAAGTTGGGAGACGGGTCGGCGGTCGAGTTAATGGAGAAGATGTTGGCGCTGATGGGCACAGATGACGGGCATTTCCTCTTTGCCCACCTTTTCCTCCGGAATCTCCCGACGGCGGTCAGGGTCGTCCTTGCCAATTCGCTGCTGCTGGCCGCGCGCAACTACCGGGCGCTAGCACAAGAGGTGGATCGGATTATCCTCACCACCAGAGCCCTCACAGTGAACGCAGTGGCGTCGGAACCCAGCGAGATGGCCAGCGAGGGAGAGGAGCCAACGCTGGTGGCTGCAGCGGAAGCCAAGAAGCACTGGAGAGACACACTCTGCTTCTACCACCGCCGTTTTGGAGAGGACGCACGCCGATGCGTGCCACCGTGCCAGTTCAAGTGCTTGGGAAATGCCAGGGCCGGCAGTTGGTAGCAGCTGCGACCGCCGGTGAAGCGAGCAAGCTGCTCAATGTGACAGACTCATGCTCGTGGAGACGGTTCCTCGTGGACTCCGACTCCCAAAAGAGTCTCATCCTACCGTCCTATGCAGACCGGCTGGTGGGAACTAGCGGCCCCGAGCTGAGGGCCACAAACGGCTCAGACATTAAGACTTTTGGAGAGAGGACACTGACTGTATCCTTGCACGGCCGTACATACAGTACCAGTGGACAGTCGTCATAGCAGCATGCAGCTTCCCCATTTTGGGCGCTGATTTTTTGTGTGCACATGGACTACTAGTCGATGTGGCTAACAGACGCCTGATTAACGCAATGTCTTTTGATTCGCTCCCCTGTACAGCTAGAGGAGCCGGGCCCACAACGCTAGCCAACGTTACAACTCCAGGGGGTTAGTTCCACACACTACTCACCCAGTTACCAGCACTCACGGTCCCAACGTTTTCAGCGACCGTCACTAAACACGGGGTGGAGCACTTCATTACCACCACGGGGCCGCCCGTTATCGCACAACCGTGGCGCCTGGACACAGCTAAACTGGCCATAGCCCATGAGGAGTTTGCCAACTTGGAAAAGTTGGGCATTATCAGACGCTCAAACAGCCCATGAGCATCCCCGCTACATATGGTTCCTAAAGCCGAGGGATCGCGGTAACCGTGCAGAGATTTCCGCAGATTAAACAACGCCACAGTGCACAACCGCTACCCAATCCCCCATATTCAGGATTTTTCTGTTCACCTCACTGGGGCACGCATTTTTTCCAAGATAGACCTGGTCCGCGGTTACCACTAGGTCCTGGTGCACGCTGAGGACATACCTAAGATGGCAGTAATAACCCCGTTTGGTCTTTTTGAGTTTTTATGCATGCCTTTCGGGTTAAAAGGCGTGGTGCAGACATTCCAACACATGATGGATATGATGCTGCACGATCTGCCGTTCGTGTTCATCTACCTGGACGACATCCTGATGGCCATCGCGTCCGAGGACGAACACGTAGCTCACCTCAGGACAGTTTTCCAGAGGTTGGAGGAGCACGGATTAATAATCAACCCGGCGAAGTGCCAGTTCGGAGTGACGGGAATTGTTTTTTTGGGCCACTGCATCTCTCCAGAGGGCGCGATACCCTTACCGGACAAAGTGCGGGCAGTGGCAGATTTTCCCCGGCCTCAGACAGTCAAGGTGCTGCAGGAGTTTTTGGGGATGGTTAACTTTTACAACCGTTTCCTCCCCTGCGCAGCCCAGCTCATGCAGCCGTTGTACGCTGCGCTTAAGAAATGGAAAGAGTCGACTGGACTCCTGAGCGAGAGCAGGCATTTAAACAGGTTAAAACAGCTCTGGCGAACGCCGCACTGCTGGCGCGCCCGGACCCGGCGGCTCGGACAATGCTCACTACCGACGCGTCAGACGTGGCCATAGGGGCCGTCGTGGAGCAGCGCGTCGCAGGTTCTTGGCAGCCGCTTGCTTTTTTAGCAGGTCTTTGCGCGACAGTGAGCGTAAATACAACGTGATTGACAGGGAGTTACTGGCTCTCCACCTGGCCATACACCACTTCCAGTTCTGGCTGGAAGGGTGCACCTTCACTGCGTTTGTGGACCACAAACCGTTAACGTACGCTATGGCCAAGGTTTCGGAACCATGGTCGTGCTGGCAGCAGAGACAGCTGGCCGGGATCTCGAAGTTTACGACCGACATTCAGCATGTGGCCGGTAAACTCAACGTGGTGGCGGACTGTCTCTCGCATGCATAAGCGGCCCCGGTCTACGTGGGGATAGATTACACGGCCATGTTCTGCTGAGCAGATCGGCGATGCGGACATTTGCGCTTTCCAGTCTGGACCAATAGGGTTAAGGCTGGAGAGCAGAGTACTGCAAGACAGAACCCCCCCACAATCTGTGACGTCTCCACGGGCCACCCATGCCTGGTGGTCCCACGCGCTTGGCGCCGCCGCGTTTTTGAGTTGGTTCACTCCCTGGCACACCCAGGAGTGCGTGAGTCAGTCAAAATGGTGGGAGCAAAGTTCGTCTGGCCGAGCCTGCGCAAACAGGTGAAAGAGTGGGCTGCAGCCTGCGTAGTGTGCCAGCAAGCCAAAGTGCACAGGCACACAAAGGCACCTTTTGAGCCGTTCCATATCCCGGGTAAGAGGTTCGACCACGTTCACGTGGACCTCGTGAGCCCCCTCCCGCCATCGCAGGGGTTCAAGCACCTCCTGACAGTGGTGGACCGCACCACGCACTGGCCTGAAGCAGTCCTGTTAGCTTTCTCTGCATCCGCAGACGTTGCACACGCTTTTTTGACGACATGGGTGGCATGTTTTGGTGCCTCTTCGGAGGGGCCGATCAGGGCCCGCAGTTTGTTTCCGACCTCTGGTCCACCATGGCCTGGAGCCTGAGCATTACACTTCATCACACGACCGTGTACAACCCCCACGCCAATGGGTTATGCGAACATTTCCATAGATCACTTAAAGCAGTGCTCAGGGCTTTGCTTAAGGATGCAAATTGGGTGGACCGGTTGCCGTGGGTTCTATTAGGGTTGCGTTCAGCACCCAAGGAGGATTTGGCAGCCTCGCCAGCAGAGCTGTTTTTTTCTCTGCCGCTGGGGCTCCCAGGGGAATTTTTGCCGGACAGCCCAGCGCCGAACACCGATCCATCCCCGCTTTCACTGCATAGCGCAGTGGCAGGGACGATATCCAGTCCGATCCACCGTTTTCCACGCGTTTTTGTGCCAAAGGCCTTGAAGGACGTGGCGTTCGTATTTGTCAGGCACAATGCCCACCGGACCCCCTTGCGCCCGCCCTATGATGGCCTGTTCAGAGTGCTGGAACCCGGGGAGAAACATTTTGTGTTAGACTTGGGGGGACGCAGGGAAACAGTCTGTATAGACAGGTTTAAGCCTGCTTTCGTTTTAACAGATGAGCAGGTGGTGTTGGCCCGGGTGGTGTTGGACGACCCCCACTGAGAACTCCCCAGGTAAATGACTCGTCAGATCAGTCATAATGGCATGCTAAAGGTGTTTTCCCCCTCCCAATGTCGCCCCACAGATGGACGCACCCCCAGAGCCCCCCACCGGCACAGCAGCACCTCGGAGCCGCAGACTCCCTGTTACAGCCGCTATGGATGTAGGCTGAAGCCCAAAGGACATGAGGGTTAAGGCTCGGTCTGAGTTTCTGGGGGGGGGCGGTGTGGGAACCCACAGCAATATGTCAGTATGTTTCCACTCAGATGGAAAGACAAGGGGGAATCATCATGGGGGGTTTGTGTGTTGATGCAAACAGTGACAAAGAGAATGGGAATTGCAAAGTCTTTCATGTCACTGCAGCACCACAGGTGACTGAGTGGGTCGTAGGCTATAAAAGGAGAGGTGCCTGTGACCTGTTGTTTTTCTGATGCTTGTGATCTGGATGATGTGAGAGAGCGAAATTAATAAAGCCTG
The DNA here is from genome assembly GCA_020510985.1 of Pholidichthys leucotaenia. Taxonomy (NCBI): domain Eukaryota; kingdom Metazoa; phylum Chordata; class Actinopteri; order Cichliformes; family Pholidichthyidae; genus Pholidichthys; species Pholidichthys leucotaenia. The sequence goes on along the minus strand of CM035844.1, from coordinate 176,442,836 downwards.
CTTTGTTCTGGACCGCTCTGCCTGGTTATTCCTCTCTCCACAAGCCCTTCTTATTTTCAATGAGCAACTGTCTCAGCTTTCGAAAACTGATTAAACTGTTAGCTTGTGCTAGCATTACCTGTCGGACAATAATCTCTCTTAAATGATGTTTGCTGACAGCTGAGCCGTTTCAGCTCTGCTGGTAATGTGTTAACTTTTTATTTAACTTTTATTTAAACAGGGTAGTTCCATTGAGAGGCAACCTCTCTTTTTCAAGGACGCCCTGTTCACACTCACATCAGGAAGCTGCCCAGTGCAACCACAGACTGACTTGTGGCCACTGAGCAGCTCCACTGGAGCAGTTGGGGTTAAGGGCCTTGCTTAAGGGCACCACTGTGGGGTTAAGGAGAGTGGGGAAAACACTGCTATCTGTCCCACCCAGATCTTACCCTGCAGGTCCAGGGATCAAAGCTGCAGCCCTCCACTCACCAGTCCACATCCCTAACCATGAGGCCACCACTGCCCACCAAACTGCCAGTAAATGAATTACATGAGTAGCTTACTCTTTTTCATCTTCTCTATTATTGTTGCAGTAATAAGCCCTGATTCTGAATATTAGTGCATCTCGGTAAATTAGAATACCATGATTTGTAATTTAATTTAAAAAATAACCATAATCATCACAAATAAATTAAAACAGCTTAAATATTTTACTGGAAGACTCACATGTCATGGGCTGAGCACAGGAGGTTTCCACCATGCTTAGTCTCATGGCTTTTTCTCTACATTTATATATTTGATGCATTTTGTCCTTTTTTGGATTCTGTTATTCTCGCACTGTTTTCCATTCTCCTGTTGATGTCTTAGTTTTGTTTCACTCTTATTTTGTAATAATTTGCATTTAGATCTCAGTCTGCATTTGTTGCTATTTTATTCTTTATATCCTTACTGTTGTGTTCTCTCTCTGGATTGACAGCTGTGTCAGTGGTGTTTCCTGGTTTGTGCTCCGTGTGGGCGTAGCCCCTGTCAGCTATTCAGCCGGTCGCTCCCCTCTCATTGCTCCCAGCTGGTCCAATTATGAATCATTGTTTCCTTCTGCCCACTCATGTGACCCAAACCTGCGAGTACTTATGTGATTTGTTTCTAATCCTATTTAAGGGCAGTTATTTTCATTTCCCATCGCCACAGTCTTGAGTTTCCTTTTCCTCATCCCCACCTGAATGCTGCCCTTGTTCGGGTGCGCTAATCTGTAAGTTACTCGTTTGTTTAGAATTCTGTGTTAAGCACTGTTTGGACTTATGTTTTGGTGTTTCCAATAAACCTCACAACTTCACAGTTCAGCACATGGGTCTCACCTCTCTGCCCCGTGGGGCAAATCATGACATCACATTCCTCTATTGTAACTTAAAGAATTTGTAAACTCTTATTTTGTACTGGAAAATTTTCTTCTAATTTTCATCCTGAAGCCTAATTATTAAACTTTTAACCTTCTAGACTCAGAAAGGTTTCGAACAGGATGGACTACTTTATTTTCTTTTTGACTTTAATGGAGTTGAATATTATTACTCCAGTTTGTTTTGAACATTAGAGTTACAACAGCCCTGTCTGGTAGAAGCTGATATTTGAGTTTTATTTCTTTAGCTTTTGGGTTAAAAGACTTAACGTTAATGTCTGTTATTTAATTGTGTTGCTACAAACACTTTTGATTAAGCTGTTATGTTCAGGTTTCCAACTCATGTTTCATGGGTCATTACTTTATTTAGCTATGGGAACTTTTTATGATAGACTGTTCAAACATCTATTGCTGCACTTGTCTGCATTGTTTGTTTCCTAAAAAGGGAATTTATTTATTGTATACATTTTAATTTTGTTTATTTGAGAATATTTTTTATTGGAGAATTTACTGCTGGCAGTTTGCAGGTTTTGTTTTGTTTTGTTTTTTTGTCAGTAAAGCTATTCTCGCTTATACAGAAGATAAGCAGTTTTCGAACTGTGACTTTAGGCGTACCGTTACACCCCTAATATCATGAACCGAGCCGGCTTGTCCTTCAGGCTCGGTTCCATGACTTTCCTTTGTGTGTTTATTTATCTGTGCATTGTATTTTGGCATGTTTATTTGTGTATTGTTTTGCCTTTGAGTTTTGTATGGGCTTCCACTGACCCTCATTACTGCTTAGCTTGCAGTAACCATGCACCCGCAACATGGGGTTCCCCTCCTCCAGTCCGGCCACCCACCAGTGAGCCTCCCGGTGGGTAAGCCGCCTCCTGCTTCACCCCTCCGGTCCTGGTGGTTCAACAGCACTGGACGGCTGCCTGAAGGACTGAGTCTCTGGGTCGGGTGGCCCATCTCCTTCGGCAGGCTGCCGGACTCAAGCCGTCGGGCTGCCTACTGGGCCTGGGACTCTGGGTGGCCTCCCGAACCTCTATGTCTCTGGACTTGGGGGGGTTAATTGTTGTGTTTTTCTGTTGCGGGCCCTGAGCGGGGTTGTTTTTTGTTCCCTAATGACCTGTTTTCCCCCTACCTTCCACCCTGGGTTGATGGTGGGGGGGGGGGCAGATTTTTTCTTTTTTCTTTTGATGGTACGTTGGGTGTCTGGAATCCACCCCTTCAGAAGGAGGCTCTGTCATGAAAGTAGCCGGCTTGTCCTTCAGGCTCGGTTCCATGACTTTCCTCTGTGTGTTTATTTATCTGTGCATTGTATTTTGGCATATTTATTTGTGTATTGTTTTGTCTTTGAGTTTCATATGGGTTTCCACTGGCCTTCATTACTGCTTTGCTTGCTTTGTTATGCCAAGTATTTTTTTGCTATTTATTTCCAGTCGGGTTCTGTGTTTGTTTATATTGATTCTCTGACTGACAGGCTGTCAGGCTATCAGTCTGTCAGCCAGGCCACACACCCCTCTCTTGACATTCAGCTGTTCTCTCTTGTCTGTGATTATTGCCCCGCTCTCTCACTCAGGTGCATGCTATCACTCTGTTTTTAGTGTGTGTATTTAGTCTGTTCACTTTCTGTCATTCATTGCTGGATTAGTGTGTTTGTCATGTATTTGTCACTGCCATGTCACGCTATGGTTACTACTTTGTTGAGCTCTGCCACGTTACACCGTGGATCATAGTAAGTCTAGTCTCTTCATATTTTTGTATGTCTGCAATTTGGGACTTTGCTTTAATAAATTTGTCTGTGGTGAATCCTGCGCATGAATCTGTCCCTCTCCTCGCCTCGTTAGAGCTGATTCATGACACCTAATATATATATATATATATATATATATATATATACATACAGTATATATGTATATACAGTATACAGTATGTATGTATATATATGTATATACATATATATACATATATATACAGTATATATATATGTATATATATATACAGTATATATACTGTATATACAGTCATGTGAAAAAAATAGGACACCCTCTATAAGGCTGTGTATTTTTTAACACATTTGGACATATGGATATTTAATATCAATGTTAAAAATACTGGGAGATTCATGTAATATAACTAAACAATTAAACATGAATTAAAGACTTTTTTTTCAAATTTTCTGTAAAATGTAATTCTAAACAAATTGTGAGGAATAAATTAGGACACCCCCATGTTTTTTAGGACACCCCCACATTCATTCCCATTTAAAATGACTAAAATAAATGTTAAAAAAATGCAAATAAAAACAAAAACAAGGTTAGACATAGATATGTGAACATTTCTTAATAAAGAATTGGGAAAAAAAGGTTTCCAATGGGGATAAATAGAATTTGTAGAAAATAACGATCAAAACCAGCTGGATCCAGGTGGCCTGTCTGTCATATCCTTCCTGCCGAGGCTAGCTGTGTCTGGGTACAGTGATTGTCTCATCCCACCTAGCACACTAATGCTAACAGTTAAATGTAAAATCACAGCAAAAATATAACAAAATAAGCCAGAATGATGCAAGCTGTATTGACGACTGTGGTTTAGTAAACCAGGTGAAAGCAGGGATGTCTATTAGGGTTACTGAAATCTAAAGAAAATAACAATATAAACTTCCTAGTGCCACTGTTAGCTTGGAAGCTAACACTTTTGGCTGCCCGTTCAGCTACATGACAGACAGCTATGTGGGTCAATAATAGAGCAGTGGGCAGGTATCAAGGATGTTGCTGGGTTAGGTTTACCATTTTATGATGTCCCGAGTCAAAACAGCTTCATGGCGAGAAAAACGATATAAAGACTGGATTTTTCTAAGTGAGTCTTTTGGTATTTTTTTGATAATGAAATGATCAATAGATGCATTTCAGAAGGTTAAAACCTTCAAAAACATTTTTCAGTCAGTGACCCCTTTAATAAAGAAGTAATGACCAATAAAATGGAAAATATTTGCATTTTCAAATCTGACATCTAGATTAACTGATTATTACACACTGCACCTTAAAAATAGAAGCAGGAAGTGCTTTTTCATAGCTAATTTTTCAAGTGTAGGTAAACACAGTCAACCTCTTTTACTTTTACATGAGTAAAAGTAAGAAAGTGTCATGATTCAGTCATATAATTCAAAGAGCTAAGTCATAATCATTAAAGTTTAAAGAAATAAAGTTTTGAATTATAGAACATATGGAAGTTTAACTTTTAAAAATTGAGTAGTAATAGTGAGTAACAACTTTACTGTCACCAGTTTATGAGGTTTGTATGTTTTCCCTCATTAATTTGAGACCTTTTTCTACGGTGGCGCAGTGGTTAGCACTGCGGCAGCACAGTTTACCCTTGGCCGGGGGATTGTGGGGATCGTGGGATCGTGGGTTCGATCCCAGCCCCCGACCAACAGTGATCTGTGTGGAGTTTGCATGTTCTCCCCGTGTTGCGTGGGTTTACTCCGGGATTTCTCCGGTTTCCTCCCACATGCCAAAAACATGCATGTTAGGTTAATTGGCTGTTCTAAATTGTCCCTAGATATCTGTTTCCTATAGGCCCTTAGAATAGAGGGTTAGTATTAATGAAAGCGCTTTGAGTGGTCTTTGTGACTAGAAAAGCGCTATATAAGTGCAGGTTAGTAATAAATTTGCAACTTTTTTTTTGTATATTTGCAACTATGGTAAATTTGCTTCCACCAGTTTGCAAGTTTCTTTTTTGTTTCTTTGATGTGTTAGTTTTAGGAAAAACAAATAAATAAACTAGATACTTGTAGCCCACTAATATAATTCACATTTTACAAAGAAAAGTCTAGACAGTACTAAACAACAACAACAACAAAAAAAATTCCTGAGCCAGAATAGAAAAGCAATTATTTCAAATCTGATGGGAGAAAAACCTGAAGAGATAAATGTTATCAGTTTAAATTAGTGAAATCAAAATAACTCAGAGCATGACCAAATGTACTTGAGTAAAAGTCCAGGTTTTTCTTCAAAAACGTACTGGCAGAAGAGTAAAAAGTGTCCTGCAATAAAAGTACATATGAAAGAAAGTACAACTTTGTGAAAATGTCACTTGAGTACATGTACTTGAGTGAGCGGAAATCATTACTACCCACTTCTGGATGACCCCATTTCAGCATGTGCATGATCCTTGGGCTATCGGTTAGAATCTGCCTCCAAAATCAAAGATGGCAGAAAGGTAGTCCACAAACCCCTGGGTGACGTCATGGTTACAACGTCCGTTGTTTATATCTACAGTCAGTAGTTATCATCCACCTATGGGATGATGGTTTAACAGTGTGGACAGCATGCTGGTGAAGAGCGTTCGCCAATTGTCCAGAGGGGCTCAGCGCTGCCGGGAGAAAAGGTTCCTCAGGGCATTGTTGTAATTCTTGTTGAAGGCCGTGTATATGAGTGGGTTGAAGAAGGAGTTGGAGTAGCCGAGCCACAAGAAAATGCTCTTCCAGATGGGTGGGATGTCACAGGAGCACAACGGCACAATGAGCTCGGTTATGAAGAAGGGGATCCAGCAGAGCACGAACACGCCGATCAAAATGCCAACCATCAGTGCTGCCTTTTTCTCCTTCTGCTCCCGCCACGTGTCCCCGTCTGTCTGAAAGGTCACGGTGGCATGACGTACAGTGAAAACCATCTGAGGCTGCTGGTTTTCTTCCTTTACCTAGAAGAGAGAGAGAAAAATTGTGAATCCATTGATTTGTTGACATTAGCACCAGCCCATTAGCCAAATGCTTTCGGTATTAGCCACAGTGACAGGTGACAAAAAAAAAAAATCTCAAATTTATGATTATATCATCATAAAACCATTGATTTGTAATGATAAAGTCACAAATTTATGGCAAATTATGCAGATGTATGAAAAAAGTGATGTAAGTTCATAATAAAGCAAGTAAAAAAATGCATCATTAGCAAACAATACATCTACAAGGGCTGATAATTAAAGATTTCCCCTGACCCACTTCTGCTTATTGTAGGATGCTGAAAGTGTGCATGTATAGTAATGCATATCTCTATAGGTCACGTGGTAATTTGCAATTCTAAACTCCTTAGAGTTTCTCTTTTACAGGTGCTAAGGTGGAGTAAGGTGTGATAATGAGCTGGTTGAATCCACAACGGTCATCAGGTTCCTGCACTTGAGAGGCCGCAGACCACTGGAGACATTCGATGAGATGAAAGAGACTTCTGGAGAGGATGCCCCATCATATGGCGTGGTTAAGCACTGGCATTGACAGTTCAGGTGTGGTTGGACATCGGTGGAAACAGCACCTATTCCTGGGCGACCACAGTGAGCAATTGATGAAGACACTATCTGGCAAGTGGAGGCCACCATTCTGGAGGCTCACCATATAACCATTCGCCAACTAGCCCAAGATGTCAAGATCAGTGAGAGGTCTTTGCACATGTGGAAGTTGACTGAATGATTGATTGATTAATGAGTCACATGCGCTCAGGCTCTTTTGGCCATTGCCAAGAAAACAAGGATGACTTCTTCAACAGACTAACCATGCGAAACGAACCATGGGTCCATCATTATGATCCAGAGACTAAAGCCCAGTCAAAGCAATGGAAGCATTATGATTCACCACCTGTGAAGAAGGCATCTGTCCAACCCTTGGCGGGCAAGGTCATGTTCACAGTCTTTTGGGATCAGCATGGAGTACTGATGATGGATTTCCTGGCAAAGGATACAACAATTGCCCAGACTTACTACGCTTCACTGCTGCAGAAATTGCAGAAGGCCATCAAAACCGAGAAGCGCTGCATGCTGACCAAAGGTGTCTGCCTCCTGCAAGACAACACCCCAGGTCACAACTTGAATATTGCCCAGATGGAAACACGATCCTGTGAAATCCTTCCTCAACCCTCTTTACTCTCCCGACCGCCCACCATCTGACTTCCACCTCTTTCTAACCATAAAGTCATTTTTGAAGGGAAAGCACTTCTAAGATGAAGAAATGCTGATTTCTGAGGTCAAGTTGTGGCTTCTGACATAACCTGCAGACTTCTACAGATGAGGTCTCCACAGCTGCATAAAGCAATGGGAGAAGTGTGTGACCCTTGGTTGACCTATGTAGAGAACACACACAATCAGAGCACAACCGCTACCCAATCAGGAGAACATGGTTAGCAGCTGAATTTAAAAAAGCAATATTTGTAATAATATGGGCCGAAGAAAAGCAATTACTGAGGTGAAAATGTTGTGACAGGTCAACAAAAGATGGATAATAGGCTGCTGAAATGAAGTGCGAATCAACAAGTGGATCGGCAGGCCAAGTGTTTTCTTCTTTTCACACACACACACACACACACACACACACACACACACACACACACACACACACACACACACACACACACACTCTAAGAATATAAAAGTGTAGCTGCTGTTATAATCTGCATTTTCCAGAAACCCATTGTCTGCCATTTGGCAAACATACTGCAGAGCAAGAGAAAAAGAGGAAAAAATGTCAACATTTATCTGCCAACTTTCTCCTCTCCTTTTGCCTGACTGGCACAGCTGAAGACCGACTTTATATTTGGCTTCCTGGTAAAGTCGCCCAGGTCACATCTTTCATAAGGACAGACACTCCTTCTAAATGTATCAGAAGATACTGACACAGGCTTATAATTTACACCGTTCATTTATTCAGCGTTTAAGAAACGTGCTCACATAGAGGAAGTTTTGCTGAATCAACGTGGGTCAACAGGGGACCATAAATGAAAGGAATATTTTTACTGGACAGTCCAAAAGTTAAATGAGTGTTAAATGTGTTAAATGTGTTTAACACATGTTTAACACATGAGTGTTAAATGAGGGTGTAAAATTTAAAGAATGGATTAAGGGTTATCAGTGTGGCCGACACACATTGTGGGCTCACGTTGCCACAGAGACAGGACTGCATGTGTATTGTGGGGTGTCACGTCTGCAAGGACAGAGAACTCGAATCTGCAGAAGATAACAAGGAAGTGTGAGATTTGTCTCTTTGTCCCACAGAAGATGCCCCGGAGAGAATTCCGGTTCATCAGGAAATGAGAGACAATAGGTGAAGCTTCAAAGGGATGCTTTGTAACTGTATGTTTGCTGAAGACACCATGTGACTTGAATCCTGATGCTGGAAACGTATAAAAGGGTGTTGAGATATGATTCTTCCTCTTTCCTGCTTTGAGAATGCTAGAAGCTGTGTTCTGTCAAATAAAGCTGGTTTATGACTAAACTCAGCCTCGTCATTTGAGCACATCTTCTACACTGGTGACCTACGACGGAAAATGAGCAGACAGAATTCTCCCGAGCGGGGCTCGGCGGAAGCCAGCCTGATGGCCGCCTCCACGATCCGGCTGCCCGATTTCTGGCAGCACAGCCCGCGCTCATGGTTTAGCGCAGTCGAGGCGCAGTTCAACCTCCGGAGAATCTCCAACGACGACACAAGATTCTATCACGTGGTAGCGAAGCTGGACAGCGACACGGTCCAGAGAGTGAAGGATCTGGTTAACCATCCACCAGACAGCAACAAGTACAGCGCATTGAAGGACGCGCTGATCAGCCATTTCACCCCCTCAGTCCAACAACGAGCAGAGGGGCTCCTGGCGCTGACGGAGGCAGAAAACGATAGACCTGCGGACCTGATGGTGAAGATGCTGCAGCTCAAAGCCTCTGAGGATGGCGAATTCATTTTCGCCCACCTTTTCCTCCGAACCCTACCACCAGCAGTGAGAGTGACCCTGGCAAAGTCGCCCCGATTGGCCAGGCGAGACTACCATGGGTTGAGCAAAGAGGCGCAGCGATTGGTCGACGCCCACAAGCGGAACGCGGTTTCGGCCGCGGAGGCCACCCCGGGAACGGCGTCCGGAGACAGCGCAGGTCCAGCGGGCGCGGCGCCAGACGCACCAATGGCGGCGGCGACGGGAGCCAGACGACGTGGAGCGGAGGACGGCCCGTGCTTCTACCACCGCCGTTTTGCAGAGAGAGCGCACAGGTGCGTCCCACCGTGCAACTTTAAGCACCAGGGAAACGCCAAGACCGAGGGCCGGTAGCAGCTGCGACCCTCAGCAACGAGAACAGGCTGCTTTACCTGACGGATGCACGCTTGGGGAAACAGTTCCTCGTGGACACGGGCTCTCAGCTGAGCTTCGTCACACCCACCTACGCGGAACGGCTGTTGCCTTCTAAAGCCCCCTGGGTGTCAGTGTCAGCAGCGAACGGCTCCACGATTAAAACGTTCGGTGAGAGGACCATGCTTCTGTCCTTACGGGGCCGTTCATTTGAGTGGACATTTATTGTAGCAGCAGTCAGTTTCAACATGTTAGGGGCTGATTTTTTGTGCTCACATGGTTTATTGGTTGACCTTGCTAATAGACGTCTGATTAATGCACTCTCCTTTCATTCTATTCCCTGCACAGCTCGGGTGGCCCCGCCAACTGCACATGCCAGCGTCTCAGCTGCGGGTGGTAAGTTTCACACTTTGCTTGCTCAGTTCCCAGCACTCACAGTCCCCACGTTTTCAGCAACGGTGGCCAAACATGGGGTAGAACATTTCATAACAACCACAGGCCCTCCCGTTTTTGCAAAAGCTCGGCGCTTGGACCCAGCTAAACTGGCCATCGCGCGCGAGGAGTTCACTAATCTGGAAAAACTGGGCATCGTTAGACGCTCCAAGAGCCCTTGGGCTTCACCGTTACACATGGTCCCAAAGGCTGACGGCTCGTGGCGACCTTGCGGCGATTTCCGCAGGTTGAACAACGTTTCAGCTCATGACCGCTACCCGATTCCGCACATTCAGGATTTTTCTGTTCATTTGGCGGGGGCGCGCATTTTTTCTAAAATAGACTTGGTGCGCGGCTACCACCAGGTTCCAGTGCGCGCGCAGGATGTACCCAAAACAGCGGTCATAACTCCTTTCGGCCTTTTTGAGTTCTTGCGCATGCCTTTTGGCCTCAAGGGGGCCGCGCAGACTTTCCAACGCATGATGGATGCAGTTTTACGCGACCTGCCTTTCGTGTTCGTTTATTTGGACGATATTTTGGTAGCCAGCGCGTCCGAAGGCGAACATGAAAAACACCTCACAGCAGTTTTCCGGAGGCTGGCAGAGCACGGGTTAATAGTTAACCCAGCGAAGTGCCAGTTTGGGGTGGCGCAGATTGATTTTTTGGGACATCGCGTTTCGGCAGAGGGAGCGGTTCCCCTTCCAAATAAAGTGCGTGCCATAACGGATTTTCCGCAACCTCAAACGGTCAAGGCGCTTCAGGAGTTTCTAGGGATGGTTAATTTTTACAACCGATTCCTCCCAAGGCACGACTCATGCAGCTATTGTACACCGCGTTAAAAAAACAAAAGCCCGCAAATAAAGTTGAATGGTCTCCGGAGCGGGAGCGCGCTTTTGCCCAGGTCAAATCAGCCCTGGCAAACGCAGTTTTGTTAGCGCACCCAGTTCCAACGGCCCGCATGGCGCTCACCACTGACGCTTCCGATGTAGCGGTGGGGGCGGTAGTTGAACAGTTTGTGGCAGGTACCTGGCAACCCCTCGCGTTTTTCAGCAGGACTTTGCGCGATAGTGAACGGAAATACAGCGCGTTTGACAGGGAGCTTTTGGCCCTACACTTGGCCATCCGTCATTTTCAGTTCTGGTTAGAGAGGCGACGTTTCACCGCTTTTGTGGATCATAAACCGCTAACGTTTGCGATGGCCAAAATTTCAGAACCCTGGTCAGGCCGGCAACAAAGGCAACTAGCCGCAATATCGGAGTTCACTACTGATATTCAACATGTCGCGGGTAAACACAATGTTGTGGCAGACTGCCTCTCATGTGCAGTAGCACCGCCAAGCCCCATAGGGGCAGACTCTGTAGCCATGGCCGCGGGCCTGGGCAGCGTCGTGGGAGCGCGCGCAGCCCCGGTCTGTGTTGGGTTAGATTATGCAGCCATGGCTGCGGAGCAGGTTAACGACGCGGACGTGCGCGCGCTCCAGTCTGGACCAACAGGGTTAAGGCTGGAGCACAGGGTGCAACAAAACGGTATGCCCCCACTAATCTGCGATGTCTCCACGGGACGGCCCCGCCCCGTGGTGCCAGCCGCGTGGCGTCGCCGCGTTTTTGACTTGGTCCATTCTCTCGCACACCCGGGGGTGCGCGCATCGATCAAATTGGTGGGGGAGAAATTTGTTTGGCCCGGGTTGCGCAAACAGGTCAAGGAGTGGGCGGCAGCCTGCGTAGCGTGTCAGCGAGCCAAAATACACAGATACACTAAGGCCCCGTTAGAACCTTTTCACATCCCCGCTAAGCGTTTTGATCATGTGCATGTTGACTTGGTCGGTCCGCTTCCGTTATCACACGGGCACACACATCTTTTGACGATGGTAGATCGCACCACGCGCTGGCCAGAGGCGATTCCTCTGACATCAACCACAGCGGAAGAAGTTGCGCGAGCATTTTTAGCAGCGTGGGTTGCGCGTTTTGGTGTACCGTCGGACATAACGTCCGACAGGGGTCCCCAATTTATTTCCGAGCTATGGTCATTGATGGCCCGCAGCTTGGGGGTGAAGATTCATCGCACCACCGCGTATAACCCCCAGGCTAATGGTTTATGCGAACGCTTCCACAAGTCATTGAAAGCAGCCCTCAGAGCGTCGCTAACGGATACAAATTGGGTAGACAAACTTCCATGGGTTTTATTGGGGTTGCGTTCTGCACCTAAGGAAGATTTGCATGCTTCCCCGGCTGAATTAGTTTTTGCACAACCGCTCCGTTTGCCGGGGGAATTTCTTCCCGATAATCCTGCACCTAATGGCCCCCCTGCTCAGCCGTGGCAGAGCGGCTCAGGAGCAAACACGCTCCCTGGCCCGGTCCATCACAGTTTCCCACACGTTTTTGTGCCAAAGGCTTTAAAAAATGCAGAGTTTGTTTTTGTTAAACATGATGCTCAGCGTCCAAGTTTGCGGCCGTTTTACGACGGACCGTTTCGAGTGCTGGAGACCGGGCAGAAGCATTTTCTGCTAGATTTAGGGGGCAGAAGGGAGCTGATTTGCATAAACAGGCTCAAACCCGCTTTTGTTCTGGCTGACGAGGAGGTGCAGCTCGCGAGGCCCCCCCGCAGTGACAGGCCGCCGAGAGGACATTCTCCAAAGTCTTCACAGAAAGGTGCTAACAGCTTTAATCCACAGGTGCAGAGAGATGTTGCAGGTGCAGCCAAGCCAGGTTGCAGCAGATTCGGCAGAAGGTTAAAACCTAGGCAGTTGGTGGATTGATTAGCGATGTATAGAGTGTTTTGTGTTTTTCTTTTTTTTTTTTTTTTTTTTTTGTTATGCCATGCAGGTTTTGCCTTACTAGACGTTTGGGGGGGGGGGGTAGTGTGGCCGACACACATTGTGGGCTCACGTTGCCACAGAGACAGGACTGCATGTGTATTGTGGGGTGTCACGTCTGCAAGGACAGAGAACTCGAATCTGCAGAAGATAACAAGGAAGTGTGAGATTTGTCTCTTTGTCCCACAGAAGATGCCCCGGAGAGAATTCCGGTTCATCAGGAAATGAGAGACAATAGGTGAAGCTTCAAAGGGATGCTTTGTAACTGTATGTTTGCTGAAGACACCATGTGACTTGAATCCTGATGCTGGAAACGTATAAAAGGGTGTTGAGATATGATTCTTCCTCTTTCCTGCTTTGAGAATGCTAGAAGCTGTGTTCTGTCAAATAAAGCTAGTTTATGACTAAACTCAGCCTCGTCATTTGAGCACATCTTCTACAATCAGTATTATATTATGAAGAAATAGATAAAATAGTAACATTGGAATTCAAATTTTTATGTAACTGCAAGGCTTTAATGTCTACTAGATAACTATGTTAAAGGTGTGTTTTTAAAGTAGCCCTCTGCCAAAAAATGTTTTTTTTTTCTTGTTAACATGTCTGTTACATGTTTTTTTATGACTTACAAGACATATCAAAAGTGAAATCACTCAAATGTCTCGTGTGTTTTTTTACTTTGAAGTTTCATTTAAGCCCTGCCCTCTGAAAAAAGGCGCATTTAGACGGAGCATTTTTAGTGATACAGCTATGTACAGCCACTGGCATGGCCATAGTGTTGAGTCAGTCAGGATTCTCTGGCCAAAATTGTCAGCAGTGTGGAGTTGTTTTCAGGACCCAAACGCCAGAGCTTAGCTTGCAGTATTTATTAACAAAAATAAAGAAAACACAGCACACTAGCTAGAAAAACACAACGTACGTAAAAACTCAACTCAAAAAAAACGACTTGACATGACAAGACTTACAATGTAGACAGGAGGACGCCACAGCCCGCTGAAGGACAGCATCCCTTAAATACACTAGACATAATTACAAACAGGTGTGCAGAATCAGGAACTAACGAAAACCAATAATAACTGACAGCTGACACGTGAGGAAGACAGAGGTGACAGGAAAGGCGGGGCTGGACAGACAAACACCAACAGGGGAGGCACGAAACATAAACAGGGGATCAGGACCAATACGACCATGACAAATAACACTGGTCAACACCAAATTTATTGTCTCAGTTTTTTTTAGCTGACAACTTTGATGTGCTGAATCCAAAAATCACATTGGTTTTGCTCAATCAGGTCAAACTTTCTGAATTATGGCCACATGTTGTTTTATACGTTTTTGTTTACATGTATGGGTATTTTCGCTTTATTTGATGCAAAAAAAAAATTTATGTCTTGAAATTCTCTGAATTTTGAACAATGATGATGTAACATTAAATTTACAAATAAATTTACAAATAAATTTACCTTTATATAATAATAATACATCATCATCAGTCTTATATAGCGCTTTTCTAAATACTCAAAGACACTTTACAAAGCAGCATATGGACAAACATACATACAGAGAATGGGTAAACAGACAAGGCAGGTACACATAGGTAGAAGAGGCAGTCAGTTTTCGTAGGTAGATTTGAAGAGATGGGTTTTGAGTTGACTTTTGAAGGAAGCAAGTGTGTTGGCGGACCGGATGTGAAGGGGCAAGGAATTCCATGTCACAGCTCGCCGCTCTCAGGCATCCGCCTCAGCTGTGCGCACACCTGCGCCTCATTAGCGCAGAGCTACTTATTCCACCTTGCCCTGAGCATCGGTCTGGAGCCACTCACATATCACATACACGCATCCAAACACACTTTCCTGGTTGAATAAAGCTTTCAAATCTACCTGAGCCTGCGTGCGTGTTTCCTGGGCCGAGAATTATGTCAGTACGGCTCCAGCAGAGTGGCCCAGCGGACAGCGGGCTCGCACGCCGTTTTTCCACCTTCGAGGCTCTGGTGGATATGATAGCTCATCAACAACAGGTAATTTTCAACCAGTTGACGATAATAACTCACCAGTTAGACCGTCTTGACCCCCAGCAGGCGTTCCCCCTGGCTCATCAAGGCGGCTCGGCTCCGGCTGCTTCCTCGGCTGGCCAGCCTAACTCGGGAGCGCCAACCCAGCTCACACCGATTCCAGCCCCCGCTCGCTTCAACGTGAAGCTCGGTGGGGCACGGGGGTTTATTTTACAGTGTGAGTCGGTGTTCCTGCGCGTTCCCGGGGATTTCCCGTCAGACCACAGCCGAATCAGTTACATGGCTCATCTCCTGGAGGGGCAAGCGCTAGCTTGGGCTTACGCCGTCATGTTGAAGCCCAGCTACGCGAACCTCTCCTATGACCGGTTCGTGCAGGACTTTCTTGAGGTGTTTGATCACTCGCGTCGTGACAGCGTCCTCGCCGATCGGCTCCTTAGCCTTCAACAGGGAAGCCGGTCGGCGGCGGATCACGCTGTTGACTTCCGGGTGGCAGCGGAGGAGGTTGGCTGGGGAGAGGCTTCTCTCTGCAGTATTTTCCTCCGTAGCCTCAATTCTGGTCTGCGGGACGAATTGGCCAGTAGGGATCTCCCAGGGCGGCTGTCCGAGCTAATCTCCCTAACGATTAGTCTGGACAACAGGCCGCGGGAACGGGCCGCAGAGCGGAAGTTAGTTAGCCGCCCACTCTCCTCAGTCTCGCCCCCTGGCGTTACCCGCTCCGGAGTCCGCCGATGAGCCAGAGGCTATGTCGATCGGGCGCACCAGGCTCCCTCTAGTGGAGAGACAACGCCAACGGGAGCTGGGTCTCTGCATGTATTGCGGAGGCAACCAGCATACCGTGGAGCAGTGCCCGGTTAAGCCAAACCGGAAGTCTGCGAGTCACTGTAGGGGGCCTCGCGGACTCTAACCGGTCAAATCCCCTCTCTAATTGCACTCTGCCCATCAGATTTTGCCATAACTCCATCGGACACCTCACTCACGCACTGGTGGACTCGGGGGCAGAGCAAAACTTCATCTCCAAGAGCCTGGCAACCCGTTTGGGCATACCCTGTCAGCCATTGTCAGCCCCTCTTAATCTGGTCACCCTCTCTCGCTCTTCCCTGGGGTCGTGACGCATCGCACCAAGCCGGTGCCTATAATTATCTCTGGCAACCACCGTGAGGACCTAACTTTATATGTCTTATCCTCCTCTTCGGACCGTGTCATTCTGGGTTACCCATGGCTGTGCCTGCACAACCCCGTCGTCGATTGGAGGTCTGGCAACGTCCTTTCATGGAGTCCCTTCTGCCTGAGCACCTGTCTCCAGTCCGCAGCTTGTGCCCCATCCTCTCCTCCGCCCGTGCCGGTCTCCGATCCTCCGGACCTCACCCTGGTGCCTCAGGAGTTCCACGACTTGGGTATGGCGTTCAGCAAGTCAAAAGCCATGTCTCTTCCCCCTCACCGGCCGTATGACTGCGCCATTAACCTCCGCCCGGGGGCACCCTTACCATCCGGCCATCTTTACAGCCTTTCTGCTCCTGAACGAGAGGCAATGGATACATACATCAGGGAGTCGCTCAGTGCTGGGATCATCCGTCCCTCCTCGTCCCCGCTCGGTGCTGGCTTCTTCTTTGTCTCCAAGAAGGATGGGTCCCTTCGCCCATGCATCGACTTCAGGGCTCTTAATGACATCACGGTAAAGGACCACTACACCCTGCCTCTGATGGACACCGCTTTCCACTCCCTCCAGGGGGCGACCTGGTTCACGAAGTTGGATCTCCGCAGCGCCTACCACCTCGTTCGGATCCGGGAGGGCGATGAGTGGAAGATGGCCTTTAGGATGCCCAGCGGCCACTTCGAGTACTTAGTGATGCCGTTTGGGCTCACCAACGCTCCTGCCATTTTCCAGAGACTCATTAATGACGTCCTACGAGATTTCCTGGGGGTCTTTGTCTTCGTCTACCTGGACGACATACTCATCTTCTCCAGGTGACGGGAGGAGCACCAGGCTCATGTGAGGCGGGTCCTGCAGCGGTTGTTGGAGAATAGGCTCTACATCAAGGCAGAGAAGTGCGAGTTCTATGCCAAGACCACCTCTTTCCTGGGATTTGTCATCTCTCACAACCAGATTCTCCCCGACCCTGCTAAGGTAAAAGCAGTGGTCAAGTGGCCCACGCCTACCTCCAGGAAACAGGTGCAACAATTCATCGGCTTCGCCAATTTCTACCGTCGCTTTGTCCCCAACTTCGGTGCCATTGTTACTCCTCTCACCCGCCTCACTTCTTCCAAGGTGCCCTTCCAGTGGTCCGAGGAGGCGGCAACCGCTTTCAAGACCCTCAAGACGGAGTTCTCATCCTCCCGGGTCCTAACCCAGGTTGACCCTGCGCTGCTTTGCCTGGTGGAGGTTGACGCATCAGACACGGGGGTGGGGGCGGTGCTCTCCCAGCGTTCACCTGTGGATGGAGTCAAGCGACCCTGCGCCTTCTTCTCCCGATGGTTGTCAGCAGCTGAGCGAAATTATGACGTCGGCGACAGGGAATTTCTTGCTGTCAAGCTCGCACTGCAGGAGTGGCGTCACTGGCTGGAGGGGGCAGTTCAGCCTTTTGTGGTTTGGACGGACCACAAGAACCTCGAGTATTTGAGGTCAGCGTGGCGTCTGAATGCCTGCCAGGCGCGCTGGTCTCTATTCTTTGCTCGGTTCCAATTTACCATCACCTACCGTCCAGGCTCAAAGAATGGGCTGCCCGACGCCCTGTCAAGACAGTTCGCCCCGGAGGCCCCGGAGGAATCGGACCACACCATCCTTCCCAGCTCGTGCGTCGTGGGGGGTGGTCTCCTGGTCCATCAGGGACAAGATCCGGAGGGCGCTGGAGGCTGAACCGGACCCTGGCGGTGGTCCGGAAGGCAGACTCTTCGTTCCATCAGCTGTTCAGGGGGAGGTAATTCACTGGGCCCACACGTCCAAGCTCGCCTGTCACCCTGGCGTCTCCCGACTGGTGGACCTCCTTCAACGCTCTTTCTGGTGGCCGGGTCTCCAAAAGGATGTCGCCAATTACGTCCGGGCTTGCCCCCAGTGTGCCACTGGCAAGGCACAGAACTCTCTCCACCTGCGGGTCTACTCCAGCCCCTGCTGGTCCCGGGCAGTCCCTGGTCGCACATCACTCTCGACTTCGTCACTGGTCTCCCTGTCTCTAACACCTACGACACAGTTTTGACGATTTTGGATCGGTTTTCTAAGGCCGCCCACTTTGTGCCTCTTCGGGGTCTCCCTTAGGCGCGAGAGACGGCTGATCTCCTCGTCCAACATGTGGTCAGACTGCACGGGATTCCTTTGGACGTCGTATCGGATCGAGGGCCTCAGTTTGTTTCACAAGTGTGGAGGTGCTTCTGTTACGCCCTGGGGGCCACGGTGAGTCTTTCCTCTGATCATCATCCCCAATCCAACGGACAGTGTGAACGCACCAATCAGGAGCTGGAGGCTGCCCTGCGCTGCGTGACCTCCTCCAACCCATCCTCCTGGAGCTCCTACTTGGCCTGGGTGGAGTACGCCCACAACACGGCACGGTCATCGGCCACTGGCATGTCCCCCTTCAGGGCGTCGTTGGGGTACGATCCCCCCTTGTTTCCCGAGCAGGAGGGTGAGTTGGCTGTCCCCTCCATTCAGGCACATGTGAGACGCTGCCGGAGCTTGTGGACCAGGGTGAGAGAGACGCTTTTACGCACGGCGGCGCACAACTGCACCACTGCCAATCGCCACAGGAGGCCGGCTCCTAGTTACCAGGTGGGTCAACGGGTCTGGCTTTCATCACAGGACATCAATCTCAAGGCTGAGAAGAGGAAGTTGGCTCCACGGTTTCTTGGGCCCTTCATGATTTCTAAAATTGTCAATCCGGTGGCTGTGTGTTTTGGCCCTCCCTCCCTCCCTCTGTGTGTGTCCCACTTTCCATGTATCCAAGGTCAAGCCTGTTGTCTCCGACCCACTCTGTCCTCCTCCTAGGGCGCCGCCTGCTCCCATGATGATCGACGGTCACCCGGCGTGGGGAGTTGCTTCCATCCTGGACTCTCGGCGCCGAGGTCGTGGGCTGCAGTACTTGGTGGATTGGGAGGGATATGGCCCAGAGTGGAGATCCTGGGTGCGCTCTTCCTTTGTGCTGGACGAGACCTCATCACGGAGTTCCACCGGGTGCACCCGGATAAACCAGCACCAGGAGGCAATGTTAGGAGTACTGTCACAGCTCGCCGCTCTCAGGCATCCGCCTCAGCTGCGCGCACACCTGCGCCTCGTTAGCGCAGAGCTATTTATTCCACCTCGCCCTGAGCATCGGTCTGGAGCCGTCTGTTCCACAACGTGCTCAATCCCTCAGCAGGATCATCTCTCCAGTCCTGCCACTCATCCCTGCTTCACGTAAGCTGTCATATCACTTACCTGTTTTCTCAGCCTTCCCCTGTGCACAGGTGGATTCCTTGGCGGCGGATACCCTCACCTTCGCCATCCTCTCCTCCCGCATCTCTACGCTTCGTCGTGTGCACAGCAGGGCGCTGTCTCCCAGGCCTGAAATCCTCGCCAACGCCAGCCATCCTTCCCTCTGCAAGTAAGCATAACCCAGCATCACCTTCCCGTGTGGTTTTGCCCAGCTCACTCCCTGTTTGTGTTTCTCCCATAGGGTTGCCTGGCCGCACGGCGTGCTGCTCTGTTCCTGTTCTCACCTTCCACCCACAAACCACTCACATATCACATACACGCATCCAAACACACTTTCCTGGTTGAATAAAGCTTTCAAATCTACCTGAGCCTGCGTGCGTGTTTCCTGGGCCGAGAATTATGTCATTCCAGAGGGTTGGTGCGGCGATGGCGAATGATCTATCACCCAGGGTGCGGAGTTTTGTCTTGGTGATGGGGGTGAGAAGGTGAGTGTCAGCAGAGTGGAGGAGGTGAGTGGGGGAATGACGAGACAGAAGGTCAGTTAGGTATGAATTCAATTCAATTCAATTCAACTTTATTTATATAGCGCCATTTCACAACAACAGTCATCTCATAGCACTATCAACTGTAGGGGGAACCCCCACAGTTGCAGAAAGACCCCAGCAATCAGGCGATCCCCTGTGAGCAAGCACTTGGCAGCGGTGGAGAGGAAAAACTCCCTTTTAACAGGAAGAAACCTCCAGCAGAACCAGGCTCAGGGAGGGGCAGTCATCTGCTGCAACTGGCTGGGGGGTGAAGGGACAGAGAAGATGGAAAGAACAGACATGTAGAGAGCAAACAGCACAATGGGGACTCAATCTATGGGAGAGAACAAACAGATGTTAATGACTAGCAAAAAAAAAATATTTCATTGAGAGTGAAGAAAGGAGTGAGGCCCAATGCATTACTGGAGGTCCCCCGGCTGACTAAACGTATTAGCAGCATAACTAAGGGAGGGTTCAGAAACACATGATCCCTCCCTAATTGTAGGCTATATCAAAAAGGTAGGTTTTAGCCCTATTCTTAAAAACAGAGATCGAGTCTGACTCCCGAATCCAGATTGGCAGCTGGTTCCACAGGAGAGGAGCTTGATAACTGAAGGCTCTGCCTCCCATTGTACTTTTGGAGATTCTAGGTATTACAAGTAATCCTACATTTTGGGAGCGTAGTGCTCTGTTAGGATAATACAGTAGTATCAGATCTTTTAAATAAAAAGGAGCCTGATTGTTTAGAGCTTTGTAAGTAAGAAGAAGGATTTTAAACTTAATTCTAAACTCTATGGGAAGCCAATGAAGGGAGGCCAGAACCGGAGAGATATGATCTCTCTTTCTAGTACCTGTTAAAACTCTTGCTGCAGCATTTTGGATCAGCTGAAGACTTTGTAAAGATGTTTTAGGAGAGCCTGATAATAAAGAATTACAATAATCTAATCTCGAGCTAACAAAAGCGTGGATCAGTTTCTCAGCATCACTCTGAGACAAGATGCTCCTAATCTTGGCAATATTACGCAAATGATAGAAGGCAGTCTTTGAAACAAATTTAATATGTGAATTGAAGGACAGATCTTGATCAAAAATAATTCCAAGGTTCCTCACAGAGCTATTAAGAGAAAGAGTAACCGCATCCAAACTGAAAGTTTGATTTGGAAAGGTATTTCTAAGGTTTTTTGGACCAACAAGAATGACTTCAGTCTTATCTGAATTTAATAGCAGGAAATTACAAGTCATCCAAGCTTTGATTTCCTTAAGACAGGCTTCTAACTTGGCTAATTGATTACTATCATCTGGCTTCATTGACAGGTATAATTGTGTGTCATCTGCATAACAATGAAAATGTATACAGTGCTTTCTAATAATGTTGCCTAACGGAAGCATATATAAACTAAAAAGAGTAGGGCCTAGCACAGATCCCTGTGGAACTCCGGGACTAAGCTTTGAGTTGAAAGAAAACTCATTATTTACATGAACAAACTGGAACCTATCAGATAAATAAGATCTAAACCACTGCAACGAAGTCCCATTAAGTCCAACATAGTGTTCTAATCTATCAAGTAGAATATTATGATCGATAGTATCAAAAGCTGCACTAAGGTCTAAAAGGACAAGTACAGAAACCAGTCCATTATCAGATGCGATGAGGAGGTCGTTAGTGACCTTCGCTAAGGCTGTTTCAGTACTATGATGGATTCTAAACCCAGATTGAAACTCTTCAAGTAAACCATTTCCCTGCAGGTGGTCAAATAATTGCGTAGCAACAACTCTTTCTAAGATTTTTGAAATGAAAGGGAGATTAGAGATTGGTCTATAGTTAGCTAAAGCTCCTGGATCTAGCGTTGGCTTTTTGAGTAAGGGTTTAATTACAGCCGTTTTAAAAGCCTGTGGTACATGGCCTAAAGTTAATGAAGAATTGATTATATGAAGAATAAAGCTACCAATAAGTGGGAAGACTTCTTTAAATAACCTGGTAGGAATAGGGCAAGGTTATGAAGAGCTTTATAGGTGATGAGGAGGATCTTGAAGTTGATGCGCTGTTGAATGGGGAGCGAGTGGAGCTGACGGAGGAGAGGAGTGATGTGGTCTCTGGAGCGGGAGTGAGTAAGTAGGCGGGCGACTGAGTTTTGGACATACTGTAGTTTTTGGAGGATGGTGGAAAGAAGTCCATACAGAATGCTGTTACAGTAATCAAGTCTGGAGGTTATGAAGGCGTGGATGAGTATTTCAGCAGCAGAGGGGGAGAGGGTGGGACGGAGGCGTGCAATATTACGAAGATGAAAAAATGACGTTTTGGTGATATGATTGATGTGAGATTTGAAGGAGAGGGTAAGTACATGCACAGTACTAAGTACTAAGTAAGTGCAGGTTTTTACTTAGCACCTGATTGAGATAAACTGATATCATTTTCAGATTCAGCGGTGCAAAATTGTCTTAAATCAGTTGAAAAAACACAGACAACTTACAAAAAAAATATTTTTGTAACCCTGTGTAATGATAGCAATAGCAAACAGAGAATCATTCAAAACTACTAGACTCAAGGCCACGACTAGAATAAAGAACATAACATACTGTAACTATGATGATCAATAATACTAATACACTAGGCAAAGAAGAAACCCAACAAAGACATAAATACACAAGACAGAATGACAACCCAGGAAAATAACGATAAACACAGAAAACAACCAGAATAAACTTAAAGAGTGAGCATGGTCCTCTGCCCATGCACAGGTTCTAACAAAAATGAAGTTAACCTTCGGCCAGTTTGCATTTCTGGGCAACTGCTTTGAAAACTTGACCAAAATTAAAGATGTGTTTTATCATTAAACTGCTTTTAACGACCGATGCAGTTTCAATCATCCTGGTCCACTGTGCAAACAACTAGCCACGATGAGCCTTGTGGTGTTGGGTCTAGTCACTGATTCTGGCGTTTGGGGAGGGGGGAATGAAAAGATTTTGGCACAAAACTGTAAGACAATGAAAAGTTTTGTTTGGAGAAAAAAGGCATAAGATACGATTTTAGACATGTAGATTTGATTTTACAGGGGATTTATAGCCACCGGAGTGCACCTTTAAGGCTTCTTGATTTGTTTACGTGTGTTTGTCTGTTCCCATATATGTGACCTGCCACGAGTAAACCAGCAACAAGTCGGCCTGATGTGATTCTTAAAAAACAAAGAAATGCTTTTTTTTTTTTTTTTTTAATTTGTGAGTGTCTTTTTTTTATTTTTTACAAAATATGCTAGTTGAAATCATGAAGAAGCTATTCCATGCTTCAAATAACGGTGTGGGAGATTTTAAAACCGTAAACTCTGTATTTGAAATAGAGTAGTTTCAGAGGAAAATATCAGCAAGACCGCTTCCTAGTTTTGGGGACGTGGATACCATAGCGGATTTACATATCCAGTTTGTTTGGCTATTCACACATCTTTGTTATTTATTTAGGCCAATCAGCAGCATGTTCAGGTAGAAGCACATGGCTACTTAAGCAGCTTAAGGAGGGTTTCCAGACCTCCTTTTGATAAGCACTGTAAGGGGGTTGGGTTCGTGATAAGTCATGCAAATGACAAGCTTTTGTTACCGCCCTCCAATCTGGATCACTTGGAAGGTGACAATCCTTGGAAGCTTTGAACCTGATTTTCTCAGAGAAGAAGTTTGAGAGGTGCTAGCATTCAAATGGCCACATCTTCTTCAAATCTTTTCAGATTTCCGTGTTAGATATCATTGGAAAGCTTACATTCCACACTTTTAGAATCTGTAAATAACATAAAATAGCCTTCAAGAGACTTTTTCCTGGTTTTTCCATGGCTGGTCACACACACACACACACGCACGCACACACACATGCACACACATATCACAGAAAAGGCACCGAAGTATGAAGAACAATGAACTGTTAAAATGCAATACATTATGGTTTTTCATGTCTCTTTTTTCCCCAGTGAATCATTCTTTCCCTATTTGCCCTTATTTTAGAAGGCTGGAAACAGCACCCTTCTGTTGTGAATGTTTTAAGACTCAGTATTGCACTCCTATGGACGGTTTGAGGAGGTCAGGCCAAAGAAGCTTCCTTTTCTTAAAAAAGAAAAAAAAAAGATTGAAAAATAACCAATCAAATGAGGCTCCAGTCATACCACATCTAGAGTGTGATTGGTCAGGACTGTGCTAAGGAAAGTTAGATTTACGTTGTTATCAGACTAGTCAAATCATAGCAGGATCACTGCTGTCTGGAGATCCCTTCAGCAAAATTAGCAAGTGCTAAATAGGGTGAGGAATTGAAGTTTTTAGTCAGAAATAGCTTTGCCAAACTATGAATAACATGGTTATTGAACACTTTGCTACCTTTGAAGACAGAAGAATGGTCTTCCTCTAGGACTGGGTGATTACAACATTCAGGTGCATCTCAATAAATTAGAATATTGCAAAAAAAAAAAAAGTTAATTTCTTGCTGTGTACTTTAAGATAAACTTTCTTATGTTCAACAGTCACTATACCCACAGTGAAATATTTCAAGCCTTTGTGAATTAATTTCAGTGATTATTGTTAATGTTGTGAAATGAATTACAAATCATCCCATTCTAAATAAGATGATGGACCTATACACTCCTCTGTCCATGCTTTCACTGCTAACTGAACAGATGCTGTTATACTGATTTAAATCTTTGCTTGGACTGAGCTGCTTTTGTTATTCAGACCTTTTAATTCATTATTTTACTGTGGTTGTTTAGTGCAGATGTATCCCTGTGTCTGCGTGTAGCTTCACAATGTGCTGAATTGCGTCATTGGTGTTTTTTTGCCATGTCATTGTCATGAATCTGAATTTGTGACAGAATGCTCCGACCCAACAGAAAAAACCCAGCAGAATAGAAGTGTGTTGTTTCTTTTTCTCTCCACACCTTTTTCTCTTCCTCCCCAAGTGCCATCATGGTGGTTCGGATGGAGAGGGAGTTGGCGCGGGAGCTGCGCTCATTGTACTTCTTGGACGAGATTGTTTCATGGACACAGAAGCCCTGTTCCTCCCTGGCTGTTCAACAGGCTTGGGACACCGCGAGGAGGATAATGGAGCAAGACAGCCTCTAGGATCATCCGGAGGCAATGGAGATCCTCCGGGACATCTTCGCCGCGCCATGTGAGGAATCTCCCGGTGCTCAAGCTCCTTGCGGCCACTGTGCTCGTTTTTCCAGAGAACGCGGGGTTTTTCTGCATGGGTGATCAGCTGCCCAGCGCAGTGCTCCGCATTCCGGATTATCTCATTCCTGAGTCACCCAGAAGGAGGAGAGGGAGGAATCCTCACCACAAGAGGCGTCCACCCCACTTACGACAGCTCCGGCTCCCCGCTCCGAGGCATGCTCCGCTCCGTCATGGGTGGAATTGGAGGAATGTAGGCTGGCTTTCCTGGTGGAAACGGATCTCATCTTGGAGGTGAAGCTGTGGCTCCTCCTGGAGATGACTGAAAGATTAAAGGAACTTACCCCGAGGGAGGAGGAGCCGCAGCCCAATGAGGAATGCCAGGAGAGGAGAAAGGATGCCTTGGAGACCGCTGGGGACCTCCAGTGCCAGGAGAACAGGCAAGTTTCTTCTCATTTAATTTTTGCGATCAATGAACAATTTTGCCTGCCTCCTGGCAAGGAGACTCGGGGTGTGCAGTCCCCTGAGTGCTCTGCCCCAGCAGCATATAGTGCTCTCGTACCTGGTCTCACCAACTCCTTTCTATGTGTCCTTACGAGCCCACCAGTCCTGGATCCAGGTCGCTCCGGGAAAGAGGGCCCGGAGGCCCGGGAGGGTCCTGTCCATGGGCCAGCGAAAAGGTCATCCACGGCCGCCACGCCAGAGGAGCTGGAGGTGTGGAGGATGGCGCACGAGAGTACCACGACTGCAACCACCATCACGCCGGCTGCGAGGGCCGCCACAGCAGAGTCATTCCCCGGACCAGACCTCCAGGCGATGGGACTCGGGGCATCGTCGTCAGAGTCCTGGACGGTGGCAGAGCTTAAGCACAGGCAAGTAATCTCTGCAGTAGTTCATCTGTCTATGGTGGAGGGATCTTGTCTGGTTCTTGGGGAGGGGAGTCGAGTGCGGCTTTCAGCCGCATCTGGACCCCCCTTGCCGGGCTCTGCCGCTGCCGGCGACCCTAACCATTCCTCCTCTCCTATCCCCTTCGAGTTCCATCCTAGGGTCGCCGGAGAGGAGCTGCCACAATCTGGTTTACCCACAGATGACGAGGCGGGCCCAGTTTTCTCAGAGGAGGCCGACGGGGGTGAAGCGCCCAACGGACCGGGAGAACCCGCGCACCCTAAATCGCTGGAGTCCTAGATGGCGATGGAGGCAGAGTTCAGGCAGGTGTGCTCCATTATGTCAGCAAAGTCTATGTCAATGTCACACTGCCTGACTCATAGTGAGGGGGACCCGGGGCAGCTCACAGTAGCCCTCGGGGCCGACACACCAGGCTCTGCCGCTGCCGGCAACCCTGACCCAGTTTCTCTTTTTCTCCCTTTGGGTTTGGAGCCCTCAGCCAGGGTCGCCGGAGAGCTGCTGGTCTCGTCGGAGGCCACCGAGGATCGGGGTCCATTGTCAGGAAACGTGAGGAGCATCACCTCCCTCGCTGGGGAGGCCACTGCGGGAGCAATGAGGCCCCCGATGGGGGTCACCGCAGTGCAACAGTGCTCCAGCCGGAGCCCATCGCAGGTGCAGCAGAGCCCCAGCAGGGGTCCATCGCGGATGCAGCAGAGCCCCAGTCGGAGTCCACAGCCAGCGAAGCAGAGCCCCAGCCGGAGTCCACCACCGGTGCAGCAGAGTTCCAGCCGGAATCCACCGCCGGTGCAGCAGAGCTCCAGCCGGAGTCCACCGCCGGTGCAGCCACATCCCAAACCGGGACCATCGCGGGTGCAGCCACGTCCCAGACCGGGACCATCGCGGGTGCTATGGCCACCCGGTCCCAAGCCTCCTGTTCCTTGGGTTGACCGCCGTAGGTCCTGAGTATGTAGGCTGCCTCTCCACTTTCCCCTCCAGTTCTGGTGGCTCTACCACGTTGGTCGGCCACCCGAAGGACTTGGCTTTCGAGCCAGGGGGTCCATCAGGCTGGGCAGGCCACCTGCTGGACTTGGGACACGGGCAGGCCACTGGATCTGTCACTCTTCGCCATACTGGGGGCCTGGGATTCTGGTTGACCCCCTGAACTTTGGGCTTCTGGGGAGGGGGGTTAGTGTTCCAGGTAGGGGGTTGTTAGGAGGGTTTTGCTCATTATTTTGTTTTTTACTGGTTGTGTTTTCACCGGTTGCTTCCCTCCTAACCGGTTTTCCCCCACCTCCCACCCTGGGTTAGTGTTTTTGCCGAGTGGGGGGGGGGGGGGCTCCCTTGAGGGGTGTTGTTTTTCTTTTTGGCTAATGGTACTGGGGTGTCTGGTATCCGCCCCTAAAGAAAGGGGGGGCCTGTCATGAATCTGGGTTTGCCTGTTCCAAACCCAGTTCTGACTTATTGTTATGTTTTGCCCTATTTTCCACCTGGTGCTTCAGGGAAGCTATTGGGCCTCCGCTCCCTGACAGCTTGGGCACGCCCCCTCCTCCTGTCAAGTGCCATCAGCTGTACTGTCGTGGGTGTTCACACACACACGCACACACACACACACACACACACACATGCACATACGCCATTCATTCACATTCACACGCTCATACACACTCTCTCACACACCAGGTCCAATCACCTTTAGCCCAAGCTTTCTCGCACCGGCAATCTCTTTCCTCGTTAGCTTCAGGAGTATTTCTTTGCTGCATTTGTGGAAAGAGATTGTCGGAGCATTCACATCCATACACGGCAGCTAGCTCTCCACGTATGAGTTTCCATTACCTGCTAATTATTCAGCCTAGCACTTTAAGTTGGTTAATCCCTTGGTGTAATCGGCTGACCCTGCTCACTCTCTTCATCCTCCAGACTGCACGGATCGCCCCGGGATTGCTCCAGCCCCGTAAGTTTCATGATCGCTTTTCTCTGTGTGCTGACAGCAGTCCTGTGGCACTAGGCTTTCCCTTCACCAGCTGTAGAGTATCCGGCAGGCGCCCTGTATGTCTGGTGGCCTCAATTGCATTATTTGCATTTCTCTGTATTTTTGTGGTCAAGCTGAACTGTTAATCTTGTGGCTAAGTTTAATAAAATGGCACTTTCTACTCACGCAATTGGGTTTTTCATTCTCTCCCTCGTGCGCCGGATAACGGCGCATGAGGATTTGTGAAAGTCATATTTATCCAGATTTATGTCAGTGTAATGAAACAGTTTCACAGATAGTTACAGTATGTGACCTCAGACCTTAGAGAGAGAGAGAGAGATTGCAAAAATGAGTTTAGCATTTGTAATTAATGTTGATGCAATAAATGTTTGTGACAACAAATCCCAGAAAAAAAATTAAAAAAAATATTATTGCAGTAGATGCCTCTCAGATGATGCTATTTCCAAATTTATGCAGATTGTTTCCTCTATGCCATGTGTCAACACAACGGAAATAAGCTATAGACAGCTTGCTCCTTCTGTAATGGATAACATGGTGGATAGTGTTTCAGCTTCTCTGCATCAGGCTCTAGACTTGGTGGCCCCCTTAAAAAAGAAAAAGTCTAATCAGAGATTTCTAACTCCTTGGTTCAACACAGAAACTCGTAGCTTAAAACAGAAGACTCGTCAATTAGAAAGAAAATGGCGCTCTACTAATTTAGATGAAATCTATCTAGCTTGGAGAAATCATCTTTTAATTTATAAAAAATCTCTTAGAAAAGCTAGAACGAGTTATTACTCTGCATTAATAGAAGAGAACAAGAATAATCCCAGGTTTCTTTTCAGTACTGTAGCCAGGTTGACAAAGAGTCAGGACTCTGTCAATCCTAGCATTCCCTTAGAGCTTACTAGTCAGGACTTTATGAACTTTTTCAATAATAAAATTTCATCCATCAGAGATAAAATCAATCAGATTCTTCCCACAGTTAACTTAAATACTGTAACTACTACAACTCCTTCTATTGATGTCTGTCTTGATGAGTTTACTCCAATCGACCTTTGTGAGTTAGACAAAATAGTTTCCTCATCCAAACCTTCAACTTGTCTTTTAGACCCTATTCCTACCAGGTTATTTAAAGAAGTCTTCCCACTTATTGGTAGCTTTATTCTTCATATAATCAATTCTTCATTAACTTTAGGCCATGTACCACAGGCTTTTAAAACGGCTGTAATTAAACCCTTACTCAAAAAGCCAACGCTAGATCCAGGAGCTTTAGCTAACTATAGACCAATCTCTAATCTCCCTTTCATTTCAAAAATCTTAGAAAGAGTTGTTGCTACGCAATTATTTGACCACCTGCAAGGAAATGGTTTACTTGAAGAGTTTCAATCTGGGTTTAGAATCCATCATAGTACTGAAACAGCCTTAGCGAAGGTCACTAATGACCTCCTCATTGCATCTGATAATGGACTAGTTTCTGTACTTGTCCTTTTAGACCTTAGTGCAGCTTTTGATAATATCGATCATAATATTCTACTTGATAGATTAGAACATTATGTTGGACTTAATGGAACTTCGTTGCAGTGGTTTAGATCTTATTTATCTGATAGGTTCCAGTTTGTTCATGTAAATAATGAGTTTTCTTTCAACTCAAAGCTTAGTCCTGGAGTTCCACAGGGATCTGTGCTAGGCCCTACTCTTTTTAGTTTATATATGCTTCCGTTAGGCAACATTATTAGAAAGCACTGTATACATTTTCATTGTTATGCAGATGACACACAATTATACCTGTCAATGAAGCCAGATGATAGTAATCAATTAGCCAAGTTAGAAACCTGTCTTAAGGAAATCAAAGCCTGGATGACTTGTAATTTCCTGCTATTAAATTCAGATAAGACTGAAGTCATTCTTGTTGGTCCAAAAAACCTTAGAAATTCCTCTCCAAATCAAACTTTCAGTTTGGATGCAGTTACTCTTTCTCTTAATAGCTCTGTGAGGAACCTTGGAGTTATTTTTGATCAGGATTTGTCCTTCAATTCACATACTAAATTTGATTCTAAGACTGCCTTCTATCATTTGCGTAATATTGCCAAGATTAGGAGCATCTTGTCTCAGAGTGATGCTGAGAAGCTGATCCACGCTTTTGTTAGCTCGAGATTAGATTACTGTAATTCTTTATTATCAGGTTGTCCTAAAACATCTTTAAAAAGTCTTCAGCTGATCCAAAATGCTGCAGCAAGAGTTTTAACAGGTACTAGAAAGAGAGATCATATCTCTCCGGTTCTGGCCTCCCTTCATTGGCTTCCCATAGAATTTAGAATTAAGTTTAAAATCCTTCTTCTTACTTACAAAGCTCTAAACAATCAGGCTCCTTTTTATTTAAAAGATCTGATACTACCGTATTATCCTAACAGAGCATTACGCTCCCAAAATGCAGGATTACTTGTAATACCTAGAATCTCCAAAAGTACAATGGGAGGCAGAGCCTTCAGTTATCAAGCTCCTCTCCTGTGGAATCAGCTGCCAATCTGGATTCGGGAGTCAGACTCGATCTCTGTTTTTAAGAATAGGGCTAAAACCTACCTTTTTGATATAGCCTACAATTAGGGAGGGATCATGTGTTTCTGAACCCTCCCTTAGTTATGCTGCTAATAGGTTTAGTCAGCCGGGGGACCTCCAGTAATGCACTGGGCCTCACTCCTTTCCTCACTCTCTATGAAACTTTTTTTTTTTTGCTGGTCTTTAACATTTGTTTGTTCTCTCCCATAGATTGAGTCCCCATCGTGCTGTTTGCTCTCTACATGTCTGTTCTTTTCTTCTTCTCTATCCCCTCACCCCCCAGCCAGTCGCAGCAGATGACTGCCCCTCCCTGAGCCTGGTTCTGCTGGAGGTTTCTTCCTGTTAAAAGGGAGTTTTTCCTCTCCACCGTCGCCAAGTGCTTGCTCACAGGGGATCGCCTGATTGCTGGGGTCTTTCTGCAACTGTGGGGGTCCCCCCCTACAGTTGATAGTGCTATGAGATGACTGTTGTTGTGAAATGGCGCTATATAAATAAAGTTGAATTGAATTGAATAGAAAAGAAATGCAACAGCTGTCTTTTTTGTAACGTCCATAAGAAATTCATGATTTTATCCAAAATGCACAAATACCATTGATAGTAATGCACATTTGCAGTACCTTTAGTCATTTCTTAAAAATACAATTCAAAGCATTTTGTTAGTGTCAAGTTATTCATACAACTAGGTCAGGATCTATGCATCATGGCTCAATACGCTCTATTTCTGGCTGTATGTGCATTTGTGTGCATTGATGTCTTTGAGTGGGTGTTTTTAATGGATGAGTGGTGTTTATTATCTCAGATGCTGATGCCACCACTCACATCTTAGCTCTGTGCAGACACACTGCAGAGCTCGCTGCATGCTTGGGAATGATGAGAGAAAACTTTGGATGAGGCAAAAACATTCATAAACTGTGCTGGGTGTGTCTCAGGGAAAACAAAATCATGCAAGAGATAAGGTCAGATAATCTAGTGATTCGCCACACTTGACCACTGGCAAAGAAAAAAAATGCTTGAGAATTTATAGAAATAAAAACATTTTATAAACTGAAAACAATACATTACTTACAGTCGTAACACTTTTGTTGTGTGGATATTTGTTATGTTTAAAATACTGAACAATTTTAATAAATAGTCTTCAAAGGAGAAAAATGTCTATGATACCTAAGAAATGCTCAGTTTGATAAATTATGCATCAAAAACACCTAATTAAATGTTTCCACCAGGTACTTATTTTCCACTGAAAAACTGAACAAAAACTTGATATAATAAAAGAAAACAAAAATCACCTCAGCCATGGGTGTGATTGAGTTCGTCTTCCGGGAGCCTATCCGAAACTTGGCAGCCTTGTAGATCTTCCAGTAAACAAACAGAACCACACAAAGAGGGAGGTAAAATGCTCCGAAGGTGGAGAAAATGGTGTAGGAGGGCTCCTGGCTCACCTGGCACTTCATGCCCTCTGAGTAAGTCTCCCCCCAGCCAAAGAGTGGTGACAGAGAGATGATCGAGGACAGCAGCCAAGTGAGTGCGATCATCACATTGGAGATCTTCTTGCGGGTCTTGAGTGTGTACTCCAGGTGCCGGGTGATGGACCAGTAGCGGTCCAGCGCGATGGCAGTCACATTCCAGATGCTGGCTGTGCAGCAGAGCACGTCGAAGGAGATCCACACCTGGCACAGCACGCGGCCCAGCTTCCACAGCCGCCCGTTCAGCTCGTGGACGAGGCTGAGTGGCATTACCAGAGCGGCCACCATCACATCTGAGATGGCCATGGAGGCCACCAGGTTGTGGGGAACACGGTGGAACGTCCTCACCCTCAGGATCGTCACCAGGACCAGCAGGTTCCACACAAAGGTGGCCACTGCCAGCATCGCCAGCAAAGTGAGAGTGAGCACACTGAAAACGGAGAAGGGCCGGTAGATGTTTCCTCCGGAGTCCTGGCCATCCAACGCTCCGCTGAAGTTGAGCGTCAGCGTGCTTGTGTTGGGGTACGTCATGGTAGCTGCTCACGGCCTCACAGACAAGGCCAAAAACCCTTCAGAGACAGTGTCAGCAGACTGCTCAGGCATTCTGCAGCAGATACAGAGAAGAAGGAGACAATCATTCAGTGTGATTGTTACATGCAAGTCTTGGCATTATGCTAACAGTTAAATAAAACATCACAAATTTAGCCTTTACTGCTGGGTTTGCACAGGTGTATAAATGCTCTTGTGCACATCACTGTGTCACTGACAAGAGAGGTGGTTTAGTGATTTGCTCACAATAGTAAAAAGCACTTGAGTTCCTCATTTCAGCTGTCAAGCAACCTACCTACAACTTTGAAGTGCAATTTTATCTGCTGTTAAAAAGGCTCAAAAGTACTCGGGACCATCTCTGGTTCAGCCAAAGAGCATAAATATTCATTTTCATCATCCCACTGCCGTCCTCTGATTTCCATCAAAGTCGGGTCCCCATTGCAAAGTGAACTATAATTAGTGGAGTCTTTGTTGCAGACCTCATTCGGGAATTTCTCATTTTCGTATTCAAAAGAGAGATCCCTCTGTTAAGCATTGTGGATTTGGATTTTTAAGTGGTTTCAGAGAAGGGCATCTTTTCCACTCTGAACAACAGTGAACGTGTTAGAGATGCTTTTTTGGGTTTTATTAAGGCAGAATTGTCTCCTTTTCAGGCTCACCAAAGTGAAGATTTGACATGGTTGCTTTATCAGTACGCTCACAGGAGAGACTCTGCACGCTGCAAAGTCTGCACTATATGGTGTTCAGCAGTGTGGAAACAATGAATCCTAGAACATCGCCCAGTTCAACTGTCTGACAGCTGAATGCTTGCAAAGTCTAATTGTTACAACCGTCTGAACAAAGAACCAACTTTAATACAAAGAGAAAACTTTTTTTAAAGCAAAAAAGAAATATCTCTCACATTAACAAATGTTAGCATGTATTATTTTTGATGAGCATACACTGTCATGAAACAAAGACAGTTCTGAGTCATGAAAGTTTTTAGCTGCATCACTGAGGGCAAAAACAATTTCATGCATCATTTTTTGTGAAGCATATTCAGCTAAACCTCATTTAGCAATTAATCATTAAACAAAATTCCTTGTTGATACTGTACATGCAGAGTTTAAATTGCTCCTCCTGTATTAGCATAGTCCTCTTTCTCTTGCTTCTAACTATCTTTCCAGGCTTTTTAAAAATACAGACCACAGTTTCCTACCTTGACCCAGTATATACCCCACCAAAGCCTTTTAAGTGGGCGTTTACACATACTTTATAATATTAAATATCACCAGTCATCTTTCATGTCTTCTTTTATGACATTGAGCACATCTGGAAGACTCAAGTTTTTCCCATGTCTCAGGAAAAAGTGTTGCTAAAGGATATTCTGGTGTTGAAATAACTGACCCAAACTAAGTTGGATTTGATGAATACAATGTTATTTTTATGGTTGTTTGGCCCTTCACAATATGGGATTCATACTGAACATTCTGACAGCCAAATCATATCAAATATTTGAGATATTTACTGTATGTTAGCTGCGGCACCATCTCAAGAGTTGCAAGTTTGAGTGACAATGGAGCGTTCAATCCCCAAAGGCTTTCTTCTAATTCCTGGAAAACTCCCATGAGAACTACAAGTTACTGTCATTCCAGAGGACAATGGAGAACTTTTTTTGCTTTTAAATCTTGCTTTATATAGGCGATATGCATACCATTATGACTACCTGCCTAATATTGTGTTGGTACCCCTTTTGCTGCCCAAACAGCCCTGACCCATCGAGGTATGGACTCCACTAGACCCCTGAAGACATGTTGTGGTACCTGGCATTAAGATGTCAGCAGCAGATCTAAGTCCTGTAAGTTGCGAGGTGGAGCCTCCATGGATTTGTTTGTCAAGCACATCCCACAGATGCACAATTGGAATGAGATCTGGGGCCTCATGTATAAACGGTGCGCACACACAAAAACACGGCGTAGGCTGATTTTCATGCACACAGTGGAATGTATAAAAATAAATGGGACATGATAATCTGCGTGCCGAGCTGCAAAGTTTCCACCTGCCGTGAGGAGTTGCGGGCTCTCGGCAAAATTCAGTTTGACTCTATCAGGTGGGTCTGTCAAACTACAACACAGCTGAAACTCGCAAAATGTGTTAAAATAACATTTCTACTTCAGTTAAAATGATTTGTCTATGAATTAGTGGTTGAAAAACATGATTATTATTATTATTATTATTGTCATTATTATTACTACATGATTTATCTCCACAAATCGGCTTATTAAGCGCAGTGAAACCCCAATGAATAATAACTAATTTCCCTCAGATATAACCTGTCTCATTTATAGACCAAAACCAGCGCCACTGTAAAGTGCATCCTATTTCTGTAAATGTGACAAAGAGATAATATAATTTACCAGAGACTATACAGTTGACTCAAAAAGCAATGCGCACAATCCATCTCTCCTGGAAGGGCTTCTGTTCAGCAAAATGCACTCTAAACGAGCCCCAGCTCCAGCACAATACATGCCAGGGCAGCTCGATTAGGGATCCCTGAAGGTGAACCCTGATAGCTGCAGCGGCGACATTTGCAGCTGTATCGGAGTGAACAGATGTTTCCATAGTCTAAATAGCTCTGTTTTGAGATTACAATCTGGAAATAAAAGGCTTCTTGATGGCTGTCGTGCGTAATTTGGATTCTGACACAGATTTGGTTTGTAACTATAAATTCAGCTGAAAGATTGGAGTGGTATTCAGTGGTATTTAAATACTTTATTTTATTTATTTATTTATTTTACTCAGCAACATCACGTCTGTGTATGCGGATTACAGAGGGCTTTCTTTCACAGCAATTTGCTGCCCCCCCCCGTCACACTGTCATACAGTGATCCGTATAAGATAAGATAAGATAAGATAAGATAAGCCTTTATTAGTCCCACAACGGGGAAATTCCAGGATTGCAACAGCACAGGGATAGCAACACTCAGAGCAACAATCAGAAGGCAAGAAAAAAAAACAACCAAAAAAAAAAAAAAACAAGCAAGCAAGAGCAGCTAATATACATATGTACATATTACTATAAAATATATATATACACACACACACACACACAGACACACAGTGCAGAGCATTGTAGCTGGATGGAATAAATATATGAATATATGAACACACAGTGCAGAGCATTGTAGCTAGATGGAATAAATATGTAAATATATAAACACCCACAGTACGGAGCATTGCAGCTAGGTGGAATAAATATGCAAGTATATAAACACACACAGTGCGGAGCAATGTAGCTAGATGGAATAAATATATAGATATATAAATATAAACACACCCAGTGCTGAGCATTGTAGCTAGATGGAATAAATATATAGATATATAAATATAAACACACCCAGTGCAGAGCATTGTAGCTAGATGGAATAAATATGTAAATATATAAACACACACAGTGCAGAGCATTGTTGCTAGGTGGGATGAAACAGCATAACCGTCTATTTAGTTATCCTACATGGTATGATTATGTGCCCATACATATTCTCACCCTCCATAGCGACCGGTATGTTCCTAGTTGTATGCCGGAGAGGACCATTGTGTAAGTCTATTGCATCTTTTGCATTCAAAAAAAACTATTAGTTTGTTACGTCTTTTTGCTATCTCTGCGAGCAGCCCTGCTTAGGTTGTACAGTCTGACAGCCGTTGGTAGGAAGGACCTACGAAACCTCTCGGTTGTGCACCTGGGATGATGTAGTCTGCTGCTAAATGAGCTCCTCAGTGCATCCAGTATGTCCTGCATAGGGTGGAACTCGGACTCCAGCAGAGATGACAGTTTAGCCACCGTCCTTCTCTCTCCTATCTCCTCCATCGGATCAAGGCGTTGCCCCAGGACAGAGCTAGCTTTCTTAATCAGTTTGTTCAGTCTCTTCCTATCGGCTGCAGTGATGCCACTGCCCCAGCAGACCACTCCAAAAGTGATGGCTGATGCCACCACCGTGTCATAGAATGACTTCAGCAGCGCCCCTTGTACACCAAAAGACCTGAGTCTCCTCAGCAGGAACAGCCTGCGCTGTCCCTTCTTGTAGAGTGTGTCAGTATTGTGTGACCAGTCTAGTTTATTGTTCAGATGAATACCCAGGTACTTGTAGGATGTCACCATCTCGATGTCTGTTCCCTGTATATTTACTGGTGCTGTGAGGGGCTGCCCATGCCTGCGGCAGTCCACCACCAGCTCCTTAGTTTTCCTCGCGTTGATCTGGAGGCAGTTCCGATGGCACCAGTCCACAAAGTCCTGGATAAGCCCTCTCTACTCAGCTTCATCTCCGCTGGAGATGAGACCAATGATCGCAGAGTCATCAGAGAATTTCTGTAGATGGCAGTGTGTTGTGTTGTGTGAGAAGTCCGCAGTATAAAGAGTGAACAGGAAGGGAGCCAGCACCGTTCCCTGGGGGGCCCCCGTGCTACTGATGATCGTGTCGGAAACACAGTCCCGGGTTCTCACAAACTGAGGCCGGTTCGTGAGGTAGTCCAGGATCCATGATGACAGGTGCTGGTCCACCCCTGCGCGCAGCAGCTTGTCCTTCAGGATCATCGGTTGGATGGTGTTGAAAGCACTGGAGAAGTCAAAGAACATGATCCTCACCATATTCCCGGGCTTCTCCAGGTGGGACAGAGAACGGTGAAGGAGGAAGATCACTGCATCCTCCACCCCAATGCCATGCTGGTAGGCGAACTGGAGTGGATCCATCGCTGGTTCCACCAGGGGGCGGAGATGAGCAAGGAGCAGTCTCTCCAGGGTCTTCATCAAGTGGGACGTCAAGGCCACCGGTCTGAAGCTGTTCAGGTCTTTGGGGTGGGAAGTTTTTGGTACAGGTACCACACAAGATGTTTTCCACAGCTGTGGTACCCTCCCCAGTTTCAGGCTCATGTTGAAGATATACGTCACAATCCCACACAGCTGGTCTGCACAGGACTTGAGGAGCTTTGCGCTGATGCCGTCCGGTCCCGACGCCTTCCTTGCCTTGATCTTCCTCAGCTCCGTCCTCACCTGGGTCTTGGTCAGGGTCAGGATGGGGGGCTGTGTGTTGGGAGTGGGGGGGGTGTTGGTGGAGTGGGGAGTGGGTAGCAGGACTTGATTTCTTAGAGGCAGCAGTGGTTGTTGTGCAGACAGGGGGGAGGGCGGTTGGTCAAATCTATTGAAAAACAGATTCAGGTTGTTCGCCCACTCCCTGCCCCCCGTGGCCTGGGGGGAGGTATTCTGGAGCCCCGAGATGGTTTTGAGGTTTCTCCAGACCCCGCTGATGTCGCTCTGTTGCAGCTTGTCCTCCATCTTCTTCCTGAAGCTGTCCTTGCCTTCTCTGATCTTTCTCCTCAGCTCCCTCTGTACGGACTTCAGCATCTCCCTGTTCCCCGACCTGAAGATCCTCTTCTTCTCTCTCAGAAGTGTTTTTATCTCAGGGTTGATCCAGGGTTTGTTGTTTGAGTGACGCCGTATGGTCTTGGTGGGAACGGATTTGTCCACACAGAAGCTGAGGTAGCCCGTGAAGGTGTGAATGAGGCCATCGATGTCCTCACCATGTGGATCGCAGAGCTGCTTCCAGGCAGTGGCTTCAAAACAGTCCTTTAGAGTGTCCATTGTCTCCTCAGACCATAACTCCACAGTGTGCATGGCCGGAGGTTGTCTGTGCACTAGGGGTTTGTACACCGGTCGGAGATGAACCAAGTTGTGATCCGATCTCCCAAGTGGGGGGAGTTGTGATGAGGTGTACGCCTCCTTAGTGTTTGCGTAGAACAAATCCAGTGTTTTATTGTCTCTAGTGTGGCATGTGACATACTGGGTGAAAGTGGGCAGAATGGGAGACAGTGAAACGTGGTTGAAATCGCCTGAGATGAGGAGAAGAGCATCTGGGTGTTCTGTCTGCAGCCTGCTGGTTACTGAATGGATGACGTCACGCGCTGTCCCAGCGTTCGCCGTCGGATTTGCATAAACAACAATGCAGATCACGTGTGAGTGTTCTCTCGGGAGATATGTAGGCCTCATGCTAACAGCTAGCAACTCAATGTCTTTGCTGCAGTGTCGTTGTTTAACAGTGATATGTCCCGGTCTACACCAGTTGTTGTTAACATACATTATCACTCCACCGCCCCTAGTTTTGCCACTCTCTGGTGTTCGGTCAGCTCGTATCATGTGAAAACCCTCCAGCTCAATGTTAGCATCTGCTGCTAGTTCAGTTAGCCACGTCTCAGTAAACAAAAGGAGAGAGCACTCCCGGTAAGTGCTATCATAACGGGAGATAGCCGCTAGCTCATCTAACTTTCCCAGTATCGACCGTACATTTCCCATGACAACAGATGGAAGGGAGGGTCTGTACCTTATATTTTTTGTCCTCCGCCTTACTCCAGCCCGGCAGCCGCGGCGTTTTCGCCTCAGTTCTCTCGGT
Source organism: Pholidichthys leucotaenia (assembly GCA_020510985.1). Classification (NCBI taxonomy): domain Eukaryota; kingdom Metazoa; phylum Chordata; class Actinopteri; order Cichliformes; family Pholidichthyidae; genus Pholidichthys; species Pholidichthys leucotaenia. The sequence continues at coordinate 176,404,234 of CM035844.1, read as the reverse complement.
ATGTCGAGTTTTTCCAGTGGGACCGGGTGGCGGTTAAATGCTAGCAGCTCTTCCCTGTTGTATCGTATCCTGCTATAAACAGTGGCTCCGTCCACCGGCTCAGGAGACATTTGGGACGATCTGTGTGTCCGTGATATAAGTGGGGTGAAAAAAAAAAGTGATCAAAAGAGAGAGGAAGGGAAAAAAAACTCGGAATCGAGCCGCTGTTGCAAAAGGCAGCCGACTGGTGTGGCGCCGAGAGAGCACTTTATATAGACTTTATATAGTCTTATATAGACTTTATATAGACTTTATATAGTCTATAGTATAGATTTTAACTTTAATGCCAGACCATTTTATTTTATTTTATTTCAGTCTGAGCCAGCTGCATTAACTGAGGGGTAGGTAAGATAAGATAAGATAAGCCTTTATTAGTCCCACAACGGGGAAATTCCAGGATTGCAACAGCACAGAGATAGCAACACTCAAAGCAACAATCAGAAGGCAAGAAAAAAAACATGCAAGCAAGAGCAGCTAATATACATATGTACATATTACTATAAAATATATATATACACACACACAGACACACAGTGCAGAGCATTGTAGCTGGATGGAATAAATATATGAATATGTAAACACACAGTGCGGCGCATTGTAGCTAGATGGAATAAATATGTATACTGTATATATAAACACCCACAGTACGGAGCAATGTAGCTAGATGGAATAATATGTAGATATATAAACACACAGTGCGGAGCATTGTAGCTAGATGGAATAAATATATAGATATATAAATATAAACACACCCAGTGCGGAGCATTGTAGCTAGATGGAATAAATATGTAAATATATAAACACACACAGTGCAGAGCATTGTTGCTAGATGGGATGAAACAGCACAACCGTCTACTTAGTTATCCTACATGGTATGATTATGTGCCCATACATATTCTCACTCTCCATAGCGACCGGTATTTTCCTAGTTGTATGCCGGAGGGGACCATTGTGTAAGTGTATTGCATCTTTTGCATTCAAAAAACTATTAGTTTGTTACGTCTTTTTGCTATCTCTGCGAGCAGCCCTGCTTAGGTTGTACAGTCTGACAGCCGTTGGTAGGAAGGACCTGCGAAACCTCTCGGTTGTGCACCTGGGATGATGTAGTCTGCTGCTAAATGAGCTCCTCAGTGCATTCAGTATGTCCTGCATAGGGTGGAACTCGGACTCCAGCAGAGATGACAGTTTAGCCACCGTCCTTCTCTCTCCTATCTCCTCCACCGGATCAAGGCGCTGCCCCAGGACAGAGCTAGCTTTCTTGATCAGTTTGTTCAGTCTCTTCCTATCGGCTGCAGTAATGCCACTGCCCCAGCAGACCACTCCAAAAGTGATGGCTGATGCCACCACCGTGTCATAGAATGCCTTCAGCAGCGCGCCTTGTACACCAAAAGACCTGAGTCTCCTCAGCAGGAACAGCCTGCGCTGTTCAAGCTGTTGCTTCTGCCTACACCCTTTCTGTCCAAAATATGTCATCTTTTTCTCTTTCCTTCTCTTTTTTGTGTTGTTATGATTCGAAAAAAAATTTAAAAAATGAATGAATGAACTGTCATAGTAACAGGGTCCACTCGGTAAACTTAGTTTTATTGTTGATTCCAGAGGGTCAGAACAAAATAAAATATTTTTTTCTGACCTCCACCTCCGTTATCATCACCTCAGTGTCACACTCCATTAAGTTATTATTTTTTTTATGTTGTGCTTTCCCGCAGGATTGACGATCATAGTTTGACAGAAGAGTGACAGAAGGGGTATTTTTCTTCATTTACATCGTCATTAGTGGGAGGAACCGAGGCGAAGTAAAGAGATTGTGCACGTGCGCTGACTTTTTATGTGAGGTGGGATGTATAAAGAAAAGGAGCAGATAATCGGGCGTGTGCACAGTTTTATAAATCTTAAAATTTTTGTGCGCATGTACTTTTCAAATTTTGTGAGTACACCGTCTTTCAGTATGAAAGCTGCGCAATCCTTTATACATGAGGCCCCTGGGGAATTTGGAGGCTAAGTCAGCACCTCAAAGTCATTGTTGTGCTCCTCAAACCATTCCTGAACCATTTTTGGCTCAGGAATATGCAATATGCCATGCCAACCTGGTGTCATGGTGTGAGGACTACAACCTCTCCCTCAACACAGACAAGACAAAGGAGATGATAGTGGACATGAGGAAAGGGAGAAGGAGACCCCATCGGCCGCTGTTCATCCGGAAGCTTGAGTTGGAGAGGGAGAGTAGCTTTAAATACCTGGCCATCCACATCAGCGAGGACCTTAAGTGGACACACAACACCACAGAGCTGGTTAAGAGAGTTCAACAGTGACTGTACTTTCTGAGGAGGATGAAGAAGTTTGGCATGTCCTCCAGGATCCTCAACAATTTCTACAGCTGCATCATTGAGAGCATCCTGACAAACTGCATCATTGCGTGGTACGGCAGCACCACTGTCCTGGACTGCAAAAGCCTGCAGAGAGTGGTGAAGACAGCGGAGAAGATCATCAGGACTCCACTCCCCTCTCTGCAGAGCATCTACCACCGCAGAGTCCAAAGGAGAACTGACGCCATCCTCCGGGACCCCACCCACCCCCAGCACAGACTGTTCACACTTCTACCCTCAGGCCGGAGGTACAGATGTGTGAAATGTAGGACAACCAGACTGAAGAACTCCTTCTTTCCCACTGCCATCAGACTCCTGAACAGATAACAACTCCCAAAACTCTGTAACACAGCTTTGTATATAGGAACTTACACACCGGCTGCTAAATTTGCACATTGCTCACCTGTACAGTAGATATAGTCTCACCCGTCTGATGTCCATATCATCATCATTTTGTATTGTATTGCACAGTTTTGGATTTTTTGTTAATAAATGTCACTGCTGCAGTTCAGTGCCTGGGTCTGTCTTTAGACCCGGAGGGGCCAATTCATGACAGCTCCCTTGCATAGTTTGTCGATGATTGACTGTGTTTATCATGGTGCACTAAGATTCATTGTGAATTTTAAAGCCCATACTCATCATTGCCTTTTATATACTGTAGCCATGTTGGTTGGTTTGATTTGTCCTGGCATCAACATAAACATTGGCTCATTTTTATTTATAAATGTATTTTAGGTCTGCTCCCATCTTATCTACAGGTCTTTGTTACTCAAAAAGCAAGTTCATATGGTCTTAGGTTGCAGGATTTGTTTTTATTGTCTATTCCATCAGTCAGAACTGAAAGTGGAAAAAATGCTTTTAAGATTGCTGCTCCCTTTGACTGGAACACCTTGCAAAATGACCTAAAACTGAAGGAGCTGGTCTCTCTGAACACTTTTAAAGGACCACTGAATGACTTGAAGGCACATATTTCTGTCTGTAGATGTTTTAGGTTTTAATGTCACTGAGCCTACATCTGCTGAGCACTTGTATTTTTATCTGTTGACTGTCTATTTCTTACATGTATGATAATCATGGTACTGTTTTAATGTTGTTGTTAATGTCTGTAACTTGTAATGTGTGATGCTGCCTGTCTTATAATAATATGATAATAACTTTATTTGTATAGCACTTTTCACACACAAAAGCCACAAAGTGCTTTACATGAAATACAACACAGAAAATTTACAATGATAAAATAAAACACAAGAACAGATTACAACAAATAAATAAAATAAAATAAAACAAATAAAACCAACAAGTAACCCCCCTTCTCCTACCTAAAGGCCTGTCTAAACAAGGTGTCTTTGTCACAAGCTGAGCTCTGGTATTCCCCAGGCTCAGTCTCATGGCTTTTCTTTGTATTTTTATTTATTTGTTGTATTTTTTTGTGCCTTTTGTTTTCCCTGCATATTTTCTATTTTCCAGTTTGTCTTAGTTCTACTATTTTCTGATTCTGTATTATTGGCACCTCTCAGTCGCACTTGTTTAAAATTTATTCCACTTCTTATTATTCGAGGCTGACAGCTGTCAGGGCATTTCCTGATTGGTGCTCCAAGTGGGCGTAGCCCTGTCAGCCATCAGCCAGTGTGCTCTTACCTCATTACTTCCAACTGATCCCAATCACCATTTATTGCTACCTTTGCCTGCTCATGTGAACCTACACCTGTCACTACTTATGTAATGGTTTTTTGACCCTATTTAAGGAGAGTTGTTCTCATTGTCATTTGCTGCTGTCTTGTTCTTTCAAGCTCCTTGTCTCCACCAGAGCCTGCCTTGCTCTGGTGTGTTATTTCTGTAAGTTTCACCCTCATTTGTATTTTGTGTTCGAGCACTGTATTGAACTTCTTGTTTGTTGTTTCTTTTCAATAAATTTCCCAAACTCACAGCTCAGCTCGTGGGTCTCATATTCCTGCCCCGAAGGGCATTCATGACAGTTTTGGCCAGGACACTCTGGTAAAAGATTCTTAATCTCAACGAGTCTTATCCTGGTTAAATAAAGGTTTAATTATAATAATAAAAATTAGGCAGGTGGTCATTATGTTATGCCTGATCAGTGCATGTAATTTGCACAGAGATAACCTGTATATTGTTGCAGGATATTCAGAATTGCACACAAATAATCCTGTAAAAAAAGTATTGTATGGAACGTTTGGAAACTTAGTTTTGAGGACTCTTATCTGCAGCACTTCTCAGAAAAGGGGTGAATGGACCCAGATTTACCACTAAAACCAAGATCTCCATGACTTCCATGCAGTACTTTTAAACAACAGATGGCTGGAAATGAAAAATAGGGAGACAGATACACCGTGAGCCCACACTTTCAATGATTAACAAAATGGAACTGGTCTTGTTCTGACAACTAATGGTGTATATGTGGTTTATATATATAATTCAACATCAGCCAAAATTTAAAATTTCCAGTACATTCACAAAACAAAAGAAGCTAGCTCCTACAGCCGCACAAATGTGGAGTCGCTCCTGATTGGACTTTTTCTGATATGTTGAAAACAAAGCAGAAAAGGTGTTAATGAAAACGATTTGAATAGAGAAAAAAGCTGTTTAGTTGCTGAATCTGTTTGTTTTTTTAATTTCACATTAATAATTACTAGTTTACACGTATTTAAAGAATTGTGCCATGCCAGGTGCAGAATGTATTGTGATGTCTTTTAAATACACAGTGAATGGGAACTAGAGAAGTTATGGATCTAGTGGATATGTGGACAGTAAATGCATAGCCAAAGGTAGGCAGGTAAAAAGGCCAGTCGTTTAAATCGGTGCAAATGCAGCAAATGGCTGATGCTTTCACAGTTTAAATTAGGTAAATCAGAACACCCTAGATTGGGAAAACCTAGGGAGGTCTCGACGTCATTAAACTTCTATGCAACAAATGTAGTACAACACAATTCTACTCATCAGAGAAAATTTACATTGTTTCTATGTGGACCGTTGGCTATTACGTTACATCCGTCCGTCACACACCCCAGTAGGGCCTTACACAGCATGTACTTCCTTAAGAATTGTCCCAACTGACAGTTCTCCTCAATAGGAACAGTTTGGTTGTAAAGTGCTGAGTGCCTGTTGTTGCCTGCTGACAGTGAAAACAGCTTGGGTAATTGAATTCATTATGTTAGGCACTGGCCCCGGTTGATTTTCTGTGATGTTGATTTTGTGGCCATGGCTTCCCTTGTTAAGAGAAACTGTTACTAAAATTTTGAATAGATTAGTGAAAAAATCTGAATGATTTCATCCTGTGCGACCACTACAGATCATCTAAATTCATATCCTGCTGTTATCCAAGAAAGCAGCATCATGTTCCCTGTTGAACCTTGATTCACTGTATTCAGCTATTTTGATGTGGAGAACAGCAAACCCAAACATGGAATAATGTCATGGAAATCTGTATAGATACCATGCCACTTTTAAGGTAATTTTGAAGTTTAATGTAAACAGATGGATGTTTTGTTTCCTGACCATATGGAAGATGTGAATTTTAATCCATTTTGTGCCTTTTTGTTCACATCTGTCTGTCTTTACTTTCACTTACTAACATTAATTACATGCTTTAGTTGATCAGGGGAGGCTCGACTTGATATACTGTATAATATATTGAACATTACAGCTGTAACACAAAAAGCTGGGTTGTTTTTAGCTCACTCCAATGGAGCCAAAAAGAGCTAATCCTATCACATCTGTCTACATTTCAGAGGAATCACTATTCCTTCTAGGCAGTTTCACCAATGGCCCCCATCCTCAGGTGAGTCTACATCAATGTTATGCTCAAAGTCAAGGGATCTGGGTGCTCTTGCAGTGGTTTCATCAGACTGAAATGAGCTACTCTATCATTAATAGTCTAGTTATAAACACATTGCCATTCTGGAGTGTTAAGGTATTGGGAACATTTGACTGGGTTTTTCTGCTTGGGTCAAATTGGTTTTCAGCAGTTCATCAGCAGCTAAACAACTGGATGGGTAAGCCTGACCCACCTGCAGGAGGGTGACATGGTCAGAAGGCAGATATTCTTAATGCATCACTGACACCGGGATAGCGTCAAAAACTGGACACAACTCTACCTGGTGGCAAAGCAGGTAGAGTGATGGCCTCTGGTGTAGAAGGATGGAAGTTTAATCTCGTTACTACCAGTTGGGCTTCAATGCCCCATGGTCATACAAGGCTGAATGAGTTACCCAACAATTTTATGTGGTGTTCATATAACAGTCAAGATAGAATAATTATACTTGATTCACTTAGATGGATACTTGATGGCATGCCAAAATTATCTTCATTTAACTTTTTTAATGTAGGTTTGGTACAATAAGATAAGATAAGATAAGCTGAGCCTTTATTAGTCCCACAATGGGGAAATTCCAGGATTACAGCAGCAAAGGGATAGCAGCACTCAGAGCAATAGTAGATAAGATAAAAAGATAAGAACTGGTTAGCCAAAGCAGTAAATGAATATACAGTACATATGTACACACTTATATACACAGTGCATAGCTCCCCGATGGACGTTCATAGCTATGACATCATAGACGCACAGATGTGTGATGTCATACTCCTTATATGGTCATGTGACATCATAGGAACACAGTATGCCTTTGATGTCAGGTCAGGCACTGGTTTGCTTGCTACCGGATAACCATGAAAAACCGGTACTAACTGTCTCATGGGTTGGGTCGGGCTGTCGGCGACTCAACAGGCAGCCCTGCCCTTCCAAGGGCATTGAGGGTGAAACTGGGCATCCTGGCAGAACTGAAAACAATATCTGTCACAAGTCTGTGGTGGACCATTCCCAGTTACACGGGGTGAGACTGGACATCCTGGCAGATAAGCACATCTGTCGCAAGGTCTGTGGTGGACTTTTGCCAGTCGGTGCATCGGGACATGCACTACACAAAGAGCAGAGATAAACAAACCTATCATCTGGTCAGTCACTGCAACAGATACTGGAGTCAGTTTGTCTTGGCCTGTCCTTGCCACTGATAATACCTCTATCTGCCAAGAATGTGCCGCTAGTCCAGCAAAAGCTAGCGGTACTCAAATACTTTGGAAGCAGTTTCATGAAATGGTCAGTCAGAGAGCAACTCATACCGGCTCGGATGTCGCCCGGGTTAACAAGGTCAGGAGTTCCTGGCGGGGGGTGGGGGGAACAGAGCTGCGTGGAGGAATCTGATGGGACTTAGATGAAACAGTCACTGTTGCCCCTGACAGACTGCGATGATGATGAGGAGCATTGCAGCTAGATGGAATAAACAGCATTATGGTTTGTTAAATTACCCTGCAGAATATGAAAATGTATCCAGACAGTATATTTCGCATTTGAATTAACAGTGTTGTTGCCATCCTCAGTGATTGTTATTGTCATAGTTGTGTATTGGAGGGGATAATCTCTATTGTGCACAGTTGCTATGTTTAGTACATTTAATACAACCTCTACGAGTAGCCCTGGTTAGGTTATGAAGTCTGACAGCCATAGGTAGGAAGGACCTGCGGAACCTCTCCATCGTGCTCTTAGGATGGCACAGCCAGCCGCTAAATGAGCTCCTCAGTGCATTCAGCGTGTCCTGCATGGGGTGGGACTCGGACTCAAGCAGAGATGACAGCTTAGCCACCATCCTCCTCTCTCCTATCTCCTCCACTGGGTCGAGGCGTCGCCCGAGAACAGAGCTAGCTTTTTTGAGCAGCTTTTTCAGTCTCTTCCTGTTGGCTGCTGTGATGCCACTGCCCCAGCAGACCACTCTAAATGTGATGGCTGATGCCACCACCGAATGGGTAACTCCACAGTTGGGTAAAGTAGTACCCAGCAGCAGAGGTAATTCCACCCACTAGTTTCCACCCCTCCTCTCCACTGAAGGCATCAGCACCAACACCCACATCACTGTGACTTACAGACGAAGTGAGGAAACAGCTGGAGCGACTTCGTCAGCGGAAGGCTGCGGTCCCTGATGGCATCTCTGCCTGGATGTTGAGGACCTGTGCCAACCAGCTAGCTCTGGTACTGAAACACCTATACAATCTGAGCTTGAGTCTGGAGAGAGTGCCGGTGCTGTGGAAAATGTCCTGCCTGGTCCCTATCCCCAAGAAGTCATCTCCATCAGACCTTAACGACTATCGACTAGTTGCCCTCACATCTCATGTGATGAAGGTCATGGAGAGACTTGTCTTAGCCTACCTGAGGCTGCAGGTGAAGATGTGGCTGGACCCTCTGCAATTTGCATATCAGCCCCATTTAGGAGTTGAAGACGCTGTCATCTACCTGCTGCAACGAGCACATTTGCACTTGGATGGAGGAGGAGACACTGTGAGAATCATGTTCTTTGATTTCTCCAGTGCATTTAACACCATTCAGCCACTGCTACTGGGTGAGAAGCTGCAGGGGATGCGGGTTGGCAGCTTTGTGATCTCCTGGATTACTGACTACCTGACAGGCAGGCCACAGTTTGTCCGGCTAGACAGTGTCTTGTTTGATGTGGTGGTTAGTGATACAGGAGCTCCACAGGGGACTGTGCTTTCTTCTTTTCTCTTCACATTATACACCAATGACTTTCAGTACAACTCCGAGTCATGCCACCTGCAGAAATTCTCTGACTCAGCTGTTGTTGGGTGTATAAGAGGGGGAGAGGAAGGGAATTACAGGACACTGGTAGACAGATTTGTGGACTGGGCTGAACACAATCACCTGAGGCTGAACCTCAGCAAGACCAGAGAGATGGTGATTGACTTCAGGAAGAAGAGGAAGCCTTCACAGCCATTGCGGATTAGGGGGGAGGATGTGGGGGTAGTGGAGGACTACAAATACCTAGGTGTCCTGATCAGCAATGGACTGGACTGGAAATCTAACACGGATGCTGTGTACAAGAAGGGAATGAGCAGACTCTAACTTTCTGAGGAAGCTGAGATCCTTCAATGTGTGCAACAAGATGCTGGAGCTTTTTTTTTTTACCAGACCATCGTTCCCAGCGCAATCTTCTTTGCTGCTCTTTGTTGGGGTAGCAGTGTCAAGGCAGTGATACCAACAGACTTACCATACCATAACAAATTTATTTATAAAGCACATTTAAAAACAACAAAGTTGACCAAAGTGCTGCACAGTAATAAATAACCTAAAGTACATATAGACAGAAGATAAGTAAAAGACAATAAAAACATAACATGCAGCAGAAAAAGAAGCAACTCACAGCAAGTGTAAAAACAAAATGCCAAACACAGCAGACAATAAAATTAATAAAATTAAGGTGAGTTGAGTTGAGTTAAAGTGAGAATCAGCACCTCCAAGTCCGAGTCCATGGTCCTCAGCCGGAAAAAGGTGGATTGTCCTCTCCGGGTTGGGGACAGGCTCCTGCCCCAAGTGGAGGAGTTTAAGTATCTTGGGGTCTTGTTCACGAGTGAGGGGAAAATGGAGCGAGAGATCAACAGACGGATTGGAGCAGCATCTGCAGTGATGCGGACGTTGTACCGGTCTGTTGTGGTGAAGAGGGAGCTTAGTTCTAAGGCAAAGCTGTCGATTTACCAGTCAATCTACGTTCTTACTCTCACCTATGGTCACGAGCTTTGGGTAATGCCTGTTAGTCCATGATTTGTTAATTGATCATCAGATTGATTTAATTTCCCTTACAGAGACTTGGTTAGGACAAGAGGGTTATGTTGATTTAAATGAATCAACTCCCTCTGGTTATTTAAACTGTCAAAATCCCAGAAGTTCTGGTCGTGGAGGAGGAGTAGCAACAATTTACCATTCCAAATTACTAGTTAATGTAAAGCAAAAAACATGTTATAATTCCTTTGAGGGCCTGGTCTTCAGTATTGGGCACTTTAGCAATTTTAGGTTAAACCCAATTTTATTTGCCATAGTTTATCGTCCCCCATCAACCTACTCAGAATTTTTATCCGAATTTGCTGATTTCTTAGCTGATTTAGTGCTGAAATCTGATAGAATAATTATAGTAGGGGACTTTAATATACATGTGGATGTAGATAGTGACTGCCTTAATGTGGCATTCAATTCAATATTAGATTCGATTGGGTTTTCTCAGAAAGTAGGAAATTCTACTCATTACCTCCACCATACATTGGACCTTGTTTTGACATATGGCATAGAAATAGAAAATCTTGTAGTGTCTCCTCATAACCCTGTACTGTCAGACCATTGTCTGTTAACCTTTGATTTTACTATTTCTGACTATTTGGCTCCTAAAGAAAAATATTATTACAGTAGATGCCTCTCAGATGATGCTGTTTCCAAATTCATGCAGATTGTTTCCTCTATGCCATGTGTCAACACAACGGAAATAAGCTATAGACAGCTTGCTCCTTCTGTAATTGATAACATGGTGGATAGTGTTTCAGCTTCTCTGCATCAGACTCTAGACTTGGTGGCCCCCTTAAAAAAGAAAAAGTCTAATCAGAGATTTCTAACTCCTTGGTTCTGTCATATCCGGCTCTAGGGAGCCGGGCAATCAGAGCCAGGGGCAAGCCAGTGAGTCGTGATATTTTATTCAGGGTAAAGGGGAAGGGATGAGGAGAGCACAGATACTCATGCAGACGTACATTCACAGGTTGCACAGCGCAGAGGTAAGCAGCTCGTACCGGACGTGGGGGTAACAAGACGTACATACTCACAGCGGGATACAAACACAGGAATGCTGCAAGAGGAGTATAAGCTGACACCAGACGAAGGGGCTTCAGCTTAGCAATGTGTTTATGTCGCAGCCCCGAGTCATCGAGGCTGCTCCTATTTATCCTCATTGGCAGCGCCCCAGCTGATGAAGACTAATTGGCCCCAGCTGTCCATAATGCTGCCAGCTGGGGGCCAGCTGAGACGCTGCTCAATGGGAAGCAGGGATGAGGGAAAACATGGGCTGAGTGCCAAGACGGCATCTCAACCCATGGTGACAGAGCCCCTCCCTCAAGGTCGGGCTCCTGAACGACCAGGAACATCCCAGCCCCCCCCCCCCCCCACCTAGGGTGGGAGGAAGGGAGGCGGACCGGAGGGGAAGAAGCCAAGGGAAGGACAACACCAATGGGGCAATGTAGGGTAGCGGGAAAGAAAAACCCAAATACAATACTGACAAAACAGAATAATTAACCCAGGTACAGATGGGGAGAAGAACTGGGTCAGCACGCCGGTTACATACTACCCAGAGAGTACCAACCATGCGTGACCCAGAGCAAGGAAAAAACCACCAAAAAGGTACAGGGCAAAAATGCTGAGTACGGTTAAATAAAAGGGAACCTATACACAGCGCTAATTTAAGTACATACACACAGTCACCAAGAAAAGTGAGGGTGACTGGAACAAATAGACAATTACAGAGCATGGTGTTACAAAAAACAAGGCACATGACTCTAATGAACAAACAGGACATAAGAGAAATACTGAGTGCAGGCAAAGAAAAACCCCACACACACGAATATATAAATACCCAGTCACCTAAAGAAATGAAAGTGACTGGAATAAATGGATAACTGCAGAGCATGGTGTTACGGAAAACAAAACATAACTCTACAATGCAAAAACGGGACTAAAAACATAGTACAAAAAGTAAAATGTTGAGCATGAGCGATGGAAAACACACAGCACTATAAATACGAATCCACCAACAGGACAAAAATACTACACCCAAGTGACCTTAATAACGATGAAAGAAAGTGACACCCGAGGTGAATGGCAGGCAGAGTCCAAAAATAGCCGAGATGGCTCCGGAGATCTCCCCGCCCATTGTCCAGCTGGCGAATCAGGGGAAGAGAAGTGTTCGGACGGCGAACGCTGGACCCAGATCCCAGGAATCCAGTCCACCGGCAGCCGAACCAGGCTGCCCAGAGGGAAACAGACCAGTGGGGGGAACCAGATCACCGAACCGAAAGTTCTGTGGGTCGGGTCGTCGACCCGCATCACTCAACCACCAGGACCGTTGAGACGGGCGAAGGATCAGAGCGGATCCCGGTGGAAGAGGCTCAGGGGAGAGCCGATGACGAGGGCGGCGGGCGTCAGGCCGCAGGAAAACGGCCACCTCCTCACCGGACCTGGACAATACTGGGGCAGCACCCACGTCGGACCCCGATCGGGCCTCAGGCGAACCCACGTTGGACCCCGACTGGGTCTCGGGCGAACCCACGTTGAATACTGCACCAGAACCGACCTCCAACGTTGAACCCGGACCCTCCAGCACCACAAGGAACAGCAACTCCTTGCCGGTGACCCTGGAAGAAGGCTCAAAAGAGAAAACAGAACCGGGATCAGGATCACCGGCAGCGCCAGAACCCGGCGAGACGAGCTCAGACGCAGCGGACGGCTGCACCCGGCTCGTCTCCCCTGGAGATAGGCTGAAGTGCTAGGGGATAAAAAGAGAGAAAAGAAAGGAGAGCACTCGCCTGATCTCGGGTTCTGACGCCGTCCAGGACTGCGAAGATCCAGGATCCGTCGTCAGGAGGTCGTTGTCAGGCTCCCATCTAGCCGCGTCGGGCCCTGCAGCCAGCACGATGGTCAGCGCAGCTTGAGATCCCTCCAGCTCAGGTAACCCCGCCGACGATCCACTCGGCGTGAAGCCAGAAGAATCTCGTCCCGCCGGACCGAACCGCTCCTCCGTGGAGACCCGGGGACGCTCAGTCGTCGGCGTAGACTCCACGCAGCAGTCAGTCCCCCTCCTCCGTCCGCAATGTAGCTGCGGAACCACAGGCCCTCTCCATATCCCACCACGTTGACCCGGAGCCGGGGACCGCTCGGCGGAGAGAAACACAGAGGATGCGGGATTAGGCATACAGGTTACAGCAGGTGGGGAGAGTTCAGGGAGCTGCGAACCCTGAACTTCTCCTCCAGGGATGTGACAGAGCAAATCATTAAGCAGGTGTGAAAAAACAATGACTTGCCTGCCCCCTGGAGGTTGAGTATCGCCTGCTGTAGTGGAATGTGCTTCTTCCTCTCCCCGCCCGGCGATAACGGAGGACCCCCCGGGAATTCGTCTGAGGGTCGCTCGCGTTGTCTCCAGCAGAGAGCTCACCAGGCCGGGATTCCAGGCACACACAGCGGTCAGGAAGCGCGTCGAGGAGGAGGGGGAAACAGCCGGGGTGAGCCAGCCCGAATGTCCAGGAATGACAGCGGGGGAACGAGGCTCAGGGGATGAGGCTGTAGAATCTCCACACTGACGAGGCGAAGGGATGACAGCTGCGTGGGAGGAACGGTCCTGACGATGACCCAGAACTGGATCCGGACGAGGTTCGTGCAGAGGTGACTCGGCGATGTGATGACGACTACTCCCAGGGGACGAAGCGAGGGGGAAACCCAGGATTCGCCGCTCCAGATCGGAGATCGAGACGAGGAAGGCGTCGAGCACGGGAAAGCTTCGTAGCCCTGAAGTCCTCTCCATCAATCTCACTGCCGCCGCCACATGCCTGAAGGTGGTGACAGGAAACACAGTAGAGCTCGCGACAGCCACTCGACCCCGGACATAACTGCTGTCAGCTGCGGCTCCTTGAAGGGAATCCCGAGTGACGTGGCGCAGGTCGGGGGAAGTCCTCTGGTTGACGCGAACTCCCGGACTGGAATGGCGGCAGGAACGGGACTCCGAAGCGGGGAAAGACGTCGCCCACTTCGACTCCCTGCCGGGATTTCCATCCACCCCGTGGAGCTTCTCTCGCTGTGTACCTGCAGCGTCTATCCTGGCACTGTCCTCCAGATGGTACAGAGAGTGAGGGTGACAGTCCAGGAGTTCCTCAGCACGGCCCGGATGCCAGCGTCTCGCGTTGGAGGCGTCGTGCAGGGTGAAGAGCGTCCCGTCGACAGCCTCCGAGATGGACCTCAGCTCGTCGCCCTGGCGCCGGAAGTGACTCCTGGGAAACGGCATGCTAGCAGCGCTGACACCCCGACAGAAAGGTACGTTTCCACAGCGACCCACGGCCGCCGGCAACTCTTCTGGCTGCGACATACTGTCATATCCGGCTCTAGGGAGCCGGGCAATCAGAGCCAGGGGCAAGCCAGTGAGTCGTGATATTTTATTCAGGGTAAAGGGGAAGGGATGAGGAGAGCACAGATACTCATGCAGACGTACATTCACAGGTTGCACAGCGCAGAGGTAAGCAGCTCGTACCGGACGTGGGGGTAACAAGACGTACATACTCACAGCGGGATACAAACACAGGAATGCTGCAAGAGGAGTATAAGCTGACACCAGACGAAGGGGCTTCAGCTTAGCAATGTGTTTATGTCGCAGCCCCGAGTCATCGAGGCTGCTCCTATTTATCCTCATTGGCAGCGCCCCAGCTGATGAAGACTAATTGGCCCCAGCTGTCCATAATGCTGCCAGCTGGGGGCCAGCTGAGACGCTGCTCAATGGGAAGCAGGGATGAGGGAAAACATGGGCTGAGTGCCGAGACGGCATCTCAACCCATGGTGACAGGTTCAACACAGAAACTCGTAGCTTAAAACAGAAGACTCGTCAATTAGAAAGAAAATGGCGCTCTACTAATTTAGATGAAATCTATTTAGCTTGGAGAAATCATCTTTTAATTTATAAAAAATCTCTTAGAAAAGCTAGAACGAGTTATTACTCTGCATTAATAGAAGAGAACAAGAATAATCCCAGGTTTCTTTTCAGTACTGTAGCCAGGTTGACAAAGAGTCAGGACTCTGTCAATCCTAGCATTCCCTTAGAGCTTACTAGTCAGGACTTTATGAACTTTTTCAATAATAAAATTTCATCCATCAGAGATAAAATCAATCAGATTCTTCCCACAGTTAACTTAAATAATGTAACTACTACAACTCCTTCTATTAATGTCTGTCTTGATGAGTTTACTCCAATCGGCCTTTGTGAGTTAGACAAAATAGTTTCCTCATCCAAACCTTCAACTTGTCTTTTAGACCCTATTCCTACCAGGTTATTTAAAGAAGTCTTCCCACTTATTGGTAGCTTTATTCTTCATATAATCAATTCTTCATTAACTTTAGGCCATGTACCGCAGGCTTTTAAAACGGCTGTAATTAAACCCTTACTCAAAAAGCCAACGCTAGATCCAGGAGCTTTAGCTAACTATAGACCAATCTCTAATCTCTCTTTCATTTCAAAAATCTTAGAAAGAGTTGTTGCTACGCAATTATTTGACCACCTGCAGGGAAATGGTTTACTTGAAGAGTTTCAATCTGGGTTTAGAATCCATCATAGTACTGAAACAGCCTTAGCGAAGGTCACTAACGACCTCCTCATTGCATCTGATAATGGACTAGTTTCTGTACTTGTCCTTTTAGACCTTAGTGCAGCTTTTGATACTATCGATCATAATATTCTACTTGATAGATTAGAACACTATGTTGGACTTAATGGAACTTCGTTGCAATGGTTTAGATCTTATTTATCTGATAGGTTCCAGTTTGTTCATGTAAATAATGAGTTTTCTTTCAACTCAAAGCTTAGTCATGGAGTTCCACAGGGATCTGTGCTAGGCCCTACTCTTTTTAGTTTATATATGCTTCCGTTAGGCAACATTATTAGAAAGCACTGTATACATTTTCATTGTTATGCAGATGACACACAATTATACCTGTCAATGAAGCCAGATGATAGTAATCAATTAGCCAAGTTAGAAGCCTGTCTTAAGGAAATCAAAGCTTAGATGACTTGTAATTTCCTGCTATTAAATTCAGATAAGACTGAAGTCATTCTTGTTGGTCCAAAAAACCTTAGAAATTCCTTTCCAAATCAAACTTTCAGTTTGGATGCGGTTACTCTTTCTCTTAACAGCTCTGTGAGGAACCTTGGAGTTATTTTTGATCAGGATTTGTCCTTCAATTCACATATTAAATTTGTTTCTAAGACTGCCTTCTATCATTTGCGTAATATTGCCAAGATTAGGAGCATCTTGTCTCAGAGTGATGCTGAGAAACTGATCCACGCTTTTGTTAGCTCGAGATTAGATTATTGTAATTCTTTATTATCAGGCTGTCCTAAAACATCTTTAAAAAGTCTTCAGCTGATCCAAAATGCTGCAGCAAGAGTTTTAACAGGTACTAGAAAGAGAGATCATATCTCTCCGGTTGTGGCCTCCCTTCATTGGCTTCCCATAGAGTTTAGAATTAAGTTTAAAATCCTTCTTCTTACTTACAAAGCTCTAAACAATCAGGCTCCTTTTTATTTAAAAGATCTGATACTACCGTATTATCCTAACAGAGCACTACGCTCCCAAAATGCAGGATTACTTGTAATACCTAGAATCTCCAAAAGTACAACGGGAGGCAGAGCCTTCAGTTATCAAGCTCCTCTCCTGTGGAATCAGCTGCCAATCTGGATTCGGGAGTCAGACTCCATCTCTGTTTTTAAGAATAGGGCTAAAACCTACCTTTTTGATATAGCCTACAATTAGGGAGGGATCATGTGTTTCTGAACCCTCCCTTAGTTATGCTGCTAATAGGTTTAGTCAGCCGGGGGACCTCCAGTAATGCACTGGGCCTCACTTCTTTCCTCACTCTCTATGAAATATTTTTTTTTTTTGCTGGTCATTAACATTTGTTTGTTCTCTCCCATAGATTGAGTCCCCATCGTGCTGTTTGCTCTCTACATGTCTGTTCTTTTCTTCTTCTCTATCCCCTCACCCCCCAGCCAGTCGCAGCAGATGACTGCCCCTCCCTGAGCCTGGTTCTGCTGGAGGTTTCTTCCTGTTAAAAGGGAGTTTTTCCTCTCCACCGTCGCCAAGTGCTTGCTCACAGGGGATCGCCTGATTGCTGGGGTCTTTCTGCAACTGTGGGGGTTCCCCCCTACAGTTGATAGTGCTATGAGATGACTGTTGTTGTGAAATGGCGCTATATAAATAAAGTTGAATTGAATTGAATTAATGACCGAAAGAACGAGATCGCGGATACAAGCGGCTGAAATGAGCTTTCTCCGTAGGATTGCTGGACTCACCCTCAGAGATAGGGTGAGGAGCTCAGTCATCCGGGAGAGGCTCAGAGTAGAATCGCTGCTCCTCCACATTGAAAGGAGTCAGTTGAGGTGGTATGGGCATCTGATTAGGATGCCTCCTGGACGCCTCCCACTTGAGGTGTTTCAGGTACGTCCCACTGGGAGGAGACCCCGGGGCAGACCCAGGACTCGGTGGAGAGACTATGTCTCCCAGCTGGTCTGGGAACGCCTTGGTATCCCCTCTGAAGAGCTGGAGCAGGTGGCTGGGGAGAGGGAAGTCTGGGCTTCTCTGCTTGAACTGCTGCCTCCGCGACCCGGACCTCCGGAAAAGCGGTAGAAGATGGATGGATGGATGGATGGAAATTAAGGTGAGTTAAAAGCCAAGGAAAACAGATGTGCTTTTAAATGAGATTTAAAAACACAATGTGAGGAGGCCTGCCTAACATGTAATGGTAACTCGTTCCTTAGCCTAGGAGCTGCAGCAGCAAAGGCCCAATCCCCTCTGAGCTTCAGCCTTGTTTTAGGGATTGCCAAGAGCAGCTGATCAGCTGATCTTAGGGTGGAGTGGAGCAGTTGAGGACATAAAATCATCCAGTTTGACGCAGAAACTTTGCTCGTCTAAATAGGAACAAAACTAATTTAGGGCAGCACCTTTTAAGCCCACCTAGTGTTCAAGATGAGAGATTAAAATGCTGTGGTCAACAGTATCAAATGCAGCAGTCAGATCCAGGCACCAGAACAACAAATTTCCCTGAGTCAGTAGCTAAAAGAATGTCATTTAAAACCCTCACAAGTGCAGATTCAGTGCTGTGTTGGGGTTTAAACCCAGACTGATACACCTCAAAAATACCATGAGTTTCTAAAAATGGCATTAACTGTGTTAAAACGATTTTCTCCTCGATTTTTGAAAGAAATGGTAATTTGGAAATAGGCCTGAAATTTGAACAATGGGAAGGGTCAAGGGCAGTAAAAGTAAGATGGCGCCTGTGACCGGTACGGCCTCTGCTGCTCTTTCGCTGCTGGCATTTTTATTCCTACTATGTCTAGCTGAAGCCATTTCAACATACCCTTCTGAGCTACGTTATTATCGTACAATGCTGATGCAAATTAAGGCATCTATAGAACAACACAGTGTGAAGTGGGGCCGATGCTTCTTTGCTCCATTTGTTTATGCTGACCTGTCACTTGGAAATCTACTGCTGCTGCCTCCAGCTGCGTAGAAGGCCACGGAGGCGTGGATCCTGAGCCGGCATCCAGGTGAGGCTGAGGCACACCAGCCGCCTAAACCGAGAGGGATGCACGAGTTGTTTGTGTCCCATCCACATGCAAACACCTGAGGAGGACTACAACCCCACACCACCGCTCCGGTATGACCTGTTCTACCGCTGCCTTCGCTCCCGGAGAATTTCTACTCCACAATACTGCTGTTTGACAGCTGTCAACATTCAGTCAGCTGGGCATGACGCTGTGCTTCCGTCACGGATTAAGATGGCTCTGCTGAACACTTGCTCCATCTCAAACAAATCGTTTTTCCTGAATGATTTGATTGGGAAAGAAAACCTGGATTTTCTATTTCTGACTGAAACGTGGCAACGACAGGATGAATTCGCTCACCTGAAGGAGATCTGCCCTACACACTGCGCCTTCATTGCAACCCCTCGCCTGAGTGGACGCGGAGGTGGCCTGGCCGTCGTTTTCCACAACCGCTTCAAATGCCGGTCTGTGAACTCTGAGTGTTTCTCGTCATTTGAACTTCAGATATCGAAGATAAGTGCCTCAACTCCTTTTGATTGTGTTTTAATCTACCGCCCGCCTGGCCCAGCTGGTGTGTTTTTATCGGGATTCTCAAGACTTTATCTTCCATTATTAAACTAGAAAGAGTTTTAATTTTAGGTGATTTTAATATACATGTAAATGACACGTCTTCTAAAGCTGCTGCAGTACAATTTCAGGCAGCACATCTCCGGCTCTACACATAATAAAGGGCACTCCTTGGACCTTGTTTTTTCACTGGGACTGAGTTTGGACAATGTTAAAGTGGAGGATGTTTGTGTCAGTGATCATTGCTGTGTTTTCTTTGATCTGTCAGTTAATGTGGAACAGCAGGAATGTAAAACATTAAGTCAGAGGCGCATTAACCAGCAGGCTGTGGAAAGATTTATTTCAGCTTTTCACACTCATCTTGTTGTGGGATGTGAGGATGTAAATTCTATGGTGGATTGGTTTAACCAACAGTGCTAATTGGTACTTGATAAAGTGGCTCTATTAAATGTAGCTACACTTTTAAGAAACCATGCCCTTGGTTAAATGAAGAGATCTGTATTCTTAGGAGAAATTGTCAGAAGGTGGAACGTGGAAGAAGGTGCCACCAAGCTTGAGGTGCACAGACTCCACCTTAAAGACCTCATAACCTCACTAAATGATATGGTGAAGGATTCGAGAACAAACTACTTTGCTCAGCTTATATCCTTAAACAAAGGAAATCCCAAGTTTTTGTTTGACACCATTAATTCCATTGTCTCATCTGATTTAGCCATGGTTCCTGCTTATTCTATTGCTGAATGTGATGACTTTGCAAATTTTATGGTAAATAAGGTAAGCGGAAGAAGATGGATGGATGGATGGATGGATGGATGGATGGATATTAGAGCAAGCACTACACTATCTGCTGAGGACCTTGGCCTGAATCAGGCTCCCTCTAACACGTGGTCCTCATTCACTCCAGTCACACTACTGGATGTAAATTGTAAATGGTCTTCTGGCCTCTATGAAGCCCTCTTCAAGCCCCTTAGATATCCTCCCAACATCACTACTTTTCAAAATATTTGACTCTATAGGGCCTTTAATTGTTGAAATCATTAATTGGTCACTTTTATCAGGCACTGTTCCCAGTTCTTTTAAACAAGCAGTGGTTGAACCCAAATTAAAGAAACAAAACTTAGACCCTACAGAACTGAACAATTACAAGCCAATTTCAAAGCTTCTCTTCTTATCCAAATTGCTTGAAAACGTAGTAGCCGAGCAATTAATTACATTCATAGAGAGAAATAAAATCTTAGACACCTTCCAGTCTGGTTTCCGCAAAATGCACTCCACCGAGACAGCACTAATTGAAGTCTCCAGTGACATCATGATGGCAGCAGATTCTGGTCAGTACTCGGTCCTGGTGTTGTTGGAGCTCACTGCTGCTTTTGACATGGTGGACCACAATATATTGATAAATAGGATGAAGGACACGTTTGGTATTTCAGGATTAGTTCTGAAATGGTTCTCATCTTACTTAACTGACAGAGGGTTTTGTGTTTTATTTAATGAGAAGGTGTCAGAGGTTAAAGGACTTTCCTGTGGAGTTCCTCAAGGCTCAATTCTGGGCCCTACTCTGTTTTTATTGTATTTAACCCCACTTGGCCAGATTATTAGTCAGTTTAAGGGTGTTTCTTACCATTTTTACGCAGATGACATTCAGCTTTACTGCTCTTTTAAAGAAAATGAGCTGAACATTTTATCAAACTTAATCTCTTGCCTGTCTGCCATTAACAAATGGTTAAACAATAACTTCCTACAATTAAATCTTAATAAGACAGAAACACTGATCATCGCTCCAGACAGTAAAATTCCTCTGATAAAGGAATGTTTAGGTCACCTAGGCTCTTCTGTCCAGCCCAGCCTGCGTAATCTGGGTGTTGTTTTTGACAATGCTATGTCATTGGGCTGCCATGGTCGGCAACTAGTCAGAAATTGCTTTTTTCATCTGAGGAATATAACAAAGCTTAGACCTATGATCCCAACACCTGAACTGGAAATGATCATTCATGCTTTTATCTTGTCTTGCTTAGATTACTGTAATGCCCTTTTTATGTGTTTTAATAAAACTGCTATTGCCCACCTTCAGACTGTGCAAAATGCAGCAGCTCGGCTTTTAACCCGGACAAAGAAAAGGGAACACATTTCCCCAGTTTTATCGTCCCTTCATTGGTTGCCAGTTTCTTTGAGATTTCATTTTAAGATTTTAATTTTGACTTTTAGAGCTCTTAATGGCCAAGCCCCTTCATACAGCTCAGCCCTCTTGACTCCTTATGCCACGACACGATCACTAAGATCCTCAGACCAGAGACTCCTGGTGGTCCCTCAGACCAAATTCAGAACCCATGGAGATTGAGCTTTCCAGGCCACTGCATCACGGCTTTGGAACACACTTCCCCTGTTCTTGCGCTGTCTTGAGTCTGTTGACACTTTTAAGGAGTTAAAAACTCATTTGTTCAGACAGGCTTTTAGCTCTCATTGAATGACTTTTATTTCTTCACCATTTTCTCTTTTTATCCCTATTAATATGTATATTGTATCTTATTTCTCTTGATTTTAATTTCTGGGTATTTGTAAATTTTAACTTGCTGTGAAGCACTTTGTGATATACAGTATATCTGTGAAAAGTGCTATACAAATAAACTTTGCTTTGCTTGCTTGCTTGCCTGTTTTTTAAGCAATGGTGGCACTACTGCATGTTTAAAAACCCCAGGTACCATATTAGAGGTGAGACTACTATTCACAATAGCAAGGACAGAAGGTCCAGTAGTAGTAAAAACTTCTTTAAACAAGCGAGGGGGAATAGCATCTGCCGGGGAACCAGATGGCTTCATATGATTCATAATGTCCTTTAAAAACAAAAGAGACACTGGCTCAAACTGGTCAAAAACAGCTAAGCAGGGCAGAAAAATGGGTGGGTCATATGAAGGCAGAGAGATGAAGGCTTTAGTTGATACAACTGTATCAATAAAAAAAGTGAAGAAATTTTTCATAGACTGCAGGTGAGGCTACTGGACCAGTGCACTGGGGAGTATTAATAATAGAACTGATAGTGTTAAAAAGAACACGGGGCCTATGACAATTGGATGCACTCATTTCTGAGAAATATTAGTTTTTTTCTGCTTTTACAGTACTCTGATAACATTTCAAGCTATCTCTAAAACTATTAAGAGAAACCTGGAGCCTGTCCTTCTTCCACCTGTGCTCCGCTCTCCTGCACTCCCGCCTGACATCACGAGTAGCGTCAGTCAGCCAGGGCTGAGGTGCAGGTCTGGGGCACCTGATCTTCAGTGGAGCTATCAAGTCCAGAGTTTTGTACAGGTGGAATGAAAACTCAAAGCTAACACCTCAGTATTAGGATCCATGGAGGACGTCAGATTAGCGTCAGAGTTACTGATAAAATAAGTGGAGAACAATGCAGCAGAGGAAGGGTTAAACATGCAACAGTGCCATGGAGGAGCACACAGTTTAACAGGACAGAGAGCAGGGATGTTAAATAAGACAGGCATAGGATCAGAGAAAACGGCATCACAAATTTCCACGTTACTGTCATGAGCTCCCCATGCGCTTTTCCACAGTGCACGGAGGAGGGGTGAAAGGATGAGGATTTACACGCTGGGTGTACACCACACACACATTTATTAATCACCGCCACTGGCAAACAGTTTCAGTGCATATATCTCACAAGAGCTTAAGGAGTCCTCAAGGACGCTCTACAGTTTACAGGTGAGGATACCGAGGAACACACACACACAGAATTACTCACAAGACTGGAGCGGTCCGAGTTAGTCCAAAAAAGCATCAAGTGAACACAGTCCTTTGGTGACGTTGGCTTTCATACTGCGATAAACTACTGTATGTCAAGCACAATGACCCAGCAATGCGTGACTGGAAAAGGGCTCCTGAAGTACACGCATTGCTGGGGATGGTAAATTGGAGGAATTTAGGCGAGGCCCAGGAAAGATGATCAACGGGGCTGGGAAGAGCTGATGGTGATCAGTGGTGGTGGGGGGGGGGGGGGGCGTGGTCAAACTGGCAGACTGTCAGCAGACACACAACTGCCGGCCCCAGAGCAGTGGCTATGGGCACGGGACACACTAGAAATACATACTAAACATGCATGCACAACGGCCCCATGACCCACAGAGAGATCAGGACCGAGCCGGGGAAAACCAAGCCAGCTCGGCTCCTGACAAAAACAGGCAGACCATACAATAAAACCAAATCAAGTGAATGTCCATGAACATGTGTGGGTGCAGACACAAAATTTTCAAGGTTAAAAGAAGAGATTAAGTTTAAAAAGTCTCGGGTTTTTGGCTCATCAGGACAGCAGATATGAACATTAAAATCCCCGACAATAAGGACGCGATCATATTCAGGCATGATTTCGGCCAAAAACTCAGAAAAAATCACTAACGAAATCCTTATTGTATTTGGGTGGCCGATAGATCACAGTACACAGTAATTTTGAAGAAGAGTGAGCCAGTTCAAATAAGCACAGCTTAAAGCTGCTGAAGGAGGACTGCAGGTAAATCTGATTGCATTTATAGTTACTTTTAAAAACAGTCACTATTCCATCACCTCGGCCCATCAGGGGAGTTCAAATAGCAGCAATCCTGTGATAGATGTTCAGAGAAGATGCTGGACTCAACAACACTCAACCATGACTCTGTTATACGAAGAAAATCCAGTCTCCTAGATGTGAAGATAAGGTTTTGTTTGACAGCGATCTCGCGTTCACCAGGCCAAAACTGACAAAAGCCATGTCACAGACATCAGCTGTCCAGGGGGCTCAGCACACAGCCTGCAGGTTGCACGGATTCACCCCATGCCAGCAAGGGCGAGGAGAGTGTGGTGCTTTGAGTGTATTATGTGTGTGATGCCATACCCGCCCACAGGGTGACATCAGGCGGGCACGGCCACTGGTGTATATAATTTTGTGTTCTGTAATAAAGAGTGGTCCGCTGTTCAGTTCAGCACGGCTCCTGCCTCGTATTATTCATACATCACATTTGGCGACGAGGATAATTATGGCAGTGTATGGGCTACCTCAACCCCTAGTGCCGTTTCTGGAGTACACGGGAGTGCCAGTGATCCTGTGGCCAAAGTGGAGGGCCATGTTTGAGGGTTACATCGGAGCGCTGGGCCTAGGTGGACTCAACGGGAGAAGACGACGAGTGCTCCTGGCCCATCATCTCGGCACAGAGGGCTGAAGAATTCTCGGTACATTGGGAGAGACGGAACACTATGAGGATGCTGTCAAGCGGTTGGCCGAGTTCTTCGCCAGGCAGACAAGGACCACGAAGCTGTGGGTGGCGGGAGTTTTGGAGCCAAACGAAGCAAAGCTAGTTAGCTGGGAGAAGCGCACAGAGAACGGCACAGTCAGTGTCTATGGACAGGCTAGCCACGAAGCTAACTGAGTGCCAAAAGAGGGCTCGAAGCTACCAGCTGGGCATCAAGGTGGGACCGGGGGAGTCTCCGGTCACTGAAGACGGCGGGCCAGTCGTGAAGCGCAGAAAGGTGGAGGACCGGAGCGCTGATGAGTTGGACGGTGCGGTGTGCAACGACAGCGGAGAGGGAGAGCAGCAGGAGTCATCCCCGCAGCTGGAGGCTAGGCAGTGGGAGAGTGGGACCATGGAGGCCGAGAGCCCTGGGGAACAGCAGTGACAGCTGGGCATGGAGACGACGCAGTGGAGAGCCTGGGACGAGGGTGTCGAGAGCAGCAACGAGACGCCCAGGTTGGACAGTGACATCAACGAGAGTGATGCTGAGAGCCCCGAGGGAGAGCAGCTGCAGCCGGACATGGAGTCGACGCAGCAGAGCGCCTGGAACAAGGGTGCTGAGAGCAACGACAAGACACATGGGTCGGAGAGTGACGCCGACCAGAGCAAAGCTGAGAGCCCCGGGAGAGAGCAGCTACGACCGGGCACGGTGACAGCGCAGCGGAGTGCCTGGAACGAGGGTGCTGGGAGCAGCGGCAAGGTGCTTGGGTCGGGAAATGACGAGCAGGCTTCAGTTTTCCCCGGAGTGCAACCACGGGGGGCCGGAGTGTTTAGAGCCACAACGGTGGTGTTGAGAGAGGTTGGGAGCGGACCGACGAGCATGGAGGGACGGTGTGCCAGACAGCAGCACGGCGGGTCCTGAGGAGTGACGCAGTCAGCAGTGAAGAGGGACATTATGGCAAGAGAGATTGTTTTTGATCCCGGAGGCAGACGGCGGCCATGAGCACACATGTCGTGGGGCTGCCCGGGACCTCTGAGCCGGTCTTATCTTCAGCGGCCAGGGGTGTGTATGATTTGGGGCTGCCCTTTGCCCCCAGGCCGGTTTTTCCGCTGGCTGTCAGTGGACAGAGGTGTGACTTGAACACTATCGAATGTAAATGCATGTACATAGTGTTGGTGTGCATGAGAGTATGTATGTGGTATGTTATGGGATTATTTTATGTATTTTAAAGACTTGGTCCAATTTTAGTTGTTTTGTGTGAATGTGGTAGGTTATTTCATAACAGTTAATTGTTCCCTTGTTTTTTTAGTGCATGATTTGGGTCCTACATTGGGGAGGGTTTCAATTGTGTGTGTGGTTTTGCATTTTGTAAGGGGGAGGGCAAGTGTGGTGTTGTGAGTGTAGTGTGTGTGTGATGCCGTACCCACCCACAGGGTGACGTCAGGGGGGCACAGCCACTGGTGTATATAATTCTGTGTTCTGAAATAAAGAGTGGTTCGCTGTCAGTTCAGCACAGCTCCTGTCTCGTATTATTCACACATAACAGAGAGCAGGGACCCCGGGGCAGGAAGGATTCCTCCGGGCCAACAACAGGTACAAGCCATGTGTCAACAGGGTCCAGTGAGAGCAAATGAAAGATGAGGCGAAGGATCGCTCCATTTTCATTCCAGGTAATGGTAGAAAAGCATGCCAAGAAGGCCCTCAACTTTACCAGCTGACTGCTGCATTTACCACGGCAGCGATGGCATTTACGCCGAGGAAGTGGAACCGGGTCACACCATAGGCACGTTGGAATCCCCGATAAAAGCAGGGGTAGCGTTTTATGTCCATGGTGATTGAACTTCATCAGATCATTGGCAGAGAGACAAATATCCAGCAGTGTTTGGTGCTCATACACACGTATGGAGTTGACATTTAGAATAAGCGACACAAACAGCACAAACAAACAATGTTTACAGCAGCAGATGGCGAGCTGCACACACTGACGCCATCACTTCCACCATTTCCCAAAAACTTGATAAACTTGACAAGATTATCAAGAAGTCTGGCTCTGTAATTGATCTCAGGCCGGAGACCTTTGAGACTGTGGTGGAGAAGAGGACACTGAACAAACTGTTGTCCATCATGGACAATCCTGATCAACCCATCCACTACACACTGGACAGACAATGGAGCACTTTCTCCAACAGACTGCTACAGCTCCGCTGCCGAACAGTCAGGTACAAGAAATCTTTTCTGCCACATGCCATTTCACCGTACAATAACTCACTCTAATGTTGAATTTTGGTCATAACAATGCTGCCAAATGGCACCTTACAGTCTAATTGGTACCACACATTTCACCCTGTGCCTCATAATCCTTCTTTGTACAGTTGGTACTATCCATAGGTTCAAAAGGTTCATCATCTATTCAACCTAGTAGTAGCCTATGTAGCATATAAAGTTATCTAAGCATTTTTACTTCCCTGGGTAACTCCTTTTCTATTATGCTGTGTGTATTTATGTTGGTTTAGGTCATCTTACTATGTCATGCTACTGTTACACTGTAATTTACCAGTTTGGGATCAATAAAGTCTGTCTGTCTGTCTGTCTGTCTGTCTGTCTGTCTGTCTGTCTGTCTAGTTTGAGTGAAAAACAACCCAGGATCCTGGGTTAAAAGAGCCCAGCCACTTCTGTGTTCTGTCCATTAGTGACCTATCAGTGTTGTTATTCTTGGGTTATTTTCTTAAAGCAGCACTTTTTAACCTTCTTGTTTATGATGGGAACACTAAAAAGACTACAACCATGGTGACTATGTCCTCAGTCCCAGCAGCCAATTACAGGGTGCTTAGTGGTTGGTGGCTAAAGTTGTGTCCTGTGATTGGCTGTTTGGTCTGATGTCATAATTGCCATAGCTAGTTATTTAGGAGCAAAACCTTGACGGGACATCAATTTTCTTACCAGTTTGATGCGGTATAGTGCAGCGAGTAGAGTGTTTCTGTCACAACGGCCCTCACGGACCGTCACAAGATGCCTCAGTCACCAGAGAGTTTGCAGTGGTAATTTATTAAGGATAAGGCAGAACACTCACAGAACACATACAATGGCTGGGTGATGTCTGAGCCGGGAGACACCCGATGCGCCAGACGGACAACAGTGAGAGTGAAGTCTCAGAGGAACATACCTGAGCACGACGGAACGTGGCTGAACATAACAGAATATAACAGAGACTGCCGCGCTGGAGGACATTTAGCACCCGCTTATATCTCTGGCGGCTAATGACCCCAACGCGGCACAGCTGCTGCTAATGACAGCAGAGCAGCAGCTGACTTTGACAGCAGGGAGCTCCCCCGGGCGCCTTCACAATAAGAGCCCGAGGAGCTGGAAGGAACCCTCAGCTGTCAAAGCCAGGGAACAAAAAGATATGAGACCCGAGTGTGGCCAGAACCGACACTCGGGTTATGACAGTACCTCCCCCTCAAGGCCGAGCTCTGAGCGGCCAGAGTAACACCCCAGCCCCCCCCCACCCCCCTAGGGTGGGTGGATGGGGTGCTGGCAGGAGGGAGAGAGACAAACAACCAACAAGGCTATAAAAAAAAAAACCCATAATCCCGGGTAACAAGAACAAAACCACAATAAGTACAAAATAGGCAACACACCCTTGGGCAAACAGAGTGACACAAAACAATCCCCCCACACACACACACACACACCCCAACAGTCCCACAGACGAGATCAGGAACCCGGAAAGGGCGCAGTCCAGGCCCGGAGGGATGGGGCAAAAGGTTCGGGGGGGGGGTCGTCCGGCAACAAGAGGCCACAGAACAGGGAGGGGAAAAGAGGACAGTTCGGGCGGCCTACCCCAGTCCCATGCTCGGGGGAAGAGAGTTTCAGGCGGCCGGAGCAGGTCGCCGCACAGGAAGATAAACCGGTCGGGGGGCCGGCCCAGAGAACCAAACCAACGAGACAGCCCTTCAGGCGGCCGCCCCGCAACACCAGCCCACCAGAACCGTTGGGAGGAAGCAGCCGGCGATCCCGCAGAAAAGGGGGGAGATGAGGGGAAACCGGGCGGAGCGTTCGGGACCCCAACGGCCCCAGGTGGAGATGGGTAGTGCTCCTCAGGGAGACGAGGAGGATGACTGTGGAGATGAGGGTGAAGAAGAAAACGAGCCTGTCCAGCATCCGGTGGCTGGGGATCTGCAGCTCCCTCACCGAACCTAGGACCTGCTGGTGCAGCACCCACGGTGGACCCCGATTGGGCCTCCGGAACCAAACCCACGGTGGACCCCGATTGGGCCTCCGGAACCAAACCCGCGACGGACCCCGACTGGGTCGGCGTGGCACCAAACTCGACCTCCAACCCCGAAACCGGAACCTCTGGCACAGCAGGCGAAAGCAGCCCCTCGCCGGCGACCCTGGGAGAAGGCTCGAAAGAGAGAGAAAACCCGGGATCAGGATCACCGGCAGCGCCAGAACCCGGTGAGATAAGCTCGGACGCAGCGGGCGGCTGCACCCGGCTGCACCCGGCTCATCTCCCCTTGAGACAGGCAAAAATGCTCTAAGAGGTGAAAAAGAAAGACAAAGTAGAGCACTTGCCTGAGCTCGGGTTCTGACGCCGTCCAGGACTGCGAAGATCCGGGCTCAGATGTCAGGAGGTCGTCATCAGGCTCCCACTCAGCTGCGTCGGGCTCCGCAGCTGGCATGATGGTGCGTGCAGCCAAAGAGTCCTCCGGCACCGATGTCCACGCCGGTGGCCCGCATGGCGTGGTGGCAGGAGAATCTCGCCCTGCTGGACCGGACCGCTCCTCCGTGGAACCCCGGGGACGCTTCCTCACCGGCGATGGCTCCATGCTGCAGTCCGCTCTCCTCCTCCGCCCATGGCGTGGCTGCGGAACCGGAACCAGGCTCTCCAGAACCGCAGGCCCCCTCCTCATCCAGCGACGTTGGCCTGACGTCGAGGACCGCTCAGCGGAGGGAGACACAGAGGAAGCAGGGTTAATACTTTCATCCACAGCGGGTGGAGGGAGCTCGGGGGGCTGCATACCCCGAACTCCACCCCTAGGAGTCAGACAAGGCACAACAATGTCAAGAGGAGAGAAATTATCATGCACTCGCCTTTCCCCTAAGGGTAAGATGGTCTCCGCTGTGGGGGACGTCATTCCTTCCTTTCCCCGCTGGATGGCGACAGAGGGCCCTCTGGGAAGACGAGATGAGGCCACTCGAGGCGGATCCGGGATGAAGCTCGCCGAAACGGAGCTCTCGTGACACACAGCAGCCAGGATAGGTGACGAGGAGGAGGGGGGCGACAGCCGGGGTCAGTCGGGCATGGGGCGCTGACGGGACAGCGGGCGAGGGCCCGGGAGAAGACGAGGCTGCGGGGATTCCCCTCTGACGAGGCGCAGAAGTGACAGCTGTGTGGGGGGTTGAGCCCTTGCGGCGACCCGGAGCAGCATCCAGACGGGGCTCTAGCCAAGGTTGGAAGCCGGAGTGACGACGGTTCCTTGTAGGGGGTGAGGCGAAGGTGAGGTCCGGAAATCGCCGTTCCTGAGCAGAAACGGCGGCAAGCAAGTCAGCAAACTCAGGAAACTCACGCAGCACTGGATTCCTCTCCACGAGTCTAACCGCCGCCACCACATGCTTCATACACGCTGGAGGATTCTCAGCGGAGCAAGCAGCTGCCACCCGGTCCCAGATCTTGTCTGCTGTCATCTGCAGCTTCTCTGGGGGAATCCCGAGTGACGACATGCCCGATGGGAAAAGACCTCCGGATGGTGCGAACTCCCGGGCCGGAACAGAGGCAGGAGCGGGATCCCGAAGCGAGGGGCGACGTCTCCTCCGCTTCAGCTTCCTGCCAGGATTTCCCTCCAGCCCTCGGAGAATCTCACGCTGGGCGGCGATGTCATCTCTCCTCACGCTTACCTCTGGATGATTAGTGAAGCGGGGGAGAGAATCCAGAATTTCCTCGGCTAGGTCCAGGTACCAGGGCACTTCGCTGTTGTATTCGAGGAGGGAGGCGGCGACAAGGACTCTGTCCACGCGCTCGAGGGTGTCAGCGAGAACAGCGTCCTGCCTCCGAGCACGAGACCTCCACGATGGCATGCTTCAACACAGCACCCAGACAGGTAGGAACAAACAGTCCACTACTGCAAACTACACGGTGAATGGCGTCTCGATGCAACGCCTCCTCTCCGGGCGTTAGGCGGCAGTCTACTGTCACAACGGCCCTCACGGACCGTCACAAGACGCCTCAGTCACCAGAGAGTTTGCAGTGGTAATTTATTAAGGATAAGGCAGAACACTCACAGAACACATACAATGGCTGGGTGATGTCTGAGCCGGGGGACACCCGATGCGCCAGACGGACAACAGTGAGAGTGAAGTCTCAGAGGAACATACCTGAGCACGACGGAACGTGGCTGAACATAACAGAATATAACAGAGACTGCCGCGCTGGAGGACATTTAGCACCCGCTTATATCTCTGGCGGCTAATGACCCCAACGCGGCACAGCTGCTGCTAATGACAGCAGAGCAGCAGCTGACTTTGACAGCAGGGAGCTCCCCCGGGCGCCTTCACAATAAGAGCCCGAGGAGCTGGAAGGAACCCTCAGCTGTCAAAGCCAGGGAACAAAAAGATATGAGACCCGAGTGTGGCCAGAACCGACACTCGGGTTATGACAGTTTCAGAGCAAAACTCTCGGTACATTTTCTGTGTCCAGGTCAAGCGGTTGCTAGGATACTATAGGTGAGAGCTTTTTTTATGAGCCCATGTAAAGCACCCAGGAAAACAGGTTTAGGGCATTTTTATGTTCTCTGTGGACATGCAGCCTTAGTGTTCCCACCAAGAATACACCGTGTTCTAAATTATTATGCAAATGATATTTGTCTCTGATTTTCCTTAACAGCTGATGCAAATGACAGTCAGTATAATTTTCAAGTCATCAACCTTTAGAGCATAATTCAAATTTTATTGAACAAACCTCCCAATGATAACCATTTTTTTGCAAAAATAAAAAATCTCAAAATGTACTGATTCAAATTATGCACAACAGCATTTCAAAACATTTTACTGGTTGTAAAGAACTGAAAATGGCCATTTGTTGTATTTGCAGCATTATGAGGTCATATTTACTGAAATCAAAAGCTATTTCAATCAAAAACATCTTAACAGGCCAAGTTACATGTTAACATAGGACCCCTTCTTTGATATAACCGTCACAATTCTTGCATCTATTGAAAGTGAGAGTTTCTGCTTTAATTTCTTTGCAAGATGTCAGAATAGCCTCCCACAGCTGCTGTTTTGATGTGAACTGCCTCCCATCCTCATAGATCTTTTGCTTAAGGATGCTCCAAAGGTTCTCAATAGGGTTGAGGTCAGGGGAGGATGGGGGCCACATCATGAGTTTCTCTCCTTTTATGCCCATAGCAGCCAATGACACAGAGTTATTATTTGCAGCATGAGATGGTGCATTGTCATGCATGAAGATAATTTTGCTACGGAAGGCACAGTTCTTCTTTTTGTACCATGGAAGAAAGTGGTCAGTCAGAAACTCTGTATACATTTCCAAGGTCATTTTCACACCTTCAGGTACCCTAAAGGGGTCTACCAGCTCTCTCCCCATGATTCCAGGCCAAAACATGACTCTGCCACCTCCTTGCTGACGTCACAGCCTGTTGGGACATGGTGGCCATCCACCAACCATCCACTACTCCATCCATCTGGACCATCAAGGTTTGCACGGCACTCATCAGTAAACAAGACTGTTTGAAAATTGGTCTTCTGGGCCCACTGCAACCATTTCTACTTGTGAGTATTAGTTAGGGATAGCCAAATAGTAGATTTATGCACAACTGCAAGTCTCTGGAGGATCCTACACCTTGAGGTCCGTGGGACTCCAGAGGCACCAGCAGCTTCAAATACCTGTTTGCTGCTTTGTAATGGCATTTTAGCAGCTGCTCTCTTAATCCGATTAATTTGTCTGGCAGAAACCTTCCTCATTATGCCTTTATCTGCATGAACCCATCTGTGCTTTGAATTAGCCACAAATTACTTCATAGTACAATGATCACGCATAAGTTTTTGTGAAATATCTAATGTTTTCATACCTTGTCCAAGGCATTGCACTATTTGATGCTTTTTGGAAGCAGACAGATCCTTTTTCTTTCTCATATTGCTTGAAACCTGTGGCATGCTTAATAATGTGCATAATGCTGTCAACCTGTCAACTTGCTGTCAGCTCCTGTCAATCGGTGGATTTCTGTGTTTTGGTGCTCGGTTTTTGACTACTGTTTTGGCCTCTGATAACTGAATTTGGATTACGGACTGGACATCCTTGTTTCAACCCCTGCCTGACTTAAAACGCCTATAGCGGCATTTACGGATTGGGAAAACGAGAGCGGAGCGGAGCTAGCTAAACAGCTGTTCAGTAGCTGTCTTGTCAGCAAAAATTATCTGGGATCATGGGTCCCAAGAAAGCTCAGCAAACTGAGGTCTGAGATCACTCGACTTCTTGGCTGAAGACATTTCTGCTGTTAAGATGCAGCAAAAAAACATTCTGGACCTGGTCAAGGAGGTGAAAGCACTGTGGATCCAGAATGCCGAGAAGGACAAGAGGCTGGCGTATTTGGAGAGCAGAGTGGCGGACCTGGAACAATACACCCGGGGGAATGACGTGATCATCACAGGGCTCCACATTAAACCCCGATCATATGCTCGGGCAGTGGCTGCGGACAGCGGAGGGGGACTCGGTGAGCTGGAAGCCGAAACCCCTGAGCAACAAGAGGCAGCCTTCCTGCAGTCCAAAGGAATCCAGCTGGACTGTAACACCATTGAGGCCTGCCACCCTCTGCCCAGGAAAAATAGCGACAAACCAGCTGTCATCATGAGGTTTGTCAACAGAAAACACAAGACTGTGCTGCTAAAACAAGGTAGGAAACTGAAAGGAACGAACATTTATATAAACGAGCACCTTACAAAAGAAAACGCAGAATTAACCAGAAAGGCAAGATACATGAGAAAGCAAAAAAAGATTCAAAACACCTGGACAACAAACTGTAAAATACACATCAAATTAAATGGATCACCTGAAGAAGCCAAAGTCATTAACATCCGAAGTATTATGGAACTGGACAAATATCAATGAACATTATGAACTGGAGTCAACAGCACCAAATGATAACTGTAGGACACTGAAGGATCACACTCATCTGCAACAGGACATATAACTCCATGAAATAAAAGATCAACAAACAGGATCAACAGGAACTGAAAGTTTTTGAACATACGAATCACAACCCACAGGACGTGGAATATAATATAGACCCTGATAATAATTTATTTAGCTCCATCAATAATGACTGTAGTTACTCCACGGATGAACAGTTTAACACAATGGTCATATTTGATTTCAATATTTCAATGATCCACTTCAACAGCAGAAGTCTCTATGCCAACTATAGTGGCAATATCAAAGACGTGGCTCAGTGAAGAGAAAGAAGTGGATTTTACATTGGATGGCTACCAATTAAATTATATGAATAGAAAAGTGAAAAAAGGAGGAGGAGTTGCAATTTATGTTGGCAAGAGCTTGCAATACAAGGTTGTTGAAAATTTGACAGTGACTGTGGATGATTTATTTGAATGTATTTCAAGAGAAATCTGTTTGGGCAAGATGAAGAATATAGTAGTGAGCTGTGTATATAAAACACCTGGGTCAAATATTGACTTATTCAAGGACTGGATGGAAAAACTGTAGGCAAAACTTACTCATAGAGTAATGTTCATCTGTGGGGATTTCAATATAGATCTTATGAAATCAAAACAACATAGTTTGACAGAAGAATTTATCAACACAATGTACAGTATGGGCTTACATCCAACAATCACCAGACCTAGCAGAATTACGTCACACAGTGCCACACTAATAGATAACATATTCACAAACATTATGGAAAATAATATCATGAGTGGTCTTTGATTGAATGATATCAGTGACCACCTGCCGATTTTTGTTGTCTATCAATGTGATTATAGGAAGAAAAAGTATACCAAAAATATTGAATATAAAAGAACTAGAAAAGCACTCATAGAGCACATACCTCCGCCAAGGCTCCTTCCGTTTCTCATGGATCACCTCCAAAATGTAATGGGTTTGTGTGTAGGCCTATAGCCACTTGTGGTGAAAATTGCATCAAAGTCTGTCCATCCGTTTTGGAGTATTGTTGCTAACACACTGTGAGAAGATAAGAGCCTTGGCTGAGGTATGCATTCTCAGATCATCACCAAAATATAATGGGCTCCTCTCTAGCCCAAGAACCACCTCTGGTAAAAATTTCATCCAAATCCATGCAATAGTTTTTGTGTAATCCTGCTGTACAAATACAAACAAAGCCTCGGTGGAGGTATGCACTCTCAGATCATCACCAAAATCTAATCATCTGTAGGATACACCATTTCTGACAATCTCTGAAAATTTCATGAAAATCCGTCCATAACTTTTTGAGTTATCTTGCTAACAAACAAACAAACAGACAGACAGACAAACCAATGCCGATGAAAACATAACCTCCTTGGCGGAGGTAATAAGAACTGAAGAATCTATGTATTTACTGGCAAAGGAATTATTAATGCAAGACTGGAAGATAGTTTGTGATGAAAATGATATAAATAAAGCATATGAGGAATTTTTACAAATATTTCAATCATTGTACAACAAAAACTGTCCTATAAAACAATACAGTGACAGACAACAAAACAAAAATATTCCATGGGTCACCAAGGGGTTACTAAATGCATGTAAAAAGAAGAATACATTATATAAACAATTCATTAAGTGTAGAACAGTAGAGGCTGAGATCAAATATAAAAGATATAAAAACAAGCTAACTAATATAATGAGGACTTGTAAGAAAGAATATTACAACAGAATATTAGAGGATAATAAGAATAACAAGAGGAATATGGCAAGTGCTAAATGGGATTATTAGTAATCAATCAAAGAATGCTAATTATCCAGAATATTTTATTGAAAATGACAATTTGATAAATAATATGGAGGATGTGGTTAGTGGTTTCAATAATTTTTTTGTAAACATTGGTCCAGAATTAGCAAAAACAATAGTGACCCCAGAAACAAACGATAGTGGTTCTGTAAATGAAATAGAAGATAGAAATCCTAACACAATCTTTTTGGGTGCAGTAACTGAAAAGGAAATTATCGAGACTGTGAGTAAATTTAAGAACAAAAAAATCAGCGGACTGGAATGAAACTGACATGACAATAGTGAAAAAAGTAATTGAAGGAAATGTTAAGCCACTCACCCACATCTGTAACCTGTCATTTCAAACTGGTAAATTTCCAAACAAAATGAAAATAGCAAAAGTAATACCTCTATACAAAACAGGAGACAGTCATCATTTCACAAATTACAGGCAGGTCTCTTTACTCTCACAATTCTCCAAAATACTTGAAAAAAATCTTCACTAAAAGACTGGATAATTTCATAGAAAAACACAACCTTCTTACAGTCAGTATGGTTTTAGAGCAGACAAATCTACATCTCTGGCACTGATTGAACTCAGAGAAGAAATTACTAGTTGTATAGATAAAAAAAAGTTTGCTCTAGGAGTATTTATAGATTTAAAGAAAGCTTTTGACACCATTGATCACAGAATTTTACTGAGGAAATTGGAATGGTATGGAATAAGAGGGGTTGAACTGAGTTGGGTGGAAAGTTATTTAAGTAACAGACAACAATTTGTACAAACAGTTGAGCACAAATCACCCTTCATGGACATCTCTTGTGGTGTGCCCCGGAGTCAGTTTTGGGACCCAAACTCTTTATCTTATATATAAATGACATGCCAAGTATCAAAAATTCTGAAATTTATTTTGCTTGCGGATGACACAAATATCCTTTGCACTGGTGAGAATTTGCAGCAGATTTTAGAGGTTGTCACAACAGAAATGAAAAGGTTTATACAGTGGTTCAACAAAAATAAATTATCTCTAAATCTGGACAAAACAAAGATTATGTTGTTTGGAAATTATAAAATAAATCATGAAATAATGGTAACGATAGATGATACCAGAACTGAAACAGTACAGGAAAAATAAGTTTCTGGGGGTGACTTTAGATAATATAATCCGCTGGAAACCTCACATCAGTCACATCTGGGCCAAGTTGGCAAAATGTATAGGGATACTGGGGAAAACAAGACACATCTTGGACTATAAATCATTGTTCTTACTGTACAATTCACTGTTTCTACCATATCTTAACTACTGTGTGGAGGTCTGGGGAAACACCTACAAGACCAACCTACAGCCAATATGCACATTACAAAAAAAGCTATAAGGATAATAAATAATGTAGGATATAAAGACCATACTAACTCGTTGTTTTTAAAGTCACATGCCACAAAGTTCATGGATTTAGTTAAATATAAGACAGCACAAGTAATGTACAGGGCAATTAATAATCAACTCCCAACTAATATACAAAAACTGTTCAAAAAAAGAGACAATGATTCTAATTTAAGAGGAGACTTAAACTTTACAAAACCTAAGGTACAAACAACTAAGAAAAGTATGTGCATATCTGTCTGTGGGGTGGATTTTGGAACAGTCTGGAGCTGGAACTAAAACTATGTACAAACAGAAATTAATTCAAAAATAGGTATAAACATTCTTTGCTGAAAGGATATATGCTAGAGGGGTAGTATTAATATGTATGATTCACTATGCTCACTCTGGGACACTATGGTATGGTAGGTGGGACAGTACTGTGCATATCTGTGTGTATCTGTGTTGTTTGGGGCCGGGGATAGCTGTATGGACCGTATGTGTCATGAATCGTCCTGACTTGTTGTGAATTGCCTTAGTTTCCTCCTGACAGCTCTGGCACGCCCCCTCCTCCTGTCAAGTGCCATCAGCTGCACTGTCACGGGTGTTCACACACATACACACACCCACACACATGCTCCATTCACTCTCATTCACACGTTCTCTCACACACCGGGTGCCAATCAGTCCTGCCCACGCATTCTCACACCGGCAATCTCTTTCCTCGATAGCTTCAATAGTATTTGTTTGCCACTCCAGAGGAAAGAGATTGTCGGGGCATTCGTCTCTATACGCGGCAGCTAGTTCTCCCCGTATATTGTCCACTCCCTTCGTGGTTCTCCAGCCCGTCACTTCACTCGGATTATTTCCCCTGGTGGTTCGGCTGGCCCTGCTCTCCACTTCATCTACCAGACTGCAAGATTTCGCCCCGGATTAGCTCCAGACCTGTAAGTGTCTTTTTGCCTTTTCTCTTGTGCTAGCAGCCCTGCAGCACTAGGCTCCATATTCACCAGGCTGTAGAGCATTCAGCAGGCGCCCTGTGTGTTTGGTGGCCCTACCTCCATCATTACATCTCTCTGTATTTTTGTGGTTGAACTTAACTGTTTACTTTGTGGTGAACTTCAATAAACATGGCACTCTCTACTCCCGCGATTGGGTTTTTCATTCTCTCCCTCGTGCGCCGTGTTATGGTGCACGGGGGTTTGTGACAGTATGTATGTTGGGATGGATGGGTGTCAATGTTGATATGTACAACATATAGTTAATTGTCTACTTGGGGTCTTAATTGAAGTAATAGGTATATATTTCACATGGGTTGTATTTAGGGAAAAGAGGAGTTGGAGTAAATAAGTGTTAACTTCTTCCTTCTCCCTTTCGAGCACTGTATACTGTCACTTTTATTGCACTTGTCATTTGTTTTGTTTTGTTTTTTGCTTTATTGTTCGAAATAAAGTATCTATCTATCTATGTATCTACTGTATGTGGAACATAAGTGTTATGATCTGATGAGTGCACTCCCCCTCCCGTCCTGTGGGAGGGTCCCCGGCTCCGCAGGTAATCAATTCACCTGCGTGAGTGGATGCACCTGCTGTCTCCTTGCTGCTAGCACTTAAAAGAACCAGTCTGTGAATGCTCCAGCGCTGGCTCGTTGGGTATACTGCCATAACTGAATTAAGTACAGTGGCATAGCAAGGAATTTGTAAAGGGGGGCTGAACCCCTACCACCACCACCATTCTGAATGCCCGGGGCGTTCACTCGGGGCAAAGCTTTAGCTTCAGCCCCCTGTCAAATACAACCCCGTCAACTACAGATTTCTTAATATTTTCAATGCAAACTACTCAAAACCTGCTCTTTTATTTACGTTTTTCTTTTCTTCTTCTCCCTTTTTTTTCTTCTTTGTTTTAGGGGGGACTGCAGCCCCCTCAGCCCCCCCCCCCCCCCCCGGCTACGCCCCTGCAGACTGTATTAATTGTTTTGGAACCCAGAGTATAATCCGTCTCTCTTTTCTTCGTTTCCAGGTTGCTGCCATCTCTGCGGTATGTCCCCGGAGGTTTGTTGTGCGCTCACCTGCTCCTTCATCATCATCTCCTCTCCAGATCGCCTACTCCACCAAGTCAGACCTTTCACCAGCCATACTCCTCCGCATCTCCTGTTCCAAATCCTCATTGCCTTCCTGGGTTCCTCGTCGGGCTCTCTGCTCTCTCTTGTAAGTATTTCCTTTCCTTATGATTCATTATTACCTGCCTCTCTCCTCGTTCTAACCAGCTCTCATCTCCTTCATTATAGGCTGGGTGCTCCTCTGGGGAGTGAGGTGATTTTTCCGCTAATCCTGCAATTACTCTTTTCAATAAAATTGTGTTTGAAACTTTGCCTCTCTGCATTGTGTGCTTTCTCTGGTGTAGCATCTTGCACGTGGGCTGGCATTATTAGTAATATGACAATAAGTAGTTTTCCTTTAATTGGGCTCACCTGCCAAACTAATTATGTCAGGTGTCTGAGATTGATATCAGTGATCCAAAGAGCCCTGAGACACAATACCATCCATGAGTTTAATTGAAAAACAAAAAACTGAATGTTTGTGACACTAAAATCCTATTTGCATAATAATTTGGAACGCAGTGTAGAACTGGTGCAGGCAATACAGACCCACTCAGGCTATGGGGGAAATGACATTCACCCTGTTGAAGGTTAATGTATCCTCAAAATAATTTTGGAAACTTTTTTTGTAATATCCTTTTATTAAGCATCAATGATACAAAGTATGCACATAGACATAGAAATCAGAAAAAAATCTTTGAAACAGTGCTCTTGTATTTTTATCATCATTTTTCCCCCTTGATAATTCCACCCCATAAAAACAGCAAAAAAACAATTGTAAAGCATAAGCATAGCTCGCCACTGCTGAACCCGTTCATCGCATGAAATGGTTCACATGGAGATAAATGCAAGTACAAGAGGGTTGCTAAGTGGACACAGTTGTGAGTTTACTGAAATACGTCAACACTGCATCCCAGACAGAAAAGAATTTGTCCCTCGATCCCCGGAAACATTCTAAAGTGAAAATCTTTCAGTGTTGCTTTAACCCAGAACTTTTTACTATGAATTCTCTGCTAACTCACTTCGAGTAGTTTTTCAATTTTTCACAACCACCTTTCCTCTTGAACCTGTGTTTTTATTTTTCATTTTGTATACTTTGTTGATCCCCAAAGGGAAATTCAGGGTATCCACATGGATGGATGAGGCAGCCATGGTGCGGCAGCAATCCCTTCACCATTCACACACACATCCACACCTAGGGCCACTTTAGAGTCTCCAATTAACCTAACTTGCATGTTTTTGGCCTGTGGGAGGAAACAGGAGTACCCAGGGTAAACCCACGCAGACACTGGGAGAACATGTAAACTCCACACAGAAAGGTCACTGATGGTCAGGGGGTGGGATTGAACCCACGATCTTCTTACTGTGCTGCCACAGTGTTAACCACTGCTCCACCGAGCTGCCTGTATAGAGTATATAGTATAGCGATAAATTCTGAGTGGGAAAGTAATCTTGAGAAACTACACATTCCAACAACAAGCAAAATAGCTTAACAATCAGTCGTGTCCTTCAAGGCTGAAATAAACCCTTTGTGCATTTGTTTTCAGGAACCA
The DNA here is from genome assembly GCA_020510985.1 of Pholidichthys leucotaenia. NCBI lineage: Eukaryota > Metazoa > Chordata > Actinopteri > Cichliformes > Pholidichthyidae > Pholidichthys > Pholidichthys leucotaenia. The sequence goes on along the minus strand of CM035844.1, from coordinate 176,363,903 downwards.
AATCATTTCTGTTAATATTCTTAACCCACTTCAGACAAAACCTTTGGTGTCTGCATCTGGAATTGAGTATGTTTCAGTTTTCAAAAGTTCAGACCAGTGTATTTCAAATTCACTTTGACTCTAGAGTTGAAATTTTGCAATACAGCTTAACATGGAACAGGTGCTCTCTTTCCTATCCTAAAAATTCAAAAGTAGGGTTCCCAGGGGGACGAAACAATCTCTTGCCATCGGATGTTTGCTTAATGTTGAGAGATACCACCCTCAGGGCTTGCGTCAGGTTGATTAGCTTGTTATCAATCATCGGGATTTAGCAGAAAGCCCCCATGGGTACAAACAACTCAACCCATGTCTCCCATCAGATTTCATGGTGACATGTGACACTGTCTTTCAGCATCACAATCCATGCCGTCTAATCAAAGGCTCAAACCAATGGCCTCTCTGCTTTCTTCTCCCCGCTTCTATTAAAAAGCCTAATAGCCACAAAATTGGGCATTCCTTATGAAGCAAAGAGGCAATCAAAACATGCAGCACTGAGCAAAGCAATACCGCGTTTCCCCACAGACATCACACAGCCGGTGTCTCAAAAGACACCTGTCACCCAGGTGGTGAAAGAGAATAACAAAAATGACAGGAAGACACAGAAAAACAACAGCAAATGTATATATGGGTATAAGAGAGAGATGATAGACAAGATTCATATTTACCGATGTCAAAGGAGAACACCTGGATTCATTTTGGTATATTTTCATTGTATTAGACAGCTGTGTTGGAAAAATGTCAATTCAGGTCAGCAGTGTTTCGATTCATGCAAGCGCCAGCTGGTTCACTGAGAATATTTACTTGCGATCCCAATGGGGATTTCCAGAAAGCTGTGAGAAAAAAATCTGTCTGAGAAGGTCTGTGCAGTTTTACTCTTTAATGGGAGCTAAAGGGTGAAAATAATTGAGCTATGACAGCCAGGAATTTTTATGACCCCGGCAGAGCTGCAGATGGGAGATAAGTAGGCTATATTTCCTGATCACATCTGATTTATTAAAGTTTGAAAGTGAGCAAATAACGATTAGAAAACAAATTAAACTGCAGCCCACACTAAGGGACATGATAACATTGTGTAAATGAGTTACTGCTAAGAAAAAAATACAAATTTCTGCAATGGAAATTTGAAGATACAGTAAAAATTTTCTTTATTTTGCAGAGGCTTATGTAAAAGTGCACCAGTATTTTTGTCATTTAACCGACACATGCATTATTTTTCCTGCCCTCAAGTAAGGAAAATCATTTTTGCACATTTGCTTAATTTAAATAACCACTTCTCTGCCTCCCCTGTCTATTTATGTTTCTTTGCAATCAGCTTTAAAACGGTCCTTACAAAGCAATGAAAGACTGTAGAGCAAAAGAAAGCGTCAGGTAGAAAAAAAGCACTTTGACATCTTAATTTCATTTCATCTTGGTGTCCAAACACGCCGTCACAGCGTCTCTGCGAGAAGCGCTGTGCGCTCTCAAAGTGCTGTGCGTCAAACTGCTGTTCAGTTTTCCTGGGGGGCAATCTCTCAGACTGACGCTTACATTTGCACTTAAACGCAGTTTGTAATTTAATGTGAGCGTAAAAATACGATCACACAAAAAAAAAGCAGACGTTTTTAAATAGTGATTTACCTGCTGTTGACACATTCGATGGAATAAATGTGCGTGTTTTTCTTTGTGAATGAATGAATGAATGAATGAATGAATTTATTTCGGATAGTACATTACAGGTTAAAAGAAACTGTATAATATAACAACAAGGTCAAATTAGACAAAGACTCCTTCTACTATACAATTCCACGTGAGTTATCCGAAATGGGTGATGGCTGAAGCCGCAGCTTATATTGCCCACCCATATTCCATCCAAGAATTCAAAGGAGAAAAAAGAGAAAACAAGACAAGAGCGATTACAATTTAAAACAAGGCTAAGACAAAATATAACAAGGCTAAGACAAGATAAGATGTTGTGAGCAGCAAACTCCTGTAAGCTTTGTGGTGTACAATTTATGTAAAATTGGCAGTTTTCTTTAGTTTTAAAGAATAAAAACTGCACCGTGTAAAATATTCGCAAATACCCAACAAAGCTTATTTGCCCCTCCTGCCTTCATAATCGGTAACCAACCAAGACACTTGTTACACATCACCTCTGAAAACGCATCCAGACGTACGTCTAGTTGGGGGGGGGGGGGGATATATCTGTATGGTTATCTGGAAAATATGAACTCACCCAGTGACCAAATAAGCATCCAGCACCAGGCGATCTCTGCTCGGTCTCCATCGACCTTCGCTTGGCGTGCCCGGCCGGCCGAGCGGGCTGGCTCGCTGCGGATGACAGCGGAAGCTCACCTCCGGCGCTGAGGATACGGAGGCGCCTGGAGCGAACCACGCGCTCCTCTGAACGGGGGAAACTGTGCGCAACCGAGCGGCGCGCGGGGTTCTTCTATACTGTGCGGGTGTTGCGCGTGCATCTGTCACGAGCCGGAGCTTTTTTTTTTTTTTTTTTCCTTCCAGACGCGTTCTCCGCGCACGGGGGCGTTGTGCGCGGAACGCCACCACAGAAAACGTCCTCTCTCTCCAGTTATTGTGCAGTGATCAGCTGCTCCTCCAGGCGAAGCGGACCCTGCTGCTTTATGATGGATAATCTTTCAGTGCCACCGTCTATGGGCTCCCCCGGCACCCTCCCTTCTGCTCTGTATTAATCCATGGTTTTTTTGGTTGTTTTTTTTTGCGAAAAATAATTCAAATCCAATTTGTGTTGAGGAATGCGCGTCGGCACAACTTGTAATCGAATTCCCCCCCCCCCCCCCATTTGGGTTCTGGAGTATCCACGGGGAAACTTCTTCCACTCACCCTGTGAAAACGTCCCGAGAAAATGATTAATTTAATTAAATCATCACAGTCGACACTAGAACATAGTGAGACTGTTTTTTGCCGACCATCTGCCACATGATAATCTATTGGGGGAAGTTAGTTTTACCAGAGTTTATTGCAGAGACATGCAGGGTACTCAGAGAACCCTGTATATACAGTGGAGATCAAAATTAAAGAACAATGTTTTAATACTTGATTTATTCTGAAATGTTATTCTTTATTGTTCAGAATTTGACAGAACATCAGCTGTGGTTATACCACTGCTGTATCAGTATGTTTATAACCAAGGAACTTCAACACAAACATTTATGTTGTAAAAAAATAATGAGCATAATTAGAGAGCAGTGACTGCTGTGTCAGAAGAAAAGATTTAAACAATGGTTTGTTTGTTTTTTTTAGGGCTATAGGAATCAAAATTAATAGAAAGTGTAGAGGCCCTTGCTTTGAATGACTTCAGCGATTCGACACTCACAGGACATCACTAGTTTCTCACACTGTTCTGGTTTGATCTTGGTCCATTCTTCTTGCAGTCTCTTCCACAGTTCCTTAACTGTAGTGGGTTTCTTAGCCATTACTTTGTCTCCAAGGATTTTTCAGAGATTCTCTATGGGGTTTAGATCTGGACTCAGGGCTGGTCATTTCATTGTTTCAATATTGTTAGAGTCAAGGAACTGTTTAACCCATTTTGCAGTGTGATGAGGGCCATTGTCTTGCATGAAAAATGCAGGCTGATTGGGAGACAATTTCAGTGAAAGAATTGCATGTTGCTGAACGAGGGTTACACAAACATCTGCGTTCACCCTGCCATGTAGCTGTACAAGAGGCCCAACTCCTGCTGCAGAAAACATCCCCCAAACTATGACACTTCTTCCTCCAGATTTAATTTCTTCCTTCTCCTTTTCGAGCACTGTACACAGTCACTTTTATTGCACTTGTCATTTGTTTTGTTTTTTTCTTTTTTGTTCGAAATAAAGTATCTCTCATCTCATCTCATCTCAACTGACTTCTTTACACACTTTGGGGTCAGTCTTTCCCCAGTTTGACACTGAACATATTGTTTCCCATCAGACCCAAATAAACTGAACTTACTGTCATCGCTGAAGTGTACTCTGGACCAGTTCTCCTCTGTCCACACAACATGCTTCTCAGCAAAGGTATGTCTAGCCTTTTTATTCTTTCTGCTGATGAGAGGTTTGGCCACTGCAGAGTGAGCTTTGAGTCCAGATTGTCTTAAACGGAGAGACACTGTGTGCCGAGACAAATCCTTGTTTCGTTTAGCAGTGAACTGGTGAGTAAATCCAGCTGCAGTGCTGAATCGATTTCCCATTGACAAACTTCACATAATTTGGTCCAACAGTGCAATGTGAGAAAATAGTGATGTCCTGTGGGCGCAGATGTGCTGAAGTCATTCAGAGCAAGGGGGCCTCTACACTTCCTATTAATTTTTGAATGCTACAGCCCTAAAAAAATATTGTTTAAATCTTCTCTTCTGTGTGTGTGAGTGGTGAAGGGATTGGCGCCACACCTTGGCTGCCTCATCCATCCAGGTGGATGCTCTGTAATTTCCCTCTGGGACTAATAAAATATACAAAAACCAAGAAATAGTGGTTAGTGTTCTCTAATTTTGCTTACCGTTTTTTGTTTGTTTGTTTGTTTGTTTTACAAAATAAATGTTTGTGTTGAAGTGTCTTGGTTATTTTTTATTTTTTTAAAAAACATGCTCGTACAGCAATGGTATAGCCACAGCTGATATTCTGTCAAATTCTGGACAATGAAGAATAACATATGTAAGAATAACTCAAGTATTAATACATTGTTCTACAACTGTGATCGCCACTTGATTTGAGCAACAATCTGGTGGGTTGGATTCTGGATTTCTTAACCAACAGGTTAAGAAATCCATTGAAATCCATTGACCTCCATTGACCCTTATAGAGAGTAAGGGTCAATGGTACATTGTCTGACCTAAAGTGCTCTTCTACTGGCTCTCCTCAGGGGTGTGTGTTGTCACCACTACTCTTCATCCTGTACACAAACGTGTCGGAGCAGACATGACAACAGACACATTATAAAGTATGCTGATGACTCAGTTATTGTCAGTCTCCTCCAGGATGGTGAGAGTGGCCACGGCCCAGTAGTTGATGATTTTGTTCACTGGTGTGAGGATTCCTACCTGCAGCTGAATATGACAAAAACTAAAGACATGATTATTGACTTTAGGAGGAAAACTCCCAGGCACAAAGTCACCGTACTAAAAGGCCAGACCACTGAATGTGTACAATCCTACAAATATCTTGGGACGATTATTAATAGTAATTTAAACTTTGAAGAGAACTGTGAAAGGGTGTGCAAAAAGGGTCAGCAACATTTGCATTGCTTGAGAAAACTTGCACGCTTCCAAATTGACCGAACCATAATGATAATGTTTTATCGGGCTTTTATTGAATCTGTTTTATCCTTTTCTTTCGTGTCATGGTTTGGTCAGATAAAACTGAAACAGAGGAAATCCTTGGATCAGGTAGTTAGATGGTCCAGTCGTTTGCTTGGTGAGTCACAGCTGAGCCTGACATCCCTGTACACCAGACAAGTACAGAGGATGGCTACCTCCATTTTAAATGATGACTCCCACCCTTTGCACTGCAACTTTCAGCTTCTTCCCTCAAGACGGAGGTTTGCTGTCCCAAAAAGTAGAACCCAGCGCTACAAAAACAGCTTTGTTCCTGCTGCTGTCAAAGAGTTGAACAAGCTGTAACAATACAGTATATTGCACATGATTTAGGTACCTATTTATTAACTCCATTTTATATTTACTTATTTTTGTAGGATGTTACTTGGGTTCTAAATATTTTATTGGGTTTTAGACCTTTGAGTTTTTAACCTTTTTGACTAGTTTTTAACTTTTAATATGACCCTTCTCTCTTACCTCTGGTTTTTCTCCCATCTCTTTGTCTTTTTATACCCTGATTGATGGAGCCTTGAGTATTTTTATCATGTTTATAGTCAGCTTCATGTGTGCCTGTGTTTGTGTCTATGTTGACTGTAATTTGTGGCTTGTAAATATGGATGTCACCAGACAGCAAAACAAATCTACCTACGGGTACAAATAAAGTAACCTGAACCTGAACCTGACTGTAGTTGTCTGTGAGAGGACTTGCTTAAAAGATTTTTAAAATCTTATGTGCTTGATGATGATTTAAGATTAAATTAATTTACAGAAAGGGAGTTACAAATTAACATCTAAAATAACTGACTGGAGATATTAACAAGATATTAAACTTACAACTAGGGGTTTTAATATCAAAAAGCAAGCTTTCTTCCTAAATCCTATGGAAAGCCATTTCAGTATTAAAGCAGCATTGTGAAACTTTCCCATTCTTGGTAGGAACACTGAAAAAAACTACATCTGGCACATTTTACCGCCTGAGTCCCAGTAGCCAATAGAGAGAGAGGGGGGTACTTCTTATCAACTTCTTTTTGACAGGTGACCTTTGACTTGACGCACCCTCTGACATGCCCCCTGACCTGACCTATGTAATTATCTGGGGATTATCTCTAATGAATAAATGAATGAATGAATCTTTATTTCGGATAGATTAGATTAAAAGAAAGGAACAGAATAATATAACAAAGGGAAAAAATCCAAGAAGGTCAAATTAAACAATAACTCCTCAGATTATACAATTCAACAAAAGTTATCTGAAACGGGTGATGGCTGAAGCTGCAGCTTATTTTGCCCACCCATGTTCCATCTAAGAATTCAAAAGTAAAATAAAATAAAAGTGATTGCAAATCAGAACAAAGCCAAGGCAAAATATGACAAAAAACTAAGTAACAGTACAACACAGACTGGATATGATAATCCTTATGTGATTTTACATATCGTTTTGTATATATGTTTGAAGTATTTCTTCCTTTAGTTTTTGTTTAAATTGTCCAAGCGTTGAACATGATTTCATTTCAGGTCCAAAAGCGTTTCACAGTCTGACTCCTTGCACTGAAACACAGTGTTGCTTGGTGGTAGTTCTCACTGAAGGTTTTTGAAATATACATGTTCCTCTGAAAGGATATTGTTTCTCCCTTATTTGGAACAACTTTTGGATATTTGCAGGCAGTGATAGATTCTTCGCTTTAAACATTATTACTGCAGTTTTAAAATCAACCAGATCTTTCAACTTGAGAGCTTTTAATTTAAGAAAAAGTGGGTTTGTTGATTTCCTGTAAGCAGCTTGGTTTATTATTCTAATAGCTCTCTTCTGAAGCATAAAGACTGGATATATGTTTGTTTTATATGTATTTCCCCATACTTCAGTACAATATGTCATGTATGGGAGTATTAATGAATGATGCAAAGTATATACAGTAGTGTGGGTTGATTAAGCAAATATTTCACTCTGTGTAGTATTGCAATTGATTTGGATATTTTACCTTTAATATAATTAATATGTGACTTCCAGCACAGTTTATTATCAATTATTACTCCAAGGAATTTAATTTCGGATACCCTTTCAATCTCTACATTATTTACACTGAGTTTAGATACTGAGTTGTTGTGATGGTTGTTAAAAATTAAAAATTTTGTCTTACTTAAATTGAGTGTTAATTTGTTTGAATCAAACCACAGTTTGAGCTTTCCTAATTCCTTTTCGAGTATATCCAAAACTTGTTCCAAATTGCTTCCACTGCTTAATAAATTAGTGTAATTCACATATACACATTCACATTCACATATACATGTTGAATAACAATGGCCCCAAAACTGAACCCTGTGGGACTCCACAAGTAACTTTCAGTAACTGAGTTTTTGCTACCAACACATACATACTAATATCTGTTCTTTAAGTAACTACATAACCAAGAAAGTGCTACCCCCAATACCATAATTTTGTAGTTTCTTTAACAATAATTTATGATCCACTGTATCAAATGCTTTTTTTAAGATCCAGGAATACCCACTCACAGAATATTCTTTTGAGTATCTTGAAAAATTGCAGCAATAGTGAAATAGGCCTGTAGTTTGAAAATTCCCCTGTCACCCGTCTTGTATATTGGAATTACTTTGGCTATTTTCATTGCATTGGGAAATATACCTGTTTAGAGAGACAGGTTACAGATATACGTCAGTGGCTTCACTAAGCATTCAATGATAGTTTTGACTAAAAGCATGTCAATACCACCAAAGTCCATAGATGTTTTACTTTTAAATGATTTAACAATTTCAATGACCTCTTTCTCATCTGTGTTCTTTATGAAGATGGAGTCTTTTATAGCAATGTTTTTGCTTATTGTATCACCTATAGGTGCTGTAATGGGCATTTCTTATGTCTAATGACATGGGGATTAGTGTGGGTATAGAATGTCAATTATAATTGACCTAAGGGATTAGTGTGGGGATTAATGTGGGTATAGAATGTAAATTATATGTGCTTTGAAAATGATCTTTGACATATGGGATTAATGCAGGTATAGAATGTCAATTATGTATGCTTTTGAAAATGATCTTTGACCTGTGAGATTAGCATGAGAATGGAATGTCAATTATATATGCTTTTTAAAATGATCTTTGACCATATGGGATTGGTGTGAGAATGGAATGTTAATTATGGAAGAACCAGCTTTCAAGGATAATTAATGGCATGCTTTTAGTGCGTTCATGTTACAAAACACACACACACACACACACACACACACACACACACACTCCAAGGAGTACATCTCCCTCCTCCCTACATGCTTTAAAAGCACAGCATCTGTCGCAGACATCAACCACCATCGGCAAAACTCTTGAGTAGCACCATGAGAAATGTCTTGGGTCCTATTAACCACCGTGGCAAACAGCACCATGAACCAAAGATATCGTGTTACTCTGAGATCTTCCTACCCCCATGTAACATAAGCTATCGCTTGTATGAGGGGGAGGGGGATCACCACCCCTACCCTCTTCACACACACACACACACACACACAGGGATAAACTGCAGAAGTTCAGGCTGACAGTTTTCAGTTTCAGTCTGCTACTTGTTTTTTTCATGTGCTTTTTATTTGTGTATCTGTAGTAAACACAGCTATTACTGGGGGAATACGGTGGAAGTGATAACAAAAGTTTGGTGCAGCAAGATTTCATTTATTTGTTTATTCCCTCTCAAGAATCGTATTTAATAAACTTCCCTTGGGGATTTGTGCAGTCAGCCGGGACATGAGAGTAAGCTCGTCACAGTCAGGGTCACTATGATGGTTCAATATTAATATATATGTGAGAAAAAAGTCACAAAAACTTCTCTGCACAACAGTATTTTTTTATCTCTGTATTAACAAATTACATGTTTGCATGGTTTTGATACAAAATCTGACTTTGAAACCGGTAGTTATATTCACACAAACCTGCTTCATTAGTTTGAAAAGTCTATTCAATATCTGTATACTGGAATTACCATAAAACCTCACCAATGTCAAAATCTACCTCAAAATCAAAAAGACAGAAACCTCAAAAAGACAGAAACGACGTGGATGCCATGCTGGAGCAAGACGGCGGGCGAAAAATATAAGGTACAGACCCGTCCTTCCGTCCGTTATTATGGGGAACATACGATCGCTACTCAATAAGACAGATGAGCTAGCTGCTATGGCTCGTTACCAGAGCATCTTCAGAGAGATTAGCATGATATTGTTTATTGAGACATGGCTAACAGAACTAGCAACAGATGCTAACATCGAACTGGAGGGTTTCCACACAATACGGGCAGACCGGACATCAGACAGTGGGAAGGCAAGGGGCGGAGGAGTGATAATGTATGTCAATAACAGCTGGTGCAGACCAGGACATATCACGGTTAAACAACAACACTGCAGCAAAGACATCAAGTTGCTAGCTGTTAGCATGCAGCCTACCTATCTCCCGAGGGAATACTCACACGTGATCTGCATTGTTATTTATGCAAATCCAACGGCGAATGCGGGGACAGCGTGTGACGCCATTCACTCAGTAACTGGCAGGCTGCTGACAGAACACCCAAATGCTCTTCTCCTCATCTGAGATGATTTCAACCATATTTCACTGTCCCCCATTCTGCCCACGTTCACCCAGTATGTCTCATGCCACACTAGAGACAATAAAACACTGGACTTATTCTATGCAAACACTAAGGAGGCATACACCTCATCACCACTCCCCCCACTCGGGAGATTGGATCACAACTTGGTTCATCTCCTGCCGGTGTACAAACCTCTAGAACACAGACAACCTCTGGTCATGCGCACCGTAAAGATACTGTGTGGTCTGAGGAGGCAATGGACGCTCTAAAGGACTGTTTTGAAACCACTGTCTGGGAGCAGCTCTGCAATCCACATGGTGAGGACATCGACGGCCTCACTCACACCATCACAGACTACATCAACTTCTGTGTGGACAACACCGTACCCACCAAGACCATACGATGTTGCTCGAACAACAAACCCTGGATCAACCCTGAGATAAAAACACTTCTGAGAGAGAAGAAGAGGATCTTCAGGTCGGGGAACAGGGAGATGCTGAAGTCTGTACAGAGGGAGCTGAGGAGGAAGATCAGAGAAGGCAACGACAGCTTCGGGAAGAAGATGGAGGACAAGCTGCAACAGAGTGACATCGGCAGGGTCTGGAGAAACCTTAAAACCATCTCTGGGCTCCAGAATACTTCCTCCCAGGCCATGGGGGGCAGGGAGTGGGCAAACAATCTCAACCTGTTTTTTAATAGGTTTGACCCCCCCCCCCCCCCCCCGACTGCACACCAACCACTGCTGTCTCTAAAGTCATCGAGACCTGCTGTCCACACCCCACTCCACCAACACCCCCCCCACTCCCAGCACACAGCCCCCCAACCTGACCCTCACTAAGACCCAGGTGAGGACGGAGCTGAGGAAGATCAAGGCGAGGAAGGCCTCGGGACCGGACGGCATCAGTGCAAAGCTCCTCAAGTCCTGTGCAGACCAGCTGTGTGGGATTGTGGAGTACATCTTCAACCTGAGCCTGAAGCTGGGGAGTGTACCACAGTTGTGGAAAACATCTTGTGTGATATCTGTACCAAAGACTTCCCACCCCAAAGGCCTGAACAGCTACAGACCAGTGGCCCTGACGTCTCACATGATGAAGACCCTGGAGAGACTGCTCCTTGCTCACCTCCGCCCCCTGGTGGGGCCAGCAATGGATCCACTCCAGTTTGCCTACCAGCATGGCATTGGGGTGGAGGATGCAGTGATCTTCCTCCTTCACCATTCCCTGTCTCACCTGGAGAAGCCCGGGAACGCAGTGAGGATCATGTTCTTTGACTTCTCCAGTCCTTTCAACACCATCCAACCGATGATCCTAAAGGACAAGCTGCTGTGCGCAGGGGTGGACCAGCACCTATCATCATGGATCCTGGACTACCTCACTAACCGGCCACAGTTTGTGAGAACCCGGGATTGTGTGTCCGACACGATCATCGACAGCACGGGGGCCCCCCAGGGAATGGTTTTGGCTCCCTTCCTGTTCACCCTTTATACTGTGGACTTCTCACACAACACAACACACTGCCATCTACAGAAGTTCTCTGGCGACTCTGCGATCGTCGGCCTCATTTCCAACAGCAATGAAGCTGAGTACAGAGGACTTATCCAGGACTTCGTGGACTGGTGCCATCGAACTGCCTCCAGATCAATGTGAGGAAAACTAAGGAGCTGGTGGTGGACTGCCGCAGGCAAGGACAACCCTTCACAGCACCAGTAAACATACAGGGAACTGACATTGAGATGGTGACATCCTACAAGTACCTGGGTGTTCATCTGAACAATAAACTAGACTGGTCACACAATACCGACACACTCTACAAGAAGGGACAGCGCAGGCTGTTCCTACTGAGGAGTCTCAGGTCTTTTAGTGTACAAGGGGTGCTCTTGAAGACATTCTACGACATGGTGGTGGCATCAGCCATCACTTTTGGAGTGGTCTGCTGGGGCAACGGCATTACAGCAGCCGATAGGAACTGAACAAACTAATCAAGAAAGCTAGCTCTGTCCTGGGGCAACGCCTTGACCCAGTGGAGGAGATAGGAGAGAAAAGGATGGTGGCTAAACCGTCATCTCTGCTGGAGTCCGAGTTCCACCCTATGCAGGACATACTGAACGCACTGAGGAGCTCATTTAGCAGTAGACTACATCATCCAAGGTGCATGACCGAGAGGTGTCGCAGGTCCTTCCTACCTACGGCTGTCAGACTGTATAACCTAAGCAGGGATGCTCGCAGAGATAGCAAAAAAACCATCATGACCTAATAGTATTGAATGTAAAAGATGCAACAGACTTACACAAATGGTCCCCTCCAGTATACAACTAGGACAATATCAGTCGCTATGGAAGGTGACAAAATGTATGGGTACATATTCATACCATGTAGAGTAACTAAATAGACGGTTATGCTGTTTAGTCCATCTAGCTACAGTGCTCCGCACTGTGTATATATATTTATATATTTATGTGTACATATGTATATTCACTGCTTTTATTTTCTTATCTTCTAAATTATTGCTCTGAGTGTTGCTATCCCTGTGCTCTTGCAATCCTGGAATTTCCCCATTGTGGTACTAATAAAGGCTTATCTTATCTTATCTTATCTTATCTTAATTTGTGGTGGCATTCCTCCCTCATATATAACCATTTTATATTTTCTGCATAATATTCTGTTACACAGGCATTTTTTTTAATTACCGCCCTACGCAGAGGTGTACAATTGATTCAAACTCAGATGAAAATTTGAAAGTTTCAGCACCAAGCACTGAAAATGAAATGGTTACACTTAAAACGTGGTTAGATTTTTTTTTCCAAGTCATCTTTAAATTTGGAAACAACAAAGTTTATGGTAGATGTGTATAGATGGAATAAGTTTAAAATAAATAAGTTTATCTTCTTCCTACACTCCCATACAAACCAATAAATAAACAGTTTTTTGTATGTTAATTTTTTTGTCTGTATTATGAGGTGCGTGAACAAATAAAATGGAATATATTAAATTCTCAAGTGTGAAACAAAGCAAAACTTGCAACTTAACACAAATGTCTATCACAGCACTTAGTTCAATTAAGCTGTCCGCACAGACAACATGAATTTTTGATCAGCCACCAAGCTCCAGAGTAGTTTCTGGTTAATATTTTGAAACAACCTTCATTCTCACAAAAACAAAACAAAAAAAACCCAAACAATTTTTGATAGAAAACAACAATCTTGTGGGGAGCGAGAAATGAAGAAGCTGAGTGATTTTATAATTCAGATTTAATGTCGGCTTCGCCTCCCCAACATGTCTCACCCAAGGCAGAAAGCAGAAAGAGGCTGATCGCAGTCAGACCCCCATACTTATACACCGCATAACAATAGCCAACAACACACATCCTTGTCATATCCTTCTCATCATCCCATGTCTCCTTCCAATGTCCTCCGGTTCTTTCGTCTGACCCTAGGGGGTCAGAAAGTCTTTTCAGGTCTTCACCGCCGCGCCTCCATCTCCTCGTTGTTCTCCGCAGGCGGTCCAGACCTATTGTCCTCTTCTGAGACGTGAGGTCATTCCACACATGCAATCACAAAACATCTCCCTGTGTCTATACATATGCAGATATGGATATATGCACTACAGCCTCCCCCCCAAACGTCTAAGAAAAGGACAATACAGTGGGGTAAAAAAGTATTTAGTCAGCCACCAATTGTGCAGTTTCTCCCACTTAAAAGATGAGAGAGGTCTCCAATTTTCATCATAGGTATACCTCAACTATGAGAGACAAAATGAGAAAAAAAAATCCAGAAAATCACACTGAAGGATTTTTAATGAATTAATTGGTAAATTCCTCGGTAAAATAAGTATTTGGTCAATAACAAAAGTTCATCTCAATACTTTGTTATATACCATTTGTTGGCAATGACAGAGGTCAAACGTTTTCTGTAAGTTTTCACAAGGTTTTCACACACTGTTGCTGGTATTTTGGCCCATTTCTCCATGCAGATCTCCTCTAGACCAGTGATGTTTTGGGGCTGTCGCTGGGCAACACAGACTTTCAACTCCCTCCAAAGATTTTCTATGGGGTTGAGATCTGGAGACTGGCTAGGCCACTCCAGGACCTTGAAATGCTTCTTACGAAGCCACTCCTTCATTACCCGGGCAGTGTGTTTGGGATCATTGTCATGCTGAAAGACCCAGCCACGTTTCATCTTCAATGCCCTTGCTAGTGGAAGGAGGTTTTCACTCAAAATCTCACGATACATGGCCCCATTCATTCTTTCCTTTACACGGATCAGTCGTCCTGGTCCCTTTGCAGAAAAACAGCCCCAAAGTATGATGTTTCCACCCCCATGCTTCACAGTAGGTATGGTGTTCTTTCACCTCCAAACACGGCAAGTTGAGTTTTTACCAAAAAGTTCTATTTTGGTTTCATCTGACCATATGACATTCTCCCAATCCTCTTCTGGATCATCCAACTGCTCTCTAGCAAACTTCAGACGGGCCTGGACATGTACTGGCTTAAGCAGGGGAACATGTCTGTTACTGCAGGATTTGAGTCTTTGGCGGTGTAGTGTGTTTCTGATATAGCCTTTGTTACTTTGGTCCCAGCTCTCTGCAGGTCATTCACTAGGTCCCCCCATGTGGTTCTGGGATTTTTGCTCACCGTTCTCGTGATAATTTTGACCCCACGGGGTGAGATCTTGCGTGGAGCCCCAGATCGAGGGAGATTATCAGTGATCTTGTATGTCTTCCATTTTCTAATAATTGCTTCCACAGTTGATTTCTTCACACCAAGCTGCTTACCTATTGCAGATTCAGTCTTCCCAGTCTGGTGCAGGTCTACAATTTTGTTTCTGGTGTCCTTTGACAACTCTTTGGTCTTGGCCATAGTGGAGTTTGGAGTCTGACTGTTTGCGGTTGTGGACAGGTGTCTTTTATACTGATAACGAGTTCAAACAGGTGCCATTAATACAGGTAACGAGTGGAGGACAGAGGAGCCTCTTAAAGAAGAAGTTACAGGTCTGTGAGAGCCAGAAATCTTGCTTGTTTGTAGGTGACCAAATACTTATTTTACTGAGGAATTTACCAATTAATTCATTAAAAATCCTTCAATGTGATTTTCTGGATTTTTTTTTCTCATTTTGTCTCTCATAGTTGAGGTATAACTATGATGAAAATTGGAGACCTCTCTCATCTTTTAAGTGGGAGAACTTGCACAATTGGTGGCTGACTAAATACTTTTTTGCCCCACTGTATATGAAGGTTCACAGAATATGGTGGCATCACTGGCAAAACTATACAAGTTGATCACGTTAAAAACACAGTGATAACAGTAACAGTACAGTCTATGCCCCCTGTCCGCCTTAAAACTGCTATGATAACCCCGACAGCATATCTTAAAACACATTGTCACATTCACATCAGTCTGTGTGTCGTCTGGGTTTTAACCGTCTTCCAAATCTGCTGTATGCCTGCCTCGGTGTCCCAGCGGTGCTGTCTTGTAAGGAATCTGCAGCTTGAGGAAAAGAGTGGTTATTTGATCCCTGCGGGGAGGCTGGGACGTGTCCCTTGGGGAGTCTACCACGTCGAGGTGCTCTCGCCACCCGTACAGGCTCATGACACTCAACATGAAGGCAGGCTTGAGTCTGTCAATGCTGACTGTCTCTTTTCTGTCCCCCGAATCCAGCACAAAATGCTTATCTCCAGGTTCCAGCACTCTATATGGGCCATCATATGGTGGGCGGAGGGTTGGCTTTAAAGCCTCGTGCCTAACAAAAACGAACTTGGCATTTTTTAAAGCCTGGGGAACAAAAACCTGCGGAAAGGTGTGATGAACCGGGCCCGGGAGCATGTCCGCTCCCGTGCTGCTTAGTGGCCTCAGAGCTGGGAGGCGCCCCGGCTCTGGCTGTTCTGGTAAGAATTCACCGGGGAGCCTGAGAGGTTGTGCAAAAACTAATTCTGCTGGGGAGGCGTCTAGATCCTCCTTGGGCGCAGAACGCAACCCCAACAAAACCCACGGTAGTTTGTTAACCCAATCTGCATCCGTTAGTGACGCTCTGAGGGCAGCCTTCAAAGATCTATGAAAACGCTCGCATAAACCGTTAGTCTGGGGGTGATACGCTGTAGTGCGATGGATTGTCGCCCCTAAGCTGCTGGCCATCGCGGACCAGAGCTCTGAGACAAACTGAGGTTCCCTATCGGACATGATGTCCGACGGGACTCCGAAACGTGCTACCCAGGTCGTTAAAAAAACGCGAGCCACCTCTGCGGCCGTAGTTGACGTCAGCGGGACCGCTTCTGGCCAACGTGTGGTTTGGTCCACCATTGTTAAAAGATGTGTGAACCCCTGCGAGGATGGTAGAGGGCCCACAAGGTCGATATGCACATGGTCAAACCTCCTGGTCGGGATTCGGAACGGTTCTAAAGGAGCTTTCGTGTGCTTGTGAATTTTGGCACGTTGGCAAGACATGCATGTTCTTGCCCACTCCTTTACGTGCTTGCGCAGGCCCGGCCAAACAAACTTTTCCGCCACCATTTTTACCGAAGCGCGCACTCCCGGGTGCGCCAGGGAGTGAACTGAGTCAAAAACGCGGCGGCGCCACGCGGCCGGGACTACCAGGCGAGGTCGCCCGGTTGACACGTCGCAGATTAAGGGGGGCACACTGTCACGCAAACCCCTGCTCTCCAGCCTTAACCCTGTTGGTCCAGACTGGAGTGCGCGCACGTCCGCGTCACTACCCTGTTCTGCTGCCATGGCTGCGTAATCTATCCCTACGTGAACTGGGGCCACGTGCGCTTCCGTGTTGGTCTTGCGCTCTGCGGCTGTGGTAGTATGATCTGCCTCCACGTGCCCTGACGATGTCACGGCGCGGGAGAGGCAATCTGCCACCACGTTGAGTTTGCCCGCTACGTGCCGAATGTCTGTGGTAAATTCCGAAATTGCGGCCAGCTGCCTTTGTTGCCGGCCCAACCAAGGTTCTGAGATTTTAGACATCGCAAAAGTGAGCGGTTTATGGCCGACAAAAGCCGTGAAACGCCGACCTTCCAGCCAGAACTGGAAATGGCAGATGGACAAATGAAGCGCTAACAGCTCTCTGTCAAACGTGCTGTATTTGCGCTCGGTTTCGTTTCAGGATTTGCTAAAAAATGCTAGCGGTTGCCAAACCCTGTCAACGTGCTGTTCCACGACCACCCCATGGCCAAATTTGATGCGTCTGTGATAAGCGCTATGCGGGCCGAGGGGTTGGGGTGGGCCAACAGCGCGGCGTCAGCCAGGGCTCTTTTTACTTCCGCGAACGCGCGTTCCCGCTCCGGGGACCACGCAACCGCGTTGGAGGGCTTCTGCTTTCTAAGCGCGGCATATAATGGCTGCATGAGCTGAGCTGCGCGGGGGAGGAAACGGTTGTTAAAATTTACCATTCCTAAAAATTCCTGCAGCGATCTGACCGTTTGTGGTCGGGGAAAATTTGCCACTGCGCGCACCTTATCAGGCAATGGGACTGCCCCTTCTGGGGAAACGCGGTGTCCCAAAAAATCAGTCTACTCCACGCCGAATCGGCACTTGGCTGGATTAATTATTAACCCATGTTCTTCCAACCTCTGAAAAACTGTAGTGAAGTGATTTTCGTGTTCCTCCTCAGACGGGCTGGTGACTAAAGTATCGTTGAGGTAGACAAACACGAAAGGAAGATCGCGTAACACAGCGTCCATCATACGCTGAAATGTTTTTGCCGTGCCTTTAAGGCCAAACGGCATGCGCAGAAACTCAAAAAGACCAAAAGGGGTTATTACGGCCGTTTTAGAGACGTCCTCAGGTCGGACTGGGACTTGGTGGTAGCCGCGGACCAGGTCTATTTTAGAAAAAATACGCGCACCCGCCAGATGTAGTGAAAAATCCTGGATGTGAGGGATTGGGTAGCGGTCATGTGCTGTAGCATTGTTTAATCTGCAATAATCGCCGCAAGGTCTCCAGGAGCCGTCGGCTTTCGGGACCATATGCAGTGGCGAAGCCCATGGACTTTTCGAGCGCCGAATAATGCCCAGTTTTTCCAGGCTGGCGAACTCGTCGCGTGCTATGGCAAGCTTGGTCGCGTGTAAGCGCCGAGCTTTAGCGACGACAGGGGGGCCCGATGTGGGGATGAAGTGCTCCACCCCGTGTCTCGCTACTGTTGCCGAAAATTTGGGAATTGTGAGTGCTGGAAATTGGGTGAGGAGTTTGTCAAACTTACCTCCTGCTGTGGCGACGTTGGCCTGCACGGGTGGTGGGGACACTCGAGCTGAACAGGGGATAGAAGAGAATAACAGTGCATTGATTAAGCGTCTGTTTGCAAGATCAACTAACAACCCATGTGAACATAAGAAATCAGCACCTAACATGTTGAAACTCACCGCCGCTATAATAAAAGTCCACTCATAAGTGCGGCCGTGTAAGGACAGAGACAAGGTCCTTTCACCATAAGTGCTGATGTTCGAGCCGTTCGCCGCCATTGCCCCGTTGCCGCGGGGTCCAGCCACTCGGTCAGCGTAGGTCGGGGTGATGAAGCTCACCTGAGCTCCAGTGTCTATGAGGAAATGTCGCCCGGAGCCTTCATCAGTGATGTAGAGCAGCTTGTTGGCCTCGCCGAGAGCCGTAGCTGCTAACGGTTCGCGGCTTTGGAGTTTCCCGAGCTCTTGAAACTGCACGGTGGCACACACTTGTATGCCCTCTCAGCGAATCGCCAGTGGTAGTAACAGAGGTCGTCTCGTCTGTTGCGTCGCGGCCGCGTCGCTGCCATGGTGGGTGGGATTTGCTCCGCTGTCTCCGGCTCCCCGCTGCCCCGGGCTTCCGCACCGAGGTCCGCCGCTGCTGCTGTGGCCATCTGGTCACCGCAGGAGTTGAGGAGCCGCTGTGCTTCCCGGACTAGCGCGCGGAAATCCTGCTGGGTCTTACAACGCATGCTGGTCAGAGTCCCTCTCATGTGCGCCGGGAGGGTGCTGAGGAAGATGTGCTGAAAGAGGAAGCTGTCGTTGTCTGCCTCCATCAGCTGAAGCATGTCTTCCATCAGGGCCATCGGTCTGCGCCCTCCTTGGCCATATATCGCCAGTAGTCTCTTGGCCCTTTCTTTGGCCGAGGGCATGAAGCTCTCGATGAGAGTAGCCTTCAGCTCCTCGTATTTGTTGCTGGCGGGCGGCTGCTGTATCACGCTCCGCACGCATTGCGCTGTGGTGGCGTCGAGCCTGGCGACGACGTGGTAGAACTTGGTTTCGTCTGCCGTCACCCCTGCGAGCGCGAACTGTGCCTCAGCCTGCTTGAACCACGAGTTCAGGTCGTTCTGCCAGAATTCTGGGAGTTTGATGGCGACGGCGCTTGCTTGGGCCGCCTCCGACAAGTCTGCAACGGGAGAACGCCTTTCATCCATTCTCACGTCTGGTCACCAATGTGGGGAGTGAGAAATGAAGAAGCTGAGTGATTTTATAATTCAGATTTAATGTCGGCTTCGCCTCCCCAACATGTCTCACCCAAGGCAGAAAGCAGAAAGAGGCTGATCGCAGTCAGACCCCCATACTTATACACCACATAACAATAGCCAACATCACACATCCTTGTCATATCCTTCTCATCATCCCATGTCTCCTTCCAATGTCCTCCGGTTCTTTCGTCTGACCCTAGGGGGTCAGGAAGTCTTTTCAGGTCTTCACCGCCGCGCCTCCATCTCCTCGTTGTTCTCCGCAGGCGGTCCAGACCTATTGTCCTCTTCTGAGACATGAGGTCATTCCACACATGCAATCACAAAACATCTCCCTGTGTCTATACATATGCAGATATGGATATATGCACTACAAATCTCACAGTATTTTACTGACAGGCATATGCAGTCAAAACCTCAACTGTACAGAAAAAAATGCTTCTGCATGAACCTTAAGTAATTTGTTTTTTAGAAAACTACAAGATGGGGTAAATTTAGCTTTTAGGTTGGGCATCGTGTTTATAGTTTGTTTTTTTTCCTACAGAAATAAATATTGCATAACCAACTTTGTCTCTGCGTTGGGGTCATAGGTTGGTTTAATTTGTGGTGACATTCCCCCTTCATATATAACCGTTTTTTGTTTTTTTGGTCCTAGCTGTGCCCTGGATCATGACAATTTAATTCCATGCCCCCCTTCACGATTTCTCAATGCTGCACCAGACAGCAGCTCTATATCAACCTGAACCTCTGCCCGTTTTCATTTCTTAGAGACTAGCTCTCAATAGTGCTCTTTTTATACCCAATCATGCTACTGGCCTGTTTTCTACTTAATTAACTTAATTAGCTGCAAAATGTCCTCCAATGGTTTCTTTTTAATACCACTTACTTTTCCAGTTTTTTGTTGTCCTGTTGCAACTCTTTTGAGAGGTACTGCTATCATTTTTTAAAAAGACTGTTGTATCGAAAGACCTTGTCCCACCTACACTACCGTTCAAAAGTTTGGGGTCACCCAGACAATTATTTTGTGTTTTCCATGAAAAGTCACACTATTTACCACCATGAGTTGTAAATGAATAGAAAATATAGTCAAGACATTGACAAGGTTAGAAATAATGATTTGTATTTGAAATAATTTTTTTTTCCAGATACTCAACCTGCTCAAAGGAAGGTCAGTTTTATAGCTTCTCTAACCAGCTAAACTGTTTTCAGCTGTGCTAACATGATTGCACAAGGGTTTTCTAATCATCCATTAGCCTTCTGACGCATTGAGCAAACACATTGTACCATTAGAACACTGGAGTGATAGTTGCTGGAAATGGGCCTCTATACACCTATGTAGATATTGCACCAAAAACCAGACATTTGCAGCTAGAATAGTCATTTACCACATTAGCAATGTATATTAGATATTAGAGTGTATTTCTGATTAGTTTAAAGTTATCTTCATTGAAAAAAACAGTGATTTTCTTTCAAAAATAAGGAAATTTCTAAGTGACCCCAAACTTTTGAACAGTAGTGTATGTTGTGAAATGCAGATTGTATTTGCATTTAAAGAGATAAGCAGAGTACCAGACAGGAAGACACCAAAATACACTAATAAACAGGCGTCAAAAGCCATGAATGCAATCAAAAATCTACTGATAAAGACAAAAAAGAAGAAAATTATGCCTTTTATGCTGTATGAAACGTATGGAAAACTTGGTTTAAGGGCCTTGTGTGATTCTTTAAAAGATTTACACCAATGTTATAATGTCAGACTATTCGTCGGCCTCTGTCGGTCTATGATGACCATGGAAGAGAATCCTAAATGTCTACTCTGCTGGAACAGCACCGCCTGTGGCTGAACAGGCCGATGGGCGAATGGCAGTCCCTGTCAAACAGGTCGCACTTGTGGGTGGTCTCCGTGCTGCTGGGTCTGTGGTGGTTCTTCCTGCGGGTCCTTTTTTCATCTGCTGCAGCAGTCAGTCTCTCTTCACCCGCCTTGAGCTGTCTGGTCAGGGTGCCTCTCCATTTGGAGCGGTCCATTGCAAGGTCCTCCCAGCGCTCTGTGTTGATCTCCAGGGCCTTCATGTCTCTCTTGCAGACGTCTCTAGTCTGTCAGACTATTATTGTGACAGTAACAGACCTTCAGTGGGCCATAAATGTAATAGCTGCAGCCAGAGCTCCCTATCATACACACATGAGCCCCTAGTTGTCATGAATTACACCTCGGGGCAGAAAGGAGAGACCCAGACACTGAACTGTAGTTTGTGATATTTATTAACAAAAGTTCAAACAGTGCGCAAACACAAAAATCCACACTGTGCACAAAGTAAACTTACGAACGAAATGACAAGGAGATGACGGGATGCACAAAGAATGTCAGAACGGGGACAGGGTTCTGATGCAGTATGACTCTTTAAGACTCCAGCAATAAGGGAGAGAAATGATCTTCCTTAAATAGAACCAGAAACAAATGAACGCAATTGATAGCAGGTGTGGATCACATGAGCGGGCATGAGGAAACAATGATTACAGACTGGGGTCAGCTGGGAGCAATGACAGGGGAGAAGACGGGACTTACAGCTGACAGGAGCACCACCCATAACAGAGCAAAAATCCGGAAGTGCCACTGACAGCTGCAGCCCCGGAGAGAGAGAACACAAACGAACGATAATAAAAACATTAAATGCTAACAAATAAGGACTGAGGGATAAATACAAACAAATACAAAATGAGAGAGTAGCAAACTATGATGATATAAACAGGAGGATAAGACAAATAAGAAACAATATCAGATATAAGAAAACCAACCAAATGACAGGAACCAAAAACCCAAGATACAACAAATATACAAATATGGAGAAAGGCCATGAGACTGAGCACAGCGGAAAGCCCCAGTGCTAAGCTCATGACAGAGCCCCACTCTCAAGGGGTGAATACCAGACACCCAAGGTAACATCAACAAAGAACACCCCCCCCCCCCAAAAAAAGGAGTATAACAATAAACCACCCCAGATGGGTGGGTGGGGGGGGACAGGCTAGGAGGGAACAAAAACATAAACCCCGCTCAGGACCCACACCTACGCAGAACCTAGGCACTTAAGCCCCCTGGACCGAAGAGCTGGACAGTTCAGGCGGCCGGCTTAAGTCTCAGACCTGGCTGATGGTGTGATGGTAAGAGGCGGGTGGCCTGCTGGAGAATGTGGGCCACCCAACCCAACGGCACAGTCTGTCAGGTGGTCTGCCAGAGTTCTTTAACCACCTAAACAGAAAAGGTGGTCCAGGGGGGTGGCTGCCCAAGAGGGACAATCAGCAATGAGGAGGATGGAGGAATAGGGGAAACCACGACGGCCTTGGACAGAGGAGAAGGTACGACGACAGCCTTGGGTGGAGGATAGGGAACCATGACAATCTCAGGCAGAGGAGAGGGGACTGTGGTGGTGTCTGGCAGAGGAGAGGGAACCCTGACACCCCCGGACTGCCCTGCAGCACCCAGAGTGGCTCCGGGCATGAACAAGGCAGCAGCCACAGTGGCTCCGGCCTGGAATGAAGTTGCACCCTTGGTGAATCCGGGCTGGAGCAAAGCTGCACTCACGGTGGCCCAGACTGGGCCATAGCTGCACCCACGGTAGACCCAGACTGGGCCAGAGCTGCACCCACGGTAGACCCAGACTGGGCCAGAGCTGCACCCACGGTAGACCCAGACTGGGCCAGAGCTGCACCCACGGTAGACCCAGACTGGGCCAGAGCTGCACCCATGGTAGCCCCCTGGCTGGAGCATATCGCCCTTGGTAGACCCACACTGGAGCACAGCACCCACGTTGGTTTCAGGCTGGGGCACAGCACCCATGATGGTCCCCAACTAGGAAACCACATCCATGGATACCCGGACTGAAGAGTACCTGCACCCACAAAGGTCCCGGACTGGGACAGAGTACCCACAAAGACCTCAGCTGATGGGGAAGCAGCACCCTCGAAGGCCCCTGGCTGGGATGAAGCACCCATGAAGATCTCAACCAGAGGGGGAGCAGCACCCACAGAGGCCCCGGACTGGGACAGAGTACCCACAAAGACCTCAACCAGAGGGTGAGCAGCACCCACGGAGGCCCCGGGCTGGAATGGAGTATCCGCATTGACCTCGGCAGGAGGAGCTGGACCCATGAAGACCTCAGATGGCGAGACCAAACCCACGGAGACCTCAGGTGAAGTTGGATGAGCCTCGATGACCCTGGGGAAAGGCTCAGACAAAGCGGACAGAGACACAGGGTCAGGGTCACTGGCGGCAATGGAGCCCAGCAAGGCAAGCTAAGGTGCAGCTGATGGCTGCACTTGGTTCTCCCCACCAGAAGCCAGGCAAGATCTCTTCAAAATTGAAACAGTGAAAACAAAGAAAAGCACTTGCCTGAGCTCAAGCTCCACTGCTGTCCAGGACTCCGTCGATCCAGGCAATGACGTCTCAAGCCCAGCCCCTTGGAGGTCAAGCTCCGGCTCTGCTGCAGCAGGCCCTGCAACAGGCATGTTGGTTGGTGCAGTCCCGGAACCCCCCAGCGAGGTGACCCACGCAGGTAGCTTGCCTGGCGTGGCTACAGGAGGTCAGCTCCCTGCTGGCACTGGATCCTGCACTGCTGAAGCCAGGGGACGCTCTATCGTTGGCGCAGGCTTCAGCTCGGTAACAGTGCTCTCCCTCCATCCGGACTGTGGCTGCTGGGCTGGAACCAGGTCTTCCAGGGCTGTAGGCTTCTCCATCATCCGGTTGCTCAATCCTTCGGCTGGCGGACACTCAAGAGGCGAAGGAGGACACACGGAGAGAGCAGGTGAAAAGTTTATTGCTGCAACAGGCAGTGAGAGCTCAGAAAACTGCACAGCCTGAGCCCCACCACCGGGAATCAGGCAAGATAATTCATGTTTTGAGGAATGAGAATGAAAAAATACTTTGCCTGAGTTCCTGGGGCACAATGTTTTCTGATGCAGCTGGTCTTGAGTTTGCCCTCTCCGTGGCTGCAGCTGTTGTGGGCCCCTCTGAGGAATGTGGAGGAGCCGCCCATGGAGACACGCTGACGGGCTGGCCCTCAGCAGCAGAAGGGAGACGCCAAGGAGATGGGGGTCGCAGCAGCAAAGAAGAAAGGAGGCTGACGGGACAGCCAGAGAAGGAGAACCAGAGGAAGGGACTGCTGCAGGGATTGTCTGACTCAGTGCTCGGAGAACTGCTGCCTGAGAGGTGACAGTGTTCCTCCGGCAGTCCGAAGCTGGATGGTGCTGTCTAAGGGCCTGAGGAGCGGAGGCAGGAGCGGGTGAACCGGGGGAAAAGAAGGACGTCTGCCACAGAGAGTGCCTCCACGCTGGCTTCGGTCCCACCGGAGGCAGCCCCATCATCAGCCCAGGGAATAACTGCTGAAGCGAGGCAACCCTGGACAACAGTTCCGCAAATTGGGGATACCTCCTCAAGTCGGGATGTGCCTCCACAATCTCTATCTCTCCATTTACACTTTCCCAGGTCTTCTTAGGTCCACGGGAGGCGAGAGCTTCATCCACAAAGCTCTGGATGAGCTTGGTGGCCCATTCCTCCTCCAGGCTCAATGACCCAGCTGCCGATCTTCCTTTATTTGCTGAAGGCCGAGGTGCTGGGGACATGATAACGGCTCCAGACAAGAGAGAGTGAAAACAAAACCACAAACTATAGCAGCTGGGTCTCTTATAGGCTGGAGTCTTCTGTCATGAATTGCCCCTTGAGACAGAGAGGAGAAACCCAGACGCTGAACTGTAGTTTGTGATATTTATTAACAAAAGTTCAAACAGTGCGCAAACACAAAAATCCACACTGTGTACAAAGTAAACTTATGAACGAAATGACAAGTAGAAGACAGGATGCAAGCAGAACGTCAGAATGGGGACAGGGTTCTGATGCAGTACGACTCTTTAAGACTTCAGCAATAAGAGAGAGAAATGTTCGTCCTTAACTCGAACCAGAAACAAATGAACACTATTGATAGCAGGTGTGGATCACTTGAGCAGGCAGGAGGAAACAATGATTACAGACTGGGGTCAGCTGGGAGCAATGACAGGGGAGAAGACGGGACTTACAGCTGACAGGAGCACCACCAACAACAGAGCAAAAATCCGGAAGTGCCACTGACAGCTGCAGCCCCAGAGAGAGAGAACACAACCCAACAATAATAAAAAACTAAATGCCAACAAATAAGGACTGAGGGATAAATACAAACAAATACAAAATAAGAGTAGCAAAACTATGATGATGTCATTATCATCATCATCATAGCAGTCTGTCAGGGATGACAATGACTGTTTCATTTAGGTCTGATCAGATTCCTCCACGCAGCTCTGTCCTTTGCCTTCCGCTGGCAGGAACTCCTGACCTTGTTAACCCGGGTGACGTCTGAGCCGGTATGAGTTGCTTTCTGCCTGACACCCCCCCCCACCACCACCACCACCACCAAGTTGGACATCGCCAATTGGGGCTTGGTTGCCCATCCACGATGATATAAACAGGGGGATAAGACAAATAAGAAACAATATTAGATATAAGAAAACCATCCACAGATAAAATGACAGAAACCAAAAACCCAAGATACAAGAAATACACAAATATGGAGAAAGGCCATGCAACTGAGCACGGCGGAAACCCCCAGTGCTCAGCTCATGACACTAGTAACTGGTAATAAATGCTGGGTACTTTGAAAAGTGTGATTTCATCAACATGGCCGCCCCCAGGGAATGCTTCTTCCATCCATCTTCTTCCGCTTAATCCTTTTCGGGTCGCGGGGGGGCTGCAGCCTATCCCAGCATCTTTGGGCGAGAGGCAGGGTACACCCTGGACACTCATTAAAAAAAAAAAAATTCTTTAGCATAGGTCCCTTTAGGTCAGGTGTTGACTACACTTCATCCATTAATTTACTTCAACAACTTACAGCTACTTCAACTTAATCTTCCGGATTTGTTCAAAACTACTCAAAGAAATCAAATAGTTTACTGTACATTTCATGCACAGTCTGATCACTGCCCGTGAAATGTGCAGCTGCTCTTATGTAGCTCTTGATTTTTTATCACTTCATTCTCTGCTCAAGGGAAACATTTGCAGCCCTTTTCCTCTCAACCAGAACTAACCCTCCTCCCTGTTCACTCCTTGATACAGGTGATGCCAAAACAAAAATATCACCAAATGAGTCAATTTTGCTGCTGCAGTCCCTGTTGAATAATATGCTTTGTAAAAATGTGTCTTGCTAATTATGGAGCTATAAAGGCATTATTGCACTCCACTTAAAGTGATACTACAAAGTCCTCCTCATTAAAAGAGATTATATATTTGCACTTCCAGCTGTTTGTGAGTTGAGAAAAATAAGCTGCAGTGTTAGTTAAAAGCGGAGATCTCATATCATGCAGTGTTGTCTGCTCATTAATAGGGATATGTATTTAACTGGTAGAATGCCAGTAAATAACACAAAATACAAATACTGAGTATTGTCCAATGAAATTGAGCCTGTAGATAACTACAAGAGTGGCTGTTGAGCATGATCTGACAGTGCCATTTTACAATAAGACTATGCTAATAAAGGATCTATAAAAAGTTTATAAGTAGGTTATTAATTAGGTTGTAAACAGTTTATGAATCATTAATGAGCTGTTAAAAGGGGGAAATAATGAGCTGTCTCTTGCCAAATACTTAAATCATCTTGCACACATAGCAAGATAATTTAATTAATGGATTTCATTACAGGCTTATTAACTCTTTGACGTTCCGCTTTCATAAGACATCAGCATCACCTGCTGTCCCTGGCGCAGTTCTGCGCCTGTCACATGATGTGTCCCAAAAGCATAGAAAACCCAGTTGTAGCAAGCATTTCACATCACAAGATGTCAGACATGTATAGCTTACTGCTCTTCACTGGAGGACTGGAGGACTTCACCCAATGAACCGTCACAAACATCATTTCCGGTAGCGCGAAGAAGAGAATGTAAACAAAGACTCCCTCTCAACATATATTTCCACATGGAGGAAGCGTTTGCTCCAAATTTTGCCAACTATGATTCTAAAAAGAGATTATTTAGCTTCTGAAGGGAAATATTTACCTTTTTTGGCAGGAGACAGTCTGGAGCGTGTACACTTTTGTCTGCCATCAACGGAGCTGCACGTGACAACAGAGAACAATAGTGCCAGTTCGGCGGCGTAATGTAACCACAGTTGAGGTGGAATAATTCATAACATACATGTGATAGTTTCTGGATGTGGGAGAGAAAGTGAAAATGACTGTCAGAAGATGAAATAAGGACCGTGGATGACGAAAATGGATGAATGAAGTCATGATGAGTGGTAGGTCTGACTGGTTTTTATCGGATTGTGTACATTCTACTGATTTTCTGGTTCATATACTTTGAAGATAAGATAACAAAAAGACAAAGACAAAAAAAAAAAAAAACATCCTTTGTGTAAATATGTCCAAAGTCCACTTTTGACCGAAAGATATGTAATTCGATACGGCTGCCGTTGCATTATGCAAATTAGATGTGTAAATTTACTCCCATCTCAAACTTTGGCTTATATTCTACATCTTTCTAACTGACAGTAAGCCATTATCTCTTACCACTTTCAAGTTACAGCCTTTGGAATGTCTGACATCCAAATTGAATATTTTCTTCAAAAAAAAAAACTGGCCACTAGAGGGGGTGCACCATTACGCCACATAATTTTAAGAGGTTAATGTCAGGCTGAAAACAGACTGTTTCAGAAAGAGCTTTTAGAACATGTTCAGTGTGCTTTACCCTGCCTTGAGAGCGCTTATTGTGGGAAAAATCTGAAGAAAATCAACATGATATTGCTAGTAATTTCCTCATTTTGGAGTGAGAGTTGGCAACACTGCATAAAGCTGTCCATGTTTATCTTACCTTTTTGATGTGGAGTTTGCATGTTCACCCCGTGTCTGCGTGGGTTTATGCCGGGATTTCTCCGGTTTCCTCCCACATGCCAAAAACATGCAAGTTAGATTAATTGGCATCAAAGTGGGGATTCTAAATTGTCCTTAGGTTTGACTGTGAGAGTGAATTGTTGTCTGTCTCTCTGTGTTGGCCCTGTGATGGACTGGCAATCTGTCCAGGGTGTACTCTGCCTCTCACCCACAGATGCTGGGATAGGCTCCAGCCCCCCCGCAACCCGAAAAGGATTAAGCGGAAGAAGATGAATGAATGAATGAATTTAATCCAATGTGCAGTGATCCAAAGAAAATGTCCATTATCCACAGTCCAAATGTCTGCTGTGACAGAGGCATGATCCAGTCCCTCGAATTCCTTTTGGAGATCAAAATCCATTTTTGAGTAATCTTTATTCAGGTAGCAAGTAAATGTGTTTTAACTTCAGTGGCTCATACTCTCAGTTGTCTAATGGAAACTCACTGTTTATATCACATCTTCAGTCTGTAACGACATATCTGGTGATCAGTCAGTTTAATTCTTGGTGGGTTACAAACTGACCAGATGCATGTGATGATCAGGTGAGCGTGCACCCCCTCCCCTCCTGTTCTGTTCTTTCCAGCTCCGAAGCTCATCAGCACACCTGCGTGACTGGATACACCTGCCGCTTCCTGGTCTACAAGCATATAAAAGAGCCAGAATGTGAGTGTTTCCCCGCTGGACCGTTGGGTATTGCTGCCACTACAACCCCAGTAAATGTTATTTGGCAAATTGTATTTTCCCGTTGTCTTACCTCCTTGTGTCTTCTCCTTCTCAGGTTTGCTGCCACTTCAGCGGTGTGTCTCCAAGGGTACACACACTCACCTGAACCAATCTCCTTCAGACAACGGACTCTTCCACACAGGTCTACCCATCTATTCCTCATCCCGTCCATTCCTATTGTGTCCCATGCAGGAGTTCCCTGCCGGGCCCTCTTTTTATACAGTAAGCTTTTCTCTTCTCTCACTCCTTTCTCATCTTTGATAGCCCTGCAATTAATCCTCTTCTCCTCTCTCTCTTTCAGGCTATGTGGTCTTCAGCATGCTCCTACTTTTGTATATAGTGTAGAGAGAGATGAGCAGGTGAGGCAGTGAGCTGGATCAGCGTGGACTTATTTCTCTCTATCCTCAAGTCAACAAGAATAAAACCAGATCGCTGGGCATCTCTCTTTTATATGTTACATGCCTTGCCTAGCGACCTAAGGTCGCGACCTAGAGGCTCACATCACAATACCATTATCACAATGCCTGTCGGCTCATTACCATACAGTCCTTCAGCACCATTAACCTACAGGCAACCTGGAGGCTCACACCACAATACACATTATCACAATGCATCATTAACATACAGTCCTTCACTGTGAGTGGAGAATGGCCCCCACAATAGTTAAATTTGTGTCTCATTTGTGTTGTTGTTTACCTGTGCGTGCTTTTGTGCTGACTAAGTTTGCATTAGAAGAATTTTATGTTCATTAAAGTTGTGTCAAATTTTTCCATTGGAGTCTGAGTGTTCATTCGGTGTGGCTGCCCTGCATTTGAGCCTTCGTAGTATTAAAATCATGACAATGCATACCTGTGCTTGAAATCCAGCTGTAGCTGTTGAGACTGTTCAGATAGCGCAGATCGACTAACACAGTGTTGTTAGCATAGCTAGCCGTTATTTAGCACTAGCTTTGTCGGAGCTTTGTTGCTGTTTCAAGCTCTTCTGAAGATTGCAGTAGGTTTCAACTGGCTCTTAGCTTTCAACCCAGCAATATGCTTTTATCTTTAACCATGACGAAGGAAAAATAATCTATTTCCACAAAAACAAAGTAGCTTCATCTTTTCCTCCGCTCAGAAGAGAAAAGACAGCTTTCTGCAATGGGTCATGTCGACTGACGGCTGCATCAGCTGTGTAGGGTCAGTTTGTATATTCATTTATTTGCACTAAATATATCTATCCATATTAATAAAACGAATAACATATCTGATCAAATTTCAGCAACTGTAGCGCATTACTGAATTTTTAAACAGTAATTTCATTACACAGCATGTTACTGCAAAATTAGAGGCATTACAGTAACGTGTTACTTTGTAACATGTTACTCTCAACACTGGGGAGCACTCCTGAAGACCTATGACTCTGTGGTGGCATCAGCCATCCTGTATGAAGTGGTCTGCTGGGGCATCAGCATCATGGCTGCCAACAGGGAGAGACTAAACAGGCTAATCAAGAAGGTCAGCTCTGTTCTGGGGTGCCGCCTTGGCCCAGTGCAGGTAGGAGAGAGGAGGATGGTGGCTAAGCTTTCATCTCTGCTGGAGTCCAAGTCACACCCCAAGTAGGACACGCTGAGTGCACTGAGCAGCTCATTTGGTGGCAGCCTGCTCCATCCAAAGTGCATGAGGGAGAGGTTTCAGAGGTCTTCCCACATGCTGCTGTCAGACTTTACAATCTGCACTGCTCATAGAGACCACATGTAACACTCCTACTTTGCACGTTAAGGAACGTTCCTTTCAAATCCACTGTTAATATAACTATTATTGAAGGTTGCAACAACACTGTACTCATTCAACTGTGAAATATACGGTTTATATATTTATTTTATTTTCATAATCCGTTATTAATCCCACAATGGGTAAATTACAGGGCATCCATCTGGATGGATGAGGCAGCCGCTGTGCGGCACCAGTCCCTTTACCATCCATCCATCCATCCATCCATCTTCTTCCGCTTAATCCTTTTAGGGTCGTGGCGGTGGGGGGGGGGGCTGACCATTCACACACAAATTCACACCTAGGACTACTTTAGATTCTCCAACTAATCTAACTTGCATGTTTTTGGCCTGTGGGAGGAAACCGGTGTACCCGGAGTAAACCCGTGCAAACACGGGGAAAACATGCAAACTCCACACAGAAGGGTGTGTGTGTGTGTGTGTGTGTGTGTGTGTGTGTGTGCCCACCCACGTGAGCGTGCGTTTGTGTGTGTACAGTGGTATGAAAAAGTGTTTGCCCCTTCCTGATTTTTCCTTTTTCGTATGTTTGTCACACTTAAATGTTTCAGATCATCAAACAAATTTAAATATTAGACAAAGATAACACAAGTAAATACAAAATGTAGTTTTTAAATGAAGGTGTTTATTATTAAGGTTAAAAAAAAATCCAAACGTACATGGCCCTGTGTGAAAAGTGATTGCCCTCCCACCCCATTAAAACATAAAGTAACTGTGGTTTATCAAATCTTTGGAAAGCTGAGTCTCAATTTCTCTAGCCACACCCAGGCCTGATTACTGCCACACCTGTTCTCAATCAAGAAATCACTTAAATAGGACCTGCCTGACAAAGGAAGGTAGATCAAAAGATCCTCAAAAACTAGACATCATACTGCAATCCAAAGAAATTCAGGAACAAATGAGAAACAAAATAACTGAGATCTATCAGTCTGGAAAAGGTTATAAAGCCATTTCTAAAGCTTTGGGACTCCAGCGACCCACACTGAGAACCATTATCCAGAAATGGCGAAAACATGGAACGGTGGTGAACCTTTCCAGGAGTAGCTGGCCGATCAAAATTACTCCCCATTTAATAACACTCCCCAGTTGCAGAAGCATCAGCAAGTTCATTGATGTTCCACAACATACAGTAGATTTTCCCATCCCCCTCAACATACTAATATATATATATATATATATATACACACTACCGTTCAAAAGTTTGGGGTCACTTAGAAATTTCCTTATTTTTGAAAGAAAAGCACTGTTTTTTTTCAATGAAGATAACTTTAAACTAATCAGAAATACACTCTAATATCTAATATACATTGCTAATGTGGTAAATGACTATTCTAGCTGCAAATGTCTGGTTTTTGGTGCAATATCTACATAGGTGTATAGAGGCCCATTTCCAGCAACTATCACTCCAGTGTTCTAATGGTGCAATGTGTTTGCTCATTGCATCAGAAGGCTAATGGATGATTAGAAAACCCTTGTGCAATCATGTTAGCACAGCTGAAAACAGTTTAGCTGGTTAGAGGAGCTATAAAACTGACCTTCCTTTGAACAGGTTGAGTATCTGGAAAAAAATATTATTTCAAATACAAATCATTATTTCTAACCTTGTCAATGTCTTGACTATATTTTTTATTCATTTTACAACTCATGGTGGTAAATAAGTGTGACTTTTCATGGAAAACACAATAATTGTCTGGGTGACCCCAAACTTTTGAACGGTAGTGTGTATATATATATAGTGCATCCAGAAAGCATTCACAGCGCTTCACTTTTTAATTTTGTTATGTTTCAGCCTTACTCCTAAAAAGATTAAATTAATTTTTTCCCTCAAAATTCGACACACAATACCCCATAATGTCAATGGGAAAAAAGTTTTTGGAGATTTCTGCAAATGTATTAAAAATAAAAAAAATAAGATATCATATGTACATAAGTATTCACAGCCTTTGCTCAGTACTTTATTGATGCACCTTTGGCAGCAATTACAGCCTCAATTTCTCTTTGAATATGATGCCACAAGCTTGGCACACCTGTTTGTGGGCAGTTTCACCCACTCCCCTTTGTAGCACCTCTCATGCTCCATCAGGTTCGAAGGGAAGCATTGGTGCACAGCCATTTTCAGAGCTCTCCAGAGATGTTCAATTGGTTTCAAGTCTGGGCTCTGGCTGGGCCACTTAAGGACATTCACAGAGTTGTCCTGAAGCCACTCTTGATATTTTGGCAGTGTGCTTAAGGTTGTTGTCCTGCTGAAATATGCACTGTTGCCCCAGTCTGAGGTCAAGAGCGCCCTGGAGCAGGTTTTCATCCAGGATGTCTCTGTACATTGCTGCATTCATTTTTCCCTCAATCCTGACTAGTCTCCCAGTTCCTGCCGCTGAAAAACATCCCCACAGCATGATGTGGCCACCACCATTGGCGTAGTTATGAGTGATGCCTGGTTTCCTCCAAACATGATGCCTGGCATTCACACCAAGAAGTTGAATCTTTGTCTCATCAGACCAGAGAATTTTGTTTCTCATGGTCTGAGAGTCCTTCAGGTGCCTTTTGGCAAACTCCAGGTAGGCTGCCATTTGCCTTTTACTAAAGAGTGGCTTCGGTCTGGCCACGCTACCATACAGGCCTGGTTGGTGGATAGCTGCAGAGATGATTGTCCTTCTGGAATATTCTCCTGTCTCCACAGAGGAATGCTGGAGCTCTAACAGAGTGACCATTGGGTTCTTGGTCACCTCCCTGATTAAGGCCCTTCTCCCCCGATCACTCAGTTTCGTCGGCCGGCCAGCTCTAGGAAGAGTCCTGGTGGTTCTGAACTTCTTCCATTTATAGGCCGTGAGCAGCTGCCACTTTTCGTTCAGTTTCGTGGCACCCAACGGGGAACTAAAATTTTAGTGTTTCTAAATTAAGATTACATTATTGTAAGACAAAATATCGATGTTCCCACTTCCAAAGGTGTAGATAGCTGTATGAAAAATGCGATTGAAGTCAGTCGGTAATAATTGTCTGGCTACCTTAAACATGGTCCAGTCCGGGACGTTTTAACCAATCAGTGTCGTCCCTTTGGTCATGTGACAACAAAATGGCAGCGCCCACAGGCGTAGCGTGCGCTGAAAGCCTCTCCTGTGTTATTCACATTTCCAATAAGTTTTTGGGCAGTATCACTCGTTTTACTGAAGCATCATGGGCAAAAGTACGTGAGTGTGCCCAAAAATGGCTTGTACTTGACGGACCCCAACAGAAAGTAGCAGAACAACGTCGCGACTTGCTGGAGAAAGGTGAGTGGCAGCCATTGTTTATGGTTGTACTGCGTGTGCCCTGGAGTCGTTTGGCTCCGATCATTTGTAACTCTAAATATGAACTAAAATGGAACCCTAGATGTCTAAAACCTTTGTCAACCGCTCACAAGGTGACCTAGTCCTGGTCCAAGACTCCGAGTAGGCCGATCTGGGGGTGTGGAGGCTAATAACCAAGGGAATCTGGGTGCCAGGTAACATAGTCCTAGTATAGATCTAGATGATGCAGATCGACTCACTCTGATGATGCATCTATCCCCAGAACCCACCCTGGGCCTGAATTATAGTCAAAATATACCACTACCACAAAGTAGCTCAAATGGGAAAAGGGTAGCAATCCCAATGAGCTTAACTCTGAGTCTGAGGGTTGGATGTACTTCTCAGCCCAAGCGGTGCAGTGTACTAGTAGGTGAGGGAGGAACAGGTTTGGGCATACATTTATAGTTTGCACATAGTCACACCCATACTATCAAGCCTTAGGCGGATGGAAAATGGCCTGTTAAGGAAAGCCCATATGTTTGTGATGTGTCACCCAAGAAAGGCTAAACTCATGGCAGCAGCAGTCGCCTGTATACTTTATGCTTTCAATAAATATGGGCACACGGTCTGTGCTTGCCATTTTGCAAGTTTACATTGAGCAGTGACTAGGTTGCACAAGGTCTCTATTATAAGCTCACTGTTAATGTGAAAATTATCTGCAATCTATATATGTTTTATATCTATATGGGTACAAGGTAGGCCTAATGTTATAATACCCTATGGTCCATATAATATGTTTTCAGATCTAAACAACCTTGATCCAACATTTGGCTACCATCGTGTGTGCTATAGCCGTTTTACGGACAAAACAAGAGTGGAACGTGCTGAAGCTCGTAAAAAACGACTGGCCGAAGCCCACATTCCTGAGCCTCAGGAGCAAAGCGGACCAGAACTTAGTCCCCCAACACCATCTCCTAAAAAGCGACTGCGATCTCACCATGCTGCAGCAACCATCAGCCAAGCATCTGCAAGGTCAAGCAATGTGTTGCCAAACATCTGCATCATCTGCAAGAAGGAAACGCTCAGAGAAGGGCCACGGACAAATCGTGTCACTGTAAAACTGATGCAAGCTGAGACATGTGATGCTGGTAAGAAAATTGGTAGATCTTACAATTTGGAGTGGTGAAAGTTTAAAGAAAAATAATGTCTATTTAGTCTTAACACATATTATATTACTGGTATGTCATTTCTCATATCTTACCAGGAATTGATTTCTCGGGTCAACGTTATTTGGAAAAGATGTATCAAACGTGATTCTAGGTAGAGTGGTTAAGAAGTTAGGCTATCCATGCCTATGACGGCCATCTTGGATTTATTTAAATGAGTGGAGTTCTTTGACCCTTAATCACACAAGTGACCTCAGAAATCGATTCCTGGGCATAACATTATCCAAAAATGATGTCTCAAACGTGATTCTAGGTGGACTAATTAAAAAAGTTCATCCATCCATGACGGCCATTTTTGATTTATGCAAATAAGCGGCGCTCTTTGACCCTCAATCACATATTTGACCTCAGAAATCGATTCCTCGGGTCAACATTATGCAGAAAAGACGTCTCAAACGTGATTCTAGGTGGAATGGTTAAGAAGTTGGACTATCCATGCCTGTGGCGGCCATCTTGGATTTATGCAAATGAGTGGAGTTCTTTGAGCCTCAATCACAAAAGTGACCTCAGAAATCGATTCCTGGGCATAATATTATCGGAAAATGATGTCTCAAACGTGATTCTAGTTGTACTGATAAAAAAGTTAGGCCATTCATGGCAGCCATCTTGGATTTATGAAAATTAGTGGAGCCCTCAATCACATATCTGACCTCAGAAATCAATTCCTCGGGTCAACATTATCCGAAAAAGACGTCTCAAACTTGATTATAGGTAGAGTGGTTCAAAATATAGTCCATCCACACCCATGGTGGCCATCTTGGATTTATGCAAATTAGCGGGGTTCTTTGACCCTCAGTCACACTAATGACCTCGGAAATCGATTCCTCGGGTTAACATTAGCCGAAAAGGACGTCTCCAACGTGATTCTAGGTAGAATGGCTAAAAAGTTAGTCCATCCATGGCAGCCATCTAGGATTTATGCAAATTAGCGTGGTTCTTTGACCCTCAATCACACAGTCGACCTCAGAAATCGATTCCTCGGCTCAACATTATCCAAAAAAAAGGCCTCAAACGTGTTTCTAGGTAGACTGGTTGAAATGTTAGGCCATTCATTCCCTTGGTTAGTCGTGGCAGCCATCTTGGATTTATGCAAATTTGACATAGCTATCCACACCTTTGACAGTGGGAACATCGATTTTCGGATTCAGCAGGTTTTTTTACATAGAAATCATCAAAGATCCCGTAGTTCCCAGTTGGGTGCCACGAAAATCATTTTCTAGCCACATTTTGAGGGTGCTGCTCACGGCCTATTACAGATGATGGAGGCCACTGTGCTCATTGGGACCTTCAGAGCAGCAGAAAGTTTTCTGTACCCTTCCCCAGATTTGTGCCTCGAGACAATCCTGTCTCAGAGGTCTACAGACAATTTCTCTAACTTCATGCTTGGTCTGTGCTCTGACATGTACTGTCAACTGTGGGACCTTATATAGACAGGTGTGCCTTTCCAGATCATGTCCAATCAACAGAATATACTACAGGTGGACTCCAATTAAGCTGTTGAAGCATCTCAAGGATGATCAGCGGAAACAGGATGCACCTGGGCTCAATTTTGAGCTTCATGACAAAGGCTTTGATTACTTATGTACATGTGCTTTCTTAGTTTTTTATTTTTAATAAATTTGCAAACATCCAAAAAAAAAACTTTTTTATGTTGTCATTATGGGGTATTGTGTGTAGATTTTTGAGGAAAAAAATGAATTTAATTCCTTTGGGAATAAGGCTGTAACATAACAAAATGTGGAGAAAGTGAAGCGCTGTGAATACTTTCCGAAAGCACTGTATATCAGAGGTTTTGTTCACTGAAAATTGTCCCTTCGACAGAATTTTTCCAGCACTGACTAAAAATTCTGAAAGCTGTCTTTCATTTGACAGATTACATGGAGAGTGATCTAATTAAATTCAATTAAAATGACACAACAGATTGACAGGATTTTTACAAGCCTGTCTGAGAAAATGACAAAAAAGTGTAGTGCAACCTCTGAAAGTCTCAATACTCTATGTATTAAGACTTTTTCAGGTCTTCCACTCAAATGCAGTTCTTACACTCAGTCAGCAGAAGGCACTCTTTATTAAATGTTTCATAACACTGTGTCGATCATGAAGCAATTGTCTCAAAGTTGTTCATTGTTTCATAAGGCCTCATTTTCACCATCACTAGGAAGTACTGCACCCCATTAAAGTTGCTGGACTGACCATCAATCCTAAGTGTGCTGTGGCCCAGAGAAGTGGAGTACCTACTGTAGGATATGCCATTGGACTTGGTAAAATTAAGCCACAAGTGGGAAAAATTGAAGCCATTCAATCATTGCTTATTCCTACTACTAAAAGGAAGGTCAGAAGTTTTGTGGGTTTGGTTGGATGGTACCGCAAGTGTGTACCTTATTTTGCTAAGAGAGCAGCTGTATTGAACGACCTCACAAAGAACTTGGCTCCTAGCAAAGTGTGCTGGACAGAGGAGTGTGACAGGGCATTCAAAGATCTCAAGGAAGCAATCTGTATTCAGTCTGTGCTCCACAGCCCAGACTTTGATAAACAATTCATTCTTCAGAGAGATGCATCTGGAGTAGGTACCTTGGAGCAGTTCTGCTACAGGAAACCAATGGAGAGAGGAGGCCTGTGGTGTTTCTGAGCCAAAAGTCGTTGGACGGAGAAATGGGATACTCAACAGTTGAAAAAGAGTGTCTTGCAATGAAGTGGGCCATTGAGTCTCAAAGGTATTATCTGCTTGGACGATCCTTCATCTTGGAGACTGATCATCACGCCCTGCAGTGGCTCAATCAAATGAAAGATACCAACACGCTTATCACAAGGTGTTATCTCTCCTTACACCCTTATAATTTTACAGTCCATTATAGGCAAGGAAAGTCTAATGTAGTAGCAGATTGTCTGTCTCAGCTTGCAGAATAGGGTGGTATGGTACCCCGTTTTGTAGACGGGGGAGGGAATGTAACGAAGAGGTCCTTCACTACTTATAGAAATTGAGTTTTAGATATTTGAGCACTTATACTGTATATGCATTTGCACTTTGATTGGCACATTGCACTTTAAATAAGCATTTGCACATGAATAACTTTAACACAGCAGGTCTGAATTATTTATTGATATTTTTATAAAAACACTTTTACCACAGTTGTCCTAATTATTTATCGAACACTTAAAAGTTTTAAAACATTCTGTTTTCCAGGCTGGCAGGTACCTTGATTGGCAGCACCTGCAAGAAAGTAAACGTGTGGAGAAAATGGAGGACGAATGTGTATTGGGCAGTTGTTTGTTTTTGGTGTAATTAAAGTGTAATGATGTTATGCTTGACACTGCCCACTCGACACTGATTCGAGCAATATAAAGCGGAAGTGTCATGAGCAACACATCGAGCGCCGTTTCAGCACGCCCACAGCCACATGACCATAACAAGCAAGGCCTCGTTATGTTGGTCACATCACGTGACTTGAGGGCTCGCGGGAAATTTGAGAGGGAATTAGGTTTTTTGTTTGCTTTGTATTATTTGTTCCTGCCATCCAATTTTGAATAGACCTCGGATGGCCAAATGCTTAAAAAAAGTATTGAGTTTTTGTTTTTTGTTTTCAGGTTTTCCACTCAGATGCAGTTCTCACAATCAGTCACCAGATGGCAGTCTTTATTAGATGTTTCATAACACTGTGTCACTCATGAAGCTATTGTCTCAAAGTTGCTCGTTGTTTCATAAAGCCTCAGTTTCAACATCACTATTAAAGCACAAAGTAATTGAAAGCCATCACTTACCTCTTCTTGTCTTGGTCTCTTCTAGGGTGTTTAGGCAAATGAGTACCCGGGGGTCCAAGCACCATTTTAAAGGTTCCGGGGGAAACCAAGAGAAGAATTGGATGGAGGGAGTGCTATGGGTAGTTTTTAAGGTGTTCACTGAATTTTTAGGCTTAATATTAATAAAGCTGATATAAATATATTGATTTGGTGTGATTTATATAATATTTATTGTATTGATAATAATTTAAAATATATTTTATTGAATATTTGTACTTGTATAGAGTTCCCCCCCGTCCTGCTAAGTAGGTCAGGCTCATTGGGGAAAGGCTATAAAAGGTGGCCTCCCTCTTATTAGAAAGGAAAATGCTGTTGAAGCTGCATATGAGTTGGTATGCAGTTGTTTGCTATTATTGAAGAATTTGTAAACAAAATAATCTGCTGTGGGAACTGATAATCTGCCTCTCTGGTCATCACTGTGAATCTTCCATTTGAGAGGCTGGGAGATCACATATATCCATCCATCCATCTTCTACCACTTAATCCTTTTCGGGTCGGGGGGGGGCACTGGAGCTTATCGTCTTTGGACGAGAGGCAGGGTGCACCCTGGACAGATCGCCAGTCTATTGCAGGGCCATCATAGACAGACAACCATTCACTCTCACATTCACACCTAAGGACAATTTAGAATCCCCAGTTGATGCCAATAAACCTAACATGCATGCTTTTAGCCTGTGGGAGGAAACTGGAGTAAACACACGCAGATACGGGGAGAACATGCTAACTCCATGCAGAAGGTCACTGATGGTCAGGGGGTGGGATCAAACCCATGACGGTCAGGGATGGAATCGATCCCATGACCTTCTTGCTGTGCTGCCACAATGCTAACCACTGCGCCACCGAGCTGCCCCCTATCTTATATAAAGGATCTATAATTGCTTATTCATGATTTATTAATAGTTTTGACTGGAAACTTATAATCTATTCATAAATCATCTGTTTGGGTTGCCTTATTGTAAAGTGATGTCAAAAGTGTCCAGCTGTTATTCACCTTGCTCCTGTTCAATGGAAATATCACACTTCTGCACTGTTCCCTTTTCCAAGACAAAGGGACTTTTTTTATCCCAGTCTCCAGGCTGTTACTTCAGATC
The DNA here is from genome assembly GCA_020510985.1 of Pholidichthys leucotaenia. Lineage (NCBI taxonomy): Eukaryota > Metazoa > Chordata > Actinopteri > Cichliformes > Pholidichthyidae > Pholidichthys > Pholidichthys leucotaenia. Next base: position 176,323,762 of record CM035844.1, on the reverse strand, counting down.
ACATCTCTGACCTTGTCTCGCTGTACTGGTCTCATCCTTATAAATAGGCACTCATCAATTCTAATTTAATGCCACACATAACTATACCTTACTTTGTACTGTAGGTCCTGAGGAACATCCAGAGAGATAATTGTTACAAGTTCCTCTTATTCTAACTCTGTTTTTCAGTTACATGTGCTAGGCCTCATGATAATCTGGTGCACCTGTGTGATTGTGGGCTGGGTCTACAATGCAGACTCAGTTCTCTGCTCATTCTCTCCCTGACATTCCAGACCAGGCTGACTGATTCTTTTTTCCACAGTCTATGTTTAATAAATGGTTTGAATTTTGCATTTATTCCTTGTGTCATGATTCCATATGTTGCGGTCTTAAAGCCAGATGTAACATAATGCAATGTGATCTTGGATCAGGGGCGTGCAAGCTGCTGGTGTATCTCTCTGTCTGACTTTCAATATTTGTACAATGAGTGAATAAATATTGAAAACAAGAGAAAACATTTTCATATGAGGAAACCTTCCACTTGTACTGTAATACTACAAGGTCACATTGGAGATGCATGTCTAAATGGGTACTACATAGTGAAGCTGGAGCTGCTCCCCTGAACCTGTGCAATGACTTATTGAGTCGTTCAGAGACATTACTGGCTCACAGGTGTGACATATGCTATGCTACAGACATATAACTCCTCACTATTTCATTAACTTTGGCACCCAGTGGTTTATTGGCTATGTATTTTTTTTTTTTTTTTTGCAGACTTTCAAGTGGTTTGACATGCAGTAAAAATCTGTGTGCAAGATGTGCTTGCCTTTTCACTGAGGACTTTGCCAAACAAATCCTAAAGTGTTATCTGTCCACACTACACCACCCACACCTAATTACAGCATATGTGTGTGTCAGTATAGCTGGCAAGTCAGGAGTAGGTTTAAAAAGGCAAGGTGTGAGGCTACGATGTGCTGAGTCGAGCAGTAGTGGGCTACTAGATGAAAGAAAAGAAGAGATCGAATAAATTGAAGAGATTGAGGATTGTAGGGCCTCCTTGACAGGCTGTTGGCAGAGTATACACAAGCAGAAATTCCAGCTCATGAGCAATGTTCCCTACTTAAAATATATCTCAAGATTGACTCAGTGTGACAGTGACCTCAGGTACAGGCTGCACACCAGTGACTGCAGCCCATTGTCTTTCAATGAGTGTTTTATCAACAGGGTGATTGGGAATATTCCATTTACAGTATATCACAGAGTATGCTGCTTAAAATAATAACCAGCTTTATTATGCACATCAATTGCAGTTAGTGAGACTGCACTGTGACTAGAACGCTTTCATTTACTGTTTATTTTTTTCTGCACAAATGGTAATGGTGTAACTGCAGAATTTTAGCAGTGATTTCCAGAGTGGGCAATTTCACAACAGTCAGTATGACATGGAATAACAGGCCAACACAGCTGCTACCAATGACATAAAAAAAAAAAAAAAAATTAAGCCCCTTTCGTGTTAAAGTCACCACTCCACATAACACTGTTCACTAATATTTACCATAAACTATACTTTACAGTCTAGCAGCCCAATGTATTTTAAAGAGCTAGTCAGCCTAGCTACCCGTTAGCGTGTGGGTTGGTGGACATACCTTTCCGCTGCCTATACTTCCCAAGGTAAGGAAATAACAGTATCTATCTATAAATGCACAGAATGTGTGTGTGTGTGTGTGTGTGTGTGTGTGTGTGTGTGTGTGTGTGTGTGTGTGTGTGTGTGTGTGTCCATTCCACACATATCTCTTGAATCGTTTGTCAGACTGACCTCAAATTTTATAAGTGCTTTGCTGAGGTTACGGGGGGGGGGGGGGTGCATCCCAGAGTATGGAGTCACTCAGTCAAAATATGTAATTTTTATAAATAAAAGTTTAGCCACCGCTCTGTCACTGCTCTGTCTCTTCATGCCCTGGCTTCAGGAAGTATGGGCGGGGTTTCGGATTGACTCCGTGCTGATTGGATAATACATGGCATCACGGCCGTGCTGACTGGATAATACGCTGCATCAAGACCATGCTGATTGGATAATACGCAGCATCATGACCTGTCAGTCACCACAGCGTTCACGGGACAAAACAAGGAACTGAAAAACACAAATTTGACTAGAAGAAGATAATACTGAAGATTTAATGATTAAAAAAATATACCATTAAGTTGCCATGATTGCGTAGGTCTAAAGGCTAATTTGGCATATGTGGAAAACACGAGGTGTGCAAGAAGACTGTGCGGACCATTAGCAGGGACCAGGTCTGACAAAGAACACCGGTGTATCAATACAGAGCATGCCAGGAAAAACAGCGGCCTGACACGACTTAGCTCAAAGGCACGCTAACTGATGGCGATAAAAAACAAAAGTTATTTTCAATAAAGTGAAAAAATAAGATAATGCATGGAGTGTGCTTTTGCCGAGAGGTGCAGCCAACAGCAAAGTGTGATTTATCATGGAAAACAGCTGAGCTCTGCGCTTTGGGTGATCAATTCAATTCAATTCAACTTTATTTATATAGCGCCATTTCACAACAACAGTCATCTCATAGCACTATCAACTGTAGGGGGAACCCCTATGGTTGCAGAAAGACCCCAGCAATCAGGCGATCCCCTGTGAGCAAGCACTTGGCGACGGTGGAGAGGAAAAACTCCATTTTAACAGGAAGAAACCTCCAGCAGAACCAGGCTCAGGGAGGGGCAGTCATCTGCTGTGACTGGCTGGGGGGTGAGGGGATAGAGAAGATGAAAAGAACAGACATGTAGAGAGCAAATAGCACGATGGGGACTCAATCTATGGGAGAGAACAAACAAATGTTAATGACCAGCAAAAAAAAAAATATTTCATTGAGAGTGAGGAAAGGAGTGAGGCCCAGTGCATTACTGGAGGTCCCCCGGCTGACTAAACAGAGATGGAGTCTGACTCCCGAATCCAGATTGGCAGCTGGTTCCAAAGGAGAGGAGCTTGATAACTGAAGGCTCTGCCTCCCATTGTACTTTTGGAGCTTCTAGGTATTACAAGTAATCCTGCATTTTGGGAGCGTAGTGCTCTGTTAGGATAATATGGTAGTATCAGATCTTTTAAATAAAAAGGAGCCTGATTGTTTAGAGCTTTGTAAGTAGGAAGAAGGATTTTAAACTTAATTCTAAACTCTATGGGAAGACAATGAAGGGAGGCCAGAACCGGAGAGATATGATCTCTCTTTCTAGTACCTGTTAAAACTCTTGCTGCAGCATTTTGGATCAGCTGAAGACTTTTTAAAGATGTTTTAGGACAGCCTGATAATAAAGAATTACAATAATCTAATCTCGAGCTAACAAAAGCGTGGATCAGTTTCTCAGCACCACTCTGAGACAAGATGCTCCTAATCTTGGCAATATTATGCAAATGATAGAAGGCAGTCTTAGAAACAAATTTAATCTGTGAATTGAAGGACAGGTCCTGATTAAAAATAATTCCAAGGTTCCTCACAGAGCTATTAAGAGAAAGAGTAACCGTATCCAAACTGAAAGTTTGATTTGGAAAGGTATTTCTAAGGTTTTTTGGATCAACAAGAATGACTTCAGTCTTATCTGAATTTAATAGCAGGAAATTACAAGTCATCCAAGCTTTGATTTCCTTAAGACAGGCTTCTAACTTGGCTAATTGATTAATATCATCTGGCTTCACTGACAGGTATAATTGTGTGTCATCTGCATAACAATGAAAATGTAAACAGTGCTTTCTAATAATGTTGCCTAACGGAAGCATATATAAACTAAAAAGAGTAGGGCCTAGCACAGATCCCTGTGGAACTCCATGACTAAGCTTTGAGTTGAAAGAAAACTCATTTTTTACATGAACAAACTGGAACCTATCAGATAAATAAGATCTAAACCATTGCAACGAAGTTCCATTAAGTCCAACATAGTGTTCTAATCTATCAAGTAGAATATTATGATTGATAGTATCAAAAGCTGCACTAAGGTCTAAAAGGACAAGTACAGAAACCAGTCCATTATCAGATGCGATGAGGAGGTCATTAGTGACCTTCGCTAAGGCTGTTTCAGTACTATGATGGATTCTAAACCCAGATTGAAACTCTTCAAGTAAACCATTTCCCTGCAGGTGGTCAAATAATTGCGTAGCAACAACTCTTTCTAAGATTTTTGAAATGAAAGGGAGATTAGAGATTGGTCTATAGTTAGCTAAAGCTCCTGGATCTAGCGTTGGCTTTTTGAGTAAGGGTTTAATTATAGCCGTTTTAAAAGCCTGCGGTACATGGCCTAAAGTTAATGAAGAATTGATTATATGAAGAATAAAGCTACCATTAAGTGGGAAGACTTCTTTAAATAACCTGGTAGGAATAGAGTCTAAAAGACAAGTTGAAGGTTTGGATGAGGAAACTATTTTGTCTAACTCACAAAGGTCGATTGGAGTAAACTCATCAAGACAGACATCAATTGAAGGAGTTGTAGTAGTTACAGTATTTAAGTTAACTGTGGGAAGAATCTGATTGATTTTATCTCTGATGGATGAAATTTTATTACTGAAAAAGTTCATAAAGTCCTGACTAGTAAGCTCTAAGGGAATGCTAGGATTGACAGAGTCCTGACTCTTTGTCAACCTGGCTACAGTGCTGAAAAGAAACCTGGGATTATTCTTGTTCTCTTCTATTAATGCAGAGTAATAACTCATTCTAGCTTTTCGAAGAGATTTTTTATAAATTAAAAGATGATTTCTCAAGATGGAATATGATACCATTCTTAGGTACTGCACAAAGAATTGAAGCAGTCAAAATGAATATACTTCCACGTCTTCTATACCTTTTCCAAACAATACCGGTAGAACCTCCCAAAAAAAACATGGCAGGAGCTGGACAGAAGGATCTCAAGATTCATATGGCAGGGCAAGAGACCTAGAATCAGATATAGAACCTTACAGCTAAACAAAGACAAAGGTGGGCTCACGCTGCCAAATATCAGGGACTATTTTAAAGCCGCACAAATTAAAACTTTAATAGAGATATGTAACCCAGTCTACACTGCACAATGGAAGGAGATCGAATGCCAGATAACAAGTGACATCCCCCTACAGGCGATAATAGGGAACAATGCCTTACCTAAACTCTTGAATAACACTAACCCGTGGATAGAGATCCCGCTAAAAATTTGGTTTAAGATAGTCAGAGAGAATCAAGCTAAAGAGCCCTATCGACTTCTGCAATGGATTGCCTATGATCAAGACTTTACCCCCAATAAAACAGACACTAGATTTAAAGAGTGGAAAGAGAAAGGGCTGATAAAATATTACGTTTTTTTTAAGGGGCAAACTTTAAGAAGTTTTGAAGATTTGAAAAAACAAGGTCTAATAAATCAAGATCTTTACAGGTTCTTTCAGCTTAGGCACCACATAAACAACATACTTAAAAAGGAGGATTTGGAAAGGGCCCAGTCAGGTGTTCTGAAGGTCTTCTTAATGGCATATAAAGGGATCCCAGGGATCAGATACATTTCTAAAATATACCAAGGTCTTCAAGACTTAAAAGGAGACAACACATCATATATAAAAGAGAGATGGGAAAAAGAGGGGAATTTCACTTTACAATTGGAAATATGGGAAAAGCTAAATAAACAGCAATGGAAAAGTACCTCATCCCTGCAGTGGAGAGAATTTGGATGGAAAAATTTGGTAAGATTTTTCAGAACACCTGCACAAAACAAATTTACCTATAAGAGGTTGAACTGTTGGCGCTTGTGTGGTGAAAAGACTGCAAATCATTTTCATGTGTTTTGGTCATGCCCAGTTATCCACCAATATTGGACCAATGTACAGACAATATTGGGGAAAATATTCAAAATAACAGTTCCCTTTTCTTTTGTAACTTTGTATTTGGGTTTACTACCGGACTCACTGGAAAGACGAGGAGAAAAATACTTATTCAATGTTTTAATATTGGCAAGTAAAAAAGCCCTCACTAAAAAATGGATGCTGAAGGACTGTCCTACACCTGAAGATTGGATTAACGTGATTCAAGACATTTACTCGATGGAAAAGTTGACATTCGCACTGAGACAGGACATGGATGGGTTCATGAACTTTTGGCAACCCTGGATCGCATATGTGTCTTCCATTAGATCTAATCTTTGACAAATACCATTACAATAATGGTCCCGCTCTTTCTACTCAGATGCTCTTTTACTTTTAATTACTTAATTTTCTGTTTGTTTGTTTTTTGCTGTTCTGTTTGTTTGTTTGTTCGTTTTTTTAAATATTTTATTCTCTTTAATTTCACTTTTTCTTTCACTTTAAAAAAAAAGGGGTGTTGTAATAATTATCCTACCAATGTTGTCAAATAGCAAAAAATAAGGGAACATGTGATGAAAATGTAAACAATGCAATGCTGTAATGACCTGTATACCCTTTACAAAAACTTAAATTAAAAAAAAAAAAAAAAGATTTCTCCAAGCTAAATAGATTTCATCTAAATTAGTGGAGCGCCATTTTCTTTCTAATTGACGAGTCTTCTGTTTTAAGCTATGAGTTTCTGTGTTGAACCAAGGAGTTAGAAATCTCTGATTAGACTTTTTCTTTTTTAAGGGGGCCACCAAGTCTAGAGTCTGATGCAGAGAAGCTGTAACACTATCCACCATGTTATCAATTACAGAAGGAGCAAGCTGTCTATAGCTTATTTCCATTGTGTTGACACATGGCATAGAGGAAACAATCTGCATAAATTTGGTAACAGCATCATCTGAGAGGCATCTACTGTAATAATATTTTTCTTTAGGAGCCAAATAGTCAGAAATAGTAAAATCAAAGGTTAACAGACGATGGTCTGACAGTACAGGGTTATGAGGAGACACTACAAGATTTTCTATTTCTATGCCATATGTCAGAACAAGGTCCAATGTATGGTGGAGGTAATGAGTAGAATTTCCTACTTTCTGAGAAAACCCGATCGAGTCTAATATTGAATTAAATGCCACATTAAGGCAGTCACTATCTACATCCACATGTGTATTAAAGTCTCCTACTATAATTATTCTATCAGATTTCAGCACTAAATCAGCTAAGAAATCAGCAAATTCGGATAAAAATTCTGAGTAGGTTGATGGGGGACGATAAACTATGGCAAATAAAATTGGGTTTAACCTAAAATTGCTAAAGTGCCCAATACTGAGGACCAGGCCCTCAAAGGAATTATAACATGTTTTTTGCTTTACATTAACTAGTAATTTGGAATGGTAAATTGTTGCTACTCCTCCTCCACGACCAGAACTTCTGGGATTTTGACAGTTTAAATAACCAGAGGGAGTTGATTCATTTAAACCAACATAATCCTCTTGCCCTAACCAAGTCTCTGTAAGGGAAATTAAGTCAATCTGATGATCAATTAACAGATCATGGACTAACAGAGACTTGGGAGTTAGAGACCTAATATTTAATAAACCACATTTAATTTTTAAATTATGAGGAGGAACAGAGGCCAAATCATTCAATTTAGAGGCTTTATGTTTAATTTGAGTTTTACCAGTATTTTGCTTAATCACTTTGGGATGCTTATACATTATAGTTTTATTTACTTTGGAGGGAGCAGACAATGATTCTCTGATGGGGAAGACAGGGGCTAAGTTGAGGGGTGGCGGATGAAGAGGAACTGCAGAGAAGCGTGTAAGACTGCGACTCTGCTTCCTGGTCCCAACTCTGAGTAGTCAAGGTTTTGGAAATTTGGATAAAAATGATGCCAGATTGTTAGATAAATGAGAAGCACCATCCAAAGTGGGATGAATGCTGTCTCGTCTCATAAGACCAGGTTTTCCCCAAAAAGAGTTCCAATTGTCAATGTAGCCCACGTCATTTGCAGGACACCACACAGACAGCCAGCGGTTCAAGGATGACAAGCGGCTAAACATGTCATCACTGGTCAGATTGGGGAGGGGCCCAGAGAATACTACAGTGGCAGACATCATTTTTGCAAAGTCACACACCGATTCTACATTAAGTTTCGTGACTTCCGACTGCCGGAGACGGATGTCATTAATGCCAGCGTGAATAACAATTGTGGAGTATTTACAGTTACTTTTAGCCAGCATTTTCAAATTTGACTCGATGTCGCCTGCTCTGGCCCCAGGAATGCATTTGACTGTGGCCGCTGGAGTCTCTAGGTTCACGTTTCTGACTACAGAGTCGCCAATGACCAGAGTTTTTTCCTCAGCGGGTGTGTCGCTGAGCGGGAAAAAATGATTAGAAACGTGAACAGGTTGGTGGTGTGCCGGGGCTTTGCGACTAGGCTTCCTTCTCACCATCACCCACCCAGTCTCCTCGCTGCTGAGGAGAGCCGGAGGACCGCTAACAGGGTCAGCTATGCTAGCTAGCTCCGCTGCAGCTAAGGGGCGTCCGTCAAGAGTAACTGGCGCAGACAGTGTTTCAATGCAGCGGAGCCAGGATTCCAAATCAGACAACCTTGCCTCGAGCGCCTCAAAAAGACAACATTTATTACATTTACCGTTATCACTAAAAGAGGCAGAGGTGTAGCTATTCATCTGACAGAGAGAGCACACCAGAGGAGGAGAGGAAGGAGAGCTAGTAGCCATCGCTAGTGGCTAACCCAAAAGCTCAGGAGAGTGAGGAGACCAAACCACACAGACAGACAGCAAAACAGGAAGTGACGATACGTTACCACAAGGAAGTGACGATCAATCCCGTCCAGTGACGATCAATCCTGTCAATCAGCTGATTGATCAGCTGATTGGATCCACGTCCTCCAGTGTTCTGACAATTTGGCATATCTATCAGAACAGCACTGGACAGCTGATGGTATAGACTGCAGTCAAAGGTAAAAAAAAAAAACATGGGGGGAGGGTTAAACAGCAATTTGGATCTTTATCCTGTAGCTTGAAAGTGCTCAGACACATCCCCGACAGGTCCCGTTATACGAACAAGTATGTGTGTTTAGTTCTGTGTGTGTGTGTATGTGCTGCAGGCAGCAGCTGAGCAGAGCTCTGTACAGCGGGTTCCTGTAAACCAACCTTGTAAATACACCATAATAGGGTAGCTCCAAGTTAGAAACCCATTCAATAAGTTACACATAGGTTCAAAGAGCGTTACTCATATGTTAGAAATAATTTTTGGGTACGCTAGACATTAATCTCAACGTATTTCCACTTTTGAGTAACTATGAGTAGCTGACAAGTAACATGTGTAAACGAACGCATAACTCCCCTACAACCTTTGCTCCGCGAATGCGGGATGTATCAATCAATGCACTGGATACGTATGAAAAATTTCAGCATGGGGCACATATTTTTCCATCCTTCCATCCATCCATCCATCCATCCATCTTCTACCACTTTTCCGGAGGTCTGGGTCACGGAGGCAGCAGTTCAAGCAGAGAAGCCCAGACTTCCCTCTCCCCAGCCACCTGCTCCAGCTCTTCAGAGAAGATACCAAGGCGTTCCCAGACCAGCTGGGAGACATAGTCTATCCACCGAGTCCTGGGTCTGCCCCGGGGTCTCCTCCCAGAGGGACATGCCTGAAACACCTCAAGCGGGAGGCATCCAGGAGGCATTCTAATCAGATGCCCATACCACCTCAACTGACTCCTTTCAATGTGAAGGAGCAGCGGTTCTACTCTGAGCTTCTCCCGGATGACTGAGCTCCTCACCCTATTTCTGAGGGTGAGTCCAGCAATCTTACGGAGAAATATCATTTCAGCCGCTTGTATCCGCAATCTCGTTCTTTTGGTCATTACCCAAAGCTCCTGGCCATAGGTGAGAGTAGGAACGTAGATTGACTGGTAAATTGACAGCTTTGCCTTAGAGCTCAGCTCCCTCTTCACCACAACAGACTGGTACAACGTCCGCATCACTGCAGATGCTGCTCCAATTTGTCTGTCAATCTCTCGCTCCATTTTCCCCTCACTCGTGAATAAGACCCCAAGATACTTAAACTCCTCCACTTGGGGCAGGAGCCTGTCCCCAACCCAGAGAGGACAATCCACCTTTTTCCGGCTGAGGACCATATTTTTTCCAGTTTATAAAATTTTTCACTGGATCTGAGGTGTGTTCGAAAAAAATTTGTGTTTTGGTTAATGTTTGGAGGGTCAAAGATGCGATTGTTTAGGCGTAATAATAATAATAATAACAATAGTAATAATAATAATAATGAATAATCTTCTAGCATCAATAAAAAACAAACCGCTTACAATAGAGCCGACGCTCACATTATTAGTCTTTCCCAGTCACACCCTCATGGTTCAGATCATTAGTATCTCACTCAGTATTGCTCCAGCATCACAACATAAGCACCACCTCAATTTTAGTATTGTGGAGAAAAAAGAATGGGTGAAGGCAACGAGCTGGACGACACAAGGCTTTATTTTTCTCCAACAACATACAACAAACACGCTTCATAGCTTTGCTGAGCTATTGCGCTATCAAGGTCCCTGTACATTCCTCTTTTATACTTTGTTGCATGGACAAAGAGAATGTGTGGCACATTAGCATTCAGATTGTCAGACAATGCACATCATTAACATAACATGCACAGGCGCCGCTTTAACACCTTATTCTCTCCGCAGCTCCCGGTTACTCTTTCTCTCCCCGGGAGGTGTATAGACTAACTGTTTCATTTGACACCTCCCGGAGACACTTCCTCCTTCAGTCATAATTCTCCTCTCCACTTTTTGTCTCTCTGGGTGAGAGGAAACCCTACAAAATACTACTTCCGGCGCCACACGAGTAGGCTGCCTTTTTGCAACAGTGGATCAATTTCTTCCCATTTCTATTTACTATATGGCTGTCTTGCTAATCTTTCTGATTCGGCAACACCTTTATCCATCACAGACACGTAGATCGCCCAAATGTCTCCTGAGCCAGCGGACAGAGCCACTGTTTATTGCAGGAGGCAGTACAATAGAGACCAGCTGTTAGCACTTAACCAGCCCACGATGCTAACACAAAAACTCGACATACCGGGAGAAATAAGATGGAAATGGTGTGGATGTCGAGCTGGAGTAAGACGGCGGGCGAGAAATATAAGGTACAGACCCGTCCTCCCATCTGTTACTATGGGGAATGTACAATCGCTACTTGATAAGACTGACGAGCTAGCGGCTATCTCCCGCTACGAGAGTGTGTTCAGAGAGATTAGCTTGATGATGTTTACCGAGACGTGACTAACAGAACTAGCAACAGATGCTAAGATCGAACTGGAGGGTTTCCACGCAATACGGGCAGACCGGACACTAGACAGTGGGAAGGCAAGGGGCGGAGGAGTGATAATGTATGTCAATAACAGCTGGTGCAGACCGGGACATATCACAGTTAAACAACAACACTGCAACAAAGACATTGAGTTGCTAGCTGTTAGCATGCAGCCTACCTATCTCCCAAGGGAATACTCACACGTGATCTGCATTGTTATTTATGCAAATCCGACGGCCAACGTTGGGACAACGCATTATGTCATCCACTCAGTAACTGGCAGGCTGCTGACAGAACACCCAGATGCTCTTCTCCTCATCTCAACCATATTTCACTGTCCCCCATTCTATCCACGTTCACCCAGTATGTCACATGCCACATTACAGACAATAAAACACTGGACTTATTCTATGCAAATACTAAGGAGGCGTACACCTCATCACCACTCCCCCCACTCGGGAGATTGGATCACAACTTGGTTCATCTCCTGCCAGTGTACAAACCCCTAGTATACAGACAACCTCCGGTCATGCGCACAGTGAAGTTATGATCTGAGGAGGCAATGGACGCTCTAAAGGACTGTTTTGAAACCACTGTCTGGGAGCAGCTCTGCGATCCACATGGTGAGGACATCGATGGCCTCACTCACACCATCACGGACTACATCAGCTTCTGTGTGGGCAACACTGTACCCACCAAGACCATACGATGTTGCTCGAACAACAAACCCTGGATCAACCCTGAGATAAAAACACTTCTGAGAGAGAAGAAGAGGATCTTCAGGTTGGGGAACAGGGAGATGCTAAAGTCAGTACAGAGGGAGCTGAGGAGGAAGATCAGAGAAGGCAAGGACAGCTTCAGGAAGAAGAAGGAGGACAAGCTGCAACAGAGCGGCATCAGCGGGGTCTGGAGAAACCTTAAAACCATCTCTGGGCTCCAGAATACCTCCTCCCAGGCCACGGGGGGCAGGGAGTGGGTGAACAATCTCAATCTGTTTTTTAATAGGTTTGACCAACCGCCCCCCCCCGACTGCACAACAACCACTGCTGCCTCTAAAGTCATCGAGACCTGCTGTCCACACCCCACTCCACCAACAGCCCCCCACTCCCAGCACCCAACCCCCCAAGCTGACCCTCACTAAGACCCAGGTGAGGACGGAGCTGAGGAAGATCAAGGCGAGGAAGGCCTCGGGACCGGACGGCATCAGCGCGAAACTCCTCAAGTCCTGCGCAGACCAGCTGTGTGGGATTATGGAGCACATCTTCAACCTGAGCCTGAAGCTGGGGAGGGTACCACAGTTGTGGAAATCATCTTGTGTGGTACCTGTACCAAAGACTTCCCACCCCAAAGACCTGAACAGCTGCAGATCAGTGGCTCTGACGTCTCACATGATGAAGACCCTGGAGAGACTGCTCCTTGCTCACCTCCGCCCCCTGGTGGGACCAGCGATGGATCCACTCCAGTTCGCCTACCAGCATGGCATTGGGGTGGAGGATGCAGTGATCTTCCTCCTTCACCATTCTCTGTCCCACCTGGAGAAGCCCAGGAATGCGGTGAGGTTCATGTTCTTTGACTTCTCCAGTGCTTTCAACACCATCCAACCGATGATCCTGAATGACAAGCTGCTGTGCACAGGGGTGGACCAGCACCTGTCATCATGGATCCTGGACTACCTCACTAACCGGCCACAGTTTGTGAGAACCCGGGATTGTGTGTCTGACACAATCATTGGTAGCACGGGGGCCCTCTAGGGAATGGTTTTGGCTCCGTTCCTGTTCACCCTTTATACTGCAGACTTCCCACACAACACAACACACTGCCATCTACAGAAGTTCTCTGACGACTCTGCGATCGTCAACCTCATCTCCAATGGAGATGAAGCTGAGTACAGAGGACTTATCCAGGACTTCGTGGACTGGTGCCATCGGAACTGCCTCCAGATCAATGCGAGGAAAACTAAGGAGCTGGTGGTGGACTGCCGCAGGCAAGGACAACCCCTCACAGCACCAGTAAACATACAGGGAACAGACATTGAGATGGTGACATCCTCCAAGTACCTGGGTGTTCATCTGAACAATAAACTAGACTGGTCACACAATACCGACACACTCTACAAGAAGGGACAGCGCAGGCTGTTCTTACTGAGGAGGCTCAGGTCTTTTGGTGTACAAGGGGCGCTGCTGAAGACATTCTACGACACGGTGGTGGTATCAGCCATCACTTTTGGAGTGGTCTGCTGGGGCAGTGGCATTAAAGCAGCCGATAGGAAGAGACTGAACAAACTAATCAAGAAAGCTAGCTCTGTCCTGGGGCAACGCCTTGACCCAGTGGAGGAGATAAGCGAGAGAAGGATGGTGGCTAAACTGTGATCTCTGCTGGAGTCTGAGTCCCACCCTATGCAGGACATACTGAACGCACTGAGGAGCTCATTTAGCAGTAGACTACATCATCCTAGGTGTGCAACCGAGAGGTTTCGCAGGTCCTTCCTACCTACGGCTGTCAGACTGTATAACCTAAGCAGGGCTGCTCGCAGAGATAGCAAAAAAACGTGACTGTAGGGAGTTAGAAATGAAGAAGCGATATGGCTTTATAAATCAAAGTTTCATATATTTCAATATCAGCTTCACCTCCCTAACATCTCATCTCGGTGCAGAAGCAGAATAAGAGGTCGAACGCGGTCAGACCTTCATACTTATGCCCACACTCAACAAAAGACATTGCATATCAAAGCTGACATCCCACATTAACATAATCCCCCCTCCATTGTCCTCCGTCTCCTCCACCTGACCCTGGGTGGTCAGGGAGATCGATCCGGTCTCCACCGCTGCGACTCTGTCTGCTCTTTGATCCTCGCTGGCGGTTGAGACCTCTTGTCCTGTTCATAGGCGTTAGGTCATTCCACATATGTAATCACTAAACACTCTAATAAGTCTATACATATGTAGGTATGGAATATATGATTAATATAAGCCACAGCCCCCCCCCCAAACGACTAAGAAAAGGACAATCAAATTAAGTTTACAGTCTAAGATAATCTCTATGACATATTATACTGTTAACCTCTTGACAGGGAAAACGGGGAAAAGTCTTTCCAGCTGTCATGCTCCTGTAGAGAATTCAGTGGTAACAACAACAGTATAGTAATATCACAAATCATCCTTAGAACTGTCACAGCACAATCTGATAACACAGTTAACAACTCTTGGTCAATTTGTATCAGTCCCTGTGCCGTCTGGGTTTTAATCTTCTCCCGAAACTGCTGTGGGTCCGCTTTGGCGTCGTGGTGGGACCCTCCTGTAAGGAATCTGCGGCTTGGGGAGGAGAGTGGTTATTTGTTCCCTGCAGGGGGGCTGAGTTTTTTTTCTTGGGGGTCTACCCCGCCGAGGTGCTCTCGCCACCAGTGCAGGTTCGTCTCTCAACAAGAAGGCAGGTTTAAGTCTGTCAATGCTGACTGTTTCTTTTCTGTCCCCTAAATCAAGCACAAAATGCTTATCACCAGGTTCCAGCACTCTGAATGGTCCGTCGTATGGTGGATGGAGGGTTGATTTTAAAGCTTCGTGCCTAACAAAAACGAACTCGGCGTTTTTTAAAGCTTGGGGGACAAAAACCCGTGGAAAAGAGTGATGTGCCGGTCCGGGGAGAGTGTCCGGTCCGGTGCTGCCTAAAGGCCTCAGGGCTGGAAGATGCCCGGTCTCTGGGTTCTCTGGTAAAAACTCACCTGGGAGTCTGAGAGGTTGTGCAAAAACTAATTCTGCTGGGGAGGCGTCTAGATCCTCTTTAGGCGCAGAACGCAACCCTAATAAAACCCAGGGAAGTTTATTCACCCAATCTGTATCCATTAGTGAGGCCCTGAGGGCGGCCTTTAAAGATCTGTGAAAACGCTCGCATAACCCATTAGCCTGAGGGTGATATGCAGTGGTGCGGTGAATTGTCGCCCCTAAGCTGCTGGCCATGGCTGACCAAAGCTCTGAGACAAATTGAGGCCCCCTATCGGACGTGATGTCCAATGGGACGCCGAAACGTGCCACCCAGTTTGTTAAAAAAACGCGAGCGACTTCCGCAGCTGTGGTTGACGCCAAAGGGACCGCCTCAGGCCAGCGCGTAGTACGGTCTATCATCGTTAACAGGTGTGTGAAACCCTGAGATGAAGGTAGTGGTCCAACGAGGTTGACATGAACGTGGTTAAACCTTCTGGCTGGGATTCGAAAAGGCTCTAGAGGAGCTTTTGTGTGTTTGTGTATTTTGGCTCGCTGACAAGACATGCAAGTTTTTGCCCATTCCTTTACATTTTTGCGTAGACCCGGCCAAACAAACTTTTCTGTGACCATTTTAACCGAGGCGCGCACCCCTGGGTGCGCGAGGGAGTAAACCGAGTCAAAAATGTGGCGGCGCCATGCAGCTGGGACTACCGGGCAAGGTCGGCCGGTTGAAACGCCGCAGATTAGGGGGGGTACACCGTCACGTAAACCCCTTTCCTCCAGTCTTAACCCTGTTGGTCCAGACAGGAGCGCGCGCACGTCCGCATCGCTGCTTTGTTCCTCTGCCATGGCTGCGTAATCTATCCCTACGTGAATTGGGGCCGCGTACGCGTCCGCGTTGGCGAAGAGTTCTGCGGCTGAGGTAGTATAATCTGTCTCCTCGTGCTCTGGCGATGTCACAGCGCGAGAGAGGCAGTCTGCTACCACGTTAAGTTTGCCTGCCACATGTCGAATGTCTGTGGTGAACTCTGAAATTGCAGCTAGCTGTCTTTGTTGCCTGCCTGACCGTGGTTCTGAAATTTTAGCCATCGCAAAAGTGAGCGGTTTGTGGTCTACAAAAGCCGTGAAGCGCCGCCCTTCTAACCAGAACTGGAAGTGGCGGATGGATAAATGAAGCGCTAGCAGCTCCCTGTCAAAAGTGCTGTATTTACGCTCGGTTTGGTTTAAAGATTTGCTAAAAAATGCTAAAGGTTGCCAGGTTCCGCCAACATGTTGCTCCACGACTGCCCCTATGGCCAGGTCTGAAGCGTCTGTGGTTAATGCTATGCGGGCCGAGGGATCGGGGTGAACCAACAATGTGGCATTTGCTAGAGCACTTTTTACATCCGCGAAGGCGTGTTCGCGCTCCGGGGTCCATTCGACCGCGTTGGAAGGCTTTTGTTTTCTGAGCGTGGCATAGAGGGGCTGCATGAGTTGAGCTGCGCGGGGGAGGAAACGGTTGTAAAAATTCACCATTCCCAAAAATTCTTGCAGCGATTTGACCGTTTGTGGTCGTGGAAAATTTTTTACTGCGCGGACTTTGTCTGGCAATGGGACTGCCCCCTTCGGTGAAACTCTGTGTCCCAAAAAATCAATTTGTGACACGCCGAATTTGCATTTGGCTGGGCTGATTATTAACCCGTGCTCTTCTAGTCTCTGAAAAACTGTAGTGAGGTGTTGTTCGTGTTCTTCCTCTGACGGGCTGGCTACCAGCATATCGTCGAGGTAGATGAACACGAAGGGGAGGTCGCGTAATACCGCGTCCATCATACGCTGAAAGGTTTGAGCAGCGCCTTTGAGGCCGAACGGCATCCGCAAAAATTCAAAAAGACCGAAAGGGGTTATTACAGCCATTTTAGGAATGTCTTCTGCTCGAACGGGGACTTGGTGATAGCCGCGGACCAGGTCTATTTTAGAAAAAATGCGCGCACCCGCCAGATGTAGTGAAAAATCTTGGATGTGAGGAATTGGGTAGCGGTCATGCGCTGTCGCATTGTTTAGTCTGCGTTAATCGCCGCAAGGTCTCCAAGAACCATCGGTTTTCGGGACCATGTGGAGTGGCGATGCCCAGGGGCTTTTCGAGCGTCTAATAATGCCTAATTTTTCCAGGGTGGCAAACTCGTCCCGTGCTATGGCGAGCTTGGTCGCGTCTAAGCGCCGAGCTTTGGTGAACACGGGTGGGCCTGTTGTGGGGATGAAGTGTTCAACCCCTTGTTTCGCTACTGTCGCTGAAAATTTTGGAACTGTGAGTGCTGGAAATTGGGTGAGGAGTTGGTCAAACTTACCTCCTGCTGTTGTGACGCTGGCCTGCACGGGTGGTGGAGAAACTCGAGCTGAGCAGGGGATAGAAGCAAATGACAGTGCATTAACCAAGCGCCTATTTGCTAGATCGACTAACAACCCATGTGCACACAAAAAATCAGCGCCCAACAAGTTAAAACTCACCGCCGCTACAATAAATGTCCATCTATAGTTGCGGCCGTGGATGCAAAGAGGCAGGTTCCTTTCACCGAAGGTGTCAATGATCGAGCCGTTGGCTGCCATCGCTCCATTTCCCCGGGGAGCCATGGCCCGGTCTGCGTGGGAAGGGGTGATAAAACTCAGCTGGGTTCCGGTGTCAATCAGGAACTGTCTCCCGGTGTGTCCGTCAGTCACATAAAGTAGCTTATTTTTTTCGCCGAGAGCCGCGGCTGTTAACGGTTCTCGGCTTTGGCGTTTCCCGAACTTTTTGAATTTGCAGGGGGGCACGCATTTGTATGCCCTCTCGGCGAAACGGTGGTGGTAATAGCAGATGTCGTTCCGCCTGCTGCGCCTTGGTTGTGTTGCCGCCATGGTGGGCGGGCTCTGCTCGGTTGCCTATGGTTCTCCGCTGCTCTGGGCTTCCGCGCTGAGATCTGCGGATGCTGCTGTGGCCATCTGTTCCCCGCAGGCATTGATGAGCCGCTGCGCTTCTCGGGCCAGCGCGCGGAAGCCTTGCTGGGTGCTGCACCGCATGTTGACCAGCGTCCCTCTCATGTGTGGCGGCAGAGTGCTGAGGAAGATGTGTTGGAAGAGGAAGTTGTCGTTGTCCTCTTCCTTGAGCTGCAGCATGTCCTCCATGAGGGCCTTGGGTCTGCATCCTCTGTGGCCGTAGATCGCCAGGATCTTCTCTGCTCTCTCCTCGGCTGAGAGGACAAAGTTCTCGATGATGGTCGCCTTAAGTTCCCTGTATTTGTCATGGGCGGGCGGCTGTTGGATTATGCTCCGCGCACATCTTGACGTGGCAGCGTCGAGTTTGGCGACGATGTGGTAGAACTTCGTCTCGTCCGCCGTTATGCTCGCCAGTGCAAACTGAGCCTCAGCTTGCTGGAACCACGAGCTCGGGTCTTCTTGCCAGAATTCTGGCAGCTTGACAGTGACGGCGCTTGTGTGGGCCGTCTATGATGTGTCCGCCGGGTGAGAGCGCCTTTCTTCTGCTCTCACGGCAGGGCTGGGGATGGTGCTCGGTTGAGCCCTCTCTGTAGCTTCTGCCGTGGGGGAACATCTTCCATCCATTCCCCTGTCTGCATGGGCGCCGGCGCTTGCCTGGGTCGCCTCTGATGAGTTAATCGTGGGAGAATGTCTCTGTTCCATCCTCACGTCTGGTCACCAGTGTAGGGAGTTAGAAATGAAGAAGCGATATGGCTTTATAAATCAAAGTTTAATATCAGCTTCACCTCCCTAACATCTCATCTCGGTGCAGAAGCAGAATAAGAGGTCGAACGCAGTCAGACCTTCATACTTATGCCCACACTCAACAAAAGACATTGCATATCAAAGCTGACATCCCGCATTAACATAATCCCCCCTCCATTGTCCTCCGTCTCCTCCACCTGACCCTGGGTGGTCAGGGAGATCGATCCGGTCTCCACCGCTGCGACTCTGTCTGCTCTTTGATCATCGCTGGCGGTTGAGACCTCTTGTCCTGTTCATAGGCGTTAGGTCATTCCACATATGTAATCACTAAACACTCTAATAAGTCTATACATATGTAGGTATGGAATATATGATTAATATAAGCCACAGTGACGACCTAATAGTATTGAATGCAAAAGACGCAACAGACTTACACAAATGGTCCCCTCCAGTATACAACTAGGACAATATCAGTCGCTACAGAGGGTGACAATATGTATGGGTACATATTCATACTATGTAGGATAACTAAGTAGACGGTAATGCTGTTTATTCCATCTAGCTACAATGCTATGCACTGTGTATATATATTTATATATTTATGTGTACGTATGTATATTCACTGCTCTTATTTTCTTATCTTCTTAATAATTGCTCTTAGTGTTGCTATCCCTGTGCTGTTGCAATCCTGGAATTTCCCCATTGTGGGACTAATAAATGCTTATCTTATCTAACTGTACCCTCCACACAGCGCCCCCCCCCCGAACACTCAGAATGGGCTCTAAACCCCCCGTCCTTTGGAGTCAAGTCAGCTCCCATAGCAGCTGCAGCAGGAGGTTGTCGATCCAGTAGAACCGTCCTGCTGGTGAAGTGTATTGGAGGGCATGTCAGTCTGTGGAGGGACAGA
Source organism: Pholidichthys leucotaenia (assembly GCA_020510985.1). Taxonomy (NCBI): domain Eukaryota; kingdom Metazoa; phylum Chordata; class Actinopteri; order Cichliformes; family Pholidichthyidae; genus Pholidichthys; species Pholidichthys leucotaenia. Next base: position 176,304,265 of record CM035844.1, on the reverse strand, counting down.
GGGAGGGGGGAAAAACCCCTTCTGCTTCTCCCCAAGTTCCAACATGTTGAACGGTCTGTGGTGCGTGGGTGCACGGGGTCCGGTGTGCATCGTGCTTGACGGAAACAAAACCAGCATCTTGCAGGCTTTTTGGGATGAAGGTGTGGGGAAAGCAATGGTGGGCCAGTCCGGTGCGGCAAAAGCCTCCGAGCCACGCAAAAATTGTGTGGGCAGATCAGCCTCAGATGAGGGGTTTTCCGGTTGATCTCTTCAGGGATCAGCAGTGGCTGAGAAAAAAATAAAAGCCCTGTCAGGGAAACTGCCAAATCTTCTTTAGGTGTGGGCGCAGTCCTAAAGGATCGGGAGGAGGTGATCGGCCCAGTTCCGCTGGGATGCGCAGCAGCTGAGAAATAAATATAAGTCCTTTCGGTGAGGCTGCCCGACTCCTTTATGTGTGTAGCACAGGCCTAAAGGATCCGGGGAAGGCATCGGCCCTATTCCCCGGGGGATTTGCAGTGGCTGAGGGCAAAATATAAGTTCTTGGAGCCGGCTTGTCCGTGGCACGTGCATCCGGTGCAGCGACCACGTTGCAGCATTTTGTGTCATCCATAGTTATCCCCGTAATTCCGTGGAGTGCGCTGAAACCCCGCTGTCGGGAGGTGAAGCCACGGTCCGGGAGCTTGCCTGAAACAGCGCAGGCAGCGCTGATTTTCTCCCTCCGTGCTCCGGGGCAATGCTCGGCTCGCTATCCATAGTGCGTCTTGGGTCTCAGTGTGGCTCGCTCTCCCTGGCCCTTCAGGTCGCTAGTGTGGAGAAAGGAATAGGATAGCTCTCCCAATGGTACATCGGTTTCACCAGTGTGGAGGAAGGGATAGACACTCCATGGCATGTCTAGGGTCACCACTGTGGAGAAAAAGGAATGGGTGAAGGCAACGAGCTGGATGACACAAGGCTCTATTTTTCTCCAGCAACACACAGCAAACACACTTCATAGCTCCGCTGAGCTATTGCGCTATCAAGGTCCCTGTACATTCCTCTTTTATACTTTGTTGCATGGACAAAGAGAATATGGGGCACATCAGCATTCAGATTGTCAGACAATGCACATCATTAACATAACATGCACAGGCGCCGCTTTAACACCTTATTCTCTCCGCGGCTGCCGGTTACTCTTCCTCTCCCCGGGAGGTGTAAGACTAATTGTCTCATTTGATACCTCCCTGAGACACTTCCTCTTTCGGTCATAATTCTCCTCTCCACCCTTTGTCTCTCTTGGTGTGAGGAAACCCTACAACTGTGCCCCCCACAGTACTACAGTTTTAAAAAACCTTTAAATAACAAAATATTGCTCAAGTATAAATTGATGCACTACAATGGGTCTCAAATATTTGTAAACATGTCCTGTTATAGTACTGCATGAGTTTATTGACGGTACACAGAAGAAATTCATTATTACACTGAACTTCATCACTGAACAGTGATATAAACTAAAATAATTATAATGATGAATGAACAACTCCCATTCTCCAAAGTGCAAGATACACTATTATCTTGAATATAAGTGATAAAAGATCACACAAAAAGTGATCTGATAAACAAATAAAAAAAGAGATCTGAAACAGTCATTAAGATTGAATGTCCCATTCATTTTCAATATTTAGGTATTCTGTAATTAATATTCACACAATCAAATAAATCTTAGTGCCATTTAGTCCCTTTTACATTTGTCAAAGTCAAACATGTGATTGCCAACATATAGCCAACATCTCTTTGTATCACACTTTCAAACACAGCCGACATTTGGGCCCATAAAGCCTACATGGGATACCTGTTTCAGACAGGAATACTTGCATTCTATGGGCAAGGCACGAGGAATACATTAAAACACATTGAAGAGTACCCTTCAGTAGAATTACAGGAACATGAACAATATATTGCTTGCATCTCGCTGGCAAAGGAATTCAGATGTAATCAATATTTTTTTTTAATTCAGCTGTAATAATGATTTTCTTAGCCTTGATTTCCAACAAAGTCCATTTTTTTTTTACTTCAAACATTACTGTTAATAGAACACATAATAGGTTACATACATGAAGATTCAAGAAATAGTACCCTCCCATCACAGATTCTGTCATGATTGGCCCCTCCGGGGCAGAGAGACAGACCCCCCCCCCCCCCAAGAGAAAAGGTACAGCAATAAACCACCCTGGGTGGGAGGTGGGGGAAACAGGTTAGGAGGGAGCAAAAAATATGGACCCTGCTCAGGACCCACACCCGCACTACCCCAGGCCTTTGGGCCCCCTAGGCCAAAGAACTAAACTGTTCGGGTGGCTGGCCGAAGTCCCAGGCCAGACAGACGGCGAGGTGGTATGAGTTGGGTGGCCTGCCGGAGAATATGGGCCACCCAACCCAATGGCTCAGTCTATCAGGTGGCTGGCCAGAGTTCTTAAGCCACCAAAACGGAATGGGTGACCCAGGAGGTGGCTTCCCCATGGGGAGGCCCGATGAAGGGAAGGAGGGCCAAGGGAAGGGGACCACAATGGTGTCTGGCAGCAGAGGAGGAACCATGATGGCATCTGGCAGAGAAGGGGGGACCACAATGGCATCGGATTGGCCAGCAACACCCTCGGTGGTTCTGGACAGGGACGAGGTTGCACCCGCGGTGGCTCCAGGCTGGAGCAACACTGCACCCTCGGTGGCAACGGCAGGAGCGGAGCCGCACCCTCTGTGGCTCCGGGCAGGAGCGGAGCCGCACCCACGGTGGCTCCGGGTTGGAGCGAAGCTGCACCCGTGGTGGCTAAAGGCTGGAGCAATGAAGCATCCATGGTGGCTCCGGGCTGGAGCAATGCAGCACCTGCAGTGGCTCCGGGCTGGAGCGGAGCTGCACCCACAGTGGGCTCCAACTGGGCTAATGCTGCACCCTCAGTGGGCCCAGACTGAGCCGACGCTGCACCCTAGGTGGATCCGGGCCGGTCCAGCGCTGTAGCCTCGGTGGACCTCGGCTAGGCCAATGCTGCACCCACGGTGGGCCCCGGGCTGGAGCATAACACCCATGGTGGGCCCATACTGGAATGCAGAACCCAAGTTGGCTTCAGGCTGGGGCGCAGCACCCACGAAGACTTGGACAGAGGAGGACGGACCCAGATGATGGCTTCGGGGAGAGGAGGAGCAACAGCCACGGAGGTCCCGGGCTGGGACAGAGCACTCGCAGCGACCTCCACTGCCAAGGAAGCTGGATCCGCGGCGACCTTGGGTGGTGAGCCTGGACCCAAGGAGACATCAGGTGGAGCTGGAATCTTCTCGACGACTCTGGGGAAAGGCTGGGACAAACAAGAGGAAAGCCAGGGTCAGGGTCACAGGCAGCAGTGGAGCCCAGCGAGGCGAGCTCAGGTGCAGTGGGCAGCTGCACCCCGCTCTCCCCCCCAAGAGCCAGACCAGATCTCTCCAAGACAGATACAAGAAACATAAAGGAGAGCACTTGCCTGAGCTTGAGCTCCACCGCCATCCAGGATTCCGTCAATCCAGACGACGACGACGTCTTGGGCCCGGTCCTTTGGAGATCCAGCTCTAACTCTGCAGCGGCGGCATCCGCAGTAGGCATGATGGTAAATGCAGTCTCGGTGCCCCCAGGCGAAGTGATCCATGCTGGTGGCCCTTCCGGCATGGCAGTTGGGGGTCGGCTCACCGCTGGCACTGGAACTAGGTCCTCCAGGGCCACGGGCTCCTCCAACGTCTGGCGGCTCAGTCCCGGGGCTGGTGGACACTCAGAGACAAAAGGAGGAGACACGCAGAGGGCTGGTGAGCAATTGGTAATTGCAGCAGGCCGTGGGGACTCAGGGGACTGCAAACCCCGAGCCCACTACCGGGAATCAGGCAAGGCACATCATCAGAAAAAAATGGAGAATGAAATGGCACTTGCCTGTTTTCCTAAAGCTCGACATTGCCTGCTGCAGTGGGTGAAAAGGCATCCCTCTCGGTGGCTACGGTGAACGTGGGCCCCTCGGAGGATTGTGGAGGAGCCGCCCCTGTTGTCACGGAGATGGATGGAGCTGAGGAAAAAAACAGAGGACCTCTCTGCAGCAGGAGAGGATGCCGAAGTGGAGCGAAAAACAGCAGCTACAAGACAGGATGAAGCTGATGATCCAGCCGGAGAAGAGAGAAACAAAGATTACATTGCTGAGGGGGCTTCTGCCTCGGCGTTGAGGAAATGGCTGCCAGAGAGGTGGGAGGATTCCTCCGGCGGTCTGGAGCGGGACGACGGTGTTGTGGAGCTGGCAATGTGGATGCTGGAACCAGAGCTGGTGAACCGGGAGAGGAGACGGACATCTGCAGAGGAGAGCGCCTCCGCGATGGCTTCGGTCCAGCAGGAGGCAACCCCATCGTCAGCCCTGGGAATGACCGCTGAAGCGCAGAGACCATGGATAGCAGTTCTGTGTATTGAGGATATTCCAACAAGCTGGGGTGTGCCTCCACAATTCCCACAGCTCCATTAACGGTCCTCCAGGCCTTCTTCGGTCCAGAGGCGGCGAGAGCTTCATACACAAAACTTTGGATGAAATCTGCAGCCCACTCCTCCTCCAGTGTCAGGGACCCCATTGCTGATCTTTCCTGAATTGGCGAAGGCCAGCGTGCCAGGGACATGATGAGCTCCAACGAACGGGTGAGCGGAAAAACACAAAAAAGGGCAAAAAATTCATTAACTGCAGAAGCTGGGTCTTATTCCTGGCGGCAGTCTTCTGTCATGATTGGCCCCTCCGGGGCAGAGAGACAGACCCACATGCTGGACTGCAGTAGTGACATTTAATAACAGAAAATCCAAAACTGTGCAGAAAACACAAAAATACAAGCAAAGGTAACTTACAAGGAAAACACTCCAAAGCCGAAATCGCTCTGAAGATGACAAGGAGACAACTTAGTTGGATCAGTGAGTCAAGACTGCTGCAGTGAGAAAATAAGCTGACAGTACTTAAATAGCAGACAAACAAATGAGCAGCAGGTGCGGGTGGATGAGCGGGCAGGTGACCTAATTACACAACTGCTCACAGCTGAGATGGCTGGGAAACAGACAGTGAGTAGCTGGTGGGAGTGTCTGGAAAAGGAGGAAGGGCACTCATGTCACAAAATCAAAATATATACAGAAACTGACAAAATAATAATAACAGACACAAAATACTCAGAAATAAATTAAGAGTCTGAGCTCTGTGAATACACTGCGCTCAGACTCATGACAGATTGGTTGAAAAAACATTGAAAAAACGTACTGATTTGGTTGAAAAGTGAAAAGTGAAAGATGAAAAGCTGCCTTTTTAAGTTTTTTTTTTTTAAATCAACGTGGAATCATCAACATCCTGATCCTTTTTGAGTTGTGTGTGGCACCTACACCAGCATTTGGAGACACAAGGTAGAGTACATCGTGGAGCAATCACCAGTCTATCACAGCACCTGTTCCCAGATGGTCTCCTGTCCAAATTCCTATATTTTGCTTAATGGACCGATAGTTAAGCACAGTTGAGCGCTCAACCCACAATCATTGAGCACCGCTGAGCAGGCCCCTTCCTCAACAGGCCAATCAAGAGCCCCGATTGCACTGCAAAGTTCCGTCCAGGCATTATTGCAAATGGCAGATGCTGGTGCTTGCTGTGGCTCGAGCAAAACATTTTATACCATAATTTCACACAGGTAAGTCCAATATTCTTCATCCTTAGCTTTTGTTTGCAGAGATTTTTAGCGTGCATTGAGCTATCTATGTAGGTGCTGGTTTTCATAAGTGAAAAGTATTTCTGAAAATTGGCAAGTTCTGTTGTTAACGTGTGCCGAAGTAGGAATGGTGTTCATGTGTAGTGAACAAATAGGTCCTTTGGTATTAAATATGGGCTAAATTTTCACGTAAATCGTTATCTATGACAACCAGTAGCATCATAGCAATGTTTTTAACCTGTTTTGATGTAACAGATAGGTTAGTAGGGAGTAGTATTGTGGATTTATGTATCTTACTGCTGATTTTGTTAAGGAAAAGTTTCACTGAAAATGGGCTATTCCTGTTTTATGTTTGCCATGACATGTTAGGCAGGCCTCCTCACTTTGTGTTTTTAAATCTCATTTAAAAGCACATCTGTTTTCATGGCTTTTAGCTTGCCTTAATTTTATCTTATTGTCTGCTGTGTTTGGCATTTTGTTGTTACACTTGTGAGTTGTTCGTTTTTCTACTGCATGTTATGTTTTTTTTGTCTTTTACTTATTGTTTGTCTGTTTGTACTTCAGGTTATTTACTACTGTGCAGCACATTGGTCAACTTTGTTGTTTTCAAATGTGCTTTATAAATACATTTGGTATAGTATGGTTTCTGTAGGCCCTTGTTGCTTATCAAATGACAACCGGTCAGTGGTCTGACAGCTGATTGATGTTAGAATTTCTGCACATTCTGTCACTTAGATCATCATGACTGCACAGTACTAAATGTTATGACGAATAGTCAGTCTGTTATATACAGTATCCACTTCACTTTTAAACCTTATCCTAAGGAATCTGTCTTACTTTTAAAAATGAGCTATCTAAGGTTTTTGCATTGACTAATATGTGTTTGTTTTACTACACCAGGTAAATGTGAAACACGGAGAGGAAGGGACATAAGTGCAGTGTGTGCAACAAGAGTTTCACTGAAAAGTCCAATCTGACTCGGAACATGAAGCTTCATGCTCCAAAGGAGAATAAGTGTGATGTGCGTGGTAAAAGCTTCACCCTCAAAGAACAGTTGAACTATCTATTGGATGGCCTCTGTTGGTCAATGTTGACCATAGATGATGTGCCCTCTTGGTTTGCCTTTATGGAGCTGTCTCAGCTAGTACAGTGTCAGCTGTGGCTGATCAGTCCAATACGGGAATGGCAGTCTCTACCGCATCCTCCTCACTTTGTGTTTTTAAATCTCATTTAAAAGCACATCTGTTTTCCTTGGCTTTTAGCTTGCCTTAATTTTATCTTATTGTCTGCTGTGTTTGGCATTTTGTTTTTACACTTGTGAGTTGTTCGTTTTTCTACTGCATGTTATGCTTTTATTGTCTTTTACAGGTTATTTACTACTGTGCAGCACATTGGTCAACTTTGTTGTTTTTAAATGTGCTTTATAAATACATTTGGTATGGTATGGTTTCTGTAGGCCTTTGTTACTTATCAATTGACAACCGGTCAGTAGTTTGACAGCTGATTGATGTTAGAATTTCTGCACATTCTGTCACTTAGATCATCATGACTGCACAGAACTAAATCTTTATTGTGCGAAACTTTATGACAAATAGTCAGTCTGTTATATATCCGCTTCACTTTTAAACCTTAACCTAAGGAATCTGTCTTACTTATAAAAATGAGCTATCTAAGGTTTTTGCATCGACAAATATGTGTCACGCCGCGCCATTCATCAGCGGCGCCACCTGCTCACACACCTGATCCTCATCAGCGGCGAGGGATAAAAGCCGCCTCGCCCGGAGGCTCGGCCTGAAGCCGTCAGACTTCGTTCCCTCACCGTCGTGAGCATTCCTTTCTTCAGCATCACTATTCTGGGTAAGAACCCTTACCTCCTTTTCCAGTCTGCTCCCCTGTGCACAGGTGGATTCCCCGGCGGCGGACGTCTCCGTTCCATCGCCCATCCTTCGCTGCTGCACGGAGCTCTCCAGGTGGCTGTCTCCCGGGCTACGCTCCCCTTGCTGTGCCAGCTATCCTGACAACTCAAGTAAGATCTTCTCTTGCCATAATTCATTCTGTGTTGGTGTATGCCCGTCACCCTCTCCCTGTGCTCTCTCCATAGGGTTGCTCGGCCGAACGGTCATCTGCCTCTGTGCCTGAAGCAGACGCCACTGCCAACACATCTGCATCCCGCAGACACACACTCATACACTCCTGCTGTAAATAAACTCTTTGAACTACTCTAAGCCTGTGTGTGCGCGTCTCCTGAGCCGTGCGTTATGTCAGTACGGCTTCAGCCGAGCGGCTCGGCGGACGGCGGGCTCGCACACCGGCTTACCACTCTCGAGGCTAGAGTGGATCAAATTGCTTATCAACAGCAGGTCATCCTGAATCAATTGGTAATTATCACTGGCCGATTGGACCGCCTGGACCCCCAGCAGCCGTTCCCCCCGGCTCCTCAGGGTGGCGCAGCTCCTGCTGTTCCGGTGGCCGTCCAGCCAGCTCCAGTGGCACCGGCCCGACTCACACCAATTCCGACCCCCGCCCGCTTTAGCGGAAAGCTCGGCGGAGCGCGGGGGTTTGTGATGCAGTGCGAGTCCGTGTTTGACCGTGTGCCCGGAGACTTTCCCTCAGATCACAGCTGAATCGGCTACATAGGGAACCTCCTGGAGGGGCGCGCTTTAACTTGGGCCTACGCTATTATGGCGAGACCCAGTTATGCCACCCTCACCTATGCCGAGTTCGTGAGGCGCTTCCTGGAGGTGTTTGATCATTCCCGTTCCGAGGCAGTCCAGGTCGATCAGCTTCTCGCTCTCCAGCAGGGAAACCGGTCGGCCGCGGATTATGCCATCGAATACCGGGTAGCGGCGGAGGAACTGGGCTGGGAGGAGCGCTCCCTCTGCGGCCTGTTTCTCCGCAGCCTCAATAGTGATCTGAGGGATGAACTGGCTGGACGGGATATCCCCGGAACGTTAGCGGAGCTAACCTCATTGGCAATCAGCTTGGACAACAGGCTGCGCGAGCGCTCCTCAGGACGGAAGCCGTCTGCTTCTCGCCCTCGAGGAGTCCCGCTACGCCTGCCCCAAGCTCGCCCCCTGGCGACGCCGCCACCATCGTGCCCCGAGGAGTCGGAGCCGATGGTGACGGGCTGGGCAAAGCTCTCCCCGGCAGAGAGACAGCGCCGCCGTGAGTTGGGTCTCTGCATGTATTGCGGAGACAGTCAACACACGGTAGAGCTTTGCCCACAAAAGCCAAATGGCGGGGTCCGCGAGTCACTGTAGGGGGCCTCGCGGACGTCAATCGGCAAAGTCCCCTCACTCAATTAAAGCTGCCCATCCGTTTTTGCCACAACCCCACTGGGCACCTCACCCACGCACTGGTGGATTCGGGCGCAGAGGGCAGCTTCATTTCACAAGGCCTGGCAACCCGATTGGGCATCCGCTGTCAGGCACTCAAACACCCCATCTCCCTGGTCCATCTCTCCCGTGCCTCCCTGGGGAGGGTTACCCATCAAACCATTCCTGTCCCAGTCATCATCTCGGGGAACCACCGGGAGGAGATGGTTTTCTACGTCCTGCCCAACTCTGTGTCGCCCGTCATCCTGGGGTATCCCTGGCTACGCCTCCACAATCCTGTCCTGGACTGGAGGTCAGCTGGGGTGTCGGCGTGGAGTACCTTCTGCATGGGCACCTGCCTTCAGTCCGCTGCCTGCTCCCCGTCCGCGGCTCCTCCTGTGGCGGATACAGCACCCCCGGACCTGTCACTGGTGCCCCCAGATTTTCACGACCTGGGTATGGTATTCAGCAAGTCGAAAGCTATGTCTCTTCCCCCGCATCGACCATATGACTGTGCCATCAATCTCCGCCAGGGGGCCCCCCTGCCATCTGGTCGGCTCTACAGCCTGTCGGCGCCGGAGAAGGAGACTATGAATACGTACCTGAAGGAATCACTGAGCGCTGGGATTATCCGCCCATCGTCATCACCCGTGGGGGCGGGGTTTTTCTTTGTAGGGAAGAAGGACGGTTCCCTCCGTCCCTGTATTGACTACCGAGCACTTAATGACATCACTGAGAGGGACCGTTACACCCTGCCCCTCATGGACACTGCCTTCCACTCCCTCCAGGGGGCGACCTGGTTTACCAAGCTGGATCTCCGCAGCGCTTACCACCTCGTCCGGATCCGGGAGGGAGATGAATGGAAAACAGCCTTCCGTACCCCGAACGGCCACTTTGAGTACCTCGTCATGCCGTTCGGGCTGACCAACGCTCCTGCCGTCTTTCAGCGCCTCATCAATGACGTCCTCCGGGATTTCATCGGCCTCTTCGTGTTCGTCTACCTGGACGACATTCTGATCTTCTCTAAGTCCAGAGACGAGCACCAGGTCCATGTGAGGCGGGTCCTCCAAAGACTGCTGGAGAATCGTCTGTACGTGAAGGCTGAGAAGTGCGAGTTTTACGCTAGGACCACATCCTTCCTGGGATTCATCATCGCCCAAGACCAGGTGCTCCCGGACCCAGAGAAGGTGAAGGCGGTGGTGGAGTGGCCTACTCCCGCATCCCGGAAGCAGGTGCAACAGTTTGTTGGCTTCGCCAATTTTTACCGCCGTTTTGTCCCGAATTTCAGCTGGATCGTCGAACCACTGACCCGCCTCACGTCCCCGAAGGTCCCGTTCCGGTGGACCGAAGAGGTCGATGCTGCCTTTAAGGCGCTGAAGGCGGAGTTCTCCTCCTCCCGGGTCCTTCGCCAGGTCGACCCCGCGCTGCAGTGCATTGTGGAGGTGGACGCATCGGACACGGGAGTGGGAGCAGTGTTATCCCAGCAATCACCGGACGATGGCGCCAAGCGACCGTGCGCCTTCTTCTCCCGGCGCCTGTCCCCAGCGGAGAGGAACTATGATGTGGGGGACAGAGAGCTCCTGGCCATTAAACTCGCCCTACAGGAGTGGCGCCACTGGCTAGAGGGGGCGGACCTGCCGTTTGTGGTCCTGATGGACCATAAGAATTTAGAGTACCTACGATCTGCCAAGCGCCTGAATGCCCGCCAGGTGCGCTGGTCTCTGTTCTTCGCCAGGTTCCGGTTCTCTATCACCTTCAGGCCAAGCTCCAAGAACGGCCTGCCTGACGCCCTCTCTAGACAGTTCACCCCCGTGGGGGCTGAGGAGACGCCCCACACTATCCTGCCCAGGTCGTGCGTCGTGGGAGCTATCTCTTGGGACATTGTGGACAAGATCCGGAAGGCACAGGAGGTGGAACCTGATCCTGGCGGCGGACCGGAGGGAAGACTGTTCGTTCCGTCTGCGGTCCGAGGAGAGGTCATCCACTGGCTCCACACCTCCCGGCTCACCTGTCATCCCGGCACCTCTCGGATGATCAGCCTCCTCCAACGGTCCTTTTGGTGGCCGGGCCTGCGGAGGGATGCAGCCCGCTACGCCCGGGCTTCTCCAATTTGTGCTACCAGCAAATCGGGAAACGCCCCTCCAGCGGGTCTGCTCCAGCCCCTGCCCGTCCCTGGCAGGCCATGGTCGCACATCGCACTGGATTTCGTCACCGGGCTCCCAGTTTCCAACTCATTCGACACCATCCTGACCATCGTGGACCGTTTCTCCAAGGCGGCACACTTCGTCCCCCTGCGAGGTCTCCCTACCGCCCTGGAGACGGCGGGCTTCCTCGTCCAACACGTGGTCAGGCTGCATGGGATCCCGGTGGACGTGGTCTCGGACCGGGGCCCCCAATTTTCATCCGAGGTTTGGAAATCCTTTTGCAACGCCATCGGAGCCAAGGTGAGCCTCTCCTCCGGCCATCACCCCCAGTCTAACGGGCAGTGTGAGAGGACCAATCAGGAGCTGGAGGCTGCGCTCCGCTGTGTTGCAAGATCCAAGCCGACATCATGGAGCAACCATCTCGCCTGGGTGGAGTACGCCCACAACACCGCCCGCTCTTCTGCAACGGGGATGTCCCCCTTCAAGGCGTCCCTGGGTTACGACCCCCCGCTGCTTCCAGCGCAGGAGGGCGAGGTAACTGTTCCGTCAGTTAGGGCGCACGTGAGGCAGTTCCGCTCCACCTGGGCCGCCGCGCGTCATGCGCTTTTACGCACAGCGGAGCGCAACAAGACCGTGGCGGACCGGCGCAGAAGACCTGCCCCGGCGTACAGAGTTGGGCAACTTGTCTACGTTTCCACCCAGGACGTCACCCTAAAAGGCGAGAGGAGAAAGCTGGCACAGCGCTTCATGGGTCCCTTCCCCATCACCCGGATCATCAACCCGGTGGCTGTACGCGTGGCTATTCCCCCCTCCCTCCGCATCCATCCCACTTTCCATGTATCAAAGGTGAAGCTGGCAGTCACCGACCCCCTTTGCCCTCCTCCTGCAGCGCAACCCGCGCCCCGGATGATTGGTGGCCATCCGGCCTGGTCCGTCTCCTCCATCCTGGACTCCCGGCGCCGGGGTCGTGGGTTGCAATACTTGGTGGACTGGGAGGGCTATGGGCCCGAGCATCGACAATGGGTGCCCCCGTCGTTTGTGTTGGACCCATCGCTCATCGCGGACTTCCACCGAGCGCACCCGGATAAGCCATCGCCAGGAGGCGCTGCTAGAGGGGGGAGTACTGTCACGCCGCGCCATTCATCAGCGGCGCCACCTGCTCACACACCTGATCCTCATCAGCGGCGAGGGATAAAAGCCGCCTCGCCCGGAGGCTCGGCCTGAAGCCGTCAGACTTCGTTCCCTCACCGTCGTGAGCATTCCTTTCTTCAGCATCACTATTCTGGGTAAGAACCCTTACCTCCTTTTCCAGTCTGCTCCCCTGTGCACAGGTGGATTCCCCGGCGGCGGACGTCTCCGTTCCATCGCCCATCCTTCGCTGCTGCACGGAGCTCTCCAGGTGGCTGTCTCCCGGGCTACGCTCCCCTTGCTGTGCCAGCTATCCTGACAACTCAAGTAAGATCTGCTCTTGCCATAATTCATCCTGTGTTGGTGTATGCCCGTCACCCTCTCCCTGTGCTCTCTCCATAGGGTTGCTCGGCCGAACGGTCATCTGCCTCTGTGCCTGAAGCAGACGCCACCACCAACACATCTGCATCCCGCAGACACACACTCATACACTCCTGCTGTAAATAAACTCTTTGAACTACTCTAAGCCTGTGTGTGCGCGTCTCCTGAGCCGTGCGTTATGTCAATATGTGTTTGTTTTACTACACCAGGTAAATGTGAAACATGGAGAGGAAGGGACATAAGTGCAGTGTGTGCAACAAGAGTTTCACTGAAAAGTCCAATCTGACTCGGAACATGAAGCTTCATGCTCCAAAGGAGAATAAGTGTGATGTGTGTAGTAAAAGCTTCACCCTCAAAGAACACTTGAACTATCATCTAATGGATGGCCTCTGTTGGTCAATGTTGACCATACATGATGTGCCCTCTTGGTTTGCCGTTGTGGAGCTGTCTCAGCTAGTACAGTGTCAGCTGTGGCTGATCAGTCCAATACGGGAATGGCAGTCTCTACGGCATCTGGTGCAGGTGTGGGTGGTGACAGTATTTACTTCGCAGCCATGCACCTTCCGTCTGACTCTCTTTTCTTCAGCCAAGGTCTGGAGTTTTTCCTCTCCTGCCTTGAGTTGTTTCTGGAGAGTGCTGCTGTCAAAGGTCAAAGAACAGTTGAACTATCATCTAATACAGGGGTTCCCAAACTTTTCAGCCCACAACCCCCAAAATAACAGTGACAGAGGCTGGTGACCCCCACTATCCTCAGAGGTGACTGAAACATAAAAAAAAAAAAAACATACACACAGGACTCACGCATTTATAAGCATAAAAAAACACGGGCATAACAACACAAAAGAACAGAACAGCCTGACAACCATGATATGATTTTACATATAACAATTTACTAAACGATTAAAGCAGAAAACATTAAAGTAATTTCCATGTAATTTAGGAGTGAACATTGTTGCTATTGTTCAAACTTAATTTTGACACAATGCTTTCATTTCCATGTTAGCAGAACAATCAGTCAAAGTAATAGCCATATACTGTAGCACTGCGTAAGCATGTGAACATTGTTACGGTGCAAATGTATATTTTGGCAAACTGTTTCAGCGTTAATCTCACCTAATGAGATGGGTGGGCAATATGCGTGGAGCACAACAAGTCAATTTTGGGTTTAATTTTGTAGATGGCCACTCGGAGATCATCCTTCACATTTAGACACGACCTGTATTTATTTTTAATATATGTCAGTGCCAAGAAAGTCTTTTCGCACAGGTATGTAGAGCCAAACGGCATCAGTACGTCCATCGCTGCCCTGGATAGCTGTGGATATTCTCTCTCAACTGAAATCCAGAACTCAGCAACCATTTTTGAATGAAAAGCTGTCTTTAAGGTGCGGTCACTTGACAGTTCAATCAGTGCGTCCTCCATGTTGGATGGCAGATGACTTGCAGTCGTTACAGTGAATGGTGATCTTATCTAGTCATATTTTTCCAGAGTTCTTTCCTCGGTCAAAATTCCCGCCCCTGGCACCCGGAGTACACACATTTACATACAGGACAACAGAGCATGACTCGACACAATACTTTCACGCCTGACATCCCAGGTGTGAACCGTGTGTTCCACCCAACACAGTACATTCACACCTAGCATACAACGAACGCAAAGGCGCATCTTCATTTGGTTTATTACCCCCCTGAGCTCTGGCGCCAGTCGTTGCCTCCTCTCCTTTCTTCTCCTCATTTCCATCTCTCACCCTCTACCCCCTATTCCCCAAAGTCACTGGGTGGAGAAAGACCTCCCGTTGTGGCACCATAATGTGTTGATTTGAGCTGTTCAGATGAAATCTACTCATGCACACTGACCTGTGTGTGACCTGTGACGTTTCTGTGGCGCAGTTAAAGTGACATGTCACCTGAGTAATCACCTAAGGAGGATTCTGAAAATCGTCTTGCGACCCCCGCTTTGGGAATGTCTGATCAAATACAACACCAGTATTCGTACATTCCTTTGTACTGGGAAGGAGAGGCCAAGCTGCAGTGTACAGATGCAGCTAAAGCCTTATTCATGCTACATTTCCACTCTAGTCTGCTTTGGTCCGCGTGCACTTTGGACAAGCCCAGCACACACGCGGTGCTGTACATGCTCACTTTTTTTATCTACCCAGGCCAAGTGGATGACGCATGCACACAACCATCATTTGTAGTGTCACTCCCGCCCTATAGGTAGTGCCAATGCGCTGACATGCCAGGATTTTCACCAACGAAGAAATGCTGCTTGCTTTCTGCTGTTTGACTTCCTGGTTTTCACTCCTTTTCCACAAAGATGCTGCTGTTGCTGCTGCTGAAGTACAGTATGTATGTATGATTCATGCATGTTTATTCTCGTCTTCCGCTTACTCGTTGTCTTCTTCGTCTACTTTGTCTTGGTATGCTGTGTCGATATCACCACCTCGTGAATGTGATGTTCAGTCTTGCGCATGTGTTCTTCAACGTATTCAGGTTGCGGGCAGGCGGTGCGATCACAAAATTTGGGCTGCACGCGGTCGTCCGCGGACGAGCACTGTGGACACTAGCGGAGTGGAGATGATGACATAAATTTCGTCACACGATTTTTCCGGTTACACATACGCAAACAGCAAAGGTGCAGCATGAATCCAGCTTAAGACTGTGGCGAAGGCCCCCAGCAAAGCAGTAGACCCTAAATGTGACATTTTTCTAATTGGACACTTTCTTCACACAAATTTGTCTTTTTGTTTTCCTCAAAAATTTGCAACTTCGCACAAATTTATGACTTTTTTTCTCAAGAATTTGTGACTTTTTCTCAAAAAATTGCCATTTTTTTTCTTATAAAATTGTATTTTTTTCTTGGAAAACTAATATTTTCCTTTCATTTTAAAAAAGTTTTTTCTGAAAAATTTGTAACAAATTTGCAACATTTTTCTTGTAAATCTGCTACTTTTTTCTCCAAAATTTTCATCTTTTTTTCTTATAAATTTGTGACTTGTTTTCTGTAAATTTTCATATTTTTCTCCTTAAAAATTTCCAACTTTTTTCTTGAAAATTTGCAACACTCATCTGGATGCTGGTTCCGTTTGTATTCTGTGTAATTAAATTGTAATTTGTGACTTTTTGAATTGTTAAATTGGCCTTGTTTATCATATCTTGTCACCTTTATTGTTTCAGATTTGTAGCTAATTTCCATTTCTACATTTGTAGCCCATGCTAAATTATTAAAAAGTAAGAAATGAAATGAGGAGGATGTTTCACATCACTTGCAACAGTACATGTGGCTGGCAGTCCCAATATTCTGATGAGCCTTGCCCCTGCCATCAGAAATGTGTTTCCTGCCATACTGTGTGGGAAACGTGCTGTTGACAGATGTGTGGTCACCCTGCTGAGTGACCATATCAATGCTGTGTCCATGGGCAAGGTACAGAGACTGTTGCAGCAGGGCCATGATGCGTGGTATGTGGAGCGGTGTGACCTCGACCAGACTCTCCTGTCCCACTCTGTCTGGGCCCACACAGCTAGATCTGCGTCATCTCAGAGGGGCATCCTGTCCTTTGTGAAAGCTCCCGGTACTTACACCCCTCTCCCCCCCCCCCATCTGCCCGTGTGCTGAGGCGTGCCTAGATGATCATGGAGATGGAGATCATGGAGAAACATATTTCTGATGGCCGGGGCAAGATTCATCAGAATCTTGGGACCATACGCCAGTCACATGTACTGTTGCAAGTGATGTGAAGCATCCTCATCATTTCATTTCTTGCTTTTTAATAATTTAGCGTGTGCTACAAATGTAGAAATGGAAATTAGCTACAAACTTGAAACAATAAAGGCAGTGGTAGACCGTCAGGGCCAGCAAAGCCTTCTCTGCTGGCCTAAACACAATCAGAATTATATTTACAACCTACATTATTACATTTGTTCCATGAGGATGTATTAAATTATTCCCAATGGTCTGTTCTCTTTATTTTGTAGCTTTTTCTCTTGGCTGCACTCCTTCCAGTAGTGTAATGCATGTTAGAGTTTTTTTGTCCAATCATAGTTCAGCCATCTGTGTTGCCAGGGTCAAGCAAATCTGCCTTGGGCCTTCAGGAATTAACAGTGCGGCTCTGTAGGTTAAATTGACTGTTAAATTTATCCTTTTGCTTTAACCAATCAGATCTCTTCTGTATGTCCAGGGGTACACAAAGAAGGCATCCGAGAATATCAGCATTTTTACATCTTTTGATTGCATGGTTAGATTCCTCCACCCACAATGCAGAGGATCCTAGCTAGCAAAACGTTAGTGCAAAGACTTACTTAAGCAGCTACAATATACTGTATCTGTTTAAATATAGCCGTTTGTCCACCCCCAATGCCTGACAGGGGAGAGGAAAATGATTTGGTTGCTGATATTTAAAAAAATCAATTTTCCAGACAGACTTTTCAAGAAAAGCTGGTCATTGCTGAAGAGAGGTCAGCCAACCCCGAAGCTAGCAGGCCCAACAGGGTTTGTAAACTTGAGCTGTCTACTATCACATCATGACAATTTAGGCAGCATTCACCAAACGTATAAAAATTGGTCTAAAATGCTGGGATACGCCAAATTTTTCACTTTTGGCAGTATGCATCTTGTATCCATAACGACTTGGACATATACATAACGTATTAGTAACTTATATAGAATATTTCCATAACTTATAAGTAACTTAAAGTAGAACTGAACCCACCTTTTGGCGCAAAAAGTAGAATAGCAGATTAATTCCTTGTTACCTATTGTATTTTTCAACACATAAAAGAAATTTTTAGGCCGTGCGATGGCCAAGCTATAAGCCGATAAACTTTTGCCTCTGGCTGGCAGTGCCAAACAAATCGGAAGTAGTGCAGACGACGCTGTGTGACGTCACAAGTGTGATCCCTAAACAAAACAACAATGGCAGATGATAGCAGTTCCAGCAGTCAAGAACACCAGAGTTTTCAGAGTGAAGGGGCATTCAGGATCGGTGCCGAGACAGAGGAGGATGCAGGAGTGTGGCAGGTGGCAGGCGTGCACAACGGCGAGCCCAGGAGACCTGATGCACCTGTGACAGCAGCTGGCAGACGGCGATGCAGAGGCGAGGTCCGCCGCCGGGGAATACACCTGTGTACTAGGGAGAGACTGGAAAGGCAAAAGTAGGTATGCTTACGCTGTAGATCTTGCTGGGAGATGAGGGGGTTCCTCTGCAACAAGAGGGCTGAAGGAATCAGACGGCTTCATGCCTAAGCCCAGGGCAGAGTGGCTTATATCCCACGCTGCTGATGAGGCACGAGTGTGCACGCAGCTGGCGCCGCTAATGAGCGGCGAGTTGTAACATATCCAGCCTGTGTTGTGTTGTAGCTTAGTTTTCTTTTTTCTCTGTCACATTTTGTCTTAGTTTTGTTTTGAATTGTAATCGCTCTTGCCTGTTTTCTCTTTTGAATTCTTGGATGGAATATGGGTGGGCAATATAAGCTGCGGCTTCAGCCATCACCCATTTCGGATAACTTACGTTGAATTGTATAATCAGATGAGTCATTGTTCAATTTGACCTTGTTGTTATATCATTCAGTTTCTTTCAACCTGTACTGTACTATCCGAAATAAATAAATTCATTCATTCATTCAAAAAATTGGGCTATGTATTACAATACTTCTACAGACTATAGTGGCAATACACATGAACAGAACTGGCCTCTGCATTTGACTGTGCTATTTATAAATACAGTGATCCCTCACTTATCGCGTTTAATGGGGACCAGAACCGACCGCGAAAAGTGAAAAACAGCGAAGTAGCGTCACCCCCCCCCCAAGGGCATCAAAAGCACTATTTTGCACAAAAAGGCACAAGAGAACAGCGAAAAGTGCCACTAAGCAACACGAGTGATAAAGAACAATGAATGCGGTCTTCCTTCGCTGGGTATGTGCGCTCTGCAGGGAGAGAAGCTGGGAAAAACATCTCGGCCAATCAACTTGCGAGGTAAAACGTCTCGGCCAATCAGCTTGCGAGATTCCCGAACGGTGAAGAGGTGGGCGGAGAGGAGTGGAGCGGTGGTCAGAGAGGTGGATTTTGAGTTGTGCGGGCTCTCCGTGTTGATACCTGATGTTCTAATGTACTCTCCCTGCCTTCTGCTAGCGCCCGGGCAACTTTCGTGCCATTTTTTCTCAATTTTGAATTTTTGATGAATATTTTTGAAAAATCCGCGATGCACTGAGGGCGCAAAAGGTGAAACGCGAAGTAGCGAGGGATCACTGTAATATCTATATCTAGAAACGCATCGCTTCCCGGTCGCTTTTCCTCCCCCTTTCTTTTCTTTCGTCGCCATGACAGCTTTCCTTGGCCACTGAACAGATCTTCCCAGGTGTTGGAAGTGTTTTGTAGTCGACTATCACGACAAAATGCACCAAAAACAACCAGTGTCGACATGCTCGCAATGGTAAACACGGAGGACTGTGTCACACTCGTGACGTCACGCGGAACTCCGGCTGCACTTCCGGTTAATCGGCGAATTTGTTTGATTTTTCAGGGCGGGAAATTCAAAATCGCGATTTTCTCCAAGATTCCAGGATTTGTGGAGGGGGTGCCAATGATAAATTATCTTTATAATTGTATGTACTATCACCCAGTGCCGTTCAATGCCGTTCAGTTCAGTTCTACTTTAAATGAACTAATGCTTAGTGTGTTGCTGACATTCATAAGTTATGCGCAACAATAGTCTAACTTCTGCATAGCGCAGTCATGCCAAACTGGTGTTGCATCCTGATCTATGAATCCTAGGTGTGTGAGAGATCATCTCTGTTCAACCGAGATGATTCTCCCCTCCAGAGACCATGGTGGGGGGCGTGACTGACCTGGCAGAGCTGTCAAATCTGTCAGGTCAGTCACGTCTACAACAGCTGATGTGACACATCAGGAACATCAGATAACAGCTGTCGCAACGTGGCTCAAAGGCACGCGAAATGATGGCGATAAAAAAAAGTTTGTCTTCAATAAAGTGAAAAAAAGATAATGCATGGAGTGTGCTTTTGTTGGTAGGCGCAGCCAACAGGAAAGTGTGATCACGGAAAACAGCTGCACTCTGCGCTTCAGGCGATCAGATGATTGGATCCGCCTCCTCCGGTGTTCAAACATTTTGGCATATTTATCAGAACAACACAAGACAGCTGACGGTACAGACCAATCAAATAGAAAAACCCCAACAGGTCCCGTTATACGAACAAATAGGTGTGTGTGTATGCGCTGCAGGCAGAGCTCTGTACAGGTTTTTTCCTGTGAACCAATGCTGCAAATATGCCATTTGCTCCGCGAATGCGGGACATATGAACCATACACTGGATACATCGGAAAATTTTCAGCATGCTGAAAATTAATTTTCAGAGGAGCTCAGCGAACTACGCCGTAGCGTGCTTCAGCATTCTTCAGCCTGTTCTTAACTTAGACAAAACTTAGCCATAACTGAGTCGACATACGCCACCGTAATCTCCAAATTTTTCATACGTTTTGGCTGCCTAAATCGTCTAGATGTGACAGGGCCATAGCAGCAGCAAGACGCCAGCCGGACACTTACAAGCAACAGCACTGTTAAACCTTTGGGGAAACAAGAGTGGATCTGCAGCTCACTGAACAAGTGCACAGGGAAATGGAGCTCCACAATGAAAAGGTAAAGATTTTTAAAACTATAGTTTCATAGTTTAAAGTTATCGTTAACATGCTTTGTGTGGATGGCCCTATGGGTTATTTTTATGGTGTTTAGTATGAATGGCACTTAAATCAGGTAGATCACCACTGAAGGCCTAGTAGTAAAATACAGTTAGGCCCAGAAATATTTGGACAGTGACACAATCTTCATGATTTGGGCTCTGCATGCCACCACATTGGATTTGAAATGAAACAACTACAACGGAATTGAAGTGCAGACTTTAAGGTTTGATTCAAGGGGTTGAACAAAAATATATGATTAAACATGTAGGAATTGTAGCTATTTTTATACAAATGTTCCTCATTTCAGGGGCTCAAAAGTAATTGGACAAATAAACATAACCCTAAGTAAAATGTTACTTTTCAATATTTTGTTGAGAATCCTTTGCAGGCAATGACTGCCTGAATTCTGGAACCCATGGACATCACCAAACGCTGGGTTTCCTCCTTTGTGATGCTTTGTCAGGCCTTTACTGCAGCTGTCTTCAGTTGTTGCTTGTTTGTGGGTCTTTCTGCCTTAAGTTTTGTCTTGAGCAAGTGAAATGCATGCTCAATTGGGTTGAGATCTGGTGATTGACTCTGCCATTGCAGAATATTCCACTTCTTTGCTTTAAAAAAACTCCTGGGTTGCTTTTGCAGTATGTTTTGGATCATTGTCCATCTGTACTGTGAAGCATCGTCCAATCAACTTTGCTGCATTTGGCTGAATCTGAGCAGAAAGTATATCCCTATACACTTCAGAATTCATCCGGCTGCTTCTGCCTTTTGTCACATTATCAATAAACACAAGTGACCCAGTGCCATTGGAAGCCATGCATGCCCATGCCATCACACTGCCTCCACCACGTTTTACAGAAGATGTGATGTGCTTTGGATCATGAGCTGTTCCAATTCTTCTCCAAACTTTCTTCTTCCCATCATTCTGGTACAGGTTGATCTTAGTCTCATCTGTCCAAAGAATGCTGTTCCAGAACTGGGCTGGCTTCTTCAGGTGTTTTTTGGCAAAGTCAATTCTGGCCTTTCTATTTTTGAGGCTGATTAATGGTTTGCACCTTGTGGTGAATCCTTTGTATTTACTCTCATGAAGTCTTCTCTTTATGGTAGAGTTAGATACTGATACACCTACTTCCTGGAGAGTGTTCTTCACTTAAGTGGATGTTGTGAAGGGTTGTTCTTCACCATGGAAAGGATTCTGTGATCATCCACCACTGCTGTCTTCCGTGGACATCCAGGCCTTTTTGAGTTCCCAAGCTCACCAGTGCACTCTTTTTTTTCTCAGAATGTACCAAACTGTTGATTTGGCCACTCCTAACATTTCTGCTATCTCTCTGATGGATTTCTTCTTTTTTTTCAGCCTCAGGATGGTCTGTTTCACCTCCATTGAGAGCTCCTTTGACCGCATGTTGTGTGTTCACAGCAACAGCTTCCAAATGCAAACGCCACACCTGGAATCAACTCCAGACCTTTTAACTGCTTAATTGATGACAGGTTAACGAGGGAAGAGCCCATGCAGCCTTGTTATTTTTTTATTTTTTTTTTTGCAGCCTTCTGAGTCAATTGTCCAATTACTTTTGGTCCCTTGAAAAAGAGGCGGCTACGTATTAAAGAGCTGTAATTCCTAAACCCTTGCTCCAATTTGGATGTGAATACTCTCAAATTACAGCTGAGAGTCTGCACTTTAAGCCCATATTGATTATATAATTGTATCCTGAGTATGTTTTCGTAAACAGCTAAAATAACAAAACTTGTGTCACTGTCCAAATACTTTTGAGCCTAACTGTACATGGTCCGCCACTGAATAAAGGTGACAAGATATGATAAACAAGACCAATTCAACATTTCAAAAAATCACAAATTACAATTTAATTACACAGAATACAAAAGGAACCAGCATCCAGATGAGTATTGCAAATTTACAAGAAAAAGTGTGAAATTTTTTTTAAAAAAAGATGAAAATTTAAAGGAAACAAATCACAAATTTATAAGAAAAAAATAACATTTTGCAGAAAAAAGTAGCAGATTTACAAGAAAAATTTTTCAAATTTTAGCAAAAATAGTCACAAATTTTTGAGAAAAAAACTTGTAAATCTACAAAAAAAAATTGTAAAATGAAAGGAAAATATTGCAATTTTCCGAGAAAAAAAAACTAATTTATGAGAAAAAACTGGCAATTTTTGGAGGAAAAAGTCACAAATTCTTGAGAAAAAAAGACAAATTTGTGTGAAGAAAGTTGCCAAATAGAAAAATGTCACATTTAGGGTCTACTGCTTTGCTGAGGGCCTTCACCACAGTCTTAGCTGCATCTGTACACTGCAGCTTGGCCTCTCCTGCCAGGTACAAAGGAATGTACAGATATTGGTGTTGTATTAGATGATACAAGGCTCTCAAGGTTGTCATAGCTGGGGGGTGGTGCTGGGGATAAGCTCCCAGTGCTTATAAAATGCTCCTTATGGTGTGGTCTCAAATAGCCTCTGACAATCAAGTCCAGCTCCTGGCCTGCTTGTGTGGCTTGGTCTCAAGTCCGGCGGTATTGCTTTTACTGACAGGAGAAGGGGTGAGGGCGGGTCTCTAGCACCATAAAACCACTTGCTTCGGGTAGATGGGGCTTGCTAACCTGAGAGGGTAGCCATCTAGGGGAAGGAAAACCCTGATTTCAAACCTTCGTTTGCCTTGCGACATACCTGGTCACAGGAAAAGCTTTGGGACTCAACCCTGAGGAAAAATCCAGAGTCAGAGTCCCTAAGGTGATCCGCTGCTGTATTTAGCATTGTTCTGGCAACTCCTACAACATTGCTGGTACCAAACTGTATTGGCTTTGCCATTCCTTTGAATCCACCACCAGTGTGGAGAGGGGGGACCTACTACCTGGGGGCAACAGTTGGTTCTCCACATTACCCTGCCCTGGCTTGCGCCCTGGAGAGGACATTCCAGCTTCGCCTCACAGCATTAAAATAACACAGGAAGCAGCAGTCTACCAGTGATAAGCCATAGTGCTCAATTGGCATAGAGTATGGCGCTAGGGGTTGCTTCCGACGGTGGGAAGGATTTTCAGTTCTTATTGGACAGTTACTGCCCACCTTAAACTGGGCAGCCCCCAGCCAGAAAGGTACTGTCCTGCCACAGTCTGCCTTCCTCACTGGGTGCATGGGGATTAGGATAAAACCAACAAGCAGGCTGCAACTATTGCACAAGGCAAGAAAGAAAAGAAAACATCCAAACACACAAGACCAGCTCTTAAACTTGGAACCTGGAACATCCGCACTATGACACCAGGACTCGCTCTGAACCCTCAGGACATCAGCGATGCCAGAAAGACAGCAGTCATCAACAATGAACTACTGAGATTACAGGTAGACATCGCCGCTCTGCAAGAAATGCACCTAGCTGGATCAGGCACACTCAAGGAGAAGGACTACTCATTCTACTGTCAAGGAAAGTGTGCAGAGGAGCGCAGGGAACATGGAGTTTGATTCGCCGTCAAGAACTCCTTGCTGAAAATGGTTGAACCAGGTGACAAGGGGTGCAAACGTCTGTTGACGCTCCAACTCCACACCTCTGATGACCCAGTCACCCTTGTCAGTGTGTATGCTCCTACTCTGGCATCCACATCTGAGGCAAAGGACGAGTTTTACACCAAGCTTAGCAATATCATCAAGGACATCCCTAGCAATGAACACCTTGTCCTCCTTGACAACTTCAATGTCAGGGTGGGTGCCAACCATGATTCTTGGTCTTCCTGTCTGGGACATTTTGGAGTTGGCAAGCTAAATGAGAATAGGCAGCACCTGTTAGAGCTTTGCTCTTATCATGGCCTCTGCATGACCAACTCCTACTTCCAGAAGAAGCCACAACACAGTGTCATGGCGATACCCTCAATCAAAGCACTGGCACCAGCTGGACATGGTCATTGTCAGACGCACAAGCTTAAACCTCATGCTCCTTACTCGTTCATACCACAGTGCAGACTGCAACACTGACCACTCACTAGTGTGCAGCAAGATCAGGATTCTCCCAAAGAAGATCCATCATAAGCAAGACAGGAAGCCACATATCAACACCACCAAGATGCAGTATCCAGAGAAAATTGAGCAATTTGTCAAGTCCTTTGAGGATGCCCTGACCACAGACCACCTACACAGCTCTGCCTCTGTAAATTGGGACCACCTCTGGGAGACCATTCAAAAAACAGCTTTCACAAGCTTTGGGAGGAAGACTTCTAAGAACTGCGACTGGTTTGAAGCCAAGTTGAGCAAGATGACCCGTTATTGAAGGAAAACGGGCTGCTCTTACTGAATACAAGTGCTCACCAAGCAAGAAATCCCTTCAAGCACTCAGAGCAGCCCAAAGTAAAGTACAGCAGACAGCAAGAAGATGTGTCAATGAGTATTGGTAGCAGCTCAACAATGACATCCAGACTGCAGCTGTAACTGGTAACATCAGAGGGTTGTACAAGGGGATCAAGAAATCTCTCGGACCAACTCAGAGCAAGACGGCCCCCCTCAAATCATCCAGCAGAGAAGTGATTACCGATAAAGGTAAGCAGATGGAGAGATGGGTAGAACACTACTCAGAGCTGTACTTCAGAGAAAACATCATGGCAACTTCAGCTTTAGATGCCATTGAACCTCTGCCCATCATGGAGGAGCTAGATGTTGAGTCAACATTGGAAGAGCTTAGCAAGGCTACTGAAGCTTAGCCTGTGGCAAGACACCTGGCATGGATGGCATCCCACCGGACCTGATTTAGTGCTGCAAAACCACCCTCTTGCAGCCATTACATGGTGTTCTCTGTCAGTGCTGGAGTGAAGGAGCTGTACCGCAAGACATGCGTGACACTAAGATTGTCACCCTGTACAAAAACAAGAGTGACAGAAGTGACTGCAATAACTACAGGGGCATCTCCCTCCTGAGCATTGTAGGCAAACTCTATACCTGTGTCATGCTCGTGCGGCTCCAGAAGCTGGCTGAGCACGTTTATCCAGCGTTCCAGTATGGTTTCCGAGCAGAACGTTCAACAGTAGACATGATGAGCCAACTCCTGCACCTCCAGCCACCAGTCTGTCAAGTTGATCAAGTTTGCGGACGACACCACCCTCATCGGGCTCATCTCCAACGGCGACGAGTCCGCCTACAGGAGAGAGGTGGCCCAGCTGGCGTCCTGGTGCAGCAATAACAACCTGCAGCTGAACGCTCTGAAGACAGTGGAGATGATTGTAGACTTCAGGAAAGTCACTACTCCTCTGCCCCCCCTCACCCTCTCAGGCTCTCCCATCACCACTGCTGATTCCTTCCGCTTCCTAGGCACTACCATCACCAGGGACCTCAAATGGGAGCCGACCATCAGCTCACTCATCAAAAAAGCCCAGCAGAGGATGTTCTTCCTGCGGCAGCTGAGGAAGCTCAAGCTACCCACCAAGATGTTAGTGCAGTTCTACACAGCCATCATCGAGTCCATCCTCACCACCTCCATAACCGTGTGGTACGCAGGAGCCACTGCCAGGGACAGACTAAGGCTGCAGCGCGTCGTGCGCACTGCTGAGAAGGTGATCGGCTGCAAGCTCCCATCTCTCCAGGATCTGTACATCTCCAGGACCCGGAGGCGTGCTGGCCGGATCATAGCCGATCCCTCACACCCTGGTCACGTACTGTTTGCCCCCCTCCCCTCTGGTAGAAGACTTCGGTCCATCCAGACTAAAACCTCCCGTCACATGAACAGCTTCTTCCCCTCTGCCATTAGACTGCTGAACACTAAGTGACTCTCGTGCACCATGTACAGCAGCTCAACCAGACTCATGTCAATCATCACTGTTTTCTTCCTGCATTACCGACTGCACTATATAGTTCTCCACAGTATCTGCTGCTGGCTAATATATATTTTAACTGTTGACCAGTATCACTTAATCTTATCCTACACTTTATTACATGTATAGTTTATTTCTCTTATCTTATCATGTTTAATGTTGCAGCATTGTACCGAGACAAATTCCTAGTTTGTGTACTACATGAACAATGGCAATAAACCTGATTCTGATTCTGATTCTGATTCTGATCTTCTCCCTACACCAATTACAGGAGAAGTGCAGAGAGCAGCAGAAGCCCTTCTACATTGCCTTTATCGACCTTACTAAGGCATTTGACCTGGTCAACAGGGATGGACTCTTCAACATCCTCCTGAAAATAGGATGCCCCCCGAAATTACACAGCATGATCAGATCCTTTCACGACAACATGAAGGCAGCTATCCAGTATGAGGGCAGCATGTCTAAGCCATTTGACATCAAGAGTGGTGTGAAACAAGGCAGCATCCTTGCGCCCACCCTCTTCAGCATCTTCTTTTCTCTGCTCCTGAAGCACGCCTTTGCGACCTTGACAGAAGGAGTGCACCTACACACCAGATCAGATGGACGACTCTATATCCT
This sequence comes from Pholidichthys leucotaenia, assembly GCA_020510985.1. NCBI lineage: Eukaryota > Metazoa > Chordata > Actinopteri > Cichliformes > Pholidichthyidae > Pholidichthys > Pholidichthys leucotaenia. Next base: position 176,277,512 of record CM035844.1, on the reverse strand, counting down.
TGCTAAACTGAGAGCAAAGACCAAGGTGCGCAAGGCCATCATCAGAGACATGCTCTTCACTGATGACACTGCAGTCATTTCACACACTGAGCAACAACTCCAGTGTCTCATGGATAGATTCTCCCAAGCATGTAAAGACTTCAGGCTCACCATCAGCCTGAAAAAGACCAATGTGTTGGGCCAAGATGTGGAAACACCACCTGTCGTCACCATCGACAGCTATGAACTAGTTGTTGTCCACCAGTTCACATATCTTGGGTCTACCATCAGCGACAACTTGTCCCTTGATGTGGAAATCAACCAGCGTATCAGAAAGGCCGCAACAACTACAGGCTGACTTACAACCCGCGTATGGGAGAATCCCAAATTGACAGTGTCAACCAAAATGGAAGTGTACAATGCCTGCATCATCAGCACACTGGTGTACAGCAGCGAGGCATGGACAACATATGTCAAGCAAGAGAAAAAGATGGACAGCTTCCAACCTGCGCTGCCTACGTTGCATCCTCGGCATCACATGGAGCGACAAAATGCCAAATGCCAAGGTCCTCGCATGCTCTGGTCTCTCCACTATGTATACGCTGCTCAGGCAACGTAGGCTGCGTTGGCTTGGCCATGTGCGCCGTATGGAAGACAGACTCATACCTAAGGATGTTCTGTATGGTGAGCTTGCCTCTGGCAAGATATTTGTTGGCCGTCCCCAGCTGCGCTACAAAGATGTCTGTAAGCATGACATGAAAGCCCTGGGCATCAGCACAGAGTTGGGAGGATATAGCAGGTGACCACAGTAGATGGCGCAGCACTCTCCAGAAACAACTCAAGGCAGGAGAGGAAAAACTCCAGACCTTGGCCAAAGAAAAGAGAGCCAGACGGATGGTGCATGCCTGCGAAGTAAATGCTGTCACCACCCACACCTGCACCAGATGCGGTAGAGACTGCCATTCCCGTATTGGACTGATCGGCCACAGCCGACAATGTACTAGCTGAGACAGCTCCACAACGGCAAACCAAGAGGGCACATCATCTATGGTCAACATTGACCAACAGAGGCCATCCAATAGATGATAGTTCAACTGTTCTTCGAGGGTGAAGCTTTTACCACACACATCACACTTATTCTCCTTTGGAGCATGAAGCTTCATGTTCCGAGTCAGATTGAACTTTTCAGTGAAACTCTTGTTGCACACACTGCACTTATGTCCCTTCCTCTCCGTGTTTCACATTTACCTGGTGTAGTAAAACAAACACATATTAGTCAATGCAAAAACCTTAGCTCATTTTTAAAAGTAAGACAGATTCCTTAGGATAAGGTTTAAAAGTGAAGCGGATATATAACAGACTGACTATTCGTCATAAAGTTTCACACAAACATTTAGTACTGTGCAGTCATGATGATCTAAGCGACAGAATGTGCAGAAATTCTAACATCAATCAGCTGTCAGACCACTGACCGGCTGTCATTTGATAAGCAACAAGGGCCTACAGAAACCATACTATACCAAATGTATTTATAAAGCACATTTGAAAACAACAAAGTTGACCAATGTGCTGCACAGCAGTAAATAACCTGAAGTACAAACAGACAAACGATAAGTAAAAGACAATAAAAACATAACATGCAGTAGAAAAACGAACAACTCACAAGTGTAAAAACAAAATGCCAAACACAGCAGACAATAAGATGAAATTAAGGCACGTTAAAAGCCAAGGAAAACGGATGTGCTTTTAAATGAGATTTAAAAACACAAAGTGAGGAGGCCTGCCTAACATGTAATGGCAAACATGAAACAGGAATAGCCCGTTTTCAGTGAAACTTTTCCTTAACAAAATCAGCAATAAGATACGTAAATCCACAATACTACTCCCTACTAACCGTATCTGTTACATCAAAACAGGTTAAAAACATTGCTGTGATGCTACTGGTTGTCATAGATAGTGATTTAAGTGAAAAATTAGCCCATATTTAATACCAAAGGACCTATTTGTTCACTACACATGAACACCATTCCTGCTTCGGCACATGTAAACAACGGAACTTACCAATTTTCAGAAATACTTTTCACTTATGAAAACCTGCACCTACGTAGATAGCTTAATGCACGCTAAAAATCTCTGCAAACAAAAGCTAAGGGTGAAGAATATTGGACTTACTGTTATGTCTGTAAATAAGGGGCAGACAGGAGTCTTGTTCATGCAGCCAACAACTCACTTTATTACACAGAACTTGGGATTATATACACAGTGGGCCGTGCCCGCCTGACGTCACCCTGTGGGCGGGCACGGCATCACATACACACACATTCTATACACCACATTCTTCCCCCCTTTAGAAAAATGCAAAACCGCACACACAATTAAAACCTCCAAAAATTTGAACCTGATTCACTCACTAAGAACACAGGGGATAATATACTGCAATAACATAACCTATCACATTCACACCCAAAACAACCAAAATTGGACTACATCTCTTAAAATGCATAAAATCAATCCCACATTACCCACACTCACTCACATACACACCAGCATCATATATATACAAAATACATATACAGTTATTTACACATAATATTTTTTAAGTAACACCAATGTCCCTGGGCAGCCACCATTTACCAAACTGCCTCAGAGGACCCGGGCAGCCCCATGGCATATCTGCCCCTGGCCGCTGTCTACCCCCAGGGTTGAAGCCCCCCCCCCACCACCCCCCGGCGAAAATGTCCCTTCCTACCATTAATTGCTTCTCTTTTCTAGGTTGAACCTCCCCGCCGGCCCGCAGGGGAACCCGACCTGGCCTCCTGTGCTTACCCTGTCGCCACTGGACCTCCTTCCTGAGTTGGGCCGTCCCGCTGGCCCAGTCCGAACTCTCACCACGACAATGGCGTTTGGCGCACTGCAGAACCGCGCCAATTAGTTGCACTCTGCTCTCTTTTCTTTTAAACTCAGCAGCCGCCTTCCCGGGGCCTCCACCATGCCGTCCGGTTCCCACATCAAGGACAACGCGGACACTGGAATCGGGATCCGCCCTCGCTGGGTCATCGCAGTTCCAGTCACCATCACCTCCCAGCTCGCCAGGCCAGTCCATGTCCCAAATTGCACTGTCATCCACAACCAGCTGCAGCTGCTGTCCCTCGGGGCTCTCCATGTCACTCCCGTCGGCTCTATCCTACAACCCGGGCACCTTGTCGCTGTTCTTAGCCCCCTCGTTCCAAGCATTCTGCTGCATTGACTCCCTGTCCGGTTGCGGCTGTTCTCCCTCTGGGCTCTCAGCGTCATTCTCATTGGCTCCATTTTCTGACCCGGGTGCCTCATCGCTGCTTCCAACACCCTCAACCCAGGTGCTCTGCTGCGTCGTTTCTGCTCCCGGCTGTCACTGGTCTTCCCCGGGGCCGTCAGCCTGTATGGTCCCGCTCATTTGCTGTTTAGCCTCCAGTTGTAGGGGTGGCTCTCACTGCTTTCCCTCTCCGTCGTGACACGCCGTGCCGTCCGACCCATCAGCGCTATGGTCCTGCGCCAAGCTGAGCTCCATGGCTGGCTCGCTGTCTTCGGTGACCGGGAACTCTTCCATCCGTGGTCCCGGTTCTGCCTCGCGGTCCAGCTTACCGCTCGCTGCTAGGCTTTGGCGCAAAGTTAGCTCCTCCGCTAGCCCGTCCATTGACATAGACTGGGCCATTAGCATCCTGGAGCGAACTAGCTCAGCCATGTCTGGCACCCACACCTCCAACACTCGCACTCTTATGGACTTCATCTGCTTGCTAAAATACTCGCCCAGGCACTCAACAGTGTCCTCGTAGCCTTCTGTTCCACTCAGCGCATTGAGAATTCTTCAGCCCTCCACACCGAGGTTGGGGGCCAGGACTGCCCTCTGTTGTCTCCCACCAAGTCTATGGAAGCCCAATGCTCTAATATAATCTTCAAACATGGACCTCCAGCTTGGCCACAGAATCACCGGCTCTCCCGCTCTCTCCAGAAACGGCATCAGTGGCGGAGGTAGGCCAGCACGCATCCATTGTTCTCCTCATCGCCAAATGTTATGTCTGTAAATAAGGGGCGGACAGGAGTTTTGTTCATGCAGCCAACAGCTCACTTAATTATAGAGAACTTGGGATTATATACACAGTGGGCCATGCCTGCCTGACATCACCCTGTGGGTGGGCACGGCGTCACATACACACACATTCCATACACCACACTTACCTGTGCAAAAAATGTGTTTCGTCGATCCACAGCGAGCACCAGTGTTCGCCATTTAAAATATTGCCTGGCCAGAACTTTGCACTGCAAGTCGGGGCACCTGATTGGCCTGTTGAGGACGGGGCCTGCTCAACGGTGCTCAATGATTGTGGGTTGAGCACTCAACTGTGCTCAACTATCGGTCCATTGAACAAAATATAGGAGACCGTCTGAGGCAATACCAGGTCCTGTGATGGACTGATGATCTGTCCAGGATATTCTGCCTCCTGTCCAAAGATGCTGGTGTAGGTGCCACTCACAGCTCAAAAAGGATCAGGATGGTGGTGACTTTATGTTGTGAAATTTTGTTTTTAAACAACTTTAAAAAGGTAGGTTCTCATCTTCATTTTTCAGCCAAATTTAGACCATACAGGGACGTCTATATAAAGATGCCTTTTCAACGACCTTAAAAAGATGGCTTTTCATCTTTCACTTTTCAAACAAATCCGTACATTTTTAGACAGTTGGCAAAGACATCTTTTCAACATATTTTCAGCCAATTTGTGCTGGGAGGGTATGGTATAAAAGAGAGAGGGAGAAGCACGTGCAGGCAGTTTTTTTACAAACTTCAGAAAGTTTTTTTTCTGGTTTCTTATATTTCTGTGTACTCCAACTTGTCATGGTCTGAGCGCCAATGTCGTCCGCGCTCAGGCCATACATCATCTCCGCCAGGTCTTTGTTGTGACAGCGTCTCGGCGGTGCTTCCGGCTGTCAGAAGCCAAGCACCACGGGACAGCTGGAGGCCAGTTATCGCTCATCAGCTGATGAGCTGTCAACCCCTATATCAGGGAGCTGCTCTGTTTGTTCAGGGCTGCGACCTCATGCTTTCCACACATCCCTCTCGTTGTGGATTAGGCTGGAGTCCCTACGTTCGGCTCCAGCCCTCCTCTCTTCCCTCATCGTTACTCATAAGTGTTCTCTTGTATTATTTGTGTTTTTGCCCCACGAGGCTCATTTCCTTTGTTGCTTTCCTTTGTTAATAAATTACGCAAACTCACTGGTTGACCCTCGGCTCTTATTAATGGCTCGCAAGAGCCATTCATGACAGTAGGTCGCAGCCAAGCGAGACGCCGGCCACCGTGAGTTTGCAGTTGGACTGCTCCTTCCTGTCTGGGTACTGTGCTGGAAGCATGCCGTCGCAGAGGGTCCGCACTCAGAGTCGGAGCGACGAGCTGGCGGACGCCCTCGAGTGTGCCGATGAAATCCTCATCGCCGCCTCCCCCCTCGACTTCCATAGCGACGTGCACCGGTATCTGGACCAAGCTGAGGACATTCTAAATCATCTCCCCCGCTTCGCTAATCACCCGAAAGTCAGTGTGAGGAGAGATGACATCGCCGCACAGCGCGAGATACTCCGTGGGCTGGAGGGAAAGGGAAGCCGAAGAGGAGGCATCTCCGCTCCTCACGTCTGGATCCCGTTCCTGCCTCTACTCCAGTCCAGGAGTTCGCTCCGCCCAGGGTTGATCCCTGCCGGAGAGTGTCGTCATTCGGGAATTCCCCGGAGAAGCTCCAACTCACAGCTGCTTCCATCCGGGACCGAGTGGCGGCAGCTCGTTCCGCTGTTCATCCCTCTCTCATCATGAAGCATGTGGTGGCAGCAGTCAGACTGGTGGAGAGGAGTCCCGAGTTAAGTGACTTTCCTGAGTTCGCCGACCTCCTTGCCTCCGTCTCCGCACAGGAGCGGCGATTCCCGGACCTCACCTTCACATCACCCTCTGCCAGAAACCGTCGTCACATCTACAATCAACCTCAGCTTGAACCCCGTCCGGATCCAGTTCTGGGTCGCCGCAGAGGCTCTACCTCCCACACAGCTGTCACTCCCGCGCCTCGTCAGAGGGGAATCCCCACAGCCTCTCCCCCCGGGCCATCTTCTCCTGCTGTCCCGTCAGCACTCCGTGCCCGGCTCGTTTCGGCTGTCGTCCCCTCCTCCTCGACGCCTTTCCCGGCTGCTGTGTGTGCCTGGAGTCCTGTTTCGGCGAGCCCCGTCCCGGAACCTTCGCAAACGGCTCCCCCTCGTCCTCCCAGGGGGCACTCTGTCACCATCCGGCGGGGAAAGGGAGGAGCAACGTCCGCTACAGCAGGCACCATCCTGCCTCCGGGAGACAGGCAAGTCCAAGTTCACTCATATCCTCTTCATTGTGATTTGCCTTGTCTGACTCCTGGGGGTGGAGTTCGCGGTTCGCAGCCCCCCGAGCTCCCACCACCTGCTGTAGCTTTAATTGTTAATCCAGTTTCCTCTGTGTCTCCCTCCGCTGAGCGGTCCTCGACGCCAGGCCAATGTTGCCAGAGGAGGGGGTCTGCGGTTCTGGAGAGCCTGGTTCCGGTCCCGCAGCCACGTTGTGGGCGGAGGAGGAGAGCGGACTGCAGCGTGGAACCTGCACCGACGAAGAAGCGTCCCTGGGTCTCCACGGTCGAGCAGTTCGGTCCCACAGGTCAAGGGTCTCGTGCCACCACGCCGTGTGGGTCGTCGGCATGGACGTCAGTGCCGGAGGATCCTCAGGCTGCGGACACCATCATGCCAGCTGCAGAGCCCAGCGTAGCTGAGTGGGAGCCTGATGACGACCTTCTGCCGTCTGAGCCCGGATCATCGGAGTCCTGGACGGTGTCGGAACCCGAGATCAGGAAAGTGCTCTGTGTTGTCTTTCTCTTTTCCATTTTAGAGCATTTTTGCCTGTCTCTTGGGGAGGCGAGCCAGGTGCAGCCGCCCGCTGCATCCGAGCTTGTCTTGCCGGGTTCTGGCGCTGCCGGTGATCCTGATCCCGGTTCCTTTCTCTCTCCCGAGCCTTCTCCCAGGGTCGCCGGTGCGGAGTTGATTTTGTCCGCTGTGCCAGAGGTTCCGGGTTCGGGGTTGGAGGTTGGTACTGGTGCGTCGTCGACCCAGTCGGGGTCCGATGCGGGTGCAGCCGTGACCCAATCGGGGTCCATCGCGGGTGCAACCGTGACCCAATCGGGGTCTGACAAGGGTGCAGCACCAGCAGAATCGAAGGTCGGTGAGGGAGCTGCAGATCCCCTGCCGCCGGACAGTGGACTGGCTCATCTTCCTCCTCATCTTCATCCTCATCAGCATCACCCTCATCTTCCCCCCAAGCCTTCTCCACCAGGTGCCGTTTGGACCCCTCATCTTCGGCCCGGCTTGCCCTCACTATTCCCCTCTGCAGGGAGGCCATTGTCGCTCTCTCCTCTGCGGTCCTGGTGGCTAAGCGATGCGGGTCGGCCACCCGAAGGACTGCTGTGCCCATTTGGCTCTCTGGGCCGGCCACCCGACCCACCTGACTCTCTATTCGGCGACCTGGTCCGGCCACCTGAAGCACTGTTTTTCCTGGCCTGGGATTCGGGTAGGCTGCCTGAACAATTCCCGTTACCCCTGTTAGCAGTTTGGACTAACAGGACTAACAGGCCTCCCCGCACCGCTGGGTGCGGGGAGGCCCCCAGAACTGTGTAATCTTGCCTGTCATCCCTGTGCCTTTTTGTCCCTTTGTAATTTTGTGGATGTACGGGTATGATTATTATGATTTCATGTTGTCTCATCGCTGTTAGCTTGTTTTTGTGTATTTCATATGGCTCATCGCTGTTAGCGTGTCTTTGTTTTCTTTCTAGGCCGGGTTCTGGTATTCCAGTTTGGAGCCTGCAAATTTCATTTTATGGGTGTTGTATGGAGTTTTTTTTTTTTCTTCATTTCCGGTTCCTTGCTGGGTTGCCCGTATTGTTCTTGCTCTGGGCGTTATTGTGCATTTGAGAACATTGTATTTTCTATTATCGTCCCCTGTGTTCTCCCTGTCTTCATCATGATTTTTTTGTCCTTTCTGGTTCCCCCCCAGCCTTTCTCCCCCTGCCTCCCAACCTGGGGGGGGGGTGTCTTGGGTGTCATCAGGCGTTCTGAGCCCGCCCTCGGGGGGGAGGTACTGTCATGGTCTGAGCGCCGATGTCGTCCGCGCTCAGGCCATACATCATCTCCGCCAGGCCTTTGTTGTGACAGCGTCTCGGCGGTGCTTCCGGCTGTCAGAAGCCAAGCACCACGGGACGGCTGGAGGCCAGTTATCGCTCATCAGCTGATGAGCTGTCAACCCCTATATCAGGGAGCTGCTCTGTTTGTTCAGGGCTGCGACCTCACGCTTTCCACACATCCCTTTCGTTGTGGATTAGGCTGGAGTCCCTACGTTCGGCTCCAGCCCTCCTCTCTTCCCTCATCGTTACTCGTAAGTGTTCTCTTGTATTATTTGTGTTTTTGCCCCACGAGGCTCATTTCCTTTGTTGCTTTCCTTTGTTAATAAATTACGCAAACTCACTGGTTGGCCCTCGGCTCTTATTAATGGCTCGCAAGAGCCATTCATGACACAACTTTACTTAGCTTCTGAAAACAATTGGATAAACTAAAAGAATTTTATTTCCAGTCTTTATCATCATTACTATGTCCTGAGTATTAAAGCACTGTCACCAATCCCTTGCTCTGTTTGCTTTTCCTCTGTGCTTGGTCTAATATTGCGCTCAACTTTCCATGTGTTTTATGCTTAATATGTTTACATCATGTATTTTGAAGTGTATGGCTGTGATATAATATTTCTAACACATCACTGTGTAATCACTTGTCTTTTTTCTCACCTCTATTACACGGCAGTTTAAGCTGTTAACAGAGTTCTTTTTTCCAACCGTGTGCTTCACTGTTTTGTTCTCTAAAATATTTGCTTGCTTGTTAGGTGTAGCACATAACACAGAGGACTGTGGGGGCCTCACAGTACTGCAATCATCTTGAAAAATTACTCTGTCCTCAAACAGTGCTGTGAACTTGCAAAGGCTGCAGCAGCCCGCAGTGTTGGTGGTTCCTGACTTTTTTTTAATCCAATGTTTCTCCTTCATCGCCAACGCTCATATTAAAATATTATCATTTGAACCAATTCTTTAGTATTACTTATGGGACTACTCTGTGTAAGTGTTTTATATTTATGAACATTTTATGGTATTTTCAGCCTTACTAGAGACAACAAAAAGGTAACATGAATGACATGTAGTGGTATGGTGTGATGTATGGATTTCCTCCCACAGCAGAAACACATGTACTAGATGAACTGGTGATTCTAAATTGTTTGTGGGTGTTTGTCTCTCCATTTAACAGTAAAATTTAAAAAAAAGCTGAGGTTCACAGAAAGACTGTCCTCCAATAGAAAAGGTTAATAAAAGGCATTTTTACCAGCAGTTAAGATCTAAAGTTACATTTATTTTTAAAAAGTGAGACCCCTAGTGGTTGTGAAAAAAACTACATGAAGTGGCACAGCAGAGGGTCAGAGCTGTAATGTGTTAAAGTAGACCTTCACCCTACCCTATTGCTAACATTACCCTCACCTTAATCATCTAAAAATGTGCACTTATATGTGTAAACTAAATGAAGTGTAAACGTGGAAGTGAAAGTGAACACAGAAGTGAAAAACGGCACTAAACGGATTTAAATTTACATTTCTTGCATGGAAGAGCCATTTGCAGTTCTGTCCTCCACCACCACCTCTTCCACTTCTGCACGGGGATATGAGTGCATTTGCAACAGTGGAATGTGATGACATTACCGTGTTCAAAATGGTCAGCCAACGCATATTAGAAAGACTTCTGTTAACACCTTAATTGGAAGACTTATTGTCACAGAATGAAGCATTGGCCTATTGTAATTAAAAGCAGTTTCAGCAGCCTGTAAGATTATATATACCCTGGAGAGACTGCTCCTTGCTCACCTCCGACCCCTGGTGGGACCAGCGATGGATCCACTCCAGTTCGCCTACCAGCATGGCATTGGGGTGGAGGATGCGGTGATCTTCCTCATTCACCGTTCTCTGTCCCACCTGGAGAAGCCCGGGAATGTGGTGAGGATCATGTTCTTTGACTTCTCCAGTGCTTTCAACACCATCCAACCGATGATCCTGAAGGACAAGCTGCTGTGCGCAGGGGTGGACCAGCACCTGTCATCATGGATCCTGGACTACCTCACGAACCGGCCTCAGTTTGTGAGAACCCAGGACTGTGTGTCCGACACGATCATTGGTAGCACGGGGGCCCCCCAGGGAACGGTTTTGGCTCCCTTCCTGTTCACCCTTTATACTGCGGACTTCTCACACAACACAACACACTGCCATCTACAGAAGTTCTCTGATGACTCTGCGATCGTTGGCCTCATCTCCAATGGAGATGAAGCTGAGTACAGAGGGCTTATCCAGGACTTCATGGACTGGTGCCATCGGAACTGCCTCCAGATCAACGCGAGGAAAACTAAGGAGCTGGTGGTGGACTGCCACAGGCAAGGACAACCCCTCACAGCACCAGTAAATATACAGGGAACAGACATCGAGATGGTGACATCCTACAAGTACCTGGGTGTTAATCTGAACAATAAACTAGACTGGTCACACAATACTGACGCACTCTACAAGAAGGGACAGCGCAGGCTGTTCCTATTGAGGAGGCTCAGGTCTTTTGGTGTACAAGGGGCGCTGCTGAACACATTCTATGACACGGTGGTGGCATCAGCCATCATTTTTGGAGTGGTCTGCTGGGGCAGTGGCATTACCGCAGCCGATAGGAAGAGACTGAACAAACTGATCAAGAAAGCTAGCTCTGTCCTGGGGCAGCACCTTGAACCAGTGGAGGAGATAGGAGAGAGAAGGACGGTGGCTAAACTGTCATCTCTGCTGGAGTCCGAGTTCCACCCTATGCAGGACATACTGAATGCACTGAGGAGCTCATTTAGCAGCAGACTACATCATCTCAGGTGCACAACCGAGAGGTTTCGCAGGTCCTTCCTACCAACGGCTGTCAGACTGTACAACCTAAGCAGGGCTGCTCGCAGAGATAGCAAAAAGACGTAACAACCTAATAGTTTTGAATGCAAAAGATGCAATAGACTTACACAATGGTCCCCTCTGGCATACAACTAAGAAAATACCGGTCGCTATGGAGGGTGAGAATATGTATGGGTACATAATCATACCATGTAGGATAACTAAGTAGACGGTTGTGCTGTTTCATCCCATCTAGCAACAATGCTCTGCACTGTGTGTTTATATATTTACATATTTATTCCATCTAGCTACAATGCTCCGCACTGGGTGCGTTTATATATCTATATATTTATTCCATCTAGCTACAATGCTCCGCACTGTGTGTGTTTATATATTTACATATTTATTCCACCTAGCTGCAATGCTCCGTACTGTGTGTGTTTATATATCTACATATTTATTCCATCTAGCTACAATGCTCCGCACTGTGTGTCTATATACTTATATATTTATTCCATCCAGCTACAATGCTCTGCACTGTGTGTCTGTGTATATATGTATATATATATATTTATAGTAATATGTACATATGTATATTAGTTGCTCTTGTTTTTTTGTTTTTTTTTTCTTGCCTTCTGATTGTTGCTCTGAGTGTTGCTATCCCTGTGCTGTTGCAATCCTGCAATTTCCCCATTGTGGGACTAATAAAGGCTTATCTTATCTTATCTTATAAATGTAAATACTTTAGCAAAGATCCAATCAAGCCTTAATGACATGTGCCATAGGCCTTTCTGTCAAACTAATTGTAAGTCAGTGTTAATGTTTCCTTCTTCTCTGATTTTTGTCATGCCAGAAGTCCCTTTTGATCTCCCCTGACAGAACTATGCTTTCCCCTAAATGTTTGATTTTTTTCTATACAACTACAAAAATATGATCCGAATGTCAGAATTTTCAAGGCTAACTAGAACTGCAGTTTTGAGAAAACCCCCAAAACATATGCATATATCAAAATGTGTGGCTCATTTGGATGAACTGTAGTTCAGTCTGGAATGTTGATTTATCGCATACAAAATTATCATCCAGAAAAAGAAAATATCACATTTTTTCGCAATTTTGATAGACTCCTGAAAATACATCTGTCAAAGTGTATGGCTTAATTGGGAAAGCTGAAATGGCATGGATTTGTGCTTAAAAAAATTATATATATTGTAGAAAATATTGCATTTTCTCCAGATTTTTTTAAAACCCCTCAACACATACTATGTCAAAATGTGCCAATCAATTGATTGAACTGAGATTCTGTCTTGTTCTTTTATATACAGTACACACACATATACTGTATATATATACTGTGGTCACCCAGCACAATGCAGATTGATACTATTCACGCTCAGCAGGGATTGCATACGAACAGAGAACCCCTGGGGGGACAACCAGAACAATGGACTATTGTTTATACATCCCCAGACTAAGGAGAAGACATCCGGGCACCAGTTGGTCACGCGATTGATATGTATTGACTGATATGTATATCAATATGCAAATGTGCCATGCATTCTCTCTCTTTGTATAACATGTATAAAAGAGCTTGCTATACATGCCTCAATAGTACACACAGCACAACACAGCGCACAGCGCTACAGTGTGTCTCATGATGTTGGAGGAAAATAAAACTCTGCAACCTCTCAGCTCGTCGTACTTCGCCTGAACTTAAGATAAGATAAGATAAGATAAGCCTTTATTAGTCCCACAACGGGGAAATTCCAGGATTGCAACAGCACAGGGATAGCAACACTCAGAGCAACAATCAGAAGGCAAGAAAAAAAACAAGCAAGCAAGAGCAGCTAATAAACATATGTACGTATTACTATAAAATATATATATATACACACACACACAGACACACAGTGCAGAGCATTGTAGCTGGATGGAATAAATATATGAATATATGAACACACAGTGCAGAGCATTGTAGCTAGATGGAATAAATATGTAAATATATAAACACCCACAGTACGGAGCATTGCAGCTAGGTGGAATAAATATGCAAGTATATAAACACACACAGTGCGGAGCAATGTAGCTAGATGGAATAATATGTAGATATATAAATATATAAACACCCACAGTACGGAGCATTGTAGCTAGATGGAATAAATATGCAAATATATAAACACACACAGTGCAGAGCATTGTTGCTAGATGGAATGAAACAGCATAACCGTCTACTTAGTTATCCTACATGGTATGATTATGTGCCCATACATATTCTCACCCTCCATAGCGACCGGTATGTTCCTAGTTGTATGCCGGAGAGGACCATTGTGTAAGTTGTAACCATTGTAACTTATTTGTTCCTCCACACTGGTGACCCTTGACGAAGAATGGCACACAAGGCGAACACCCCGGAGATGACCCGGACGGGAAGCCTCAGCACGCATCATGGTGCGCCCCTCGCCTGATCTTTTACCTCCACACTGGTGACCTGATAAGGGAGAATGACCATCTCCTCCCTCTCACCGCACTGTGGATCCCAGAGGACCAGAGAACGCCTGCAACCTCTTCATCCTCACCGGAGTGCGCTCCCAGTAGCGCACAGCACTTGGACCGACAAGCACCATGAACCACGACACGAGCGAAATGAAGGAAGCAGCCTGAACAGGGAAATCATCGACGCCGACTGCGTTGATTTCCACCGAGCTCCCCGACCAAGTATATATTGTGGGCACATATGCGGTTTCCATATGCTTCACATGCTTGTTACTGTATGCTTATTGTTTACTGCACGTCTCAGAGGAACAAAAGGTCTGAACCTCCTAGGGGTAGCAGGAGGATGTGAAGTCTGGCCTTTTGTATGCAGAGAGACGGCCATGAAGGATTTCCTGACCACCGGGACTTCAGGTGGAGACAGAAGACCTGAAGGAGGGTGCATTGTGATTTGGGATGTAAAGACAATGCGACTGGAGACAGAAGACCTGAAAGGGGGTGCGTTGTGATTTGGGATGTAAAGACAATGCGACTGTTTGCTTTGATGTCCTGGGGTATAAAAGGACAGCTGTGGGGGCATGCCTTCCTCTTGTCTGTTTTTGGATGTTGGAGAATGTGGTGGTGAATAAAACTGATTTTGAGTAATAAACTCAGCCTCGTCTTTCCACACATCTCCACACTGGTGACCCTACGACATATCATGAGCGGAGACGAATCTCCCGAGCTAGACTCGCCAGGAGCCAGCCAAACAAGTGCAGCCACAGTCCACCTACTGGACTTCTGGCCGAACAGTCCGCGCTCCTGGTTTAGCGCAGTCGAGGCACAGTTCCACCTCCGGAGGATTTTGGTGGACGACACAAAGTTCTACCATGTGGTTGCAAAGCTGGACAACCACACAGCCCAGCGGGTGGCAAACCTGATCAACCACCCGCCGGACAGCAACAAGTACAGCACGTTGAAGGCTGCACTCATCCGTTACTTCACCCCCTCGGTGCAAGAGCAAGCAGAGAGGCTCCTAGCGCTGACTGAATTTGAGGGCGACAGACCTGCAGACCTGATGGGGAAGATGTTGAGTTTGAGAGACTCCAAAGATGATAACTTCATCTTCACCCACCTCTTCCTCAGAACCCTACCATCAGAGGTGAAAGTGACCCTGGCCAGTTTACCACTGCTGGCCCGATGAGACTACCACGAGCTTGGCCAGGAGGCGCAGCGACTCTTCGACGCCAGTAAACGATGCTCGGCTGCGGCTGCGGCAGCGGAGCCAGGCGCAACGGCCGGAGACGGCAGGGGGCCAGAGGCTGCAGCACCAGACTCACTGACGGCGGCGGCGGCAAGGGCCGGGAAACACGGAGCAGACGACGTCCTTTGCTTCTACCATCGTCGTTTCGCAGAGAGGGCACGCAAGTGCATTCCACCTTGCCACTTCAAGTGCTCGGGAGACGCCAAGACCGGGGGTCGGTAGCGGCTGCAGCCCTCGGAGAGGAGAACAAGCTGCTCTACTTGAAGGATGCGCACTCGGGGAGGCACTTCCTCGTGGACACGGGCTCCCAGCTGAGTTTCATCACACCTTCCTACGCTGACCGACTGGCACCTTCCAGCAGTCCCCGGGTGTCAGCAGCGAACGGCTCGGCGATTAAGACCTTCGGTGAGAGGACTCTGCTTCTGTCTTTACACGGCCGCACTTTCGAATGGACTTTCGTCATAGCGACAGTCAATTTCAACATGTTAGGAGTTGATTTTTTGTGCTCACATAGTTTGTTGGTCGATCTTGCTAACAGACGCCTGGTTAATGCACTCTCTTTTTCTTCTATTCCCTGTACAGCTCGAGTGGCCCCGCCAACAGCACAAACCAACGTCACAGCTGCAGGTGGTAAGTTCCACACACTCCTCACTCAGTTCCCAGCACTCACGGTCCCAACATTTTCGGCGACAGTGGCTAAACACGGGGTGGAACATTTTATTACTACCACCAGACCGGCCGTTTTCGCAAAAGCTCGGCGCTTGGATTCAGCTAAACTGACCATAGCACACGAGGAGTTCGCCAACCTGGAGAGGTTGGGCATCATCAGGCGTTCGAAGAGCCCATGGGCTTCACCGCTTCACATGGTCCCGAAAGCTGATGGCTCGTGGCGGCCTTGTGGTGATTTCTGCAGGCTGAACAATGCTACAGCGAACAACCGCTACCCGATCCCACACATCCAAGATTTTTCAGTTCATTTGGCGGGGGCACGTGTTTTTTTCTAAAATAGACTTGGTACGCGGT
Organism: Pholidichthys leucotaenia; assembly: GCA_020510985.1. Taxonomy (NCBI): domain Eukaryota; kingdom Metazoa; phylum Chordata; class Actinopteri; order Cichliformes; family Pholidichthyidae; genus Pholidichthys; species Pholidichthys leucotaenia. The sequence continues at coordinate 176,261,771 of CM035844.1, read as the reverse complement.
TACCACCAGGTCCCAGTGCGCACTGAGGACATACCCAAAACAGCGGTAATAACTCCCTTTGGGCTTTTCGAGTTTTTGCGCATGCCGTTTGGGCTTAAGTGCACTGCGCAGACGTTCCAACGCATGATGGACGCGGTTCTGCGCGATCTCCCTTTCGTGTTCATCTACCTGGACGACATATTGGTAGCCAGCGCGTCCGAAGACGAACACGAAAACCACCTCACAGCAGTTTTCCGGAGGTTGGCAGAGCACGGGTTAATAATTAACCTGGCGAAGTGTCAGTTCGGGGTGACGCAGATTGATTTTTTGGGCCATCGCATCTCCCCAGAGGGAGCAGTCCCTCTGCCTGACAAAGTGCGTGCAGTAACAAATTTTCCCCAGCCACAAACGGTCAAAGCGTTACAGGAGTTTTTGGGAATGGTAAATTTTTATAACCATTTCCTCCCCCGCGCAGCGCAGCTCATGCAACCATTGTATGCTGCACTAAAAAAACAAAAACCCACAAATAAAGTCGAATGGTCTCCGGAGCAAGAGCGTGCATTTTCCGAAGTCAAAACAGCCCTGGCAAACGCTGCGTTGTTAGCACATCCAGTCCCAGCGGCCCGCATGGCACTCACTACTGACGCGTCAGATGTGGCCATAGGGGCGGTCGTGGAATAGTTTGTAGCTGGAGCCTGGCAACCGCTCGCCTTTTTCAGAAAGACCCTGCGCAACAGCGAACGAAAATACAGCGCATTCGACAGGGAGTTGTTAGCTCTCCACTTGGCCATTCGCCACTTCCAGTTCTGGCTGGAAGGACGCCGTTTCACCGCATTCGTTGACCACAAGCCGCTGACTTTTGCAATGGCCAAGATTTCAGAACCTTGGTCGGGCCGGCAGCAGAGACAGCTGGCCACGGTTTCGGAGTTTACTACCGATATCCAGCATGTGGCGGGTAAACTTAATGTAGTGGCAGACTGCCTCTCGCGCACCGTGGGGGCTCCCGCCCGCGCGGAGGTAGATCCTGCAGCCATGGCCGCGGAGCAGGTTAGCGACGCGGAAGTGCGCGCGGCCCCAGTCCGCGTGGGGATACATTATGCAGCCATGGCCGCGGAGCAGGGTAGCGACGTGGATGTGCGCGTGCTCCAGTCTGGACCAACAGGGTTAGGGCTGGAGAGCAGGGTGCTGCAAGATGGTATGCCCCCCCTAATCTGCGATGTCTCCACTGGGCGGCCGCGTCCAGTGGTTCCAGCCGCGTGGCGCCGCCGCGTTTTTGACTCGATCCATTCTCTGGCGCACCCGGGAGCGCGCGCGTCGGTCAAAATGGTAGGAGAGAAATTTGTGTGGCCAAGCCTGCGCAAACAAGTTAGAGAGTGGGCGGCAGCCTGCACAGCCTGCCAGCGGGCCAAGGTTCATAGACACACGAGAGCTCCCTTGGAGCCGTTTCACATCCCGGCTAAAAGGTTTGATCATGTCCACGTGGACCTCGTAGGCCCCCTCCCGCCCTCACAAGGGTGCACACATCTTCTGACAATGGTTGACCGCACCACGCGCTGGCCAGAAGTGGTCCCGCTGTCGTCAACCACAGCTGAGGAGGTGGCGCGCGCGTTAATAACAGCATGGGTAGCGCGTTTTGGAGTCCCGTTGGACATTACGTCTGACGGAGGCCCGCAGTTTGTTTCCAAACTTTGGTCAGCGATGTCCCGCAGCCTGGGGGCAACAATCCACCACACGACTGCGTACAACCCACAGGCTAACGGGTTGTGCGAACGTTTTCACAGGTCATTGAAGGCGGCCCTCAGAGTGTCGCTTACGGATACAAATTGGGTGGACAAGCTACCATGGGTTTTATTGGGGTTGCGTTCTGCACCTAAAGAGGATTTAGAAGCCTCCCCAGCTGAGCTAGTTTTCGAACAACCACTTTGGCTGCCCGGGGAATTTCTCCCAGATAATCCTGCGCCAGAGCGCTCCCCGGTTCAGCGGTTACAGAATAGCACGGGCCCAGGCACGCTACCTGGCCCCGTTCACCACAGTTTTCCGCGTGTTTTTGTGCCTAAGGCTTTAAAAAATGCGGAGTTTGTTTTTGTCAGACATGATGCCCATCGTCCGCCCTTGCGCCCAACTTATGACGGAACATATAGAGTGTTGGAAACAGGGGATAAGCATTTTTTGCTAGATTTGGGGGGCAGAAAAGAAAGGATTGGCATTAACAGGCTCAAACCCGCTTTTGTGTTAGCTGACGAAGTTGTGCAGTTGGCGAAGGCTCCTCGGCATGGCAGACCCCCTAGAGAGCATTCCCCAGAACACCCACAGAGGTTGACTAACAGTTCTCATCCCCAGGCAGCAGATCCACAGCGGGAAGACGCCGTGGAAGTGGTACAGCCTGCTTTCAGCAGATATGGGAGAAGGTTGAGACCTAAGCGGCATTTGGACTGATATATAGTGATTTTATTATGACATGCATTCTGTGGTGATGTTGTTCCATCTTAGACGTTTGGGGGGGGTCATGTGGTCACATATGCGGTTTCCATATGCTTCACATGCTTGTTACTGTATGCTTATTGTTTACTGCACGTCTCAGAGGAACAAAAGGTCTGAACCTCCTAGGGGTAGCAGGAGGATGCGAAGTCTGGCCTTGTGTATGCAGAGAGACAGCCATGAAGGATTTCCTGACCACCGGGACTTCAGGTGGAGACAGAAGACCTGAAGGGGGGTGCATTGTGATTTGGGATGTAAAGACAATGCGACTGGAGACAGAAGACCTGAAGGGGGGTGCGTTGTGATTTGGGATGTAAAGACAATGCGACTGTTTGCTTTGATGTCCTGGGATATAAAAGAACAGCTGTGGGGGCATGCCTTCCTCTTGTCTGTTTTTGGATGTTGGAGAATGTGGTGGTGAATAAAACCGATTTTGAGTAATAAACTCAGCCTCGTCTTTCCACACATCTCCACTATATATATATATATATATATATATATATATATATATATATATATATATATATATATATATATATATATATAGACAGTGGGGCAAAAAAGTATTTAGTCAGCCACCAATTGTGCAAGTTCTCCCACTTAAAAGATGAGAGAGGTCTCCAATTTTCATCATAGGTATACCTCAACTATGAGAGACAAAATAAGAAAAAAAAATCCAGAAAATCACATTGAAGGATTTTTAATGAATTAATTGGTAAATTCCTTGGTAAAATAAGTATTTGGTCACCTACAAACAAGCAAGATTTCTGGCTCTCACAGACCTGTAACTTCTTCTTTGAGAGGCTCCTCTGTCCTCCACTCGTTACCTGTATTAATGGCACCTGTTTGAACTCGTTATCAGTATAAAAGACACCTGTCCACAACCTCAAACAGTCAGACTCCAAACTCCACTATGGCCAAAACCAAAGAGCTGTCAAAGGACACCAGAAACAAAATTGTAGACCTGCACCAGGCTGGGAAGACTGAATCTGCAATAGGTAAGCAACTTGGTGTGAAGAAATCAACTGTGGGAGCAATTATTAGAAAATGGAAGACATACAGGACCACTGATAATCTCCCTCGATCTAGGGCTCCACACAAGATCTCAACCCATGGGGTCAAAATGATAACGAGAACGGTGAGCAAAAATCCCAGAACCACACAGGGGGACCTAGTGAATGACCTGCAGAGAGCTGGGACCACAGTAACAAAGGCTACATCAGTAACTCACTACGCCGCCAGGGACTCAAATCCTGCAGTGCCAGACGTGTCCCCCTGCTTAAGCCAGTACATGTCCAGGCCCATCTGAAGTTTGCTAGAGAGCATTTGGATGATCCAGAAGAGGACTGGGAGAATGTCATATGGTCAGATGAAACCAAAATAGAACTTTTTGATGAAAACTCAACTTGTCATGTTTGGAGGAGAAAGAACACCATACCTACTGTGAAGCATGGGGGTGGAAGCATCATACTTTGGGGCTATTTTTCTGCAAAGGGACCAGGACGACTGATCCATGTAAAGGAAAGAATGAATGGGGCCATGTATCGTGAGATTTTGAGTGAAAACCTCCTTCCATCAGCAAGGGCATTGAAGATGAAACATGGCTGGGTCTTTCAGCATGACAATGATCCCAAACACACCGCCCGGGCAACGAAGGAGTGGCTTCGTAAGAAGCATTTCAAGGTCCTGGAGTGGCCTAGCCAGTCTCCAGATCTCAACCCCATAGAAAATCTTTGGAGGGAGTTGAAAGTCCATGTTGCCCAGCGACAGCCCCAAAACATCACTGCTCTGGAGGAGATCTGCATGAAGGGATGGGCCAAAATACCAGCAACAGTGTGTGAAAACCTTGTGAAGACTTACAGAAAACGTTTGACCTCTGTCATTGCCAACAAAGGGTATATAACAAAGTATTGAGATGAACTTTTGGGATTGACCGAATACTTATTTTACTGAGGAATTTACCAATTAATTCATTAAAAACCCTTCAATGTGATTTTCTGGATTTTCTTTTTCCTCATTTTGTCTCTCATAGTTGAGGTATACCAATGATGAAAATTGGAGACCTCTCTCATCTTTAAAGTGGGAGAACTTGCACAATTGGTGGCTGACTAAATACTTTTTTGCCCCACTGTATATATATATATATATATATATAGTGGTGACACAAAGGGTGGTCATACTCCACCCAGGGTCTTTGGGGAATGGAGAGAAGTAGGTGAGAGATGGAGATGAGGAGAAGAAAAGGAGACGGGGCGAAAGTAAGCACCAGAGCACCAGGCGGTAGAAAACCAAATTAAGATGCGCCTTTATACCTGGCAATGCCAGGCGTGAATGTATTGTGTAAAGTGAAGATGCGCCTCTACACCTCAGATGCCAGGTGTGGAAGTTTTGTGTGGTGTGATGCTCTTTTGTGTGTATGTTAATGTGTGTACGCCAGGTGCCAAAGAATGGAATGAAATTGTGCAAAAGAGATCCACTTTGGCCCGAGTCAGTCTGTTCTTGTCATATCCGGCTCTAGGGAGCCGGTCAATCAGAGCCAGGGGCAAGCCAGTGAGTCGTGATATTTTATTCAGGGTAAAGGGGAAGGGATGAGGAGAGCACAGATACTCATGCAGACGTACACTCACAGGTTGCACAGCGCAGAGGTAAGCAGCTCGTACCGGACGTGGGGGTAACAAGACGTACATACTCACAGCGGGATACAAACACAGGAATGCTGCAAGAGGAGTATAAGCTGACACCAGACGAAGGGGCTTCAGCTTAGCAATGTGTTTATGTCGCAGCCCCGAGTCATCGAGGCTGCTCCTATTTATCCTCATTGGCAGCGCCCCAGCTGATGAAGACTAATTGGCCCCAGCCGTCCATAATGCTGCCAGCTGGGGGCCAGCTGAGACGCTGCTCAATGGGAAGCAGGGATGAGGGAAAACATGGGCTGAGTGCCGAGACGGCATCTCAACCCATGGTGACAGAGCCCCTCCCTCAAGGTCGGGCTCCTGAACGACCAGGAACATCCCAGCCCCCCCCCCCCCACCACCACCTAGGGTGGGAGGAAGGGAGGCGGACCGGAGGGGAAGAAGCCAAGGGAAGGACAACACCAATGGGGCAATGTAGGGTAGCGGGAAAGAAAAACCCAAATACAATACTGACAAAACAGAATAATTAACCCAGGTACAGATGGGGAGAAGAACTGGGTCAGCACGCCGGTTACATACTACCCAGAGAGCACCAACCATGCGTGACCCAGAGCAAGGAAAAAAGAACCACCAAGAAGGTACAGGGCAAAAATGCTGAGTATGGTTAAATAAAGGGGAACCTATACACAGCGCTAATTTAAGTACATACACACACACACAGTCACCAAGAAAAGTGAGGGCGACTGGAACAAATGACAATTATAGAGCATGGTGTTACGGAAAACAAGGCACATGACTCTATAATGAACCAACAGGACAAAAAAGAAATACTGAGTGCAGGCAAAGAAAAACCCACACACACGAATATATAAATACCCAGTCACCTAAAGAAATGAAAGTGACTGGAATAAATGGATAACTGCAGAGCATGGTGTTACGGAAAACAAAACATAACTCTACAATGCAAAAACGGGACTAAAAACATAGTACAAAAAGTAAAATGTTGAGCATGAGCGATGGAAAACACACAGCACTATAAATACGAATCCACCAACAGGACAAAAATACTACACCCAAGTGACCTTAATAACGATAAAAGAAAGTGACACCCGAGGTGAATGGCAGGCAGAGTCCAAAAATAGCCGAGATGGCTCCGGAGATCTCCCCGCCCATTGTCCAGCTGGCGAATCAGGGGAAGAGAAGTGTTCGGACGGCGAACTCTGGACCCAGATCCCAGGAATCCAGTCCACCGGCAGCCGAACCAGGCTGCCCAGAGGGAAACAGACCAGTGGGGGGAACCAGATCACCGAACCGAAAGTTCTGTGGGTCGGGTCGTCGACCCGCATCACTCAACCACCAGGATCGTTGAGACGGGCGAAGGATCAGAGCGGATCCCGGTGGAAGAGGCTCAGGGGAGAGCCGATGACGAGGGCGGCGGGCGACAGGCCGCAGGAAAACGGCCACCTCCTCACCGGACCTGGACAATACTGGGGCAGCACCCACGTCGGACCCCGATCGGGCCTCAGGCGAACCCACGTTGGACCCCGACTGGGTCTCGGGCGAACCCACGTTGAATACTGCACCAGAACCGACCTCCAACGTTGAACCCGGACCCTCCAGCACCACGAGGAACAGCAACTCCTTGCCGGTGACCCTGGAAGAAGGCTCAGAAGAGAAAACAGAACCGGGATCAGGATCACCGGCAGCGCCAGAACCCGGCGAGACAAGCTCAGACGCAGCGGACGGCTGCACCCGGCTCGTCTCCCCTGGAGATAGGCTGAAGTGCTCGGGGATAAAAAGAGAGAAAAGAAAGGAGAGCACTCGCCTGATCTCGGGTTCTGACGCCGTCCAGGACTGCGAAGATCCAGGATCCGTCGTCAGGAGGTCGTTGTCAGGCTCCCATCTAGCCGCGTCGGGCCCCGCAGCCAGCACAATGGTCAGCGCAGCTTGAGATCCCTCCAGCTCAGGTAACCCCGCCGACAATCCACTCGGCGTGAAGCCAGAAGAATCTCGTCCCGCCGGACCGAACCGCTCCTCCGTGGAGACCCGGGGACGCTCAGTCGTCGGCGTAGACTCCACGCAGCAGTCAGTCCCCCTCCTCCGTCCGCAATGTAGCTGCGGAACCACAGGCCCTCTCCATATCCCACCACGTTGACCCGGAGCCGGGGACCGCTCGGCGGAGAGAGACACAGAGGATGCGGGATTAGGCATACAGGTTACAGCAGGTGGGGAGAGTTCAGGGAGCTGCGAACCCTGAACTTCTCCTCCAGGGATGTGACAGAGCAAATCATTAAGCAGGTGTGAAAAAACAATGACTTGCCTGCCCCCTGGAGGTTGAGTATCGCCTGCTGTAGTGGAATGTGCTTCTTCCTCTCCCCGCCCGGCGATAACGGAGGACCCCCCGGGAATTCGTCTGAGGGTCGCTCGCGTTGTCTCCAGCAGAGAGCTCACCAGGCCGGGATTCCAGGCACACACAGCGGTCAGGAAGCGCGTCGAGGAGGAGGGGGAAACAGCCGGGGTGAGCCAGCCCGAATGTCCAGGAATGACAGCGGGGAAACGAGGCTCAGGGGACGAGGCTGTAGAATCTCCACACTGACGAGGCGAAGGGATGACAGCTGCGTGGGAGGAACGGTCCTGACGATGACCCAGAACTGGATCCGGACGAGGTTCGTGCAGAGGTGACTCGGCGATGTGATGACGACTACTCCCAGGGGACGAAGCGAGGGGGAAACCCAGGATTCGCCGCTCCAGATCGGAGATCGAGACGAGGAAGGCGTCGAGCACGGGAAAGCTTCGTAGCCCTGAAGTCCTCACCATCAATCTCACTGCCGCCGCCACATGCCTGAAGGTGGTGACAGGAAACACAGTAGAGCTCGCGACAGCCACTCGACCCCGGACATAACTGCTGTCAGCTGCGGCTCCTTGAAGGGAATCCCGAGTGACGTGGCGCAGGTCGGGGGAAGTCCTCTGGTTGGCGCGAACTCCCGGACTGGAGTGGCGGCAGGAACGGGACTCCGAAGCGGGGAAAGACGTCGCCCACTTTGACTCCCTGCCGGGATTTCCATCCACCCCGTGGAGCTTCTCTCGCTGTGTACCTGCAGCGTCTATCCTGGCACTGTCCTCCAGATGGTACAGAGAGTGAGGGTGACAGTCCAGGAGTTCCTCAGCACGGCCCGGATGCCAGCGTCTCGCGTTGGAGGCGTCGTGCAGGGTGAAGAGCGTCCCGTCGACAGCCTCCGAGATGGACCTCAGCTCGTCGCCCTGGCGCCGGAAGTGACTCCTGGGAAACGGCATGCTAGCAGCGCTGACACCCCGACAGAAAGGTACGTTTCCACAGCGACCCACGGCCGCCGGCAACTCTTCTGGCTGCAACATACTGTCATATCCGGCTCTAGGGAGCCGGGCAATCAGAGCCAGGGGCAAGCCAGTGAGTCGTGATATTTTATTCAGGGTAAAGGGGAAGGGATGAGGAGAGCACAGATACTCATGCAGACGTACACTCACAGGTTGCACAGCGCAGAGGTAAGCAGCTCGTACCGGACGTGGGGGTAACAAGACGTACATACTTACAGCGGGATACAAACACAGGAATGCTGCAAGAGGAGTATAAGCTGACACCAGACGAAGGGGCTTCAGCTTAGCAATGTGTTTATGTCGCAGCCCCGAGTCATCGAGGCTGCTCCTATTTATCCTCATTGGCAGCGCCCCAGCTGATGAAGACTAATTGGCCCCAGCCGTCCATAATGCTGCCAGCTGGGGGCCAGCTGAGACGCTGCTCAATGGGAAGCAGGGATGAGGGAAAACATGGGCTGAGTGCCGAGACGGCATCTCAACCCATGGTGACAGTTCTGCTTGTTAGAGGAATAAAGTTGTGTGTCTGCAGGTGCTCATGTCTTGTCTGATCAATCATCTAATACACACACACACACACACACACACACACCCACACACACACACACACACACACACACAGAGTCATGTGAAAAAATTAGGACACCCCATTAAATATTTGGTTCTTTATTAATAAATGTTCACATATCTATGTCTAACCTCGTTTTTGTTTTTATTTGCATTTTTTAACATTTATTTTAGCCATTTTAAATGGGAATGAATGTGGGGGTGTCCTGAAAAAGATATGGGGTGTCTTAATTTATTCCTCATTATTTGTTTAGAATTACATTTAACAGAAAATTTGAAAAAAGCCTTTAATTCCTTTTTAATTGTTTAGTTGTGTTACATTAATCTCCCAGTATTTTTAACACTGATATTAAATATCCATTTGTCCAAATATGCTAAAAAAAAAAAAACAGGCTTATACAGGGTGTCCTATTTTTTTTCACGACTGTACACACACACACATATATACTGTATATCCCATATGTATATATATACATACGTATATATATACATATGGGATTTCCAGGGAAGAGGAAGTTTGGAGCACGGTGGAGTCTAAAAGAAACAAACGTAGACGTCAAGAAAATCAATCAAGACCCTTATCAAGCGCTGAGGAATCAGAGGATGAGTGATCCCGGAATGAACAGAAGGAGTGAAAAGTAATCATTAAACTTACTCAGGAAGGGGCATCGTTTCGTGAGTGAAACCCAATTAAGCTCACAAATGCAATTAATGGGTTACTTGGAGAAGTTTTAAATGCAAGGGTTCTTCGTAGTGGTTCGTTGCTGGTTACATGTAAAAGATAGTGTTCAACAAGGAAAAGCAATCAGAGTCACTAAGATGGAGGGGAAAAACGTGCAATGTTCAGTACTGGAAGGAAATAAGGCATTGATAGGTGTGATATCGGACATTTCAACGGTTGTCTCAAATGATGAAATAATGATGAACTTAACTGGCGCAAAAGTAACAGAGGTACAAAGATTGAAAGCTAACAGAAATGGCAAAAAATGTGATAGTCTGTCAGTAATGTTAAAATTTGATGAAACAAAACTGCCAGGTAAGGTGTATATTGGCTACATGAGCTATGAAGTCAGACTTTACATTCCTCCTCCACTCAGATGTTTCAAACGTCAAAAGTTTGGCCATGTAGCAGCGATATGCAAAGGTAGGCAACGATGTGCCAGATGCTCTGGTGAACATGAATATGGAAAGTGTGAAAGAGGAGCCAAATTAAAGTGCTGTAACTGCAGTGGTGAACATAGCTCTGTATATCGAGGTTGTGAAGCCAGCAAAAGAGCAGCAGAAATCCAGCAGATAAAAGTCTTCCAGGGATTAACACATGCAGAAGCTGCGAAAAAGGTGCCTGCTAAAAAAGTGGGAGTGGACTCGAACAGAGAAAGTGTGCAGACTTGCAGTACATGCAGTAGAAATAAGGAGGATACTCTGGTTTTGAAGGAAAATAATTTTGTCTTATTTGTGGTAGATGTGATAAACTGCACTGCGCAGACTTCCAAGAAAAGAGAAAAAATCAAAATCATTGTGAAAGCAGCAGAAAAATATCTTGGCATTAAGGGGCTACAGTGGGAAGCAGTTGACTTGTTAAGTGGGGGACCTTTAAGTTCAAAGACATCATGGGCTGGTGGATCAACCGCCAATCAAGTCTAAAAGAAGAAGAATAATGAGATAAGACACAGATATGATATTAAAGAAGAAGAAGAACATCACAAAGCTATGAGAAAAACGTCACAAGGCTGTGAGGAAAACATCACAAAGTTATGAGGAAAAACAGAAAGACAGGCATATATGGAGTAGGCTAGTTGCCAACCGCCAATCAAATCTAAAAGAAGAAGAAGTAGAACTGATTCAATTTCCCTTGCAGCTTTAAAAACCATACAGACACTAAAATCTACATGGGAAGACTTAATGATTGAGCTATATCACAGTTTATTTAGGGTACACAGGGTGGTGGAGAAGTTCAGTTTTGTTGGGTTCCTGCACACGGAGGGTTGAAAGTGAATGACTGTGCAAACAAATTAGCAAGAAGTGCAGTTGGGAAAGATATAACTATACCATTGTCTCTAGGAAAAGGTGAAGGGAAAGCAGTAATCAAGAATAAAGGAACTGAGATATGGCAACAAAGATGGGATGAAGATCATAAAGGGAGATTGTATTACAAAATACAAAAATCTATTGCAATAAAGAATTATAAAACAACAAACAGGAGGGAAGACATCATTATGCAAGACTCAGATGGGCTCATACAGGTTTAAACAGCACTTTATTCACCATGGGGAAACGCGAAAGTGACAAATGTGGAGAATGTGGAGAAAAAGAAAATGTCAAGAACATCTTATTACACTGTCACAAGTGTGGAAATGAAAGAGAATGAAAAATGAAATTCGAGGGGCCGGTAGGGAATGGGATTTAACTGGGATTCTGGGAACAGATGGAGATGGAGAGGCACTAAGAATCACGAGAAGGGCACTTTTCTCTTTTTTAAATAACACAGGATTAAGTCATAGAATTTAGGGGTCGGGCTCAGATGACATAATGTTACACACTCTTGTACAGTAGGTGGTGGTATGCACCTTTCAGTTGTTTGCTATCCACCAGTAGCCGAGAGAAGAAGAAGAAAAAGAACTTGATTCAATTCCAGTTCACAAGATCCTTAATTTGATTTTCAGTTTGATTCAGTTAAAGATCTATTCACTCAGGGATATTGTTATTATACCTAACTATTATCCATGCATATGAAGGAATTGCTCAGACCTAAATTGTACCATGAACCCTCTAACTTTTGAACTAAATATACAGTATGGACACATGAATGTTAAGAGTTTCACAGACTTGAAAATCCACTCTTGAAAAAAAATCTTATGGACTTCCGGTCTGGACGCCATGGTGATAGCAACCTAACGCTGAAACTCCCAGACTCAATCCAAGGAAAACATCCTCAAAATCAGACCTAACGGATTTTTTGAAGATTAAAAATCAAAAGACAATAACACCATGCCTAACCACAAGCAGAGGAAACTGACATTCCCCAGGTCAGGACGCACAGCGACCGCAGAATCTGAACCGGAGGACCTCCGTTCAGAAGACGAGGACCTGGGCCTAGCTAACAAAAGGATTAGCTTGAAATCGCTATTTGACGAAATACGACGATTTCGGGCCGAATTTCTTGAATTCAGAGAGGATCTAAAAAAGGCGAACAGCAGAATGGACCAGGCCGAAAACCGAATCTTGGAAGCTGAAGAAAGAGTAAAAGTGCTTGAAGATTCTGTGCTGGATTTACACAGAAAACAGTCATGGCTGGAGGCTAAGCTAACCGACCAAGAAGGAAGACAGAGACGAGATAACATCAGAATTCACGGTCTGAAAGAAGGAGCTGAAGATGGTTTCAACAGTGGCGGAATGCGTGGAATCCTTATTGAGAGAGAAGTTGGATATTCCACAAACCACCGATTTGAAGATAGAAAAAGCCCATCGTACATTAGCCGCAAAGCCAGCCCCGGAAGCGCCCCCACGTTCTGTGGTGGTAAAATTCGCCAATTTCAAAATAAAACAAGAGGTTGTTAGACGGGCTTGGCAGAAAAAAGGATTTATGCATCATGAGAGAAAAGTCTTCGTGGAGCACGATTACGCCCCTGAGGTTCTTAAAAAACGACGGGAATATAACGACGCCAAAAAGGTTTTACGGGAACAGAATCTACGCTTTCAGACGCCATTTCCGGCGAAGCTAAGGGTCTTTTACGGTGAAGAGTCATGTCTCTATAATTCAGCGGAAGAAGCAACAACTGACATGGCAAGGAGAGGGCTCCCGGTAACGGTGTTTAAACCCGCAGCGGATCTGAGCGAGAAAATCAGAGCTCAAACGTGGTCCACTCAGAGACCTTCAAAATCCACGGGGCAGCAGCGGGAAACCCAGCCCCAGAGCTACAAAGATAAGCTTTCCAGTTCCAGGAAGGAATAGCGACCTTTTTGTTTGTTTTTTTTTTCTTTTCAGTCACTCTGCACTTCCACCCCCCCCTCCAACAAGGTAACAAACATTAAAGGAGATGCAGAATCATCATGTGGTAAAACCTTTCATGGAGCAGTTATAGCATTAGAAACAAATGTCTTCTTAATTTAAAGGGGAAAAAAAAAATCATGTTAAAATAGAAATGTAACAATGACCCACATGTTCTCTCCATACTAACAAATACTGTATTAGAGTGAATGTTTGCTGTGATGGGGGTGGGAGGGTGCACACAATCTCATAGGTTATAGGCATAAAAAAAAAATAAATAAATAAAAAAATCATTACAAATTCGGATTGGGATCTGAAATTCACGTTAAAAACATGGGACAACTTACAGGGGTAAGAGAGGGCCCTCAACACGTAACAGAGTTTGAGGAATTTCCCTCAGAGCCTACACTCCATCAGGGCTCTTACAGGGTCTTTAAAGAGACCCCAGCTCAGGAAGTTTTTTTGACAGTTTTTTGTTTTAAAGTTTCGTACACTATGTTCTTAATGTTTTTTATGTTCTTAATGTTCTTTCAGTTTCTGAGTAGCAAAAAAGAGGGCCACCACACTGTTATACTAAATAAGAAAATACAATGGAGAAACAGGGTGTAACCAAAATAGCCTCATATAATGTAAAAGGGATCCTGAATCCAGTTAAAAGATCCAAGATTCTACGCAAAATGAAAAAAGACAAAGCAGAAATAATATTTTTACAAGAAACCCACCTAACAGACGTGGAACACACTAAACTCAATAGACAAGGGTTTAAAATGATCTCTTCATCTTCATATAAATCAGGGAGGAGGAGGGGAGTAGCGACATTGATATCAACCAAAATAACATTTGAAAAAAATCAGAACACAAAGGTAAAGAAGGGAGGTACAGTTTGGTAACTGGGCAGCTAGAGGGAGAAGATATCACCCTGCTGAATGTATATGCACCACCAGGGGCTAAATGGAAATTTTATAAAAATGTATTCGACCTAATGATAACTAAAGCCCAAGGTTTAGTGATATGTGGTGGAGACTTCAATCTAAGACTGAATCCATACTGGGATGCGACAGGTAATTCTTCACATCAAAATAACACCCAAAGTAAGAATACTCGGATGCTACTAAAAGAAATGGGAATCTGTGACGTATGGAGGGAATTCAACCCCAATGTAAAAGATTATACTTTTTATTCAACGCCACATTCATCTTACTCAAGGATTGATTACTTTTTTATGTTTAATAGAGACATTGGAAGAGTAAAAACATGTAAAGTAGGACTGATGGATCTCTCCGACCACAGTCCGATCTATATGGACTTAAACATCCAAAAATACACAAATAATACATTTTCCTGGAGGTTGAATTCAAGTGTCCTGAAAGGACCACTGAAAGATGAATTGGAATCAGATATTCTCAGATATTTGGAAGAAAACGATAATGGAGAAGTATCTCCTTTAATACTGTGGGATGCGTGCAAAGCTGTAATTGTCACGCCGCGCCATTCATCAGCGGCGCCACCTGCTCACGCACCTGCTACTCATCAGCGGCGAGGGATAAAAGCCGCCTCGCCCTGAGCTTCGGCCTGAAGCCATTAGACTTCATCGCCTTCCATGCGAAGCCTCAACTCACTCTTCAGCGTCAAGCTAAGCGGTAAGAAGATTCCTTTCCTTACCTCTCCCAGTCTGCTCCCCTGTGCACAGGTGGATTCCTCGGCGGCGGACAACTCCGTCCCTCGTCCTTCCTCGCTGCTGCACCGAGTCCTGCAGGTGACTGTCTCCCGGGGTTCCGTCCTTGAAGTGCCTGCCATCAGTCAAACACAAGTAAGCTTCTCTCCCTCGCCTATTCTCCTCCTGTATTGGTGTGTGCCTGTCACCCTGTGTCTGTTCTTTCCCATAGGGTTGCCGGCTGAACGGTCTCCTGCCTCTGTGCCCGAAGCAGACGCCATCACCAATACATTTACATTCCGCTGACACACACCCATACACCCCTGCTGTTAATAAACAGTTTGAACTACTCTGAGCCTGTGTGTGTGCGTCTCCTGAGCCGAACGTTATGTCAGTACGGCTTCAGCAGAGCGGCTCGGCAGACGGCGGGCTCGCGCACCGGCTTACCACTCTCGAGGTTCGGGTGGATCAAATTGCTTATCAGCAGCAGGTGATTCTAAACCAACTTGTTAACATCACTAACCGATTGGACCGCCTGGACCCCCAACAGCCGTTCCCCCCGGCTCACCAGGGTGGCGCAGCTCCTGCTGTTCCAGCGGCCGTCCAGCCGGCTCCAGCGGCACCGGCTCGGCTCACGCCGATTCCAACCCCCGCCCGCTTTAGCGGAAAGCTCGGCGGAGCGCGGGGGTTCATTATGCAGTGTGAGTCCGTGTTCCACCGTGTGCCCGGAGACTTCCCCTCAGATCACAGCCAAATTGGCTACATAGGGAATCTCCTGGAGGGGCCCGCGTTAACTTGGACCTACGCCATAATGGCGAAGCCCAGTTACGCCACCCTCACCTATGACCAGTTTGTGGCACGCTTCCTGGAGGTCTTTGACCATTCCCGAACCGAGACGGTCCAAGTCGATCGGCTTCTCGCTCTCCAGCAGGGAAGCCGGTCGGCAGCGGACTATGCGGTCGACTACCGGGTAGCGGCGGAGGAATTGGGCTGGGACGAACGCTCCCTCTGTGGCCTGTTTCTCCGCAGCCTGAATGATGATCTGAGGGATGAACTGGCTGGTCGGGATATCCCTGGGACGCTAGCTGAGCTAACTTCTCTCGCCATCAGCTTGGATAACAGGCTGCGTGAGCGCTCCTCTGGACGGAAGTCGTCTTCTTCTTGCCCTCGGGGAGCCTCGTTGCGCCTGCCCCAAGCTCGCCCCCTGGCGACGCCGCCGCCATCGCACCCCGAGGAGTCGGAGCCGATGGTGACGGGCTGGACAAAGCTCTCCCCGGCAGAGAGACAACGCCGCCGTGAGTTGAATCTCTGCATGTATTGCGGAGATAATCAACACACGGTGGAGCTTTGTTCACAAAAGCCAAATGGCGGGGTCCGCGAGTCACTGTAGGGGGCCTCGCGGACGTCAATCGGTTAAGTCCCCTTACTCAATTGAAGCTGCCCATCCGTTTTTGCCACAATCCCACTGGGCATCTCACCCACGCACTGGTGGATTCGGGTGCAGAAGGCAGCTTTATTTCACAAAGCCTGGCAACCCATTTGGGCATTCGCTGTCAGGCACTGAAGAATCCCATCTCCCTTGTTAACCTCTCCCGTGCCTCCCTCGGGAGAGTATCACACCAAACCATCCCCGTTCCGGTCATCATCTCGGGAAATCACTGGGAGGAGATGACCTTCTACGTCCTTCCCAACTCTGTGTCGCCCATCATCCTGGGGTACCCCTGGCTTCGCCTTCACAACCCGGTCCTGGATTGGAAATCAGCTGGGATATCGGCATGGAGTACATTCTGCATGGGCACCTGCCTTCAGTCCGCTGCCTGCTCTCCGTCCGCTCCTCCCCCTGCGACGGACGCTGCACCCCCGGACTTGTCTCTGGTGCCCCCAGAATTTCACGACCTGGGTATGGTGTTCAGCAAAGCGAAAGCTATGTCTCTCCCCCCTCATCGGCCCTATGACTGTGCCATCAACCTCCGCCAGGGGGCTCCCTTACCTTCTGGTCGCCTTTACAGCCTGTCTGCGCCGGAGAAGGAGACGATGAACGCCTACCTGAAGGAGTCATTAAGTGCTGGGATAATCCGCCCATCATCGTCACCCGTGGGGGCAGGGTTCTTCTTCGTGGGAAAGAAGGATGGGTCCCTCCGCCCTTGTATCGACTACCGGGCCCTCAATAATATCACGGAGAAGGACCGTTACACCCTGCCTCTCATGGACACTGCTTTCCACTCCCTCCAGGGGGCGACCTGGTTCACCAAGCTGGACCTACGCAGCGCTTACCACCTCGTCCGGATCCGGGAGGGAGATGAGTGGAAAACGGCCTTCCGTACCCCGAACGGCCACTTTGAATACCTGGTGATGCCGTTCGGGTTGACCAACGCTCCTGCAGTCTTCCAGCGCCTCATTAATGACGTCCTCCGGGACTTCATCGGCCTTTTCGTGTTCGTCTACCTGGACGATATTCTCATCTTCTCCAAGTCCAGGGATGAGCACCAGGTCCACGTGAGGCGGGTCCTCCAAAGGCTGCTGGAGAATCGTCTGTACGTAAAGGCAGAAAAGTGTGAATTTTACGCCAGCAGTACGTCCTTCCTGGGGTTCATCATCGCCCACGATAAGGTGCTCCCTGATCCAGAGAAGGTAAAGGCGGTGGTGGAATGGCCTACACCTGCATCCCGGAAGCAGGTGCAGCAATTTGTTGGCTTCGCCAATTTCTACCACCGCTTTGTCCCCAACTTCAGTACCATCGTGGGACCACTGACCCGCCTCACGTCCCCGAAGGTCCCGTTCCGGTGGACCGAAGAGGTCGCTGCCGCCTTTGAGGCGCTGAAGGCGGAATTCTCCTCCTCCCGGGTCCTTCGCCAGGTCGACCCCGCGCTGCAGTGCATCGTCGAGGTAGACGCTTCGGACACGGGAGTGGGAGCAGTGCTGTCCCAGCGGTCACCGGACGATGGCGCCAAGCGACCCTGCGCCTTCTTCTCCCGGCGCTTGTCCCCGGCGGAGAGAAATTACGATGTGGGGGACAGAGAGCTCCTGGCCATCAAACTCGCCCTGCAGGAATGGCGTCACTGGCTGGAGGGGGCGAACCTGCCGTTTGTGGTCCTTACGGACCACAAGAACTTAGAATATCTACGATCTGCCAAGCGCCTGAACACCCGCCAGGCGCGTTGGTCTTTGTTCTTCGCCAGGTTCCAATTTTCAATCACCTTCAGGCCTGGCTCTAGGAACGTCCTGCCTGACGCCCTCTCCAGGCAGTTCTCCCCCGTGGAGTCGGAGGAGGCGCCCCACTCCATCCTGCCCAGGTCGTGCGTCGTGGGAGCAATCTCGTGGGACATCAAGAGCAAGATCCGGAAGGCTCAGGAGGTGGAACCTGACCCTGGCGGCGGACCGGAGGGGAGGCTGTTCGTGCCATCCGCAGTCCGAGGAGAGGTCATCCACTGGCTCCACACCTCCAAGCTCACTTGTCACCCTGGCACCTCCCGGATGATAGATCTCCTCCAACGGTCCTTTTGGTGGCCAGGCCTGCGGAGGGATGCAGCCCGCTACGCCCGGGCTTGCCCAATCTGTGCCACCTGCAAGTCGGGAAATGCCCCTCCAGCGGGTCTGCTCCAGCCCCTGCCCGTCCCTGGCAGGCCCTGGTCGCACATCGCGTTGGATTTCGTCACCGGACTCCCTGTCTCCAACTCCTATGACACCATCCTGACCATCGTGGACCGCTTCTCCAAGGCCGTGCACTTCGTCCCCCTGCGAGGCCTCCCTACTGCCCTGGAGACGGCGGACCTCCTCGTCCAACACGTGGTCAGGCTGCACGGGATTCCGGTGGACGTGGTCTCGGACCGGGGCCCCCAGTTTTCATCCGAGGTTTGGAGGTCTTTCTGCAACGCCATCGGAGCCAAGGTGAGCCTCTCCTCCGGCCATCACCCCCAATCCAACGGGCAGTGTGAGAGGACCAACCAGGAGCTGGAGGCTGCGCTCCGCTGTGTGTCCAGATCCAAACCCATGTCCTGGAGCAACCATCTTGCCTGGGTTGAATATGCCCACAACACCGCTCGCTCTTCTGCTACAGGGATGTCCCCCTTCAAAGCGTCCCTGGGTTACGACCCCCCGCTGTTTCCGGAGCAGGAGAGTGAGGTAACTGTCCCGTCAGTTAGGGCCCATCTCAGGCAGTTCCGCTCCACCTGGACTGCCGCGCGCAATGCGCTATTACGCACAGCGGAGCGCAACAGGACTGTGGCGGACCGGCGTAGAAGACCTGCCCCGGCGTACAGAGTTGGGCAACTTGTTTACATTTCCACCCAGGACGTCACTTTAAAAGGCGAGAGGAGAAAGGTGGCACAGCGCTTCATGGGTCCCTATCCCATCACCCGGATCATCAACCCGGTGGCTGTGCGCGTGGCAATTCCCCCCTCCCTCCGCATTCATCCCACTTTCCACGTGTCGAAGGTGAAGCTGGCAGTCACTGACCCCCTTTGCCCTCCTCCTGCAGCGCAACCCGCGCCCCGGATGATTGGTGGCCATCCGGCCTGGTCCGCCTCCTCCATCCTGGACTCCCGGCGCCGGGGTTGTGGGTTGCAATACTTGGTGGACTGGGAGGGCTATGGGCCCGAGCATCGACAGTGGGTGCCCCCGTCGTTTGTGTTGGACCCATCGCTCATCGCGGACTTCCACCGAGCGCACCCGGATAAGCCATCGCCAGGAGGCGCTGCTAGAGGGGGGAGTACTGTCACGCCGCGCCATTCATCAGCGGCGCCACCTGCTCACGCACCTGCTACTCATCAGCGGCGAGGGATAAAAGCCGCCTCACCCTGAGCTTCGGCCTGAAGCCGTTAGACTTCATCGCCTTCCATGCGAAGCCTCAACTCACTCTTCAGCGTCAAGCTAAGCGGTAAGAAGATTCCTTTCCTTACCTCTCCCAGTCTGCTCCCCTGTGCACAGGTGGATTCCTCGGCGGCGGACAACTCCGTCCCTCGTCCTTCCTCGCTGCTGCACCGAGTCCTGCAGGTGACTGTCTCCCGGGGTTCCGTCCTTGAAGTGCCTGCCATCAGTCAAACACAAGTAAGCTTCTCTCCCTCGCCTATTCTCCTCCTGTATTGGTGTGTGCCTGTCACCCTGTGTCTGTTCTTTCCCATAGGGTTGCCGGCTGAACGGTCTCCTGCCTCTGTGCCCGAAGCAGACGCCATCACCAATACATTTACATTCCGCTGACACACACCCATACACCCCTGCTGTTAATAAACAGTTTGAACTACTCTGAGCCTGTGTGTGTGCGTCTCCTGAGCCGAACGTTATGTCAGTAATAAGGGGAAAAATTATTGCAAAACTGGCAACCCAAAAGAAACTGAGACAAGAAAAACTAATCACACTAGAGTCAGAACTCAAGAACCTAGAAAGAGAACACAAAGACAACACTCAGTCTAATGGCTCGCTCAAGATTAAAGAAATTAAAAATCAAATAAATGAGATCTACACAATAGAAATCCAGAAGAAACTTACATTTCTGAAACAAAAACACTATGAAGCAGGCAGTAAATCGGCAAAATTACTAGCCTATAAATTGTGGAAACAACAAACGGAAAGAGCAATCTACAAAATCAGAGACCCAGTATCAAAGGAAATAAAATTCAGAATTCAGGATATTCTTAAAAGCTTCGAGAATTACTACAAGAACTTATACTCCCACAAAAAACATAAAAACGCATCCGAGACATTACTAAACACATTAAACCTTCCCCAACTTACGGATTCACAAAATAAAACCCTACTGTCAGAAATACAACCTAAAGAATTGGAAAAAGCAATTATGAAACTTCAAGCTAACAAATCCCCAGGAGCAGATGGCTATACAGCAGAATGGTACAAAACCTTTAAACAGCAACTATCTCCTCTCCTCCTGAAAACATTTAACTACGTCCTCCACACAGGGGAAATCCCCCCCTCCTGGAGAGAAGGGGTCATTGCAGTTATACCTAAACCTGAAAAGGATAAACTAGAATGCTCCAACTACAGACCAATCAGTGTATTAAATCAGGACTATAAGCTTTTTACCACTATCCTTGCCAAAAGGTTAGAAAACATACTGACAGACTTAGTTCACTTAGACCAAACAGGTTTTATAAGACAAAGACAGACACAAGACAACATTCGACGCACTTTACACATAATTCATCATATAAAAAAATATAACTTAAATGCAGTCATATTGGGATTAGATGCTGAAAAAGCATTCGATTCGGTTGACTGGTCTTTCCTATATAGAATCTTATCCAGTTTCAATTTTCATAACAACTTCATTAGAACTATACAGGCATTATATAAAAAACCAACAGCTAAAATAAGGATTAACGGTAATTTATCATCATCTTTTGAGCTGGAAAGAGGATGTCGTCAGGGCTGCCCCCTGTCTCCACTGCTCTTTGCAATCTTCATAGAACCTCTGAGCCAATGGATAAGACAAAATCAAGAAATTCAAGGTATTACACTTGGTCAGAAGGAACATAAAATAGCACTCTTTGCTGATGACATTTTAATATACCTAGGGCAGCCAGACACTTCTCTACCAGAACTAATCTCAGTTTTTTCAGACTATGGAGATTTATCGGGGTACAAATTAAACATGCATAAAACCCAAGTCTTAACATTCAACTATGACCCAAATCATTTTTCACTAAATGAACTCAAAACTAACTGGGAGTTGGAATCTATGAAATATCTGGGAGTCAATATCCCGAAACAAGTCGACAAAATTATAACACTAAACTATGATCCACTGGTGACTAAAATAAAATCTGACCTAGCAAGACGGAATATGATACCATTCTTAGGTACTGCACAAAGAATTGAAGCAGTCAAAATGAATATACTTCCACGTCTTCTATACCTTTTCCAAACAATACCGGTAGAACCTCCCAAAAAAACATGGCAGGAGCTGGACAGAAGGATCTCAAGATTCATATGGCAGGGTAAGAGACCTAGAATCAGATATAGAACCCTACAGCTAAACAAAGACAAAGGTGGGCTCGCGCTGCCAAATATCAGGGACTATTTTATAGCTGCACAAATTAAAACTTTAGTAGAGATATGTAACCCAGTCTACACTGCACAATGGAAGGAGATGGAATGCCAAATAACAAGTGACATCCCCCTACAGGCAATAATAGGGAACAATGCCTTAACTAAACTCTTGAATAACACCAACCCGTGGATAGAGACCCCGCTAAAAATTTGGTTTAAGATAGTCAGAGAGAATCAAGCTAAAGAGCCCTATCGACTTCTGCAATGGATTGCCTATGATCAAGACTTTACCCCCAATAAAACAGACACTAGATTTAAAGAGTGGAAAGAGAAAGGGCTGATAAAATATTACGATTTTTTTAAGGGGCAAACTTTAAGAAGTTTTGAAGATTTGAAAAAACAAGGTCTAATAAATCAAGATCTTTACAGGTTCTTTCAGCTTAGACACCACATAAACAATATACTTAAAAAGGAGGATTTGGAAAGGGCCCAGTCAGGTGTTCTGAAGGTCTTCTTAATGGCATATAAAGGGATCCCAGGGATCAGATACATTTCTAAAATATATCAAGGTCTTCAAGACTTAAAAGGAGACAACACATCATATATAAAAGAGAGATGGGAAAAAGAGGGGAATTTCACTTTACAATTGGAAATATGGGAAAAGCTAAATAAACAGCAATGGAAAAGTACCTCTTCCCTGCAGTGGAGAGAATTTGGATGGAAAAATTTGGTAAGATTTTTCAGAACACCTGCACAAAACAAATTTACCCATAAGGGGTTGAACTGTTGGCGCTTGTGTGGTGAAAAGACTGCAAATCATTTTCATGTGTTTTGGTCATGCCCAAATATCCACCAATATTGGACCAACGTACAGACAATATTGGGGAAAATATTCAAAATAACAGTTCCCTTTTCTTTTGTAACTTTGTATTTGGGTTTACTACCGGACTCACTGGAAAGACGAGGAGATAAATACTTATTCAATGTTTTAATATTAGCAAGTAAAAAAGCCCTAACTAAAAAATGGATGTTGAAGGACTGTCCTACACCTGAAGATTGGATTAACGTGATTCAAGACATTTACTCGATGGAAAAGTTGACATTCGCACTGAGACAGGACATGGATGGGTTCATGAACTTTTGGCAACCCTGGATCGCATATGTGTCTTCCATTAGATCTAATCTTTGACAAATACCATTTCAATAATGGTCCCGCTCTTTGTTCCAATGCTACTCAGATGCTCTTTTACTTTTATTTACTTAATTTTCTGTTTGTTTGTTTTTTGCTGTTCTGTTTGTTTGTTTATTCGTTGTTTTTTTTTGTTTGTTTTGTTTTTATTTAATTCTCCTTAATTTCACTTTTTCTTTCACTTTAAAAAAAAGGGGGGGGGGTGTTGTAATAACTATCCTACCAATGTTGTCAAATAGCAAAAAATAAGGGAACATGTGATGAAAATGTAAACAATGCAATGCTGTAATGACCTGTATACCCTTTACAAAAACTTAAATAAAAAAAAAAAAAAAATCTTATGGTTAATTTGGGAATCAGTATAGGATCATTCCAAAACATGCAGCTCAATAAGGTGAACTGAATGTGCTTTGGTGCACTGTCTGTTTCCCTTGGGAATTTCCAAGTTTACTCTTTTTAATTACTTTCAAGTTACAGTATAATATACGAGAGCTAATTCTTTGAACTGGCTAGAGCTTTTTAATGCTTGTATTGTGTTCACAATTTTCTTTACTGTTAACTTAAAACTTGAGCTAACAATTCCAACCATCTATTCACTTAATTTCTTCTTTTTGACCATGTTATTTAACTAGACAATATCAGTTTTATTTTATTATTTAGAACTGCAGTATTGAGATTGACTTTCAAATCAAAACGCTACTGCAGAGATAAGAAGTACAATGTGACTGCTGTTTACATGAATGGAGTTAGTTTCATTTATTCATGTTCTGTCATATTCTGCCTTCCAGGCAGATGAGGAGTGGAAGTAGGACCCAAGGTTGTAGGCAGGACTATGGTGCATAAAGATGATTTATTAAACATAACTTGAAAACTCTAGAACAAAACAAAGAGTAGCACATGGGCTGAAAACAAACTAAACTAGGCATGCAAACTCTAAGCAAAGCAACAGTGAACTTACATGGACCAGGAAACATGGACAAAAACCACAACAGATGACAATGACCTCTCAAAGAACAACACACAGACATACATAGGGGAGGGAACAATTAACAAGATGCAGGACAGCTGAGAACAATCAAAGGCTGAATAATGCAAACATGAGGGAGAATGGCTATGAGTACAGAAACATGAGGAACTGGAGACAATAGGTAGACAAATATACACACCAGACTATAATACTGACACTGAGGACAGACAAGGGATGACACAACATGACTAGAGACACAAGGACAATCATCACTCTATAAATTCAAGAAATCTCTGTCCTTGTGTCAGTGGGTGTGTCACGACCAAAGATCATAGGACCACCTATGATGTTCCTATTATGTCTGCATGATGTCCTATGATGTTTCTATGTATAACGACTCTTTATGTGTGAAATGTCCTATGATGTTCCTATGTAACAAAGGCAGGCATCACTCACGATCATAGAACTCACTATGACATCATCAAAGATCAAACACAGGCATCACTCACGATCACAGGACTCGCTATGACATCAGCAAAGATCAAATGCAGGCATCATAAGACTCGCTATGACATCATCAAAGACCATAGGACTCACTATGACATCATCAAAGGCAGTCATCACTCACGGTAGGACTCGCTATGACATCAACCAAAGATCATAGGATTCGCTATGACACAATCAAAGATCAAAGGCAGGCATCACTGAACAAGTGCTGACGTGCTTACTAACACCCTTGCTTACACCCGCAAATACTTGCTTATGCTTGGTTTCTACGGGCATGCACAGGTATACACTAATAATACTAATAGTAAAAATAAACAAGGATGATACAAAGTAACAAAAATACAAAAAAACCCACAAAACAACAACAGGGAATGAGGACAGGATTACATGCAGCAACCAACAACTGGGGAGCACAAGGACACTTCATCGTCGGCCTCCGTCAGTCTATGATGACCATGGAAGAGAATCCTAAACGTCTACTCTGCTGGAACAGCACCGCCTGTGGCTGAACAGGCCGATGCGCATCAGTGTTCTACCTTCCAGCGTTGGGCGTTGGTAGGATTCAAGCCTGGGCAGGAAGATATGGAGGATAAGATGTTACCCATGCAGCATGTCCCCCCTCTCCACGTCACTGATGAATCCAAAGGAACAGCAGGGCTGCTATAGTTTGGCACCAGCGCCATCGCAGGAGCTGCCAGAACGATGTGGAGCACAACAGAGAACTGCCTTAGGGGCTCCGACTCCTGATTTTTCCTCAGGGTTGACTCCCGAAGCCTTTCCCGTGACCGGGTGTGTCGCAAGGCAGCGGAGGTTTGAAATCAGGGTTTACCTTCCCCTAGATGGGCTACCTTCCCAGGTTGACGAGCCACCATCTACCCGAAGCATCTGGTTTTAAGGCGCCAGAGATCCGCCCTCGCCCCTTCTCCTATTAGTAAAAGCAGTTCCGCCGGGCTTAGAGACTAAACCACACGGGCAGGCTAGGAGTTGGACTTAGTTGTCAGATGCTTTTCGAGACGCACGCCATAAGAAGCATTTTATGAGCACTGGGAGCTTAACCCCAGTGCCACTCCTGGCTATGACAACCTTGGAACCACAAGGACACTTAGTAGTAATAATAATAATGACAATGATAATGATCAAGGGGAAAAAAAAAAAGATAAAACCCAGATGGGTTTTATCTTTTCTGGGTTTTATCTTTTGTCATTATTTGCACTATTCAATTCAATTCAACTTTATTTATATAGCGCCATTTCACAACAACAGTCATCTCATAGCACTATCAACTGTAGGGAGGACCCCCACAGTTGCAGAAAGACTATGGGTAGCATTACTGTACATAGACTGCTGTTGTTGTTTTTCCAGCCTTATTCCTCTTTTTTGATATTGCACACACCACTGAAGAGAGAAACAGCTTTTCAATTCTCCTGTATATCCTGTATGTATAGTAGTATTGACAAAAAAAGTCTTTGAATCAAAAACTGCAGGACAACTCTGGGGACCCTTTCCAGTCCAGTGTCATTTCAACATACATTCTCAGGGACCTTAAATCCCAAGAGTGGGATTAAGGAAGAAAAGAAAAGAGAAGGAAAGAGAAAAAAAGGAGGAAGAAATAATGTACATCTATTATTGGGTGGCAGCCCTTTCTTTTTGTTGTTGTTGTTGTTGTTGTTGTTGTTGTTGTTGTTTGTTTTGCTTGTTTTTTTGTTGTT
The DNA here is from genome assembly GCA_020510985.1 of Pholidichthys leucotaenia. Lineage (NCBI taxonomy): Eukaryota > Metazoa > Chordata > Actinopteri > Cichliformes > Pholidichthyidae > Pholidichthys > Pholidichthys leucotaenia. Next base: position 176,235,747 of record CM035844.1, on the reverse strand, counting down.
GTCATTGTGGTGTGCACGGTGGCGCAGTGGTTAGCACTGCGGCAGCACAGTTTACCCTTGGCCGGAGGATTGTGGGGATCGTGGGATCGTGGGTTCGATCCCAGCCCCCGACCAACAGTGATCTGTGTGGAGTTTGCATGTTCTCCCCGTGTTGCGTGGGTTTACTCCGGGATTTCTCCGGTTTCCTCCCACATGCCAAAAACATGCATGTTAGGTTAATTGGCTGTTCTAAATTGTCCCTAGATATCTGTTTCCTATAGGCCCTTAGAATAGAGGGTTAGTATTAATAAGATAAGATAAGATAAGATAAGATAAGATAAGCCTTTATTAGTCCCACAACGGGGAAATTCCAGGATTGCAACAGCACAGGGATAGCAACACTCAGAGCAACAATCAGAAGGCAAGAAAAAAAAAAAACAAGCAAGCAAGAGCAGCTAATATACATATGTACGTATTACTATAAAATATATATATATACACACACACACAGACACACAGTGCAGAGCATTGATGAAAGCGCTTTGAGTGGTCTTTGTGACTAGAAAAGCGCTATATAAGTGCAGGTTAGTTAGTTAGTTAGTAAGTGTGTAGGGGGTGGGGGGCATTTATCTTCAAGTTGTGTGTTTGTGTTGTCTAAGTTATGTGATATTTCTTATGTGAAAATACATAAATAAAATATATTTTAAAAAAACTCCAGGACAAAACAAACAGCAGCACATGGGCTGAAAACAAACTAAACTAGGCAGGCAAGCTCTAAGCAAAGCAATGGTGAACTTACATGGACCAGGAAACATTAGTGATGTTATGCTCAACACTGCCCACTCGACACTGATTCAAGCAATATAACATGGAAGTGTCAAGAGCAGAGTGTCCAGCACTGTGTCAACATGGCCATGGTCACATGACTGTAGTGAACAAGACCTCATTGTCACATCACGTGATTTGAGACCTGCCGAGAAATTTGAGAGGGCTGGGTGTTGCATACGTTCCCGGGAGCCCTCAAGTCACGGGATGTGAACGGCATAACGAGGCTTCACATGCTACGGTCACATGACTGTGAGCACGCTGAAACAGCACTCGATGCACTGCCCATGATGCAAAAAAAATTGTGAGACACTGGACAGCTCCTATTACTATAATAAACAAAGACTATTTATCAGAGAATTGTTGTGCTCTTTACTCTCTTTCTCTCTCTTTTAATATACCCCTTTTTTCTTGTTAATTGGAATGTGAAGTTTGACTGATTGTAATTTTTTGTGAAAGTTCTGATTTTGTAACTCTTTTGTAACCTTTATCCTCATCGAGAATTTGTACCGTATTTTTTGGACTATAAGTTGCACTTAAAATCCTTTAATTTTCTCAAAAATCGACAGTGCGCTTTATAATCCGGTGCGCCTTATGTATTAATTCTGGTTGTGCTTACTGACCTCGAACCGATTTTATGTGGTACACGGCGCTCAAAAATCTGTCAAAAATGTTTTAGTACGACTTTGGTAAGCTACGAAGCCGAACCGCTTGATGGATTGTCGGAGCATTACGGTAGTCAGGAGCCTCGCGGAGTAATATGTGCTTCAACATAATGGCCGGATGGCTTTTCCCACAAATCTCCATCCCTATTGATCTGCCACTCCATGCGCACCCATCTCACCGATACTGTCAAAACCCAAGTGGAGCAAACTAATTCGGAGCTTGCCATCATTCCGGGTGGATTAACCAAAGAACTCCAACCGCTATATTGGTGTCAACAGGTCGCTCAAAGTTAAATTGCTAGCGAGTTACGCCACTATCTGCCAATGGATCGTGGATCGAAACTGCTCCTGTTTAGCTGTAATTAATATTCAAAAATGATATTTTCGGGACGAAAGAATTCAAGCGTCCCGGCATTTGTTTGCATTGTTTATTTCTCGGGGCTGCCGCCGGAGAGCGAGCCGTATCGAGTACCGAGCGAGTATCCTGGCCACTATGGCGATGTAAACAGCCACGGACCAAAAAACGTACATTTGCTCATGGAACAGGTCATTCACACTCGCAGACAATCGTGCTATATGTGTCTATAATGACTATAGATAGGATTTTCTTTCCATGCACGCAAAAAAAAAAAAATTCCCAGATCCGACTACCTCGATACCCAAAAGCCAATGGTGTATAGAACACGTATATTAGGATTTGTATGTGAAATTTCGGCATCGAAACTGCTCCCGTTTAGCTGTAATTAAATATTCAAAAATGATATTTTTGGGACGAAAGAATTCAAGCGTCCCGGCATATGTTTACTTATCAGGGCCGCCGCCGGAGAGCGAGCCGTATCGAGTACCCAGCGAGTATCCTGGCCAATATGGCGATGAACAGCCACGGACTAAAAACATTCCGCCTGCTCGTGGAACAGGTCATTCACACTCGCAGACAATCGCGCTATATGTGTCTATAATGACTATAGATAGGATTTTCTTTCCATGCACACAAAAAAAAATTTTTTCCCAGCTCCGACTACCTCGCTTTACTGCGCCTTATAATCCGGTGCGCCTTATGTATGAAATTAGACCATCAAATAACCGTTCATTGATATTGCGCCTTATAATCCGGTGTGCCTTATAGTCCCAAAAATACGGTATGTTGTATTTTATTCTATTAAATTAAAAAAAAACTGCTCATGACATATCCGCTTTATATTGCGTGAATCAGTGTTGAGTGGGCTGTGTCGAGCTTAACATCACTACCCCATGGACTGGGACACCCCTTCATTGCTGCACATGGCCAAAGTGGCTGTAGAGTGTAACTGTCTTACCGGCCACTGCTGAAATTCACCAGCTGCCTATCATTTGACAAATTTATGGAGGGTGGTCTAGTTAAAGTCAATTAAAATGATAGATAACTGACAGAATTTTTACAAGCCTGTCTGAGAAAATGACAAAAGTGTAGTGCAACCTGTGATATAGAGTATTGTCCTTTTTCAATAAACTCAGATGCAGTTCTGACAGTCAGTCACCAGATGGCAATCTTTATTAGATGTTTCATAACACTGTGTTGCTCATGAAGCAATTGTCTCAGAGTTGCTCATTGTTTCATGAGGCCTCGGTTTTAACATCCCTAGGAAACATGGACAAAAACCACAGCAGGATTAGACAGCATGGTAAAAACAACAATGACCTCTCAAAGAATAATGCACAGAGACACACATATATAAGGATGGGAACAATTAACAAGATGCGGGACAGCTGAGAAAAATCAAGGGCTGAACAATGCACACATGAGGGAGAATGTTATAGTCTAGGCTGATCACAGGATCAAGCCCACACTTTATTCAATTCAATTCAATTCAACTTTATTTATATAGCGCCATTTCACAACAACAGTCATCTCATTGCACTATCAACTGTAGGGGGGACCCCCACAGTTGCAGAAAGACCCCAGCAATCAGGCGATCCCCTGTGAGCAAGCACTTGGCGATGGTGGAGAGGAAAAACTCCCTTTTAACAGGAAGAAACCTCCAGCAGAACCAGGCTCAGGGAGGGGCAGTCATCTGCTGCGAATGGCTGGGGGGTGAGGGGACAGAGAAGAAGAAAAGAACAGACATGTAGAGAGCAAACAGCACGATGGGGACTCAATCTATGGGAGAGAACAAACAAATGTTAATGATCAGCAAAAAAAAAAAAATATTTCATAGAGAGTGAGGAAAGGAGTGAGGCCCAGTGCATTACTGGAGGTCCCCCGGCTGACTAAACCTATTAGCAGCATAACTAAGGGAGGGTTCAGAAACACATGATCCCTCCCTAATTGTAGGCTATATCAAAAAGGTAGGTTTTAGCCCTATTCTTAAAAACAGAGATCGAGTCTGACTCCCGAATCCAGATTGGCAGCTGATTCCACAGGAGAGGAGCTTGATAACTGAAGGCTCTGCCTCCCATTGTACTTTTGGAGATTCTAGGTATTACAAGTAATCCTGCATTTTGGGAGCGTAGTGCTCTGTTAGGAGGATACGGTAGTATCAGATCTTTTAAATAAAAAGGAGCCTGATTGTTTAGAGCACAGGTGTCAAACTCATTCCATGGAGGGCCAAGACCCTGCATGTTTTACCTCCACCCAGTGTCTTCAACAGGTAATTTCTCTGAATTTCTTCCCACTGATTGCTGATCAGTAAAAACACCTGCTGAAGAGACTGGGTGGAAGTAAAACCTGCAGGGTCTTGGCCCTCCATGGAATGAGTTTGACACCACTGGTTTAGAGCTTTGTAAGTAAGAAGAAGGATTTTAAACTTAATTCTAAACTCTATGGGAAGCCAATGAAGGGAGGCCAGAACCGGAGAGATATGATCTCTCTTTCTAGTACCTGTTAAAACTCTTGCTGCAGCATTTTGGATCAGCTGAAGACTTTTTAAAGATGTTTTAGGACAGCCTGATAGTAAAGAATTACAATAATCTAATCTCGAGCTAACAAAAGCGTGGATCAGCTTCTCAGCATCACTCTGAGACAAGATGCTCCTAATCTTGGCAATATTACGCAAATGATAGAAGGCAGTCTTAGAAACAAATTTAATATGTGAAATGAAGGACAAATCCTGATCAAAAATAACTCCAAGGTTCCTCACAGAGCTATTAAGAGAAAGAGTAACTGCATCCAAACTGAAAGTTTGATTTGGAAAGGAATTTCTAAGGTTTTTTGGACCAACAAGAATGACTTCAGTCTTATCTGAATTTAATAGCAGGAAATTACAAGTCATCCAAGCTTTGATTTCCTTAAGACAGGCTTCTAACTTGGCTAATTGATTAGTATCATCTGGCTTCATTGACAGGTATAATTGTGTGTCATCTGCATAACAATGAAAATGTATACAGTGCTTTCTAATAATGTTGCCTAACGGAAGCATATATAAACTAAAAAGAGTAGGGCCTAGCACAGATCCCTGTGGAACTCCATGACTAAGCTTTGAGCTGAAAGAAAACTCATCATTTACATGAACAAACTGGAACCTATCAGATAAATAAGATCTAAACCACTGCAACGAAGTTCCATTAAGTCCAACATAGTGTTCTAATCTATCAAGTAGAATATTATGATCAATAGTATCAAAAGCTGCACTAAGATCTAAAAGGACAAGTACAGAAACTAGTCCATTATCAGATGCAATGAGGAGGTCGTTAGTGACCTTCGCTAAGGCTGTTTCAGTACTATGATGGATTCTAAACCCAGATTGAAACTCTTCAAGTAAACCATTTCCCTGCAGGTGGTCAAATAATTGCGTAGCAACAACTCTTTCTAAGATTTTTGAAATGAAAGGGAGATTAGAGATTGGTCTATAGTTAGCTAAAGCTCCTGGATCTAGCGTTGGCTTTTTGAGTAAGGGTTTAATTACAGCCGTTTTAAAAGCCTGCGGTACATGGCCTAAAGTCAATGAAGAATTGATTATATGAAGAATAAAGCTCCCAATAAGTGAGAAGACTTCTTTAAATAACCTGGTAGGAATAGGGTCTAAAAGACAAGTTGAAGGTTTGGATGAGGAAACTATTTTGTCTAACTCACAAAGGCCGATTGGAGTAAACTCATCAAGACAGACATCAATAGAAGGAGTTGTAGTAGTTACAGTATTTAAGTTAACTGTGGGAAGAATCTGATTGATTTTATCTCTGATGGATGAAATTTTATTATTGAAAAAGTTCATAAAGTCCTGACTAGTAAGCTCTAAGGGAATGCTAGGATTGACAGAGTCCTGACTCTTTGTCAACCTGGCTACAGTACTGAAAAGAAACCTGGGATTATTCTTGTTCTCTTCTATTAATGCAGAGTAATAACTCGTTCTAGCTTTTCTAAGAGATTTTTTATAAATTAAAAGATGATTTCTCCAAGCTAAATAGATTTCATCTAAATTAGTAGAGCGCCATTTTCTTTCTAATTGACGAGTCTTCTGTTTTAAGCTACGAGTTTCTGTGTTGAACCAAGGAGTTAAAAATCTCTGATTAGACTTTTTCTTTTGTAAGGGGGCCACCAAGTCTAGAGCCTGATGCAGAGAAGCTGAAACACTATCCACCATGTTATCAATTACAGAAGGAGCAAGCTGTCTATAGCTTATTACCGTTGTGTTGACACATGGCATAGAGGAAACAATCTGCATAAATTTGGAAACAGCATCATCTGAGAGGCATCTACTGTGATAATATTTTTCTTTAGGAGCCAAATAGTCAGAAATAGTAAAATCAAAGGTTAACAGACAATGGTCTGACAGTACAGGGTTATGAGGAGACACTACCAGATTTTCTATTTCTATGCCATATGTCAGAACAAGGTCCAATGTATGGTGGAGGTAATGAGTAGAATTTCCTACTTTCTGAGAAAACCCAATCGAGTCTAATATTGAATTAAAAGCCACATTAAGGCAGTCACTATCTACATCCACATGTATATTAAAGTCCCCTACTATAATTATTCTATCAGATTTCAGCACTAAATCAGCTAAGAAATCAGCAAATTCGGATAAAAATTCTTTGTATTCATAGTATTCATATAGTATATAGTATATAGTATAGTATAGTATTCATAATACTATGAACTTTATGTTCATAGTATTATGTTTTCTGCGATTTCTTATGATTATTATTTGTACCACTTGCCCTCTGTGTTGCACAGAGTCTTTGTCATTGTTTTCTGTGTCATTCCCTGTTTGGTATTGGGTCTGTGTGCATATCTGTTTGCCTATTGTTGCAGCTCCTCATGTTTTCTGTACCCATGGCCTCTAACTAACTAACTAACTAACCTGCACTTATATAGCGCTTTTCTAGTCACAAAGACCACTCAAAGCGCTTTCATTAATACTAACCCTCTATTCTAAGGGCCTATAGGAAACAGATATCTAGGGACAATTTAGAACAGCCAATTAACCTAACATGCATGTTTTTGGCATGTGGGAGGAAACCGGAGAAATCCCGGAGTAAACCCACGCAACACGGGGAGAACATGCAAACTCCACACAGATCACTGTTGGTCGGGGGCTGGGATCGAACCCACGATCCCACGATCCCCCGGCCAAAGGTAAACTGTGCTGCCGCAGTGCTAACCACTGCGCCACCGTGCAGCCCGTGCACCGTGCAGCTATATACATCATAGCTTAATATATGATGATGATGCTCTGTATTACCCCTGCATTGTTGTCCTGTAGGTTCATTGTCATGTTTCATGTGCATCCTCTGTATGTGTTTGTTGGTACAGCCCCACCCATCCTGTGTTCCTCACCTGCAACCACTTCCCTACTGCCCTTGATTGTGCCACCTGTTCTGTGTTGTATAATTAGTCCCCTGTCTATATATTGTGTGCCTTTCCTGGTCAGATGTGGTGTCATTAATGTCTTCATGTTCTTGTCAGTAACTCATGTAAAATAAGTAAAATTTATTTATATAGCACTTCTCAGAAGAATCACAAAGTGCTTCACAATAAAATAAAAGACACATTCACAAATACAACAAAGGCATTAAAAATAAAAAACATTAAAACATCACATTAACATTAAACATAAAAACCATAATCAAACTAAAAAGCCTGTTTAAACAGCAGCGTCTTCAGCTGCTTTTTAAAAGCATCAGCAGAGTCTACTGAGCACAAAGACAGTGGTAGAGCATTCCACAGTTTTGGTGCCACTGCCTGAAAGGCTCTATCACCTCAAGTTTTAAAATGGGTTCGAGGGACAGCCAGTACAATTTGATCCGAGAACCTCAGAGACCATGAGGGGTTTTACACTTTAAGCAGCTCAGTGATATATTTGGGGGCCTGATCATGTATGGCTCTAAAAACAAGAACTAAAATTTTAAACTGAATCCTAAAACCAACTGGGAGCCAGTGAAGTGCTGCCTATACGGGTGTACTGTGAGTCCTTTTCTTCGTGTGAGTTAAAAGTCTGGCAGCCAAATTTTGAACAACCTGGAGGCATTGAAGATGCTTTTGGCTCAGTCAAGTAAAAAGACTATTGCAATAGTCTAAGAAAGAAGAAAAAAAAACATGAATAATCATCTCAAGTTCCACCTTCGACACCAGGGTTCACAACTTACAAATATTCTTCAGATGGAGGAAACAATTTCTAATTAACTGATTAATGTGGTGCTCAAGAGACATAGCCGAGTCAAAACTAACACCAAGATTCCAAAGACTCGCCTAGACAGAGGAGCCTAGAGTACCATGTGGTGCTTAATAAGCGGGATCTTGTTTTCAGGAGCGATAATTAATGTCTCTGTCTTGTCTGAGTTAAGCTGTAAAAAGGTTGCACTTATCCACTGTTTGATGTTAGACAAGCAGTTAATTAGAGATGACAGCATATGAAACTCAGACTCCTTAAAAGAGCAATACAACTGAATATCGTCAGTATAAAGATGATAAGAAATATCTGAACTGGCTGTGTATTTTCCCAGTCTGTGTATTATTCCAGTCTAGTCTAGCTTTGCCAGTTGTACTGTTTGCCTTTTGTTTCCATTTGCAGCCCACGCGCTGTTATTCATTTGTGTTTAAGTCTTTATTATTAAATCATTGTTTCTGCACCATATCTCTGCCTGCATCTGAGTCCAGTCCCTTCACCATCACATTTGCTCATTAGAAGCAGATTATTGACAGAAAATGGCTATGGGTATAGAAACATGAGGGACTGGAGACAATAGGTAGACAAATTATACACGCCAGACCATAATACTGACACTGAGGACAGACAAGAGATGATACAACATGACTAGAGACACAAGGACAATAATACTAACAGTAAAAATAAATGAGGATGATACAATGTAACAAAAAGACAACCACAAAACAACAGGGGATGAGAACAGGACTACATGCAACAACCAACAACTGGGGAGCACAAGGACACTTAGTAGTAGTAATAATAATGATAATGATCAAGGGGAAAAACCAGGAAACCAAAATGAACATAAAGCATGGGCATGGTCCCCAGCCGTGCCCTGATCATGATACTTTCTGAGTAATATAAAAAGAGTAGTCAAGTTTGTTTGTACGAAGCCATGTTGTCCAAATGCAACTCTCCTCCACTCAAGCCAGAAATATTTTTTTCTGCTACAAAATATTAACTATATTACACTTCCCCCATTCTTGCAAAGGATACTTCTTGATTTAACTGTAAAGCATATAAAGGCAACAAAAAGTATATACAAAATCAGGGACAGAGACTTCTGCATGTCTCATTTCTTGCTGCATTCTTTGTGGCCACAATGCAGATGATATATTCAGTCTCATTCACACATCCCTGAAGATGACACGCTGAGTGCAATGCATTTCAAAACACAATGAGTCAGTGCAAGAATTGTGAATCCCAACTCAGCAAGTAAAAAGGCATTATAGATATTTGTCAAACATGAACCCTAGTTTATCTCAAAGAAAACCCAGTTACCGACTGACACTTTTCATAGGAGAATGGAATTGTTCCACTGGAGTTTATCATCTTTCTGAAAAAGGCTGCTAATTCAAGCTGGTAAATGGCAGTTAGTGTAATACACTTTTAAACCAACTCCCCACCACAATGTGCATTGTGCACAATAATCTGTTCCATATTTCTCTTTCAACGGTCCTCTTTGGAATTTGATGCAAGCATAAATCCAACAGTGGAGAGGCAAAACCACTTTTTAAATAAACATTCTGACATTCCTCCTGTCACTGTATCATTAAATACTTTTAGAATAATTTTGAATAATTGAAAGGGAAGCTTAATGCGTAAAGCAACACAGCTAATTCAATAAATTTAATTTAATTATTATTTAATAAAATCCATAATTGAAATAGTTAATGAACTGTTTAAGACTTTTTAGTGGGGAATGGTCTAATTTCACATTTAATGCCTCAAGTGATCCCCCGACTCATATTTTAGGTGAACAGCCTGAGGTAGTGCCCTAAAAAAAAAATAAGGAAATTAATAAAGCGCTCAAGGTCATATGACATGAATCTTTGAAAGGAGCCTTCCATACTTCTTCTAGGGCCTGTCCAAGGCAAAACAGGCAGAAGCTCCATCCATCCATCCATCCATCTTCTACCTCTTAATCCTTTTCGGGTCATGGGGGGCTGGAGCCTATCCCAGCATCTTTGGACAAGAGGCAGGGTACACCCTGGACAGATCTCCAGTTCATCGCAGCGCCAGAAGCTTCATAATAATTTAAAATGATATTAGCATTTTCCACTGAAAAGAGTGGTTTAGACCAGTGTTTTTCAACCTTTTTTGAGCCAAGATACCGCTTTTACACTAAACAAATCTCAGGGAGCCTCACCAACCAAAAATGTTACAAAATGGCACATTGTATGCTATTATAGCATATTTAATGACAATTTAGTCTTGCAATTAGTTTACACTCAGTGTGAGTCCTGGACACAAAGCTGATATCCAAGAAGGAACAGAAAAAAGGCAGATGGTGTTTAATTTCGAGATGACATTTAAGCTTGCATGAGACCATGATACTGTTGGATAGCGTAATGGACTCGGTGCAGCTGGATCCACGGTGAAAGTAAATCCAAACAGTTTTTGGTGTACTACCTTGTCTTCACTGGCTTAGCTTTCTTTTGACAACTGCTTGGCCCTTCTACTGGGTAGTGGAGGATGAAATCAGACGAGACAGCGAGCTGACGACACTGAACTTTATTCTCCTTCAACAAATAGAACAGACTGTCCTGGGTACCAAAGCACCCTCTTTAATCCACTTTATTCCCGCCTTTGAGACCCAAGGTGAGAAACATTAACATACGAAACACACAGCATGTACACACATCAACATACACTACGCAGAGCATGGCTTATTACAATACTATCGCACCCTGGCGTTCTCAGGTGTGAAACCTGTCACAACGGGGGCGAAGGCACCTCTTTGTTTAGTTAAATACCCCTAGCACTATGGCACCCTTCGCTGGTTCCGCTCACTCCTTCACCATTACCATCTCTCACCTCCTTCTCCCCCCCAGCCTCAAGTCCTGGGTGGAGTGCCATCTGTTATTGTGTCACCACACAGCCCCCCCACTTCCCGAACACCCAGAAAGGGCCCTAACCCTCTGATCTTTTGGGCCTGAGCAAGCGCCCGTAGCGACTGTAGCGGGGAGCCGCCGGTCCTGTCAAAGTGCCTTCCTGCCGAGGTGGGCAGGAGAAAAAGCTGGTCTCTGTCCCCTCCCCACCCTCTCCCCCTCCAGAGTTAGTTTTGTGAGCACAGTTCTCTGCAGGGGGAACATAAACCTGCGGACCCACTGTAGGTGGGCGTCTGGGCCAGGGAGCCTGAGCCAACATCACCTGCTAGTCTGCCAACCCATAAGCGGGCTTAAGCCTGTCAATGCAGATGATTTCCTTACGCCCCCCCAAGTCTAACACAAAGTGTTTTGCCCCTGTTTCCAGTACTCTGAACAGGCCATCATACGGTAGACACAGTATGGTTCTGTGGATGTCGTGCCTGACAGTAACGAATTTGGTGTTCTCCAAATGCTTTGGAACAAAGGTGCAGGAAAAACAATGGTGCACCGGGCCCAGCATGCTGGGCCCAGCATACCAGAAAAAAACTGCGCTGGCGGATCGGTCCCGGGTGCGGGGGTCTCTGGCAAAAATTCCCCAGGGATCTGCAACGGCTGAGAAAAAACAAGTTCTGCCAGGGAAGCTGCCAAACCTTCCTTAGGCGTGGAGCACAACCCTAATAGGACCCAAGGTAGGCGGTCGACCCAATTTGCATCCGTTAGTGAGGCTCTGAGCACTGCTTTAAGCGACCTGTGAAAACTTTCCCACAACCCATTAACCTGGTTTGCACAACCCATTAGCCCGTTAGCCTGGGGGTTGTACACAGTGGTGCGGTGAATTTTGACCCCCAGGCTGTCGGCCATCGCGGACCAGAGTTCCGAAACAAATTGCAGACCCCTGTCAGAAGTGATGTTCGACGGGGATCTGAACCATGCAACCCAAGCCAACAAAAACGTGCGAGCTACCTCGGCAGACGTGGTGGAATTCAGCGAGACCACTTCTGGCCACAATTAGTGTGGTCAGAGTGTGTCGTCCACAATTGTTAAAAGGTGTGTGAAACCCTGCGACAGTGGAAGGGGGTTCACTAAATCCACATGTACGTGGTCTAACCTCCTGGCTGCAATCTGAAATGGCTCGAGGGGGGCTTTGGTGTGCTTGTGCATTTTAGCCCGCTGGCACGCGATGCATGCTGCAGCCGATTCTTTCACATCCCTGCATAGGTGAGGCCAGATAAATTTTGCCCCCATCAGTTTAACTGAAGCTCGCATGCCAGGATGTGAAAGGGAGTGGACGGACTCAAAAACGCAGGGGCGCCAAGAGCTCGGAACCACCGCGCGGGTGCGGCCAGTGGAGATATCGCAGAGCAAGGGGGGGGGGAACCCTTCTTGCACCACACTGCTCTCCAGTTTTAATCCGGTAGCTGCAGACTGTAGTCCACAAATGTGTGCGCCCCCGGTTTGGTCAGCACCCATAGCGGAAAAATCGATCCCCATGGAGACTGGGGAGACTAACGCGTGCGACAGGCAGTCAGCCATGATATTAAGCTTACCGGCTACGTGTTGAATGTCGGTAGTAAACTCCGAGATTGTGGCCAAGTGCCATTGCTGCCGAGCCAACCACGGCTCCGAAACTTTGGACATTGCGTACGTTAGCGGTTTGTGATCATCAAATGCAGTGAACTCACAGCCCTTGAGCCAAAACTGGAAATGACGCGTAGCCAGGTGGACAGCCAACAATTCCCAATCAAAAGTGCTGCATTTACGCTCATTGTCACGCAAGGTACGGCTGAAAAAGGCGAGAGGCTGCCACGAACCAGAGATGTACTGCTCCACCACGGCCCCTATCGTGATGTCAGACATGTCTGTAGTGAGCGCTATCCACACTGATGGGGTTGGGTGGGCCAGCAAAGCCGCGTTAGCGAGTGCCGTTTTGGCGTTTGTGAAAGCCTGGATCCACTCAGGGGTCCAGTCAATGGGCCCTTCTACTGGGTAGTGGAGGATGAAATCAGACGAGACAGCGAGCTGACGACACTGAACTTTATTCTCCTCCAACAAATAGAATAGACTGCCCTGGGTACCGAGGTGCCCTCTTTTATCCACTTTATTCCCACCTTTGGGACCCAGGATGAGAAACATTAACATACGAGACACACAGCATGAATACACATCAACATACACTACACAGAGCATGGCTTATTACAATACTTTCGTGGCCCAGCGTTCTCAGGTGTGAAACCTGTCACAGCGGGGGCGAAGGCATCTCTTTGTTTAGTTAAATACCCCCTAGCAGTGCAGCGCCCTTCACTGGTTCTGCTCACTCCTTCATGATTACCATCTCTCGCCTCCCTCCCCAATCTCAAGTCCTGGGTGGAGTGCCATCTGTTATTGTGTCACCACAGGGTTAGATTTTTGTCCAGGGTCCAGTTCAGAGCCTGAATCTTTCCTCTTCAAATATTTATCCATCACTGTTTTTATCTAGTCACTCTAGGTTCCAAGGTTGTCATAGCCAGGAGCGGCACTGGGGTTAAGCTCCCAGTGCTCATAAAATGCTCCTTACGGCGTGCGTCTCGAAAAGCCTCTGACAACTAAGTCCAACTCCTAGCCTGCCCGTGTGGTTTAGTCTCTAAACCCGGCGGAACTGCTTTTACTAGTAGGAGAAGGGGCGAGGGCGGATCTCTGGCGCCTTAAAACCAGATGCTTCGGGTAGATGGTGGCTCGTCAACCTGGGAAGGTAGCCCATCTAGGGGAAGGTAAACCCTGATTTCAAACCTCCGCTGCCTTGCGGCACACCCGGTCACGGGAAAGGCTTTGGGAGTCAACCCTGAGGAAAAATCAGGAGTCGGAGCCCCTAAGGCAGTTCTCTGTTGTGCTCCACATCGTTCTGGCAGCTCCTGCGACGGCGCTGATGCCAAACTATAGCAGCCCTGCTGTTCCTTTGGATTCATCAGTGACGTGGAGAGGGGGGACATGCTGCATGGGTAACATCTTGTCCTCCATATCTTCCTGCCCAGGCTTGAATCCTACCAACGCCCAATGCTGGAAGGTAGAACACCGGTGTGCATCGGCCTGTTCAGCCACAGGCGGTGCTGTTCCAGCAGAGTAGACGTTTAGGATTCTCTTCCATGGTCATCATAGACTGACGGAGGCCAACGACGAACGACGACAATCTCTAGCACATCATAACAAGGTTATTAACCGCCGTAAAACACATGAAGAAGAAGAGGAAGAAGAAGACAGTAGCCAGGATTATTTGCATTTATACTGCCATTTACTGACAAGGAAGAGTCACTACAGGCACCCATGCCCAACAACAGCAAATTATTTGCAGTTTTTTTGGGGGGGACCAATTAAAGTGAGACTCTGCCATAAATCAAGATTTTTTTCTTCATGTTAATATGTCTGTAACATGTTTTTTATGATTTACAAGACATATCAAGAGCAAAATCACTCAAATCTCTCATGTGTCTAATTTTTTTACTTTATAGTTTCATTAATGCCCCACCCTCTGAAAAAAGCGAGTTTAGACAGAGCGTTTTTGGTGACGTAGCTTTATACAGCTGCTGGCACATCTGTAGTGTTGAGCCAATCAGGACTCTCTGGCCTAAATGAAGTTAGCCTCCGGCCAGTTAGCATTTTTAGCCAGCTGCTTTGAAAACTTCACCCAGATTGAGATGGTTTTACCATTAAACTGCTTTTAAGGACCAATGCATTATCCTGGGCCACTGTGCGTACAACTGGGCATGTCCTTCAATCGGTAAGTCTTTTTATCACAGGAGTTATGCTGTTTAATGTAGCACTAGCCACTAGAATTGCAGTATGTGGGTTGGGCCGAGTCACCAATTCTGGCATTTGGGGAGATTGTGGGGGGGATTGAAAAATTTTACTGCTGGTAGCAATCTCATTTAATACACTGTTTGAGGTCACCATATTGATATATACAACGTAGCTCAATTTTATGTATGTTGCACCTCAGCTGCTTTACTCCAGTCCTCCAGTCTTACAAGCACATGCACAGCAAACAGCCTTGTGTAACAAATGCCGTCTCAGACACCAACCAGTGTGTCAGGAACACTTGTGACACAGTATGAAGGACCCTTAAATCTGTAATTTTCTGCAATCAGAGACCTCGGACCTTTGGGGTGCAATGAGTCAGATACTTCGTACTGATCTCTCACTCACTGTTGCCAGACACCATACAGTGAGGATATTCCGCCCCTGTCTGAGCTCCCCATTTTGGTTTAAAATTAAATCACCTGTGACATATCTGATTGGGAGATGATGCTGTCTCTATTTTTTTTTCTCTATGTGATAAACGGTGGAGTGAAGCAGAGCATTTTTCTTTCTGTCACTATATTCCATCCATCCATCTTCTACCGCTTTTCCAGAGGTCCGGGTCACAGAGGCAGCAGTTCAAGCAGAGAAGCCCAGACTTCCCTCTCCCCAGCCACCTGCTCCAGCTCTTCAGAGAGGATACCAAGGCGTTCCCAGACCAGCTGGGAGATATAGTTTCTCTAGTGAATCAGAATCAGAATCAGAATCAGAATCAGATTTATTGCCATTGTTCATGTAGTACACAAACTAGGAATTTGTCTCGGTGCCATGCTGCAACATTAAAAACATGATGAGATAAAGAGATAAACTAAAAAACTAAAGGACTAAAAACGTGCAATAAGTGTAGAAAAATAAGTAATAATAATAATAATAATAATAATAACTAGAAAAGCACTCGGAGAGCGCAGACCTCCGCCAAGCGGCACAGTTCCCCCCATAGAGTGTTTGTGTGTACGTTTTCAGATTCCCTGAGCATGAAAAGATATGAGTAGCAATTGGATTCACAATGATTATTCGTTTATTTGACATGGACAGTGCAATAAACAGACAATTAATGAATGACAATCAATGTGATAGTGATAGGATTAGTGGTTCAGTAGTGTAAAATGGGGCTATAAGGGATGACGGGTTAATAAGGGACACTTTTGTGGGAAATGTTTTAAATGTAATTCTGCTTTTTTTATTTTGAGCAGGACACTGAGTTGTGTTGTTATTGTCAAATATCCATGAATCCTTCATCAAATCTAGGCGGAAGCAAAATTAAAAAAGCAAAATTACATTTAGAAAAGTGTCCCATATTACCCCGCCGTCCCTTATAGCCCTGTTTTACGGTTGTAAAAGCATTGCCTCCTTGGCGGAGGTAATAAACTGAAGTGTTGGTGTGTCCATCTCCTCCCCTGACGGATGCAGATTGGTTAGACAGGTTGCCGTGGGTTTTATATTATATTGGGGTTGCGGTCCGCGGCAAAACAGAATTTAGAGTCTTCCCCGGCAGAGAGGTCGTTTTTACGCAGCGCCTATAGCTGGGCGGGGAATTTGTGGCAAATAATGGGGCGGCGGACAGGTGTCCGTATCAGGTTTTGCAGCGTGGCGCAAAAGCAGGCACGCTGGCGGGCCCAGGCCAGCAGTGTTTTCCGCGTGCTTTTGTGCCTAAAACGTTGAAGAACGCGGAGTTTGTGTTGGTCAGACACGACGACCAGCGCAATGTGCGCAGCGCCTATGGCTGGCACAGGCACGCTGGGGGGCCCAGGCCAGCAGTGTTTTCCGCATGCTTTTGTGGCTAAAACGTTGAAGAAGGCGGAGTTTGTGTTGGTCAGACACGACGCCCAGCGCCCTCCATTGCGCCTGCGCACATGTTGAAAATGGCCCTATGTCACAGTGTTGAAAAATGCATTAAAAAAATTCCTGTATCCAGACGGTGAACCGGATCACCCCCAAAATTTAATCAGTTCTTCCTTGTACCATTTCCAACAACGCCTGAAAGTTTCATGCAAATCCGTCCAAGACTTTTTGAGTTATCTTGCTAACCAACAGACAGACAGACAGACAGACAGACAGACAGACAAACAAACACACAAACCCTGGCAAAAACATAACCTCCTCCTGGCCTTTTCGGCCTGGCGGAGGTAATAATAGTAATAATGAGTAGTACTAGTCAAGGCAGTTTTAAAAAAAATTAGCAAGTAGCAGATAATATGGGGTACCACAGTGCAGTTGATAATGCAACAGAAAAAACAGTGATGAATGATTTGAGTCTGGTTGAGCTGGTAGTGCACGAGAGTCAATAAGTCACTTAATGTTCAGCAGTCTGATGGCAGAGGGGAAAAAGCTGTTCATGTGCCGGGAGGTTTTAGTCCGAATGGACCGAAGTCTTCTACCTGAGGGGAGGGGGGCAAACAGGGTGACCAGTGTGTGAAGGATCGGCTATGATCCGGCCAGCACGCCTCCGGGTCCTGGAGATGTACAGGTCCTGGAGAGATGGGAGTTTGCAGCCGATCACCTTCTCAGCAGTGCGCACAACGCGCTGCAGCCTTAGTCTGTCCCTGGCAGTGGCTCCTGCATACCACACAGTTATGGAGGAGGTGAGGATGGACTCGATGATGGCCGTGTAGAACTGCACTAACATCTTGGTGGGTAGCTTGAGCTTCCTCAGCTGCCGCAGAAAGAACGTCCTCTGCTGGGCCTTTTTGATGAGGGAGCTGATGGTTGGCTCCCATTTGAGGTCCCGGGTGATGGTGGTGCCCAAGAAGCGGAAGGAATCTGCAATGGTGATGGGAGAGCCTGTGATGGTGAGGGGGGGCAGGGGGGTTGTGACTTTCCTGAAGTCCACAATCATCTCCGCTGTCTTCAGTGCGTTCAGCTGCAGGTTGTTATGGCTGCACCAGGACACCAGCTGGGCCACCTCTTTCCTGTAGACGGACTCGTCGCCGTTGGAGATGAGCCCGATGAGGGTGGTGTCGTCCGCAAACTTAATCAGCTTAACAGACTGGTGGGAGGAGGTGCAGGAGTTGGTATAAAGGGAGAAGAGTAGGGGGGAAAGTACACAGCCCTGGGGTGATCCAATGCTGATGCTAACAGAGTCCGAGACAGACTTCCCCAGCCGCACATGCTGCCTCCGGTCCATCAGGAAGTCGGTGATCCACCTGCAGAGGGAGTCAGGCACGTTGAGCAGGGACAGCTTGTCCTGGAGCAGATCGGGGCGGATGGTGTTGAATGTGGAGCTGAAGTCCACAAACAGAATCCTGGCGTAGGTTCCCGGGGAGTCCAGGTGCTGCAGGATGGAGTGGAGGGCCAGGTTGACTGCGTCGTCCACAGACCTGTTAGCACGGTAGGCAAACTGCAGCGGGTCTAGGAGGGGTGTGGTGATGGACTTGAGGTGAGACAGGACCAGGCGCTCAAAGGACTTCATGACTACAGAGGTGAGCGCTACAGGTCTGTAGTCGTTAAGTCCAGTAATCCGTGGCTTCTTGGGGACAGGGATGATGGTGGAGGATTTGAGGCAGGTCGGCACGTGACATTGCTTAAGGGAGGTGTTAAAAATGTCTGTGAAGACAGGAGCCAGCTCTTTCGCACAGTGTCTCAGGGTGGAGGGAGACACACCGTCCGGCCCGGGGGCCTTGCGCGGGTTCAGTCTGGAGAACTGTCTGTGCACGTCCTGCTCACTGATGACAAGGGCAGGGGGGGAGGAGGAGGAGGAGGAGGGGGGGACCGCTTTTGATGAATGAGGGGCTGAGGAGGCAGTGGAGCTGGGTGGAGTGGGTGAGTTGGACACAGCTGATGAGGTGTCAAAACGGGCGTAATGTTGGGACAGTTTTTGACAAAGGGCTTTGTCATCCTGACCTTTAGAAGCCTGAGGCCGATAGTTGGTGATTTGCCTCAGTCCTCTCCACACAGAAGCCGAGTCATTAGCAGTGAACTGCTGCTGGAGTCTCTCAGAATACACAGATTTAGCTCTCCTCAGCTCTCTGTTAAACCGATATTTAACCTCCCTGTAGCAGTCCCTGTCTCCACTTTTCAACGCTGCTTCCTTCTCCTTCCTGATCTGTCTGAGCTTGGCCGTGAACCAGGGCTTGTCATTAGAGTATCTCACCCTGGTGCGCGATGGAAGAATGTTCTCCTCACAGAAGTTGATATATGAGTTCACAGTGTATGTGTACTCATTAAGATCATGTGTGGCTCCTTTAAACATGCCCCAGTCAGTTATTTCCATGCATGTGTTCAGTTTCTCTCCAGCTTCACTGGTCAATTTCTTCGTGGTGGTCACAACAGGTTTAGTGAGTTTCAGTCTCTGTCTGTATGTGGGGATGAGGTGGACCATCACGTGATCAGATAGTCCCAGCGCAGCACGGGGAACAGCGCGATATGCGTCTTTCACTGTAGTGTAACAGTGATCCAGCGTGTTATTTCCTCTGGTTGGACATTTAATAAACTGTTTGTAGTGGGAGAGCTCGTGACTCAGATTGCTCTGGTTAAAGTCGCCCACCACAATAACCAGGGAGTCTGGAAAGTTCTGCTCCGTGAGTTGGATGTGATCTGCGAGCACGCGCTGAGCTTCGCGCGTGTCCGCGTCGGGAGGGACGTACACAGTGACGAGGATGAATGAGGCGAACTCCCGCGGGGAATAAAATGGCTTGCAGTTAATAAAAAGAAATTCCAGGGCAGGAGAACAGTGTTTGGAAATTACCGTTACATCAGAGCACCAGCTGTTGTTAATATAGAAGCACACTCCTCCTCCAATAGACTTACCGGAGAGCTCTGTGACGCGATCAGCACGAAACAGCTGAAATCCCTCGAGGCTGATCGCGCTATCTGGAATGTTCTCTTTAAGCCAGGTCTCAGAGAAACAGATGACAGACGAGGAAGCGAGGTCCTTAAATCGCATCAGCAGTCTTAATTCTTCTACCTTGTTCAAGAGAGAATTGGCATTGGATAGAAATATGCCAGGCAAGGCTGTTCGCGTGCCTCTCCTTCGCAGCCGAGCGAGAATCCCCCCTCGCTTCCCTCTTTTACGCCGTCTTACTCTTTGAGCCAAACAATGAATCAGATCGGCGGCAGGAGCTAAAAAAACTGGGACAAGGTCCGTGGGAGTAAGAGTCCTGATATTTAATAACTCTTCACGGGTGTATGAACCGGCAGACGCACAATCAATGAACAGAAACAAACAAATTATAAAAATTAAAGGGCAGCGAAGCACCATGGCGACCGCTGTGGGCGCCATCTTGGAATTCCAAGATGGAATTCCAAGATGGAATTCCAAGATCGGATGGTGGATTCCATCTCCACCATCTCAGATCCAGTGAGTCCTGGATCTGCCCCAGGGTCTCCTCCCAGTGGGACGTGCCCGAAACGCCTCAAGTGGGAGGCGTCCAGGAGACATCCTGATCAGATGCCCATACCACTTCAACTAGCTCCTTTCAATGTGGAGGAGCAGCGGTTCTACTCTGATCCTCTCCTGGATAACTGAGCTCCTCACTCAGCAATCCTACGAAGAAAGCTCATTTCAGCCACTTGTATCCACAATCTCGTTCTTTCGGTCAATACACAAAGCTCATGACCATAGGTGAGGGTAGGAACGTAGATTGATTGGTAAGTCAACAACTTTGCCTTAGAGCTTAGCTCTCTCTTCACCACAACAGACCGGTACAACGTCCGCATCACTACAGATGCTGCTCCGATCCGTCTGTCAATTTCTTGCTCCATTCTCCCCTCACTTGTGAATAAGACCCCAAGATACTTAAACTCCTCCACTTGGGGCAGGAGCTTGTCCCCAACCCGGAGAGGACAATCCACCTTTTTCTGGCTGAGGACCATGGACTCGTACTTGGTGGTACTGATTCTCATCCCAGCCGCTTCACACTCAGCGGCAAACCGTCCCAGTAAGACCTGTAGATCATTGCTGAATGAAGCCAGCAGGACAACATCATCTGCAAACAACAGAGATGAGATCCTTTGGTCACCAAGCATGACACCCTCCGTTCCTTGGCTGTGCCTAGAAATCCTGTCCATAAAAATTATTAACAGGATTGGTGACAAAGGACAGACCTGGCGGAGTCCAACTCTCACTGGGAATGAGTCCAACCGAGTATTGGCAATATGAACCAAACTCTCACAACGGTCGTACAGAGACCGAATAGCTCGTAACAACAAGCCCGATACCCCATACTCCCAAAGCACCCCCTACAAAAAACCACAAGGGATGCGGATGAATGCCTTCTCCAAGTCCACAAAACACATGTAAGCTGGTTGGGGAAACTCCCACAAACCCTCGAGCATTCTCGAGAGGGTAAAGAGCTGGTCCGATGTGCCACAGCCAGGCCAAAAACCACATTGCTCCTCCTGAATCTGAGGTTTGACCAACGGCCGGACTCTCCTCTCCAGTATCTTGGCATCGACCTTCCCATGGAGGCTGAGGAGTGTGATCCCTCTAAAGTTGGAGCACACCCTCTGGTCTCCTTTTTTGAAGAGAGAAACCACCACCCCGGTTTGCCATGCCAAAGGCACTGCTCCCAACCTCCACGCAGTGTTGCAGAGGCATGTCAACCATAACAGTTCTACAGCATCCAGGGCCTTGAGGTACTCAGGGCGACTCTCGTCCACCCCCGGGGCCCGGCGACCAAAGAGATTTTTTAACCACCTTGGTGACCTCAGCCCCTGTGATAGGCGAGTTGTTCCCCTTGTCCACAAGCCCTGCTTCCTCTGTGGAAGATGTGTCAGTGGGATTGAGGACATCCTCAAAGTATACCTTCCACCACCCGATGATATCCCCAGTCGAAGTCAGCAGTGCCCCATCCGCACCATACACAGTGTAGACAGGGAGCTGCTTTCCCCCCCCCCCCCCCGAGCTGCGGGACAGTTTACCAGAATCTCTTCAAGGCCGACCAAAAGTGTTGTTCCATGGCCTCACCGAACTCCTCTCATACCCAAGTTTTTGCTTCAGCAACCACCCGAGCCACACTCCGCTTGGCCTGCCGGTACATCTCAGCTGCTTCGGGAGTCCCACAAGCTAACCAAGCTTGATAGGACTCCTTCAGCTTAATGGCCCCCCTCACCACTGGCGTTCACCACTTGGTTTGGGGGTTGCCACTACGAGATGCCCCAACAACCTTGCGGCTGTAGCTCTGGGCAGCCGCTTCAACAATGGAGGTGGAGAACATGGTCCATTCAGACTCCATGTCTCCAGACTCCCTCAGAATGTGGTTGAAGTTCTTCCGGAGGTGGGAGTTGAAGTCTTGAGTTTACCAGGTCTGAATGGCATCCTCCCCTGCCATCGGATCCAACTCACCACCAGGTGGTGATCAGTTGACAGATCTGCACCTCTCTTTACCCAAGTGTCCAAGACATACGGTCACAGGTCTGATGACACGATAATAAAATTGATCATCGACCTGTGATCTATAGTGTCCTTGGTGCCAGGTGTACATAAGGACACCCTTATGCGTGAACATGGTGTTCGTTATGGACAAACTTTGATTAGCACAAAAGTCCAATAACTGAATACCATTCAGATTCAGATTGGGTAGGCCGTTCCTCCCAATCACCCCCCTCCAGGTTTCACTGTTGTTGCCCATGTGCGCATTGAAGTCCCCCAGTAGGACAATGGAGTCTCCAAGAGGAGCACTCTCCAGCACCCCAGTCAGAGACTCCACTATATTGTCACTATATTAATATAACATAATCAACTTAATTTATGTGCAGTGTGGACACGCTTCAGAAATAGCTTTGACCTAAAAAAGTGCTATTTACCATATTATGGCCAATTAAAGAAATATTTCCCCTGACACTAAAATTATTTTCCCAAATTAAAAAAATGATCTTTCTGATAGACTTTTTTTTAAACTGTAATTTGATAATTAAGACTAAACCAGTATGACAATGGACAACTAAAAAGATCAGACGGGGGAACTTGTCAAAAATTCAGATTATTATCCTAACTCCGTATACTGTAAGTGTTTTTCAGTTTTCGGAATTGAATTGAATAACTTCATTGTCATTGCACACAAGCACAATGAGAAATTGTTGTTTCGTCTTTTTATACGGTCTTTCAACTGCAGTCTGGTTTGTCTTTCTAAGCATGCACAATCCTTTGCAGCATCTACAGATGTACAGTTGAGAGTGTCATCACCAGCTCCATCACAGTGTGACACGGTCTCTGCACTGCTCAGGACATGAGCATCTTCCGATGTGCAGAGCGATTTGTGTTTGTGTGTTTTTGTTTATTAAATAGCAACAGACAAGAACAGATCATGATGAAGTTGGAGCTAATGTCAAAAAAGCTAATTTTTATATGATCACTGCAAAAGAGAAAAAAAATCACTGCCACTACTGTCATTTGACAAACTATGTAGTTAATGGGGTTAGGATGAGTCATACAAGTGTTCTGTTCCTTCAGTATTCTTTTGAATTAGGACCGTCGTTTATCCCACTCACTTTGGAAATGGCGCTGCAGTGAACGAGCAGAGCAGAGGAGAGACGAGGACAAGGAATTGTGAAGGAGTTTCTGAAACCCAACCTGAATTGTTTTCTATATGTGCTGTTTTTCCTTTTAATATCTTTCTGTCTCCTTTAACCTCTTGCGCTCCGTTGTACCGCGGACGGGCAAGTCTCTGCGGCGCTCTCGTGCGCTCTAGGATGCATGGTGTAGATGGTGATGTAGGTGGTGATGGTGATGTAGTGGCGTCCAAGCGCGCACTGAAAATAAAAGCTGCAGACTCAGCCGCGAACAGATTAGTTCATCTGATTGACCTCTCATTCGACTAATAAGAGCCTTGAATTGGGTTTCTGAAACCTTGAAGAACCAATGACTGAAAACCTAGCCAGAAGGACCCGCCTTCTGTGAATGCAGTGAGCCAATTGAAGCAGAGAAGTTCGCGAGCTGTTTTTTTTAAGGCTGGTAAGACTGACTGCTGGAGCGGATCAAAAAAGGATTAGACGTTATGAGACGTTATGATTTTTTCCATGGTCATAGACCGACGGAGGCTGACGACGAAGGCTGAGTGACACACATGCCTTCGCCAGTCTTTTTTTAATTACTACTGTTATTTGTTTTGAAAAATTGTTCGCCAAAAACAGCAATCATGGAAGCACAAAACCGCAATAATGGAATTATGTTTTGACCGGGTCGCGAGACCAGAACCACGAGCGGACCAGCATCGCATTCGTCTGACAATGAGGAAGAGAAGTTCGCCAGGACAATGTGGCTGTGAAGAGGTAAGGTGTTATAAGCCAAATTATTTTTTATCCCGGAAAATTGTAATCAAAAATGACTTTTGACCGATCGGTAAATTACAACTGTGCGGCGCACGATGTCCGAAGTGCGTGCGCCACGTTACATGGTTCTTCGCCGCCTCCGGACCGTGAACGTCCCCCCCCCCCCTGCCGCTACGATTCTGTAGCGGCGGGGGTGGGGTGGGGCCGCGGTGACAGTGTTGCTGTGGAAACATCGCCACATCCGAGTGTAATCCGTCATGTAGCGATGGCCGATCTCCGTCCGCTGTAGCGAGGGAAGGGGGGGGCACCCCCCCCCACACACACAGTAGCAAGGGGGGGAAGCCGCGGTGACAGCGCTGCTGTGGAAACATGCCACATCCGAGTGTAATCCGTCATGTAGCGAGGGCAGATCTCCGTCCTCTGTAGCGGGGGGGTGGACAACCCCCCCCACACACACACACACAGACACAGCCCTGAATGTGACCTTTCATTAGAGCCCAAAATGAAGCTTCTACATTGAATCATTCAAAAGTTACAGACGTTTTTCCAAACTGTGCCATTTGGCACAGTTCCAAAACGCCTGGGAACAGCCTGAGAACAAAGCTGTGTAAAATATTCATTTTTTGTGGTATTGTTACAAAATTTGGACCTCAGCTGGATAACACTTGGTTCTACATTCCTGTTGCATTTTCCAGCCCGGATCTGAAGCTGTGTGTTATTTGCAAGCATTTGTATCCAAAAAAACACCCAGGCCAAATTTATTTTCTTCAAGTTCACTATGTTTAGATGACTGTAACTCAGTGGCTGGAGCACTTAGAGAGATCTTTTTTTTTTTTTGCCAAAAAATTCAAAGTGTTTTCTTTTAAATGAAACCAACCCCATGAAGATGCTGCAAAGGGTTGAAGAACAGCTTTCGATTTACTTTGGGCACATTATTTTTTGGCGTTTTTAGGAAAATTGACCAGAGTGCAAGGGGTTAATATCTTTCTGTCTCCCCCTCATGGATCGTCACCTTATCGTGGTGGGGGGGGTTGCGTGCCCCAGTGATCCCAGGAGCTGTGTTGTCCGGGGCAATTTGCCTCCGATAGGGTCACCCAAGACAAACTGGTCCTGGGTGAAGGGCCAGACTAAGAACGATCCAGCAGACTCTCATGATAAATTCTGTATCAAGGATTCAGTGTACCCTGCCCGGTATGTGGTTACCGGGGCCCCACCCTGGAGCCAGGCCTGGGGGAGGGGCTCGAAGGCTAGCGTCTGGTGGTCGAGTTTCCACCCATGGGACCCGGCCGGGCTCAGCCCGAAGGAGTTATGTGGGTCTGCCCTCCAGTGGGCTCACCACCTGCAGGAGGGATCATGGGGGTCCAGTGCTATGTAGATTAGGTGGCGGTCAAAGGCGGAGACCTTGGCGGACTGATCCCAAGCTTTCTAAACTGGCTTTTGGTACGTGGAATGTCACCTCTCTGGTGGGGAAGGAGCCTGAGCTGGTGTACGAGGTTGAGAGATACCGGCTAGATATAGTTGGCCTCACCTCAACACACAGCTCCGGTTTCGGAACCAGTCTCCTGGAAAGGGGCTGGAGCTTGGCCTTTTCTGGAGTTGCCCTGGGCGAGAGGCAACGAGCAGGGGTGGGTATTCTTGTATCCCCCCACCTTGCTGCCGCTATATTGGAGTTTTCCCCGGTGGACGAAAGGGTTGCTTCCCTGCGCCTTCGGGTTGGGAAACGGGTCCTGACCATCATTTGTGCCTATGCACCAAATGATGTTTCAGAGTACCCACCCTTTTTGGAGTCTGTGACTGGGGTACTGGAGGGTGCTCCGCTTGGAGACTCCATTGTCCTACTGGGGGACTTCAGTGCGCACGTAGGCAACGACAGTGAAACCTGGAGGGGGGTAATTGGGAGGAACGGCCTGCCCGATCTGAACCCGAGTGGTGTTCAGTTACTGGACTTCTGTGCTAACCACAGTTTGTCCATAACGAACACCATGTTCAAGCATAAAGGTGCCCATATGTGCACTTGGCACCAGGACACCCTAGGTCGCAGGTCGATGATCGATTTTGTTATTGTGTCATCAGACCTGCGACCGTATGTCTTGGACACTCGGGTAAAGAGAGGTGCAGAGCTGTCAACTGATCACCACCTGGTGGTGAGTTGGATCCGATGGCAGGGGAGGAAGCCATTCAGACCTGGTAGACCCAAACGTATAGTGAGGATGTGCTGGGAACGTCTGGCTGAGGCCCCTGTCCGGGAGGTCTTCAACTCCCACCTCCGGAAGAACTTCAACCACAAGCTGAGGGAGTCTGGAGACATGGAGTCTGAATGGGCCATGTTCTCCACCTCTGTTGTTGAAGCAGCGGCCCAGAGCTCCGGCCGCAAGGTGGTCGGTGCATCTCGTGGTGGCAACCCCCGAACCAAGTGGTGGACACCAGTGGTGAGGGGGGCCATTAAACTGAAGAAGGAGTCCTATCAAGCTTGGTTGGCTTGTGGGACTCCCGAAGCAGCTGAGGTGTACCGGCAGACCAAGCGGAGTGCAGCTTGGGTGGTTGCTGAAGCAAAAACCCGGGTATGGGAGGAGTTTGGTGAGGCCATGGAGCAAGACTTTCGGTCGGCCTCGAAGAGATTCTGGCAAACTGTCCGGCACCTCAGGAGGGGAAAGCAGCGCCCTGTCCACACTGTGTATGGTGCAGATGGGACACTGTTGACTTTGACTGGGGATATCGTCGGGCGGTGGAAGGAATACTTCGAGGATCTCCTCAATCCCACTGATACGCCTTCCACAGAGGAAGCAGGGTTTGGGGACGAGGGGGATGACTCGCCTATCACAGGGGCTGAGGTCGCCAAGGTGGTTAAAAATCTCCTTGGTGGCCGGGCTTCGCCCTGAGTACCTCAAGGCCCTGGATGTTGTAGGGCTGTCATGGTTGACACGCCTCTGCAACATTGCGTGGAGGTCGGGGGCACTGCCTTTGGCATGGCAAACCGGGGTGGTGGTTCCTCTCTTCAAAAAAGGGGACCTGAGGGTGTGTTCCAACTTTAGAGGGATCACACTCCTCAGCCTCCCTGGGAAGGTCTATGCCAAGGTACTGGAGAGGAGAGTCCGGCCGTTGGTCGAACCTCGGATTCAGGAGGAGCAATGTGGTTTTCGTCCTGGCCGTGGCACATAAGACCAGCTCTTTACCCTCTCGAGAATTCTTGAGGGTTCGTGGGAGTTTGCCCAACCAGTTTACATGTGTTTTGTGGACTTGGAGAAAGCATCTGACCGCGTCCCTCGTGGTTTTTTGTGGGGGGGTGCTTCGGGAGTATGGGGTATCGGGCTTGTTGTTACGAGCTATTCGGTCTCTGTACGACCATTGTGAGAGTTTGGTTCGTATTGCCAACACTCGGTCGGAGTCATTCCCAGTGAGAGTGGGACTCCGCCAGGGCTGCCCTTTGTCACCGATCCTGTTAATAATTTTTATGGACAGGATTTCTAGGTGCAGCCAGGGAATGGAGGGTGTCATGCTTGGTGACCACAGGATCTCCTCTCTGTTGTTTGCAGATGATGTTGTCCTGTTGGCTTCATCCAGCAATGACCTACAGCTCTTGCTGGGACGGTTTGCCGCTGAGTGTGAAGCGGCTGGGATGAGAATCAGCGCCTCCAAATCCGAGTCCATGGTCCTCAGCCGGAAAAAGGTGGATTGTCCTCTCTGGGTTGGGGATAGGCTCCTGCCCCAAGTGGAGGAGTTTAAGTATCTTGGGGTCTTGTTCACAAGTGAGGGGAAAATGGAGCGAGAGATTGACAGACGGATCGGAGCAGCATCTGCAGTGATGCGGACGTTGTACCGGTCTGTTGTGGTGAAGAGGGAATCAGAATCAGAATCAGCTTTATTGCCAAGTATATTTACAAGTAAACATACGAGGAATTTGACTTGACATTGGGCGCGCACGTTAGGCGCATCCAATGACGCGGCAGCCATGAAGGCGCCTGTCATGCAGTGAGGGTAAAGAGGGGAATGGGGGGGAGGAAAACACAATAGGCAGAGAGAAAAAACAGTTATCAGAATAACGCTCGTATAAGCTCATATAAAGCTCAATGAGCCAGATTTTGATTACACAGAAAAAAACCCTCTATGCACAGTTAGCAGACAATAGATCACACATTAACAAAAACAAGAGGGTTGAGAGAGTCAGTGTATGTATATTTGTGTCAGTTTACATGTATCAGTCATGTAATGTTGTATGCAAAGTGTAGTGTAGGTGTGTCATTGCTGGTGAACAGCAGAGGGCACCCTCTGGCAACGGATAGATGTTATTCAGTCATGTGTTCTTTAGTCCAGACACATGGTAACGCTGTCCGGGAGCTCGGTCTGCTGAAACAACAACAATTGTCGAATGTTTGGGTTAACTCCCTTCAGCCTTATCTTCCCAGGAGGAATGAGTGAAGTCTTCAAGGGCGCCGAATCAAGGTCGAAAGGCACAGTTCACTTAGAGTAAAAAATTTCATCTCTCAGCGATTGTGCATCACAATTTACAGGCTTTAAGTCATTCTCTGGAAAGCACTCAGCGACTCCAGATGTTATCCACCTACCGAAACATAGGTAACATGTCCAAGAGAGTCCATTCTCTCTTCAATGCATGCCAGATGGTAAATTCCATGTTAATCCCATTTGCCGCTATCCATGCTCCCCCCAGCTGGAAATTGTTGTTGGGGGAGCTACGCCGGGGTCCGCATTGATTAGCTCTCCCAAATAATTTTGATACACCAGGAACTCCAAGGCCAAACAGAATCCTGTGCTCATGCCAATCCTCAGTCGAATCACGCAAGTTCCAATTCTTGGGCTCCCCCCTGGCCCGGTTCTTGTTGAGAAGTGGTGACAATAGCATTAAGCCACAATCCAATTTCCATAGTTTCCATTCGGGTCAATTCAGCAGAAGTAGAGCGAGAGCAACACAGACACAGACAATAGCAAGCTGGGATTCAGTCAGTTGGGGAGGAAGGAGGAGGGAGCAGGAGAGAAAAGAGAAGTGACTGCTCTCTCTGAAGGGCAGGAAGAGAAGAGGGAGCTTAGTTCTAAAGCAAAGCTGTCGATTTACCAGTCAGTCTACGTTTCTACTCTCACCTATGGTCACGAGCTTTGGGTAATGACCGAAAGAACAAGATCGCGGATACAAGCAGCTGAAATGAGCTTTCTCCGTAGGATTGCTGGACTCACCCCCAGAGTTAGGGTGAGGAGCTCAGTCATCCGGGAGAGGCTCACAGTAGAACCACTGCTCCTCCACATTGAAAGGAGTCAGTTGAGGTGGTATGGGCATCTGATTAGGATGCCTCCTGGACGCCTCCCACTTGAGGTGTTTCGGGCACATCCCACTGGGAGGAGACCCCGGGGCAGACCCAGGACTTGGTGGAGAGACTATGTCTCCCAGCTGGTCTGGGAACGCCTTGGTATCCTCTCTGGAAAGCTGGAGCAGGTGGCTGGGGAGAGGGAAGTCTGGGCTTCTCTGCTTGAACTGCTGCCTCCGCAACCCGGACCTCCGGAAAAGCGGTAGAAGATGGATGGATGGATCTTTCTGTCTGCCCCAGGAACTACAGATGGAAATTAATGACAACGCTATAATCTGATACAGAGAATCTTTACCCTGTGTTTAATATTTTTTTTTTCTGTACATGGTCCCTGGCAAATCAAACCAATAAACTATAACTATAACTAAGGAGGAAAAAGCAAACCAATCACAGCTCTTGTGGTCTGAAAGGGTTATGAAAAGTTAGAGTGCCAAAATAATAATTCTGTAGGTAATCTCCCACTATGCTCTACATATATTCTATATATATTCTTTTTGCATTCTTATGAACAAATATGTTGTGTTAAACTCTGATAAACAGGAATTAGGCAGAGCTACAGAGCCCTCTTTCTTGTCTGTCTCTCACTTCTTTTAGTCAGGTCTATTACATTAGTTACACACCCAAACCAACACTCACACACACTTTTTATAGTACATTTTAGGAGATAGATAACGTGAATAGCGGATGGCCTGTTCACGTCAGAGTTAAACCGGCCAATCAGACGGTTTTAACAATTTTGGTGTCGTGACCCAGATTGAACTATTTTGAGACGAGGCCGGAACAGATCAGAAGGACCATTTTGTAGACGACTTTGGTGCCCAAACAGAAAGGTAAGCAGAAAACCTTTTTTTTACACGAATTTCTGCACTTTGGCCATACTAAATTTACAGTTGTCTGATTAAGGGGTATAGCCGATCTCCAAATTTTATAACATGGGGAATAAAAATTTAAACTCCAGAGAAATTGTTTGTGTGATGGAAATCAGCGGTCACATGTAATGCATGAATCACATGGTCTCACACGAAGGAGAGTGAAGAAATGTCCTAGGATCAAAGAGCCGTTTTTTTTATGAATAAGGAAGATTTGCAATGCAGGAATCTTTTTTACATCAATAGTGAGCATAAATAAGGTACTCTAATACATTATAAGAATCTCAAACTTAATCATGAGTGAGTAATGTAGCAATAATAATTTAAAGTACAGCACAAGAACCTTTTTACCATCATTAGTGAGTGTCTGTTCATAAGTATAAAAGTAATAATTTACAGTACAGCACGAGAATCTTTTTTACATCCTTAATGAGTGACTGTTCATAGAATAAAAATAGTGATGACTAACGGTACAGCATAAGAATCTTTTTATACATCATTAGTGAGTGTCTGTACACAGCAATAAAGATAGCTTGTTAAAATTAGTATAAGACTGAACTTTATGATACGATACCTCTCATATTGATGACCTGACGAGGTCTCGATGAAAGTACCCTCTTCATAAAGTTAAGCTATGAGAAAATGAGTACATGCAAATCTGCGGCAGGAAAGAACAAACAATAACCTCTGTTTGTATTCTCCACATCGTGCATGCTGATCTCTGTGTTAATTCTGTGTCTTGGGGGTTTGTTTGTAGTGTTTATATTGTGCATGTGGATGTCTGTGTTAACTCTGTGTCTTTAGGGGATAAATATGTGGTTTGGGAAATAACGGGGGTTGGGAATATCTATTAACCTTTTCCCATAGTAGGATTTAACTAACGGCGCTCTTTGGGACGTGTGGATAGAACAAAGTCAGGTGTGTGTTTTTCCACAAAGGAGGGAAGAAATTCACCCCAACTCCTGAGTGGAGATTAGAGATTGTTTAAAACAGGTTACTGAGAGGAGATTCTTTGAGGTAACAGGAGTAAAATGGAGTGCTAAATTAAAGTTGTAAGGTTATTCTTGCATGTTTACAGCTGAAGTTAAGGAGGCAACATTCCAGTTTCTTTGATAAACAAGTCGTGGTTTGTGGACAATGGGCTCCGGGGCCATCTTGCACGTTTACAATTGCATGTGGCAGAGGTGACAACGTGGCATTCAGTGCACATGTGCAGGTAAACACCATCTTGAACCATCTTCAAGCTGCAGCACAGTGCCTCCATCATGTGGCCAAATGTAGGAAGTACATTCTTTCATAAATCTACTGCCAAATAGGGCTTCAAATCTTCCTAAAAAATTCGGAACCTTATCTCTCTGGCTGAAAGGAAAGCTTTAAGTCCGTGCACGGCAAAATAAGGCCACTACATCAAACCTGCTTACGTGGGTTTGATGTAGTGAGGCAAAGGCATGCCCATTCATCTGGAGAGAAAAGGCTCAACTTTAAAATGGGCAGAGGGGGGAATAAGGAGATTTATTCCTACTTATACAATAAAAGTGTAGAAAAATCCTAGGTGGCTAATATATAAAGGTGAGGTAATTTAAATGAAGAAATAAGGAAAATTGCAAATTGGAATAAATAAATAAATGAATATATAAATAAATGAATAAATAAAATAAAATAAAAATAAATGAATATATAAATAAATAGAAGCTGTGGAGATGAGCATTGTGGAAGTGAGAGTGGACAGAAAATGGAAAAGGAAGTTTGGTTTTAGAGAAAAATTGAAAGCTGATGAATTGTTAAAGTTTTGTGCAGGACACAAGAGAAAATATGGAGAAACGATTGGAAGAAGGAAAGAAAAAAAACGTAAGAATAAGAGACTTATGCTGCAACGGTGAGAACAAAAGCAAAATAATCAATAAACACGATAAAATGGAAAAGGACAAAAACACACTGTTTAATGGCTTGTCTGTTTCTCTATTAATCTGAGACGATGGTGGTGGCTGTGGATCATCCCTCCCCCCAGCAACCGTGTGAGGCCTTCTTCAGGCCCTCTGGAACTGGCTGCATCCACCCTCCCCATCCACGCCATTGCCTAACGACCCCCTCCTCCCTCCGCAACAACTGCAAAAGAATGCAAAACAAAGGGGCATTAAAAGATGGGTCAAATAGGATCAACTGAGCACACATAAGTACAATAAATTATATTGTTGCTTTCCATTTACCTTCATACAGCGTCTCAAATATTGAATCTCATTCATGAACATTTAAGTATTAGTCTGCATAAGCCATACATATTCTGCCAGGAAGCTGTATTGGTGCTAACAAGCCATTCCAGATTCAGCAAACTACTCATATGTTCTCTAAGTGTGCATAAACAGGATTCGTGAATCAGCTGTAGTCAGCATGTGTTCATGAGAATTGAGGATTAAATAACTGGTGCCTAAAACTACTGCTAAAATCACATCTCAGTATAATTGACCAGCAGTCTCATTTACTAAAAGCCCTATCAGAGAGGTGCCAAAATCACATACTGAACAAAATAAATCCTCTGCTAAGTAGATGCCACGGCAACTCATGCCCCACCAAACTCTATCTATGCACCCCAGGACCTCACACCACAATAATATGGATCCTACCCAGACCCCCACCTAATCTCCCCTATCAGTATCAGCTGCAGGGCCACAGGAGATGGTCAGAGGTTTAACAATAGAGACAGAGGCCGTGTTAATGGTAGACCCCCGTGGGGGGGGGGCGCGACCCACAGGACCAATGCTTCCTATGTCAGCAATTTGGCCACTGGGCTCAATACTGCCCACAACAACACTCACAAAGGTAACCCAGGGGGGTTCCCCAATTAGCAACACAATGGGTATCCTCCCCTACGTGGTCCCCATTTGGATGTTGAAAAAGAACGGCTTTGTTAATGCCGTTCTGTTTCAAAAGGGGGAGAGTGGGACAGGCATGGATAGAAAAGTACGAGGTCATCCAGAGATGAGTAAAAAAAAAAAAAAGTGTTATAGAAGAAGATGAATTAAAAACAAACATGACTAGACTAGAGAAACAAAAAGATAATTTGAGGTAAAAGCAGTAAACAAGGCTTTAATGTTCTGTGCACATAGATCTGCAGCTCTGACACACATAAGACAACCAGTGTAGCTTGATCAACTACTTTTTAAAATTCCATGCTTAAAACAACTGTTGCTTTTTTTAAAAATAAATTAAACTTTGCTTAAGCCTGAAGAGTGTCAGGAAGAAGGCACAAACACAGGCAGCCATCTTAAATGTTTCCAAGTACTTAAAGTGGAAATGAGGCATTAGGTATCAATTCTTTCAGTGCATTTCTTTTAATTGTGAATATTAACATTAAGTAATGAGCAAACACTCACAGCAAAGATTGTAGCTTTACTGTCTACTCAGTTATTTAAAGTCAATCTAACACACATTCTCATGGTCCTCCCCAATAGAGGGTATGCATGGGATGTCACCAAACAGAACTTTTGGCAGTTAAACACTGAGTGGCAAAAATGAGTAGCAGCATGAAGGTGTATGCAGTACAACAAAAAATCCACACAGCATTCAATTACAGCAGTACAAAGAATATCTGTTTGCATTGTGGAGAGTTAATCTTATCAATCCATCTTGTATTAATTAGCAAAAAATTAAGGCTAATTAAATAAAGGCTTTGAATCAGTTCCTTTCTTGACTCAAAGTTGGAAATCTAGATAAGAAAGGAAAATAAAATTTGAAGGAAAAACCTGCACTTATTTAAGGAGTGGCTTACACAAGGGGAACCTGAGGCTCCCCATGAATCTGTTTCTTTTATAAAAGGAAGCCAAAAGGAGGAGTTGGAGGACAGCAGTGGAGGAGGAGGAAGTGCGCCCCACAATGGAAACTGAGTGATGGCGAGACCGGCTGCTGGCAGGGGGGCGGCGCCCATGATACACACCCACTGCATAAAAACTGGACTGCATGCTTAAGACTAAAACAGATAAGTGGACTCACTTCTACACACATACAGAAAACTAGCAAAAATGAAATTATTAGAAAATAGCAGACATATTCCATTTACCTAACTCTGAGGTTCAAGGTACTTCAGTTAAATTCGAATGGTGCAGGTGCATGTAAAGTAGTAATTTCGGGTAATGACATACAGGACTTTTCAAAGTCAGAAAAAGTAACAGTTAAAATCTGCAAATGGCAATCAGTAGAATACCTATCAACATCTGTAAAAGTAGCATTGTACCCCATGTACTACAGGCAGTTGAATGGATCTGATCCAAATTATGAACAACCATTATCTGCAAATCCATCCTCCAGATTGGTCATAAAACTTGGACTGGTAAACAAGGAAATGTGTGGAAGCATCCACTGTCCTAGTTGAAGAGGATAAGAGACCTTTCAAACTATGGGGGGTTCCACACATCCCGCTGGTTAGACCCAAGCACATGGATTGGAAAATGTTGGACATTTTGTCACCTCTGCTGGGGAATATAGCCATCCATGGAAAACCAACACCTGACCTCAACATAGAATATTCTCCTAAATTAGAAACATACACATTGTCTCTTAACTGGGTAACCACAGCACAAAAGGCTGTGCACATTGACTCCCAGAAATCTCCTACATGACCAGTCTTAACATTCACAAATGAGGGGATGAGAAAATTTTAAGCAAATTCTAAATTTGTTACGGTGAAAGGTTAAACAAATGTAGATCCATCCAGGTGGATGCCCTCAATTTCCCCTCTGGGGATCAATAAAGTATACAAAATCAAAAATCAAAAAATCTAATAAAAGGAGCAGAGTATGACATATATTCAGAAGCCCAGAAAGGTGTTAACCAGGTCATAAAAACTAAAAGCAGCAGATGTCATAGCGTCATCAGTCCTGTAGGAAACACCCTGATGACGCAGGGCCTGCAGGAATTAACGAAGCTCTAACTCTTTGTGCTCATTGTATGTCAGGATCACATATGTTGATAAATGAGCTAAACCTCCAAATGCAATTTTCCACAGTGGTAGTCATCAGCAAATCTTGCACATCTCATACCTCCTCACAGAAACCAATTGCTGAGTCAAGAGGAGGCACTGAAGACCCCAAGACGGAGGATGATGACAAAGAAGACCATTGCGCTATTACGGATGATTTGTAAACACAATGTGCTACCGATAATACATAAATCATACATAGCTCACCACACACACGTAGGGGTGTGAGACTTATAGTATTCTTGCATTATTATTTACATCATGCTAAGTACGGTTAGGTAGTCAGGATACTTGTGAAGGTTAGAAGCTCTAGAGACCCGAACACAACAAGCATGGATAAGGATGTCTCCTAACTTTGAACGATTTTGTTTACTACCTACAGTACTTACACTGCAACACATAGGTCTCATCACCCAGCTCACTCATCATAACACACCCACTGCTGAACACATAGGTCACATCACCCAGCTCACTCACCATAACAAATCTACTGCTGAACACATAGGTCCCATTACCCAGCTCACTTATCACAACACAACCACTGCTTGTAGCTTGCATATAGCCAACAATCATACACTCAAGGCTAATGGGAGATAACTTACAACAGTACAGTGTCAACTACAGATGCAGTGAATAAGGATAAAACAGTACAGGCTCCAGCCATTGTAGTGACAACCCCTCAGGCCATTATTGATCCTGTCCAGGCCGAGCCCTTTGTATCGGCACCCAAGCAAAGGTGTAGGGTGCAGGGAAGGTGCATGCAGGGGGGCACCAGACCGTCACGACATGTGCCTGCGACATAGAAAAGGAGGTCATAGGGCTAGTAACTGTGCAACTCCAGTCCTCAGAAGAAGGATGGACTGGTTTCCATGCGCATCCACTGCACCTCCAGCATCCGGGGTGGAGACAGATCAGCCACAAGGAGGAGACGGCATTTTCCAATGCTACCCCTCACAGTGGAAGCTACGGAGGGCACAGGGGCTTGAGCTTCATCAACACCAGCATCTCTACCTCTGTCCAACTAATCATCGACCGGTGGGTGGCATCCCTGGGACAGCATCATTGAACTGTTCACTGGCTGGACTGGATGTTGTCTGCTCTGCTGCATCCACCAGACTGTCCTATAAACCTCATGGGACAAGATGTGCTTCTGAGAACGTGGGTACACAGTTGTTTTGCTTCTAATGGTACTGGTGTGGGTCTACAAGATAGGACTATGCTCCACAGCTGCGGATACAGGAAGCAGACACAGAGGAAGGTCAAACCCCTGTCGCAACCATGTGATGACTGCAGCTGAACGATGCGAGCCCTGGCAAGGTCAACTGGTGGACAAAATGTTTCGTGGGCTTTGTGGACTGACCCTGTTTGACCTTATGACCCCCACATGATCCACTTCACTGGACAAAGAACTATTCACATGATGATCAGGAGGAGACCTCGGTGGGGGTGCAGGACTTGATGAACAAGGACAAGAACAAGAACAGGCCGACTGTGATGAACTGTGACTGCAGTTCATCTGGACAAGGACATGTTGCCTCGGTACGCCCTCTTAGACATCGCTGCACCGCGCTGGGGGTATCCATAAGGGGGGGAGGCAAGGGTATCAGAACCAGTGGTGCAAGCCTACCTTGGGTTGACTGACTGGGTTGACACACAATGTGGGGGCCTACCTTATTCACCATCTGCTAACCACTAGCGTCTCTCACACCATGTATGGTTGACATGATAAAATCATGTCAAGGGGGGAGTGAAAGGGTTATGAATAGTTAAGAGTGCCAAAATAATAATTCTGTAGGTAATCTCCCATTATGCTCTATACATATTCTGTTTGCATTCTTATGAACAAATATGTTGTGTTAAACTCTGATAAACAGGAATTAGGCAGAGCTATAGAGCCCTCTTTCTTGTCTGTCTCCCTCACTTCTTTTAGTCAGGTCTATTACATTAGTTACACACCCAAACCAACACTCACACACACTTTTTATAGTACATTTTAGGAGATAGATAACGTGAATAGCGGATGGCCTGTTCACGTCAGAGTTAAACTGGCCAATCAGACGGTTGCGTACAAGCCCGTCCTATCGTACGGGGTTGGTCTAACCAACCTGAGAAGATGAATGTAAGTTGCACCCGGAAGTCGAGGTCAGTCTGGCAACGCTCCGGAGGGAGCTGCGTCACGCTGAACGTAGCGCTGCTTGCTTTACATGTGACCTCTGAATAAATGTTGCATCTTTGAATTGAAGAATTCTCCAGCTTATTCTTGGATCTTTCAATCAAAGAATTGTGATTTTAACAGGTCTGTGTCGCTATTGTGTACCTCTCCATTTCTGGAGAGGTGCGCGTCGAGCGATGCAGGGGGGTACCGTGTCGCTACTGCATTAGGTCTGTGTTGACGCTATCGCAACTCAACGCAGGTGCATAATTCCAGATTAAACCACCCCCTCAATGCCCCACCCCACCACCTGTAGTCTCCTGGACTCTGACTTTTGTTTGTGCTAGTCATTACTGCCCCCCCTCAAAAACTAAGAGCAACCACTATGCATTTGCACGAGACACAGTACATGTTATTTTTAGATCTTATGCCTGTTTTTGCTGATTTTAGTTACAGTATTTTGTTTTTTACTGTTGTGTGAAAGGAGTTCTGTCGCAGTAAGAATTTCATGACATTGTGTAATGGCTTTTTACTGTGTTTATGACAAAGCTTCTGATTCTCTGATTCTGATCTAAAGAGTTATTGTGATCTTTAGATGTTCGATGACTTAATATTGTATTGTGGAGAAAGGAATAGGTGAGGCAACGAGCTGAATGACACAAGACTTTATTCTTTCTCCAACAGCATAACAGCAAAGAAGCCAGCCAGGGTCTCTGCGCATTCCCCTTTTATATCTTTAATCCCATGCATCAAGACCCGGAGCTTCCGACCATCATATATTGTTGTTGTTTAACAAAGGAATGTTTGGCACATTAACATAACATACACTGGCTCCGCTTTCACACCTTTCTTCTCTTCACGACTCCAGTCGTTCTTACTCTCCCCAGGGGAGTGCAAAGACCTAACTGTCCCGTCTGGTACCCCCCGGTGACACCTCCTCCATCGGTCCATTGTTTCCTCCTTCCCCCTGCCTGCTCTGGGTTGAGAAAACCCCCACACCATGCCCCCACACAGCCCCCCGCCCAAACACCCAGAAGGGACACTAACCCCTCCGTCCCTTGGGATCAAGCCCACGCCCATAGTGGCTGTAGCGGGGGGGTGCCAATCCAGTAGAACCATCCTGCTGGTGAGGTGTACTGGAGGGCACATCAGTCTGTGGAGGGAAGGTGGGAGGGGGGGAACACATCAGCTTCGCGAGCGCAGGTCCCTGCCGAGGGATCGCCAACTTGCAGAGCCAACAACGGTGGACATCCGTGCTGGGGTCCGGTGTGCATCGTGCCTGCCGAAAACAAAACCAGCCTTCTGCAATCTTTTTGGGACCAATGTGCGGGGAGAACAATGGTGAGCTGGGACGGGTTGCTCCCAGCCTCCGTCTGTGTAAAAATTGCACTGGCAGATCATCCTCAGGCATGGGGTTTTCTGGTAGAAACTCTCCGGCGATCAGCGACGGCTGAGAAAAAAATGAGTTCTGCTGGGGAGGCTGCCAAATCCTCCTTAGGTGCAGAGCACAGCCTTAACAGAACTCAGGGCTGGTGGTCGACGCAATTTACATCCGTGAGCGTCCTGTTCGTGCCCGCTCACCAAATGTCCTGATGGTGGATCCATTGCCAGCTGTAAGCTCGGGACTGCTGCTCCCTGCCCCCCTGTCTGCGTTGACTGGCAGGATGAGGCGCTTCTGGGAGCTGGAGTCCACCAGAGACCATCTCCCCGAACGTGTGTCTGTGACATACAGCAACTTGTTTGTCGCCAGCAGTTGCAGCTACTACTGACTGCTGGCCGTGCCATTTCCCGACTTCTTGCATTGGCATGGCGGCACGCATCGCTGGGCATTTGAGCCAGAACAGCGATGATAGAAGCAGATCGCCCCGTTCCTGTGTCTCCTGGCGTCTGCTCCGGCTAGCACCAACAGCTCCTCGACCTCACTGGAATCCCTCCTGGACACCGGCGGCTCCTGGAGCAGGCTTGTTGCCTGTTGCATGGCATGCGCCTCCAGCGCCATGACCGCATAGTAATATTTTGTGTCATCCATAGTTATCCCGCGGAGTGCGAACTGGGCTTCTATGTGGGAAGACCACGCTGCCGGGTCATGAAGTCAGAAGTCCAGGAGCTTGACTGAAGCAGCGCACGCGGCGCTGGTGCTCTTCCTCCAAGTAGTCTCCGGGGCGATGCTCGGCTCGCTTTCCATGGTACGTCTTGGAGTCACCAGTGTGGAGAAAGGAATAGGCGAGGCAACAAGCTGAACGACACAAGACTATTCTCTCTCCAACAACATAACAGCAAAGAAACCAGCCAAGGTCTCTGTGCATTCCCCTTTTATATCTTTAATCCCATGCATCGAGACCCGGAGCTTCCGACCATCATACATTGTTGTTTAACAAAGAAATGTGTGGCACATTAACATAGCATACACCGGTGCTGCTTTCACACCTTTCTTCTCTCCACAGCTCAGGTCATTCTTACTCTCCCCAGGGGGTGCAAAGACCTAACTGCCCCATCTGATACCCCCCGGTGACACCTCCTCCATCGGTCCATTGTTTCCTCCTTCCCCCTGCCCGCTCTGGGTTGAAAAAAAACCCCACACCATGCCCCCACAGTATATCAATTTCTGTCTGTATAGATGTGTGTTCTGGGCTTGCGTTAAATTATTTGGTCTTTGCTGACCTTTATTCTCTCATGGATGCTGTTTGTGAACATGAATTAAGCCCTTTTCAGTCTACCCCGGCAATCCACTCAAACCCAGTAAGAATCGACTCACCGCTATTGTCTGAATAGGGTTACCCGCGCCAGATGATGTGTGCTAAATGACCCTGCAAATGAGGTGGGTAGTTGTGCACCTAACCTCAGCTCACCTCAGCTCAGTGGACATTTGAATAAGAAATACAGATAAACACGCATTGAAGTAAGCGTCACTGTCACAGCATCACAGCACAGAAACAGAGGAAATTAATCTGAAGGCTGTTTGTCATTATTCTGACAGATTATGTTCATTTTGAAGCTGCAGCAGACAACTGTGTGTGCTACAATTACACAGATATGGCAGTGGCTGAGAGTGAGAGGTTTCTGTTAAGAGCATTTTTTAAACACTCCCTTGGAGCCTCCAGCAGCTCTGTCCCCCAGCTGCTGTGGAGATGATACCAGCCAATCCTGGTTCAGTGAGGAGCAATCTATGCATCCTGGTTCACCTCATGTTATTCTCTGTTCCTCTTTTTTTTTTCCCGTGACAGCCCCCTCCGAAATAAACTTATTCTGCTTTGTGTGGCACGAAACACATACACAAAAAAAGTGCAGCCTGCGCACACAAACAGTGTCTCATAAGTATGAAAGTTATTCAGTCCCAATATGAAAAAAATGTTTCTCTTCGTTGTGATGGAGGGCAAAGAGCAGCAACCTTCTTCTTTTGGCTGCTTCCTTTAGGGGTTGCCACAGTTGCCTCAAAAGAGCAGCAGCTACTGAACTATATAGATTGATGTATTTCACCACTGATCTGCACTGAGTTTGATATGGAGCGACAAAATTAAGGGCGCATTCACATGGCCACTGTTTGTTCCGGACCAAAGGACTATCTGCAGATAGTTCAGTTCATTTGGTACAGTCTGAACATGAATTCAAATTCTGGTGTGCACCAAACAAGCGAAATCTGGTCTGCCTGAAAACGGGGGGTCTCGGTTCACTTGCAAGTGAACCAAGCCTGCTTCACTTGCAGTGTGAATGCAATCGGACTATCCAGTGGACCAAAGGGCGGAAATGCCCTCGACATTTGTGTAACCATCGAAACACAGTCTGAGAACAGGAAGTGGCGTTTACCCTAGTGCATTTTGGTTAGAAAATCACAATAAAGGCAACCGCGCAAATCCAAGAAATCCTTTTAACTGTGAAAGCCGAGGAAAACAAGTTAAAAAAAAATGTCTCATTTGTGGCAGATAAACAACCCAGCTGAAGGGAACGGATTTCCGTTTTCGGTCCTGGCCAATCGATGAACCAGATTTTTCTTCTTCTCCGAGATTTTTTCTTCCTAGTCAGTGGTGACTTCGGCTACAGTGCCCCAAACAAGCAGTTGTTGTAACTGCATGACGTTGTCCAGGCAGTTTGATCCGCTGCAGTGTGAATGGAAACAAAACACAATGAAGGTGTTAAAATTCTTGGCATTCCCCACCCAATCAAACTGAGACCTCCAGACTATGCTGGTGTGAATGCAGCCTAAAAGACTTGTAAAAATGCCGGTGACTCCCAATAGCGGCTGGCATCACCAGTCTCCTGGCTGACTGGCGCGTTTGTGTGACATCTGTGATGTGATGATGTGACATTTGATAGTCTGGAGAAATGTGCTGTTATCTGCGGAGATGAGACATGCTTAAAGTCCGAAAAAGGCTGTGTCTGTGGAGGGTTGTTTAGGTGTGAATTTATAGTAATGATACTTGCCACTGTGGCTCGCCAATTGTAGTTTTTTAGGGACTGTGCACACAACAATATTTTTACCCCAAACTGTGGACGCTCATCTACAGTTCAGCTGTCAGTGCATACTACGCCGAGTATTTGGAGGTGTGAAAGTATAGAGATTTTAAACCAGTCTTCAGCGTGGAGACGTTTTTCTCAGCACTGATGTTGCACGTCCGTGTGCACAGAAATAAAGAGCAACCAATTTACAATAGATTTCAGCCAATCCACACATCAAGGAACATTTGTTTCTCATAGAGAAATATAAATATGGAGGTTGTATTTCTGTATTTCTCACAGAAATACAAGCTCCATGATTAAACTTTAAGCTTGATGTTAGGATTAGGTTAAAAAGGGCTCTTAAATGTATCTGTAAAATGCTTTTTTAACACAATAGATGCAGCCTTATAGAGAAAAATAATCAAAATTATAACCAAGGATGCATACCTATGCTGAAAGATGAACAAATCACTGGAGCAGCCAATGTTTCAAATCCAGTTTTGCACTGCTGTGTCATGGTGCGGTCCTGGCGGACCACTAATGAGACACTATAGGCGACCAGTGAGTTTGCGTATTTATGAAAGGAAGGAACAAGGTACAAAATAACGAGCCACATGGGGAAAAACACAAATAAAGACTGTGACTAGAACGCACCAACGATAAACAGAGAACTAGGGAGACTGACGGGAGACGAGGATACAACACTGACATATGGATAGCGAGGGCAGAATCTAACGCTGAAAGGAACTGGCTTCAGGCGTAGGGAAACCAGTTTGGAAAAAGGCGAGGTCGCAGCCCGGAGTAACCTAAGCTGCTCCCTTAAATAGGGAAGAGGGATAATCAGCTGATGAGGATGTCATCAGCTGAAATGGGAAACAGCTGTCACAGGGGAACTCCGCTCTGACAGCCGGAAGCCCCAACGAGACGCTGTCGAAATAAGAACCTGGAAAGGCCATAAGGTAAACTGCTACAGAACGGGAGGAAAAATACTGCATGACCGGCACGCGGACGATATCGGCGCTCAGACCATGACGCACTCTGGGCGTGACGTAATATCCAAGCCTCCCCCCAACCGGAAGGCTACAACCCCCCCCCCCCCCCCCCCAGGGCGGGAGGAGGGGGGAAAAGAAAGGCCAGGAGGGCAAGAGTCAAAGAAAAAAAAAAAAAACGGAAAAACTGACAAGGGCCAATACTGAAACAAATAACATGGTGCAACAGAGCATGGAGAAAAAAAAAAAAAAGCAGAACCACAAACATACTCCATAAGGCACAGGTGAAAATACAGAAATAGAACAAAGGATGCAAATAACAGATACTATGCCTAAAGGCCATGATACACAGGCACAAGAAAAAAGGCAACCACAGAGCGTCTCCCAACAGAGGAAGGAAAAAAAAACACGCTAAACAGTGGCAAAATACAAATAGTTTAATAAATACAGGCATAAGCAACAAAAAGAGCCTCTCAAACAACAGAGGAGGGAGAAACTGAAATACAGGCACCTACCAAAATACAACGTACCCTCATACCAGACACAAGGGAAAAGAAAAGCACGCTAAAGAGCAGCGAAATACACAGTATAATATAGTTCATAGAAACAAGCACAAGGTCATCCCAGAACTACAGAGGAGGAAAAAAAACTACAGGGATGACAGCAGGCAGAGCACAAAGAAAACAAGAAAAAACAATTAGTTCTGGTGGTCTACCTGCGTCCAGCGTCCAGATCGCTAGCAGGGGAAGAAGAATGAGTTCAGGTGGTCTACCCCAGTCCCAGGCACGGAGAACCAGTACCTCTGGCGGCTGGACCAGGTCGCCGAACAAAAAGTCCCATTTGGCGGGTGGCCGACCCAGAACGCCAAACGGGTGAAGCAGTTTCCCAGGTGGCCAACCCGTGTCATCCAGCCACCAGGACCACAGGGGAGAACTCGGAGGCGGCCTCCCTATTGAGAGGGATAGCGAGGGAGAGCCGTGTCGGATAAGGGAAATCCCAGCGGCACCAGGTGGAGGGAAAAAGGGATTGGGGAAACGATGAGGGACCAGTCCGGCGTCGATCGGCAGAGGATCTGCAGCTCCTTCTCCAAACCCCACATGGACTGGCACTGTGCTCACTGTGGATCCCAAGTGGGACCGTGCTGCACCCACGACGGACCCCGACTGAGCCAGAACAGCGTCCATGACCGACCCCGATTGGGTCAGAGTTGCACCCACGTCGGACCCCGATTGGGTCACAGTTGCACCCATGACGGACCCCCATTGGGCCGGCGCAGCACCAGGGATGACCTTCAGACCCGAACCCGGAACCTCCAGAACAGCGACCGGAATCGACTCCACACCGGTGACCTTGGGAGAAGGCTCAGGAGAAGAAGAAGAACCGGGATCAGGATCACCGGCAGCAACAAAGCCCAGCGAGACAAGCTCAGATGCAGTGGACGGCTGTACCCGGCTCGCCTCCCCGAGAGACAGGCAAAAATGCTCCAGAATAGACAGGAGAAAGACAAAATAGAGCACTTGCCTGATCTTGAGTTCTGTCGCCATCCAGGACTTCGGCGATCCAGGTTCAGCACGGAGAAGGTCCTCCTCTGGTTCCCTCTCGGCTACGGTGGGCTCCGCAAACGGCATGATGGTGTCCACAGTCCAGGGATTCCCTGACGCTCACGTCCATGCCGAGGGCCCGCACGGCGTGGTAGCAGGGGATCCGTGACCTGCCAGGTCGGACTGTCCCTCCGTGGAGACCCGGGGACGCTTGTTCATCGGCGCAGGCTCCAGATTGCAGTCTGCCCTCCTCCTTTGCCCATGATGTGGCTGCGGGGCTGGAACCAGGTACTCCAGGGCTGCAGACTCCTTCCTCGTCCGACGGCGTAAACCTGGTGCCGAAGAATGCTCAGGCGAAGGAGACACAAAGGAAGCAGGTTCATAATTAATCACTCCAGCAGGTGGAGGGAGCTCAGGGGACTGTGAGCCCCGAACTCCACCCCCAGGGGTCAGATAAGGCAATTCACCCAGTGAAGGAAAAGAATGAAAATGCACTTGCCTGCTCCGCTGAGGGCCAGTGGAAGCTGCTGCAGTGGGCTTGGTTCTTCCCTTCCCCCGCTGGATGGTGATG
Organism: Pholidichthys leucotaenia; assembly: GCA_020510985.1. Lineage (NCBI taxonomy): Eukaryota > Metazoa > Chordata > Actinopteri > Cichliformes > Pholidichthyidae > Pholidichthys > Pholidichthys leucotaenia. The sequence goes on along the minus strand of CM035844.1, from coordinate 176,190,907 downwards.
GAGGGCCCCCCAGGAAGACGAGGAGGAGCCGTTCGCACAGGATCGATGACGGGCATCGCCGGAGCAGGACTCGTGGAGCTCACAACAGCTAGGGAGAGCGTCGAGGAGGAGGGAGTAACAACCAAGGCGATCCGGGAATGAGGAGCTGACGGAACAGCAGGGACAGATGACCCGGAGGCGGAGGCTGCTGGGTTTTCCTCCTGTCGTGACACAGGAGAAACAGCTGGCTGGGAGGCAGAGTTCCTACAGTGACCCGGAACTGGATCTGGAAGAAGGTGAGATCTGGGAAATGCCGCTCCTGCGCAGAAACAGAGGCAAGCAGGTCAGCGTATTCGGGGTAATCATAAAGTTCCGGATTCGTCTCCACCAGCCTGACCGCCGCCGTCACATGATTCATTATCCGTGTTGGATGGGAGGCGGAGCGAGCTGCAGCCACTCGGTCCTGGATGGTAATAGCTGTCCACTGTAAATCCACCGAGGGAATCCCAACTGACGTCTCTCTCCGCTGGGGATGACCCCTGGGTGGTGCGAACTCCTGGACAGGATAAGGGACAGGAATGGGATCCCGAGGCAGGGAGCAAGGATGCCTCCTCTTCGGCTTCCTGCCGGAGTTTCCCTCCAGCCCACAGAGCTTCTCCCAGTGAGCAGAGATGTCCGCCATCCTCGCCGTGATTTCAGGGTGGTCAGCGTAGCAAGGATGGCGGTTAATAGTCGCCTCAGCGAGGTCCAGGTACCAGCGTGAGGTGCTGGGGACGGTGTGATCGCGAGCGCGGGAAATGATCCCATTGATCTCGACAAGGGCCGTCACTAGCTCGTAGCCCAGGATCATGGCGTAGCCCTTGAGCGGCGCCATCTCCCAGCACACTGGTACGAGAACAGGGGAAAACTACAAGCCCAATAAGCAAACTCACGGTCACCGGCGTCTCGTTTGGCTGTGACCTACTGTCATGGTGCGGTCCTGGCGGACCACTAATGACACACTATAGGTGACCAGTGAGTTTGCGTATTTATTAAAGGAAGGAACAAGGTACAAAATAATGAGCCACGTGGGGCAAAACACAAATAAAGACTGTGACTAGAACACACCAACGATAAACAGAGAACTAGGGAGACTGACAGGAGACGAGGATACAACACTGACATATGGATAGCGAGGGCGGAATCTAACGCTGAATGGAACTGGCTTCGGGCGTAGGGAAACCAGTCTGGAAAAGGCGAGGTCGCAGCCCGGAGTAACCTAAGCTGCTCCCTTAAATAGGGAAGAGGGATAATCAGCTGATGAGGACGTCATCAGCTGAAATGGGAAACAGCTGTCACAGGGGAACTCCGCTCTGACAGCCGGGAGCCCCACCAAGACGCTGTCAAAATAAGAGCCCGGAAAGGCCATAAGGTAAACTGCTACAGAACGGGAGGAAAAATACTGCATGGCCCGAGCGCGGACATGACATGCTGTGCAAATTGGTTGCAGCCGACATCACTTTTTTTCTTACTTGTAATGCTTTTGTAAAAGTTATGACTGAAGACCCCTGATCAAATATTCAAACCAGCTGTCAGTAAATCAGAATATTGCCTACATTTATACAGGTTATTTATTTACTTATTCAATCATTTATGATTCCCTCATTCTTTCAGCTTAAAAAATATAAATAATTCTTGCAGATGGGACATGGTGTTTAAATAGTTATAATCCAAAGTCCCTAGTGAAACTTCTACTTGTCATCCATTAGTCACAACAGCCGTTTTCACACCTCCGGTGGATCCACACAAACATGTGGTTGCTTCTGTGACATGTCATGTGCACGCACACGTTTCTCTCCAGGTCTAAAAGAAAGTGTTGTCGTGTGCACCAGGGCTTACTGTATGTCTGAGCAGTTTCCTGAATCTTCGTCTGTTTGTAGATTTCATGAATGTAGGAACCTCACAACTCTACAGGATCTTCACGTTTCCTTTTAAGGAAATTAAGGCAGAGATTGACAATGGGTGTTATCTACTAAGTCATTAGCATCACAGCTGGTGTGAAGCATCCCAAGATGACCCTGGTTACATGGCCTTTATCAGATTATTCTGTTTACTTGGCCACTTGAATAATCAGATAACTCCAGAAATCCAATTATAACCAGTTTATTTGTGTGCATGTAAACATGGTCAATGTTTCTACCCATCATTGATTATGGAGATATACTTTACGTGAATGCATCTGCCCATTGCCTTCACCTGTTGGACAGAGTTTATCATGGAGCTTTGCGATTCATTACAAACTGTGCTTCACTCACTCATCATTGTGTTCTCTACATTAAAGTGAAATGGCCATCATCTGCTCGTCATCTCTGTCACTGGCATATGTTCATTTATAAAGCCACTTTGGGTAGAATTCCTTTGTATACAGTGGGGCAAAAAAGTATTTAGTCAGCCACCAATTGTGCAAGTTCTCCCACTTAAAAGATGAGAGAGGTCTCCAATTTTCATCATAGGTATACCTCAACTATGAGACAAAATGAGAAAAAAAATCCAGAAAATCACATTGAAGGATTTTTAATGAATTAATTGGTAAATTCCTCGGTAAAATAAGTATTTGGTCACCTACAAACAAGCAAGATTTCTGGCTCTCTCAGACCTGTAACTTCTTCTTTAAGAGGCTCTTCTGTCCTCCACTCGTTACCTGTATTAATGGCACCTGCTTGAACTCGTTATCAGTATAAAAGACACCTGTCCACAACCTCAAACAGTCAGACTCCAAACTCCACTATGGCCAAGACCAAAGAGCTGTCAAAGGACACCAGAAACAAAATTGTAGACCTGCACCAGGCTGGGAAGACTGAATCTGCAATAGGTAAGCAGCTTGGTGTGAAGAAATCAACTGTGGGAGATAGATAGATAGATAGATAGATAGTTTATTTCGAACACAAAATATAACAAATACAAGCAAATGGCAAATGCAATAAAGTAACATTATACACTGTTCGAAAGGGAGAAGGAAGAAGTGAACACTTATTAATTCCATCTCCTCTTTTCCATAGATACACCCATGTGAATTTTATACAAATTACCACCTTTAAGACCCCAAGTAAACAATTTACTGTATTTTTTACAAATCAACATTAACACCCATCCATTCTAACATACAATGATGTCCATACAACAAAACCAGCCTCAAACAACACAGATATACACAGTGCTGTCCTACCCACCATTCCATAGTGTCCCATAATATCCCAGAGTGAACATAATGAATCGTACATATAACTACTACCCTTCTAACATATACCCTTTCAGCAAATGGTGCTTATACCTCTTTTTCAGTTCCGGCTCTAGACTGTTCCACAAATCCACCCCACAGACAGATATGCACATACTTTTCTTGGTAGTATGTATCTTGGGTTTTGTAAAGTTTAAGTCTCCCCTCAAATTATGATCATTGTCTCTTTTTTTAAATATTTTTTGTATATTAGTTGGTAGGTTTTTTTTCCACAATATCTTTATTGAACCTTTTTTTTTTAACAAACATGATACAAACAATCAAACACTAACGCTAAAGTACTACAAAAAAAAAAAAAAATGCACTAAAAACACCAACAACCACCAACAAAATCAAATCTTCAACAATGCTCCTCTGTTTAGTCTAGACAATCCAATACATAAGTATACATATTATGTTCACCAGTTTGGAATTTACAAGGTCCACACACATCATTCACCTTCTTCTTCAAGAGTTATGTTTAAATTTTTTACATAATCAATAAAAGGTCTCCATATATTCTCAAACACAATTTCCTTTGATTTCAGTATATATGTTATTCTTTCTAATGGAAGGTTTGTTAACATCTGTCTTAACCACTGAGTCACATCTGGTCTATGAGTCTTTTTCCATAATAGTGCAATACATTTTTTGGCATTAAGCAAACTGAGGTCTATGAATGTTCTTTCACTTTTATTAAAATTATGCTTTTCTGGGTACAGACCCAACAAAAACAGTTTAGGATTCAGTATGATTTGTTTTGAGATTATTTTTTCAATTGTTACCCTCACCTCTTCCCAAAACATTCTTATTAATCTACATTCCCATAAACAATGAAATAGGGTTCCTTTACTTTCCATGCATTTTGTGCATGTATCTGGTATATTTTTGTTATATCTATTTAACTCCTCCGGTGTAACATACATCCGCATTAACCATTTGAAATGTATCAATTTAAGGCGTGCATTTATTGATTTGGTTTGAGCTTCTGTACAAGCCAATTCCCATTGTTCCTCCGAAATTTCAGTTTGCAGATCTTCTTTCCAGTAGTTTAATCTTTTCAGTGAATTTTCACTTGAAGATAGTGTCAATGAGTTATAAAACTCTGAAATAATACCCTTTCTTTTACTATCTTTCATCATCATTTTTTCCAAGGATGAATAAATAGGTCAAGTGAGAGCTTTATTTTGATTTGATCGAATAAAGTTTCTAAGTTGAAGATATTTAAAAAAATGTGTTCTATTGAGATTAAATTTGATCCTCAGCTCTTCAAAAGACATTATGTTGTCTGCACATGGCAAATATAAATCCTGAATCTTTTGTATCCCTTTTAAATTCCATACTTTAAATACAGCGTCCGCTCTCCCTGGTTTAAAATATTGATTACCCCATATTGGACTAAATTGTGACAATAACTGTGGTTCTTTTAAATAGTTTTTAGCTTCACACCATATTTTGATCATATGCTTTACAAATGGATTTTTAACTTGTTTTTGTAATTTTTTTGCCAAATCTGAGTATATGAATATGGGAAGAGGTAAAGGTAAATTGTATGATTCCATTTCAGTCCAGTGAGGGAGATCATTTGATGAAAAATAATATGTCATAGACCTCAGTTGTGCCGACCAATAATACAACATAAAATTTGGACATTTCAGACCTCCACGATCAAATGGTAAATATAATAAAGACAGACGTAATCTAGCCCTCCTGTTGTTCCATATAAATTCCACTAACTTTTTTTTTATTCTTGAGAATAGATCTAAAGGTGGTGATAAGGGAATGTATTGAAATAAATAAAGTATTTTAGGTAAAATATTACTTTTAAGTATATTGATTCTCCCGATCATCGACATTGGTAGTGACATCCATCTCTGAGTTAACTCATTGATATCTGACATTAAGGCTTCATAGTTGACGCTGGCGACTGATTCTAGCTTAGGCATAATTTGGATTCCTAAATATTTAAACTGATTTACAACATTGAATTGATTTGCCTCAGGGGCTGGGTAATTTCTCTGGGTCTCATTTAGCATTAATATTGAAGATTTAGTTTTATTTATTTTATATCCTGATATTTCCCCAAAATTCTTTATTAAATTCAACAAGGTTGGAATTGATTTTTTTAGATTCGACATAAACAAAATTATATCATCGGCGTACAGGGAGATTTTATGTTCTGTTGGCCCAACTTTAACTCCATATATTTGTGAATGTAAACGTATCGCTATCGCTAAAGGTTCAATTGCCATAGTAAACAGTAAAGGTGAAAGTGGACAGCCTTGTCGACATCCTCTATTGATTTTTATTGGTTTTGAAATATTGTTATTTGTTAGGATTTCTGCTGTAGCATTATTGTATATTATTTGAACCCATTTTATGAAATTATTTCCAAGTCCAAACCTTTGTAGGACTTCAAAAAGAAAGGGCCATTCAACTCTATCAAAGGCCTTTTCGGCGTCCAATGATAGGAGAGCTGTATCCGGTGCTTCTTTATTAAAATAAATAATATTAAATAGTCTTCTTACATTATGGAAGCCTTGTCTACCCTTTATAAAGCCATTCTGATCTCGATTAATAATATTTGGTAAAATTTCTTGTATTCGTCTTGCTAAAATTTTACAGATTATCTTAAGGTCGGCGTTTAATAGGCTTATTGGTCTCATATTTTCACATTTATTAGAGGGCTTACCTGGTTTTGGCAGCAGTATAATTAAGGCATTATTTATGTATGATGGTAAATTATTATTTTGAAATGCTTCTAAAACCATTTCCAAAAAAGGTTTTATTAATTTATTCTTAAATTTTTTATAAAGGTCAACTGGAAGACCATCTGGTCCTGCACTTTTTCCTGATTTCATATTATCAATGGCTAGCCCAACTTCTTCTTGACTAATTTTAGACTCCAATATCTCCCTGTTTTCATTTGGTATACACGGTATAGATAGTTCGTTCAAAAACCCATTTAGTTTTGTTAAATCAGGTTCATTTTTGGTATCATATAATTTTTCATAGTAATCTCTAAAGGCTCTATTAATTTCTAAAGGATCTATAACTACCTGTCCGTTACTTATAATACTGGTAATTGGTGTTTTAATTTCCAATTGTTTAATCTGCCATGCTAATAATTATATTAGTTGGTAGTTGATTATTAATTGCCCTGTACATTACTTGTGCTGTCTTAAATTTAACTAAATCGATGAACTTTATGACATGTGACTTTAAGAACAACGAATTGGTATGGTCTCTATATCCTGCATTGTTTATTATCCTTATAGCTCTTTTTTGTAATGTGCATATTGACTGTAGGTTGGTTTTGTAGGTGTTTCCCCAGACTTCTACACAGTAGTTAAGATAAGGTAAAAACAGTGAATTGTACGATAAGACCAAAGATTTATACTCCAAGAAGTGTCTTGTCTTCCCCAGTATGCCTATACATTTTGCTAATTTGGCCCGGATGTGACTGATGTGAGGTTTCCAGCAGATTTTATTGTCAAGTGTTACCCCCAGGAACTTATTTTCCTGTACTGTTTCTATTCTGGTATCATCTATCGTTACCATTATTTCATGATTTATTTTATAATTTCCAAACAACATAATCTTTGTTTTTTTTTAGATTTAGAGATAATTTATTTTTGTTGAACCACTGCGTTAATTTTTTCATTTCAGTTGTGACCACCTCTAAAACCTGCTGCAAATTCTCACCAGTGCAGAGGATATTTGTGTCATCCGCAAACAAAATAAATTTCAGAATTTTTGATACTTGGCATATGTCATTTATATATAAAATAAAGAGTTTGGGTCCCAAAACTGACCCCTGGGGCACACCACAAGTGATGTCCATGAAGGGTGATTTGTGCTCTCCAATTTGTACAAATTGTTGTCTGTTACTTAAATAACTTTCCACCCAACTCAGTCCTACCCCTCTTATCCCATACCTTTCCAGTTTCCTTAGTAGTATTCTGTGGTCAATGGTGTCAAAAGCTTTCTTTAAATCTATAAATACTCCTACAGCAACATTTTTTTTATCTATACAACTAGTAATTTCTTCTATAAGTTCGATCAGTGCCAAAGATGTAGATTTATCTGCTCTAAAACCATACTGGCTATCTGTCAGGAGGTTGTGTTTTTCAGTGAAATCATCCAGTCTCTTAGTGAAGATTTTTTCAAGTATTTTGGAGAATTGTGAGAGTAAAGAGACTGGCCTGTAATTTGTGAAGCGATGACTGTCTCCTGTTTTGTATAGAGGTATTACTTTTGCTATTTTCATTTTGTATGGAAATGTACCAGTTTGAAATGACAGGTTACAGATGTGGGTGAGTGGCTTAACAATTCCCTCAATTACTTTTTTCACTATTGTCATGTCAATTTCATTACAGTCCGTTGATTTTTTGTTCTTAAATTTACTCACAGTCTCGATAATTTCCTTTTCAGTAACTGCACCCAAAAAGATTGTGTTTGGATTTCTATCTT